>BSBM01000397.1:9452500-10652500 GCA_027924585.1 Larix kaempferi | reverse complement strand
TCTTGGACAAAGCAAGGCATCTTCATATCTCAGTATACATTTAACTTTTGGTCCGCATGTAGCTTCCATCCTTCCGAGAGCATCATCATTAGCCTAGTTACTGAATACAAGCTTCTCTTTCGACTTTTGGAGCAAGTTATCATCAAAACTATTATGAGAAGGGCACCCTCATATTGCATGGGTGACTTTCCTTTATGAAGATTCACGCTTTATGCTTTAGAGCTATTGCATGGCTTGCATGCAGCTTCTACATTGATCAGAGGAGGTTCCTAACCCTATTGCACACTTTCCGGAGCTATCTCTCATCATTATAGCACTTAGCACTCAATACAAAGATTGAAGAGGTCGCATTTATTACAAGGGCGCATTATTGGAGAGAGATCATCTCACATCTCAGCTGGTTCGTGGCACATATCTTGCATGCTTGTCTCATATTGATCTACATCCACTACACAAGCTATTGGTACGTACATGCATTATTTCTTTCCCTATTTTATAGCATATCTGAATATTTGGGTTATTTAGGGTTTTGGCAAACCCATGCACTTGCATGCATGATCATGCAATCATAGTACAACACATGCATTCACATTTTACTATACTATTGAGTCACAAGACTTCAGATAAGCAAGAAACTATACTAGAAAGACTATAAAAGGAAACATAATATCTGTTGGAATATTATAGTGGTATTAGAGCATGTTCCTCGCTAGCTGTGGGAGCATGCAGTTGTGAACAATAAATGAATACAGAGGACCCACACAATATTACTTACATAAGGCAAAGGTTCAGGAACAGTGGAAGAAGAGGAGTTAGAGGATATAGAACTGGAAGATACAAAAACTTAGTTTGGGAAAGGTAAGGGTAAAGAAATAATGGCAGACGACGATAAAATGGCTTTCACCAGTCTCATTTCCGCTTTGAAGGAACTCACTACAAGACATAAAGAAATGTTGACTACCATCAACAAATTGGTTGATAAATCAGGGCCCACCCTACACAGTCCACTATTTCCCAACAATGACCGGGTATCCACAAGTAGCAGTGGAGAGCATTTACATACTAATATGCAGAGTCACCCTTATCTCTACAATAGGTCCTCTAGACCTACCATGTCATAGTTCTTGGATAGCTAGACATCATTGCCAACAATACAGGTAGAGCTAGAAGTACCAATGGGGGCATATTTACGGGAGTACAGAGCATTGGGAGATAACTTCCAGTCAACCATGACCTTTACGGATTTTTGTCATTTTAAGAGTAAGAACAGGACGAGAATCTATAACAGGGCTTTCAACCAGAACTATGAGTTGCAGCGCACAATAGGGAAGCTGACTATTCCTACTTTTGATGGGACCTGGAGTGCCCCAACGCGGAATTGGGTACAAAAGTTGGACACTTACTTCCAACTTAACCCCATGATGGAGACAAATGCCATTAAGTTGGCTACCTTGCATTTGGACGAGGAAGCCCATGAGTGGTGGTACCACGGGTTAGTGACATTGGGTCACAATACCATCACTTCTTATACTGATTTTACACAAAGGCTCATTGAGCGCTTTGACAGGAAAGACCCCAAGGTACATTTCAGAGAGCTAGCACAACTCAAGCAGACAGGTAGTTCAGAATCCTTCATATTTGAATTTCAAAGGGTAGCAGTCATGGTGACAGATATTTCAGAGAGCAGGTTAATTATGTTGTTTACCAAGGTTTTCACTGAACCCTTACGTGGATGGGTTAAGGCTTATAGACCCACCACCTTGTTTGATGCCATTATTCGTACCAGATATTTACAGGATTCCATTCCAAAAAATAAGTTTCCTCCCAGAGCAAATTTGCCTATTAAAGATAAGGAATAGAGACCTTTCCAGAAAGAATGGCCCAAGAGAGAGTGGATGAATAATGATACTCACCGGGAACTTAGAAGAAAGAAACTTTGTTTAAGTTGTTAGGAGCCATGGGTACTAGGTCACAGGTGTTCCGAGAAGGGGAAAGCTCACTACATAGAGGTATATTCCGACAGTGGAGAGGATGAGGATGATCAGGACCAGGTACAGGGAGAGGCACTTCACACAACAGAGGAGGAGCAGTTTCCTTGGATGTGTCATTGCTACACTATTTAGAGTTCCTAGATTTCACACTCTTTGGATAAGAGGTGTCATACAAGGAAACAAGGTTGGAGTGTTGATAGATGGTGGGGCATCCCACAACTTTATTGATGTTGCATGGATAAAAGGGAGAGGTATTCAGACTGAGAGATTTGATGGATTTACAGTGGCCGTAGTAGGCAACCACAGCATGGAGTGCACTCAGTGGATTCCAAAATTGAACGTGACTCCATGGAACTATACAGTGAGAGATTCATTTTATGTGGTAGATGTGCCGGATATGAATGTGGTGTGGGAGTTCAATGGCTTCATTCCATTGGAAAGTATTATACAAACTACCACACCATGGAGATGAAATTTCAGGGAACAGACGGACAAAGAGTGGTTTTCAGAGGTATGCATACCTACCCTCTTAAAGCAGTATCATCACACAGGATGGAGGCTGTGCTCCGACAGGGAGACATAGATTGGGCAGCCGAATGCTTGGTTACATTTAGGAAGCTACCAGATAGCATGGTGATGTGGCACGCTGACATGGCATGGTGATGAGGCACATGACTGGGCATTGATGATGTGGTAGCAACCAGTGAATGGTTGGACCAATCACATGGTGCCACGTGGCACCTCCCCCCCCCAATGGCCTCCTCAATTTGCATGCAAGTGGTTCACATGGTTCAACGTATTGTATTTATATGGTTTTAACTATATATATATTATAAGCCAACGTATATATATTATTTGTCTTATATGGGATTTGAACCCTGGTCTTTGGGGTGTAATTCCAAAAACTTAACCAATATGTCAACAACTTTGGTTATGTTAAGTAATGACAATTAATATATTTGTTATGAAGTTAATATGGTTGTAACAAAAAAGATGCCCTTTGGGGGCTTTAAAAGGGGATGCATCCTCACTATTTGGTCATGGAATTTCAAAGTGAAGTTCTTGAAGGGAGTTCGGGGTGAACTCTTCTTGAAAGGCTTGGCATGAATCCTGAGGTGAGATTTGTACAATGCTGAGTATATGTTAAGTTTTTACTTGTTTAGCATAATAGCATTTGCAACAATAGGATCATTGAAAGAAAGACAAGCACATCAACACAAAGAACACAAGGTTTTCCTCTGGGAAACCACAAGGGAGAAAACCCCGCAAAAATTCCGCAATATAGAATTCACCAAGACAGAGTAAAACCCCAAGACAAGACAACAACTTCTCTCCACCAACGAACTTCTTCTTCCTCTCTCTTGCGCACTTACTTGAGTGAATGAGTGAGTGAGAGTGACGCCAAATGAGAAATTCGACTCCTCTATTTATATTCTTTAGTTGTGTGACTTTTTAACCTAACTGGGCTAACTTCTCTTAATTGACTGGACCGACTCCACTTAGGGAGACTCAATAAATTATTTAATATAATTCTTGTGGGTACTATTGACCTAACTTACAAAGGAGGGTTTACATTGACTCTTTCAATCTCTTACATGACCAATTATATCAATGACATCTCTCGAAGGAGGAATAATAATATAATAAACAAATACAATTAGAATATCTTCCGCAGTTACATTTCTTTAACACTCCCTCTTAACTAGGAAGGTATTCTACAGACATCAACATCAAAAACTATACAATTGATTGGTGAATCTCTGTATGTCATAGGAATTTTTGAAACAACATCATATATCTAGAGCATCATCATCATTATCATCAATATGGAACTGCTAGATCATCATCATCAACACATCGTCATCATCGTCATCATCAACAAGGAACTGTTGGGACATCATCAACATCATCATCAGCATATGAATACTGTAACAACATCATCATCATCAACATGTGAATGCTGGAACAACATCATCATCATCAACATGTGAACGTTAGAACAACATCAATGCACATCTAGAACTGCTCTATAGTGGGCAGTCTGTTAAATTTTGAGCATTAATTCACAATACTCTAGGATCTTTACTGAGAGAATAACATGTACAGTATATCAATGCATATCAATCATAACAAGCATGTCAATCATCACAAGAATCAAAAGCATGAGAGACAATAGACACACAGAATTTCCGTGGGGAAAACCATAAGGTGAAAAGCCCCACAACTTCCTCAGAGATAGATAGAGCAATAGCACAACCAAAGTACAACCAAAGTGCTAGAGATAAACTCCTCTTAGCAGCTGATCCTCCTCCTCACAAGTGCGCCACTTTCTGAGTGAAGGAAGAATGAGTTTCTGAGTGATCCAAATAAAGATCTCCCGATCTCTATTTATACTTGTTCTGTTTTCCCAATAACCTTATGGGGCCGACTTGTCTAGCTAGGTACAATAACCACATATTACATAAATCCGGGCCGACCCCTTACAAGGTGGTCTAATAACCCATCGGAAAGTTAACACACTTGCGACACTTGTCAATACAAATGACGACACTTCCTTATAGAGAAATAACACATCTCTATAAGGGTACAATAAATATATAACTGAAATACATTCCGAAGTTACATATACATCAACACTCCCTCTTAACTAGGAAGGTATTTCTCGACACAGATCTGCTAGCACAAGTCTTCTTCTCTGGATCATCGTCATCAATGGATCAACCTCGAAACATCGTCATCGTCGCAGCTGTTGCTATCTCAACCAATCTCTGAATCTACTCGTCATAGGAAGTTCTACAGAGCCAGTCCTTTTTCATACTGGATGTAGGCCCACCACTTGCAGGTCTTCATCACTGGCCATACTGTGGAATCCTCAGGACTTATTACGTGCGTCACAAAACCTCGCAAGAGCATCCCAGGCTGTTACGAGCACAAGGCTCTACCTGTAGGATCTCCCAGGGCCATATTATATGTGACCTCACCACAAAACCTCGCAAGAGCAGCCCAGGCTGTTACGAGCACACAGCTCTACCTATAGGATCTCCTAGGGCCAAATTACATGTGGTCATGGAAAAATCTCGCAAGAGCATCCCAGGACTTATTACGGGCACACAGCCCAACCTATCGGATCTCCCAGGGACATATTATATGCCATAGGACAAAACCTCGAAAGAGCATCTGCCAGATATCCCAGGGCCAAATTATATGCCATAGGCAAAACCTCGAAAGACTATCTGTAGATCTCCCAGGGCCAAATTATATGTCCTCCCAAAGCATAACCTCGAAAGAGCATTTGCCAGATATCCCAGGTCCAGATTACATGCCATAGGCAAAACCTCGAAAGACTATCTGCAAATCTCCCAGGGCCAAATTATATGCTTATCTGCACAACCTGTTCCACGGCCATAGAGTATCAACCTGATACTCACCATACATCATCCTGATGTACACATGATCATCCTGATCATCATCACTGCATCGTCCTGATGCATGTCATCTGGAGCAACATCCTGAAGCTTGTCATCCATGATCATCCTGATCATACAATGCATCTACCTGATGCATACCAAGTATCTACCTGATACATATCATCATACATGATCCACTTGATCATACAATGTATCCACCTGATACATACATAGATACATGATCCACACAATGTATCCACCTGATATATATCAACATACATGATCTACCTGATCATACACAGTATCCACCTGATATAGATACATGGTCCAAGCATCCAACATGATGCATATACAAATACATATAAATGATCCAACTGATCATATCCAACATCCAACATGATGCGTACATACATATACAAATAAATGATCCAACTGATCATATCCAACATCCAACATGATGCGTACATACATATACATATAAATGATCCAACTGATCATATCCAGCATCCAACATGATGCGTACATACATATACATATAAATTATCCAACTGATCATATCCAGCATCCAACATGATGCGTACATACATATACAGAGCAGTAATTGGACCATCGTCCTGATGCTCATCATCCAGCGCTTACATCCACAGCCATGTGAAGGATCCTCCTTCCAACATGCTTGGAATGGCTTCTGCAAATGTGTCCATCACTTCTTCCTCGAAGTGTCATCAATCTGAAGAACACCAAGCCTCTCTCTAAAGTACTCGAACTTCACTCTGGCTAGTGGTTTCGTCAGCACATCTGCAATCTGCTCGTCCATCACAACATACAGGAGCTTCACTGCTCCTCTCTGCACCATATCCCTGATATAGTGATATTTGATCTCTATGTGTTTCGACCTATCGTGAAACACTGGGTTCTCAAACAACTTCACACAACTCTGGTTATCACAGAAGATACCAGTAGCATCCAACGGGAGATCAAATAACTCAGACAGTGGCTTCCGAAGCCATACTGCTTCACAACTAGCCGAACATGCTGCAACATACTCTGCCTCGGCTGTACTCAGTGCTACGCAG
Organism: Larix kaempferi; assembly: GCA_027924585.1. Classification (NCBI taxonomy): domain Eukaryota; kingdom Viridiplantae; phylum Streptophyta; class Pinopsida; order Pinales; family Pinaceae; genus Larix; species Larix kaempferi. Next base: position 10,646,026 of record BSBM01000397.1, on the reverse strand, counting down.
GACTGCTTCCTGCTAAACCAAGAGATCACACCTGATCCCATACTGAAGCAGCACCCAGATGTGCTCTTCCTATCTGCAACACTGCCTGCCCAATCTGAATCAACATAACCCTGCAGGTTAAACTTTTGATTCGCTTCATACTTGAGCCCATAATCAACTGTACCCTTCAGGTACCTCAGAATATGCTTTACAACAACCAGGTGAACGCTCCTCGAATCCGTCAGGAACTGGCTCAATGTGTCCACCGCAAAGCAAATATTTGGACTCGTGTTCGTCAGGTACATCAAGGACCCAATCATCTGACGATACATAGAGACATCAACCGGCTCAGATGAAGCATCACATAGAAGCTTCAGATTCGATGCCATAGGTGTGGCCATGGCCTTGCAATCCATCATCCCGAACCTCTTCAGGATATCTACTGTATACTTCCCTTGTCCAAGGAAGATCCCATCTGCACTCTGCCACACCTCCATACCTAGAAAATAGTGGATCATCTCCAAGTCCTTCATATCAAACTCAGCAGCAAGCTTCCTCTTTGTATCGACAATCAATCTGTCATCTCCTGTTACAAATAGGTCATCTACATACAGGAATAGAATCACAGGATTTCCTTCCTCAACCTTGTAGTAAAGGTTGGAATCCGCTTTACTCTTGGTAAAGGCCAAACTAGATAGAAAACTGTCCATTCTACCATACCAAGTTCTAGGAGCTTGTTTTAAGCCATACAAGGCTTTCTTCAATCTGCACACATATGACTCCCTGTCATGTGTTTCAAAACCGAGTGGCTGCTCCACATACACTTCCTCTTCAACTACACCATTCAAGAAGGCAGTCTTGACATCCATCTGGTGTATCTTCCATTTCATCGCTGCAGCCAGGGCAAGTACTGATATGATGGAAGTGTACCTGGCTACAGGAGCAAAGGTTTCTTCATAATCTATTCCCTCTTTCTGAGAGAAGCCACGAGCTACGAATCTTGCCTTGTATTTCTCTATGCTGCCATCTGCAGCATGCTTGATCTTGTAGATCCATTTGGAAGTCACAACAGACTTCCCTTCAGGTCTTGGGACAACATCCCAAACATCATTCTTCATTATTGATTGGTATTCTTCGATCATGGCATCCTTCCATTCTTTCTTTTCCGTTGCTTCTTCATAACTGGAAGGTTCTTTGTTCATGATGTCACAGAGTAAAGCAACATAGTTGGTATGTGATTTGGTTCTCTTCTTTGCTGTGTGTTTTTCTTTTGGAATACCATATCTTTCTACATCTTGAATGAGTTCTCTAGCCCATGTAGGTTTTCTCTTGTGAGATTTATTCTCACGAGGTGGATCTACAGGTTGTTGCGTATCTTCAATTTCACGATCAACATCTGGAATTGCTTCAGTCATGGTAGTGTCTTGAAATCTAGTTTCCTTAGGTTCTTCATAAACTTCAACAGATGTCTTCCTTGATTTGATGAATGCTGAATTTTCATCAAATGTTACATCCCTGCTGACATCAATTTTCTTGAACCCTGGAAAGTATATTCTGTAAGCCTTCGAGCTTTCACTGTAACCCACAAAGATACCCTTCTTTTCTGAAGGATCTAGCTTGGTCCTCTTTTCCTTTGGGACATGAGTATATACTGGACAACCAAATATTCTGAGATGGCTGACTTCAGGTTTCTTACCAGAGAAGATCTCTTCTGGTGTCTTGTTGTCCAATATCTTGTGGGGTGTTCTGTTCTGCACATATACAGCTGTTCTAGTTGCTTCTGCCCATAGATGCATAGGTAGATCCTGGTCATGCAACATTGCCCTTGCTGCTTCCATGATTGTTCTAATCTTTCTTTCTGCAACTCCATTCTGTTGTGGATTGAAGGAGCAGTTAACTCCCCCTTAATCCCTGAATCACTGCATAGCTTCTTGAAGTCACCTGAGGTGAATTCTCCACCATTGTCAGATTTGAATGTTTTGATCTTCTTATCAGTTTGGTTCTCCATCAAGGGTTTGAATTCCTTGAACTTATCAAATACTTCATCTTTGTTCTTTAAGAAGTAAACCCAAGTCTTCCTGGAGAAGTCATCAATGAAAGAGACATAGTAAACATACCCACTTAGAGAACTGGATGACATAGGACCGCATACATCAGAGTGGATGATTTCCAAGATACCTTTTGCCTTGCTTTCACTGCTTGGAAATGCCTTCTTAATGTTCTTTCCTTTTGCACATCTTTTGCAAACACCTTCATGCTTGGTCTTAATTTCAAGAAGACCTTCTACAGCCTTGCTTGCAATTGGTAATGCTCTGTAGTGCATATGTGCAAGTCTTCTATGCCAAAGTTCACTTGGCTCCATAGAATCATGTACCATGGCATGTTCAGGTTGTCCCTTCAATTTATACAAACCTCCCTCTTGCTCTCCAATCACCACTGCATCATCAATAGTTTTACCCTTTGGCCACATTAGGACTTGGCCAGCTACAAATGCAACCCTCATGCCTTTTTCATCTAATGCAGAGATGGAGAGAAGATTCTTCTTGAGCCCAGGTACATAAAGAACTTCTTTCATCTTCAAAGACTTTGCAGAATCTAGGTTGTAGGAGGCTTCACCACTTCTTTTGATAGGGTATTGATAATCATCCCCAAGTTTCACCTTATGGGGTGATTCATGTTTAGATAGGTTTACAAAAGATTCTTTAAACCCAGTCATGTGTTTGGAAGCCCCACTGTCAATAAGCCAATCATTACAACCATGAGAGATAGTACTTGTGAGAGCAGAGATTAAAACATACTCTTCTTCACTTGATGAGTCATCATCAGTTTTTGTCCTAGCCTTCTTCTTTGGAGGTTCATCATCCTCGACAGCATGAGCATGATACCTTCTTTTGTTGCCCGTCTTCTTCTTGTTGAAATTGTTGTTGTTATCCCTTTTGTTCTTGGGACAATCTGAAGCAAAGTGACCTTTCTCATTGCATGCGAAACATCTTAGATTCTTCTTATTCTTTTGTTGGTTGTGATAGGATCTCTTGTAATGAGAGTGCTCCTTCTTGGGCTTGCTTCTTTTGGTGTGAGCTGTGGGAGCTTGATCTTCACCTCCCATCTTTTCTTCTCGAGCTACAAGCCTAGCTTCTTCTTGAGAGCATTCCTCCCACAATCTACTGAAAGAGATCAGATCAATTTTTTTCTTGCACAGATTCCTTGAATAAAGGAGTCCCATGACCTAGGTAGGCCATTTAGAGTGGTCATCACAATTTCTCCATTCTCCACTATTTCATCCACAGCTTCAAGTTGTTCCTTGATCTGAGAGACCTTGGAGAAGTAAGATTGAATGGTCTCTCCATTCAACATCTTGACCCCTTTCAATTGATTCCGCAGAGTCATCTTCCGATTTATGTTCTTCCCTTCAAATAACTCATGGAGTCAAACATCTCCTTGGGTGTCTTTAGAGATGACACATGTGGTATGAGATGGTCTTTGATAGAATCAACAATGATTCTCTTTGCCTTGACCAAGTTCTTCTTATGCAAAATCTTAGCCTCTTCATCCTTTGGGATAGGGACCTCAAAGCTGATGTCGGAGTCCAATTCATTTTCTTCCAGGATTAACCCAATCCTATACTTCCTGGCTCAGAAGTTATCGCCCCTTCAAGCTTATCCTCAAGCTTGGTGTGGTGAGACATCTTAAAGAGTACTTCAAATGGAAGTAGAAAAGATTTAGGTCTTACCACTTGCTTTGCTGAAAACTGGATCTGGTCCCGGATTAGGGTTCGTCGGAAAAACCCTAAAAATTCAAAATGTGAATTTCAACTTTCTGAAAGGATAGAAAGATGCGCCTTGATGATCTGATCAGCCTGGTGTATTTAGAATTTGAGATCAGCAAAGCTTCACCCTTCAGAAATGTCTTTTAGTCTTCTCGGGTTCACTAGGGAGGACCCTGAATTAGGGTTTGAGTTTCCCGGAGATTTACTCAGCCAAAAATCTCGATCCAAAGCTCTAAACTTCGATTTTTCCAAGGAGCTTCCAGCTATGTCTTCAGATTTCAGAAATTCCTATTTTTGTGGAAACCCTAATTTTTAGGGCCAAATCTGAAAATGCTGAGAATTGAATTTTGATTAGACAGATAGATTCTCCTTGATGAGTAGAGTCAATCTACTATACTGCTTTTCCAAAATCTGTGGAGAGAAACCCAATAAACAAGAAACCCTAGTTTCCGTCACTGCAAAATGTCTTCTTCTCAGGTTAGCTCTGACACCATGTTAAATTTTGAGCATTAATTCACAATACTCTAGGATCTTTACTCAGAGCATAACATGTACAGTATATCAATGCATATCAATCATAACAAGCATGTCAATCATCACAAGAATCAAAAGCATGAGAGACAATAGACACACAGAGTTTCCGTGGGGAAAACCCTAAGGTGAAAAACCCCACAACTTCCTCAAAGATAGATAGAGCAATAACAAAACCAAAGTACAACCAAATTACAAGAGATAAACTCCTCTTAGCAGCTGATCCTCCTCCTCACAAGTGCACCACTTTTTGAGTGAAGGAAGAATGAGTTTCTGAGTGATCCAAATAGAGATCTCCCGATCTCTATTTATACTTGTTCTGTTTGCCCAATAACCTTATGGGGCCGACTTGTCTAGCTAGGTACAATAACCACATATTACATAAATCCGGGCCGACCCCTTACAAGGTGGTCTAATAACCCATCGGCAAGTTAACACACTTGCAACATTTGTCAATACAAATGACGACACTTCCTTATAGAGGAATAACACATCTCTATAAGGGTACAATAAATATATAACTGAAATACATTCCGAAGTTACATATACATCAACACACTCTAGTAGATCAAATAGGCCTTGTTTGACTTGCTAATCCTTTCAGACCAAACAAGCCTAGTTAGACATACCAATCTACCTGGGGACCAAACAGGCCTTGTCTGACTTAATACTTTCGGACCAAACAAGCCTTGTCAGACATACCAATCCCCCTAGGATCAAACAAGCCTTGTCAGGCTGACATACCAATCCCTTTCGGGATCAAACATGCCTTTTCAGACTGACATACCAATCCTAGACTGAGCTGCCACAACACAGCTCCAGGAAACCACATCATCATCATCACTCCCTCTTTCGAGGGAGGTCCTTTCGGACCACACCAAGCTTGTCTCGAAAGTATTCAAACTTTACTTGAGACAGATGCTTAGTCAATACATTAACAACTTGTTCCTTTGTAGGAACATACTTGAGCTTTACAGCTCCCTTCTGCACCATATCCCGGATGTAGTGATACTTTATTTCGATATGCTTCGATTTATCATGGAACACCGGGTTTTCTGACATCTCGATACAACTTTGATTATCACAAAAGATATCAGTCACATTTATCTCGACATCAAACAATCCTGCCAACATCTTGCGAAGCCAATTTGCTTCGCTACAAGCTAAACATGCTGTGACGTATTCAGCTTCTACCATACTAAGAGCAACATTGGTCTGCTTTCTACTGAGCCATGGGATCATACCTGATCCCAAACTGAAACAACATCCTGAAGTGCTTTTTCTATCTTCGACACTTCCTGCCCAATCTGAATCTGTATAACCGTGCAATCTGATCTCACTATCTGAGACCATAATCCAATGTACCCTTTAGGTACCTCATCACATGTTTTGCTACAACCAAGTGAACATGTCTAGGCTATACCATATACTGACTCAAGGTGTTCACAGGAACACATATATTTGGTCTTGTATTTGTTAAATACATCAACGAGCCAATGATTTTGTCTGTACAATGTAATATCCACTGTCTCTGATGAAGCATCATTTAAGAGCTTCAAGTTTGTCACCATCGGAGTAGGCATGGCCTTACAATCCATCATCCCAAATCTCTTTAGGATCTCAATAGCATACTTTCCTTGATTTAGGAAAATCTCGTTTGGACACTGCCACACCTCAAGACCTAAAAAGTAATGCATCATACCAAGGTCTTTCATCTCAAATTCTGAAGCAAGCTTCTTCTTACATTCACTATTGGGCTTATCTTCACCTGTCAAGAATAGATCATCCACATACAATAATAATATCATGGGTTCATCATCTACAACCTTATAATAAAGGTTGGAATCTGCTTTACTCTTAGTAAATCCCAAGCTCATCGGGAAACCATCAATTCTTCCATACCATGCTCTGGGTGCTTGCTTCAACACATACGATGCCTTCTTAAATCTACACACATGTGTCTTCCTGTCATCTGTTTCAAAACCTTCCGGTTGCTCGATGTACACTTCCTCTTCTATCTTACCATTCAGAAAGGCTATCTTTACGTCCATCTGGTGTAACTTCCATTTCATCTTAGCTGCTAAAGCAAGGACAGTTTTGATTGAAGTGTATCTAGCCACAGGAGCAAGAGTCTCTTCATAATCAATTCCTTCTTTTTGAGAGAACCCCCGGGCTACGAATCTTGCCTTGTATTTTTCAATACTTCCATCTGCTGAATGCTTTGTTTCGAAAATCCACTTTGAAGATACTATTGACTTGTCTTTCGGTCTTGGTACCACATCCCAAACATCGTTCTTTATGATGGATTGGTATTCTTCAACCATGGCATCTATCCATTCCTTCTTCTTTGATGCTTCTTCAAAACATGTAGGTTCTTCATCAACGAGGTTACACATCAAGGCTACATAACTGGAGTATGGCCTTGGTTTCTTACTTTCTCTGTATGTACCTTCTAGAGCACCATACTTTTCTGCATATTGAATTATTTCTCGTGCCCAAGCTGGTCTTCTTTTTCGTGAAATCATCTCATGAGGTGACTCCTCAGGTCTTTGAGGTTCTGTCATGTCATGATCCTTTGGTACATGCTCTTCTTCAACATTTCTTACTGTTGTGTTGTTAGTTTCTATAATTCTAGGAGCTTCATGCTCCTCCTCAATCTCATGAGTCTTTTTAGACTTGTTAAAAGCTCCATCCTCATCAAATGTAACATCTCTGCTGAGTTCAATCTGATGGTATCCTGGAATGTAGATTTGGTAAGCCTTTGATTGCTCACTGTAACCCATAAATATCCCCTTTCGGAGACTGGTTACCAAGAGCATTGTGAGAGATTCTGTTCTGCACATAGACCGCGGTTCTAGATGCTTCGGCCCATAAGTGCATAGGTAGATCTTGATCATGGATCATGGCTTTTACTGCTTCCATGATAGATCTATTCTTCCTTTCAGCCACACCATTTTGTTGGGGATTATAGGGAATGGTGAGCTCCCTCTTAATCCCAACTTCTTTACAGAAATCTTTAAATTCACTAGATTTGAATTCTCCTCCATTATTTGACCTTAAGGTCTTGATCCTCTTTTCAGAGAGGTTTTCCACAAGAGCCTTAAACTCCTTGAATTTTCCAAATACTTCATCTTTATTCTTTAAGAAATAAATCCACGTCTTGCGAGAATAATCATCAATAAAAGAAGCATAATAAACATACCCGCTTAGAGAAGTAGTTTACATTGGTCCACAAATGTCTGAATGAATAATATCCAAGATGCCTTTCGCCTTACTGTCACTTCTTGGAAATGGATTCTTTGTATTCTTTCCTTGTGCACATCCTTTGCACACTCCTTTGCACACTCCTTCATGATCAACCTGGATTTTTGGTAATCTTGTCACCACTTTGCTCACCATTGGTAATGCTTTGTAATGTACATGAGCGAGTCTTCCATGCTACAACTCACAAGGACTCATGGTACTAGCTATTAGGGCTGAATCTGCATGTCCCTTCAATTTGTAGAGTCCTCCTTCAATTCCAATCACAACTGCATCATCTATTGTCTTCTCTTTTGGCCACATGAGGACTTCACCATCTACAAAAGCAACTTTGAGACCTTTCTTATCTAAAGTTGAGATAGAAAGGATATTCTCTTTCAAACCTGGGACATATAGGACTTCCTTCATCTTCATGGACTTTCTGGAATTCAACTTGTAAGAGGCTTCTCCCATCCCTTTGATCGGATATTGGTAATCGTCTCCAAGCTTCACTTTGTGTGCAGAATCTTTCTGCACAAGAAGTGAGAGAGAATCTTTGTAACTTGTCATATGTTTGGAGGCTCCACTATCCACAAGCCAAGTGTCACTTCCATGAGAAACTGAACCAATGAGGGTTGAAATTAAGACATATTCTTCATTGGAATTTTCATATTCTTTGGCCTAATTTTCATCATCATGTTCATCTTCTTCGATTGCATGGGCATGAAATCTTTTGTTTTTCTTCTTGAATTGTTCAGCTTTAAGAGGACAGTTTCTTGCAATGTGTCCCATCTTGTGACAAGTAAAACATTCAAAGGATGAGAAGTCTTTCTTAGTCTTTTTGTTCTTTTGAAATCTTTGAGTTCTCCTAGGAGAATGTTCACGATCCTTCCTTTTGTTCTTTCCTTTGGTATGAGTTGCCAAAGCTTGGTGTTCATTGTCATTTAACTTTTCTTCTCTGACTGCTATTTTTTCTTCTTCTTGTACACATTCTTCCTAAAGTTTTCTGAACTTGATCAATTTCTTTCTAGAGCATTAGCCACGAGCGAAAGGTTCCCATTCCCTTGGGAGACCATTCGAGGTGGTCATCACAACTTCTGCTTCTTCTATCATGTCACCAATAGCTTCTAATTGTTCTTTAATCTGGGATACCCTAATGCAGTATGACTGCATGGTCTTTGATTTCTGAATCTTCACACCCTTGAGTTGATTTCTCAAGGTCATCTTTCTGTTGATGTTCTTTCCTTCAAATAGATTGGACAATGCATCAAACATTTCCTTTGGAGTCTTCCTTGAAGACACTTGAGGAATCAAGTTATCTTTGATAGAGTCAGCTATGATTCTCTTGGCCTTGATCATATCCTTCTTGTATTTTGCTTTGGCCTCATCTCCTTTTGGTTCTTCAACTTCCTCTTTTATGAAACCTTTAAGTCATGTACTTCAAGAATGAGCATGACTCTATATTTCCATGCTCTGAAATTCTCAACTCCCTCAAGCTTCTCATCAAGCTTGGTGTTGTTTGTCATTTTGATAATATGAGAACCTCAAATGGAAATAGAGATAGTACTTACCAATAAAACTGCTTCTCCAAAAACTGCTTCTGGGTTGACGTAGGGTTTGACAGAGAAGCCCTAATTTTTCAACTTTGAGATCTTCAAAAAGTTGATTGGAGGAATAGATGCACCTCCCCAAGGAGGGTTGAACAATGTACTCCCTTTCCCAAATCTGTGAGCAGATCCTCCAAAAACTTGATGCCCTAGTTCTCTAGGTTGTAGTGGTGGGCCTAGAAATGAAAATTCACGGAATTGAATCCCGCTTCGACAGAAAGATGCACCCTAGTGAGGCGAGTTGAATTCACCCTCTTTTTCAGCTGATCTGTGGAGAGAGCTCCCGGAAATAGAAACCCTAGTTTCTGTAGTTGCAACAGCTGCACTATGTTTTCTTTTAGGCCAGCTCTGAAACAATGTTAAGTTTTTACTTGTTTAGCATAATAACATTTGCAACAATAGGATCACTGAAAGAAAGACAAGCACGACAACACAAAGAACACAAGGTTTTCCTCGGGGAAACCACAAGGGAGAAAACCCCGCAAAACTTCCTCAATATAGAATTCACCGAGATAGAGTAAAACCCCAAGACAAGACAACAACTTCTCTCCACCAGGGAACTTCTTCTTCCTCTCTCTTGCGCACTTAATTGAGTGAATGAGTGAGTGAGAGTGATGCCAAATGAGGAATTCCACTCCTCTATTTATATTCTTCAGTTGGGTGACTTTTTACCCTAACTGGGCCGACTTCTCCTAACTGACTTGGCCGACTCCACTTAGGGAGACTCGATAACTTATTTAATATAATTCTTGAGGGTACTATTGACCCTACTTACAAAGGATGGTTTACATTGACTCTTACATGACCAATTACATCAATGACATCTCCCGAAGGAGGAATAATAATATAATAAACAAATACAATTAGAATATCTTCCGTAGTTACATTTCTTTAATAGTATAGCCTTGCTTTGCGTGCCAAGGGGTGTCTTTGAGCACTTGAAGAAAACATAGGCAAGTTTATAGTCGATTTTCTCAGAATTTCGAGGGGAGTCAGACTCTAATGTCTGTTTCAGCATCTGAGTAGTGGATTTGTAGGGCATTGTCTTGATGTATCTGCCAAAGGGGGTCTTTGAGCACTATGTCCAAGTATGGTCGAGTTTATACTTGTTCTTCTCGGTTTTTCGAGAGCATCTCAGCGGTGGAGTACATTTGTGCATCCGAGCCATGGATTTGGAGGGTGTCTCCAAAACTTGTATTGTAAGTCACCATTGTAATTGTTATGATTTGAGCATTATAATAGAATGGTCTTACTAGTTGAGAGTGGACCCAGAGACGTAGCCAGGAGGTCTAGTGAACTCCGTTATCAAGTTGTTATGGTGTTCATATCTTATGCTCTTTATATTTATGCAATTAAATGTGCATTTCCTTTATGCAAGTTAAAGAAGTTTGGTTAAGTAAGTTCACTTTCTTGCGAAGCGCATTTATTAATAAAAGGTTCTTGGTTTTGAAGGAAAGTGGATTGTTGTAGTCATTTTCCGATCAAGTGAAATCCGGGCTAACCATACACTTCCGGATCATTCTCGTCATATGGTGAGATGAACCACTGCCCACAACCCATTGTCCAATGTCCTCAAACCCTGCACTATCACTGCCTGAAAGACAAGAGACCAAAGAAAATTCCTTCTCAAAATTCTTAGCAAAGTCCTCAATCTCAGCTGATGTTGTCGTCTCCGTCTCATCCTTACCCTTTTCCTTTTTGTTTTGACATTGACTTGCATTGTGGCTAGTCTTGTGACAAGAAAACATTTCACTTTGCTCATGTCCTTCTTTTGATCACCTTTCGAGCTCGACCCACCACCTGGGCCTTTCTTGGGTCTCTAGTTGCTCTTCCCTGTAAGAGCAACATTCTCCTCATCTCCATGCCGCTGGTCTGTGTGGCTGGAGCTAACTCTCAGCTCCTCCTGTATGAAATCATCTCAAAGCCTAGTCCATGCAGGCATGTTCTCTTTGGCAATGATTGCACGCACAAAGTCCTGCCAAAATTGTGAGAAACCAGTCAAGACATTTCTCACCAACTCTGCTTTCCCCACTTTCTCGCCAACAACACCCAACTCATCACATACCTGTAAAATCCTGGTAAGGTATGATGTAACATTGTTGTCTTGGTCATCTTAGTATCTCTCAGCTTCTCCCTCAAAACCATTTTCCGGTTTTGATTATCACTCTGAAACAACTTTATCGAAGTTGCCCACATATCAAATGCATTCTTTTTCCCAGTCACACGCACCATAATGTGGTCTTTCACTGCATCAAGAAGAATATGCTTTGTCTTCACATTCTTCCTTTGATATTCTTCCAAAAGAATAGGATCAGTGTGAATCATGACTACTTCCTTGGTTATATCCCATAGCCCAAGTTCCTCCAACAAGAAAGTGACCCTCTCCTTCCATGGAATGAAATTCGATGCACCCACAAGCCTATCCTCATACTGCAAGCCAAGTGTCAAAGCCATACTCACAGACCAACCAACTACAAGCCCTAATTTGCTAGGTGAAATAACTCAGCAATTCCCTTGCTGCCTACCCTCTATGTCAAATACTGAATATCACTGTTCGAAATCAGAGCCCCAACTCTGATACCATGTTGAGATTTCACCTACAAAATAGTCTAACTCTTGTAGGAATTTCGTCAAACACTTAGCCAAAACTCTGATTTCAGTCTCCAATAAAACTTCATCAGTAATGCATTTAAACCCAACACATTCAACTGTATTTTGTGAGCAGAAACACAAATGACTAAAAACTTGCAGCGGAAATAAATGAACAATAGACAAGCATTCAACCATACGTTTGACACACAGATATTCTGGGCAATGCCCTTGGAAAAACTCCGAAGGGAAAACTAGTCCAAGAGAATTTTTTTATTAGAGAGCTCACAGAAATTTTCTGAGTTTACAGAATGTTTCCAGCAAAACATGACAATACTTATCTCACAAACCAAGCACAATATACTCCTTGAAAACAGTGCCACGCTGTTCCAGCTTTCTATACGGCCTTGTACGGCCCTGTACGGTTTGCACCAGCTACAAAACTGCCTCTCAAATCGTGTAATCTCCCGTTTTTGACAAGCTGGGGAATTAATTAATGACTGATGTCATTTTGGATAAAAAGCATACTATTAGTGGTGATATTAAGTCATTAGTGAAAAAGGGGGTCACTTAAGTGAAATGCATAATTAAAGTGGCATGCATGCGTAATTAAATGACGGAAAAAGGTCAATAAGCCATCTAATTAATTAATTAACGGAGAAAAAGGCGGAAAGGTGAATATAAGAGGAAAGTGAACCCTAAAAGTGGATTATGGATTACTATCTTATGAAATTGGATTCGGAGAGCTCCTTGAGTTTTCTTTGGCGTTGAGGACAGAAACCCTTGGGCCTTGGCGAACATTGGATTCGATGGTGACATATCCATCCTAGCCAATCTGTGAAGTAGATCATCTAGATCTACTATTGTGCTTCATTGTTGAGAGTCGGGTCTGCATATTATCTCCAAATCTGAGTTTTTGTGAAGAAGTTCCTGTGGTCTCCATGAAGGGTGCATTCTCTTCTTTGAGTTTTTGTTCTTAAAGGCAGGGCGCCATTGTATAAGCTGGGACAACCATATAGAGGGTGCATTGATAGAATCTAAGACCACCTGAAAGAGGGTGCATTTATTATCTTGGATATCTTTCTTGGAGTAGGGTGCAGTCATGGAGAAAGAGGAAAGTCGCAGGAGTTGAGTATATAGTCCCATGTCCAGTATTTGAAGGCCATCTTCCTTTGCACAAGTTGAAGACATTTTCTGAGTTTGAGTTCATCTTCCAGGCTGCCATAGAAATCCCAGGAGGGCGAGTTATTCTATTACTGCTGCTACGGGAAGTTTCAATAACTTAAGTGTGTATTCAGCTGCTAGAGGAGTTTCTTGAAACGAGTTGTCTTATTCTGCTGCTACATAATTCTATTGAGATTGACTTATCATTCACTGCTGTTATCATAGACTGTTGGGCCTATTTTTCCTTACTGCTGTCAACAAATGCGAGTATATCAGACTGGGAGGAGGTCGCTACAGTGAAGAAAGGAAGGGTCTGATTATTGTTCACACTTTGGAGGATTGTATGCTGATTATCTAAATTGTGGAGAGACTCCTCTTGTTGGATGTCATTCCCATTTCCTACAGCTATTGGTATTCCCAGGCAACCAAATCGTGGGATATTCTTATTGCAACTCTTGTTAAAGTGTCTGCTTGTAATCAGGTCAGAAATCAATTAAATATCAGACTTCTTTGGTTGGCTTCATTACTGTTTGCAAATAGTCTACACACACTGAATTCCTTTGTATTTATGAATAGCATTGTATGGGTTTTATTTGGTGACAAGCATTAAATAATATATTTGGAAACCTTGAGTTTGAACTAACCAATAACATATGCATCAAGATTAAACCACAGTAAGCAGTCAGTTATCAAAGAAATTGAGATTGATACTGCAGCAGTAACTTTGCAAGTGTTTGATGAAACACCACAACCAAGCAGAGTACTATAAACCAAATTAAACACACAGTAACTACAGCAGTTTGGAAACCAAGTAATTGATGAAGGTCTGTAGCCATTTTACTAGGTAGTGTTGGGGAAAATTTGTATCCATTGGGTTAGGGATCTTACAAATCGTGCCTGGGATCTGCTGTACTTTCAGTACGGACTGTATGGATTCTTCCTACAGCAAATGCATTGAAATTCATTCCCTTATCTCCTCCCTCAATTTCAGTGCATAAAAATGCTGTACGGCCTGCTGAATCTGTACTGTACAGCCAGCATTAAATGCTGTACGGTACTGCTGTCATAAATGCAAAACTTTCTTGGGATGCATGCGCTTTCTTCCTCTTGGGATTTGCGCCACACTCTTGCTGCTCCTCCCTTTCTTTCAGCTCAATCTCTCTTGATATCTCTTGGAAAGTGTGCCTCTTCACTCTGACTTTCTCCTTTTATTACTTTTCTAATGACCTTTCAACTACCTCTAGATCTAAATGGCCATGATTAGATCTTGGTGTCACTAGATCTACGGTTGTGACTTAATCTCACATTGAGTTCACTTAAATCACTTAAGTGACCCAAACTTTATAAAGTCACTTTATTCATTAAAATAATAAAATTACACTCACCAACTTTATAAAATCACTTTAGAAAGTAAAGTGCCTGTAGAGTGAAATTTGCTCGGTCACTTATGGATTCTAGGCACCGCCAATGCAGAAGTACCTCCGAGCTACCAAAAACTAACATTTTCCAGCTGCTGGTATGCACTCACCAAAGTCACCCAACAAGAGGAATAGGAGACATTTGTGGTATGCAAGTCTGAAACTGGGCTGCTAGTTCTCATCGGCCTAGTAAGTCATTTCTCAATCTTCTTTTTCAACAATCTGGATTACCACCTCCTAGAGTTCCTTGGGAGAGGCTTGGAAGGCAAACATGATATCAGGAAGCTTAAATATTTGGTTGTGGTTGATCTAAGATCTCCCTTGGCCCTCCAACCATCTAGGAAACTGGCTATAACATTGTTGATAGCTTTGTGTTTTAGCTCATTCAATATTAGAAATTTAGAACCAAAGGCTACTCAAAAGATTTGGAGACATTCCATAATGTTATCCTATGAGCACCGTTCCTTGAGAATGATGAGGTATGACACATCAACAAAATGACAATGGATAGGTTGCCCAACATCATATTCAATGAGCGTGATGCCTTGAATCACACATGATCTTTAAACTGCTAGTATGACGAAGAGTTCGAACTCCTTCATAGACACCTTTGTTTCGCTCTTTCACATGACCTCCCCTCCATTCCCCACAACTAAATAATTTGCGGGGTTGCATTGATTGCAAATCTCTCTTACTGCATACAAGAAGTTGACTGAAAGGCTCAATATATGCACACAAATGTTTAGGCAGCCTGGAGATTTCCATTCAGAGAGGATGTTTATGCTTAGAGGCAAATTTTGGGTCAAAATTTGCATACCAAGGCTGTACACCGGAAAGGGCTCCTGCAATCATCCATACTCCCTTCTGGAAAATTCCCTGGGCTGCTTCTTGTTTGTCAAGAACTGCACAAATCTATTAATTTACAAGCCCCCGTGATGTCTGCTTTGCAGTCTTTGGTTTCTCAATGATTAGCATACCATTTGTAAATGTCATTCTCCGTTGACAACTTTCCAAGGAAGTTCAAACTTCAAACTTCAGACTAACTGCTTTTTTTTTAATCGGTGAAATCTTTGTCAAACTCCCCCAGTATGAATCAGAGATCGAATGCACCTTTGTCTAATGGATCTGTATCTACTTTTGCTAGCCTATTGTCATTCAAGCGTTTTTCTCTAATATCCATCGAAGCCCAATCCTTTCCATTTATTATAAGTTTCTCTTTATGGGACACCTGAATTGCTCTCTTCTCGATTAACTTCTTCCTTAACTGCAGCATGTGACCTCATTATAATATACTCTCATTCCAGTGATATTCACAAAACTTTGGTTCATTATCCTGTTCTACAGTTTCCTCCCATTGCTGTATGTGCCTTACTATAATAGTTGCATGAAATTCAATCAAACTGGTGTTTAAGGCACTGTGATAAATGAGTACTTCAATCGGATCTGGTATATCAACCAATAGAATGGCCTGAGAAATGTACTTACATTTCCAAGACCTTTTGAAATGGTCACCACGTACCTAAGATATATATTATATAAATTCAAATGATGCTGGATTTAGAGTGATATTTCATGGTTAAATTTTATTATGATCTTCTTGTACAATTTCTTCTGTGCACTAAAAGTTTAATTCTTTTGTTTTACAATAGGTGCTCACATCTTCTTGTGATTGGCAGCATGTGTGCTTATCTACTCTAAGAAAATGCTTATTGATTTTTCATTTTGCGTTTGATTTGTTTTACAATAATTGGAAGTCTTCTGCTTATTACTCATGAGATATCCCTTCTGTCACTGTTTAAGCAGGTTGAAGCCAGTCTACAGACAAAGCAATACTTGTCTGAGACACGTATGAGTTTACAGGAGATGCTTCAAACCCTTAGTGTGCAAGAGAACACCCTTGCAACAATATCTGTGGTATGTTTAAGCCTGTATGTTCTGTTGTGTCCAAATCTGTCCATTTTTAAGACATTATCTATATTATGTTGCTAGTCTAGAAAAATCAATAGCAAAGAGAAACTTCCCTAATCTTTTGGGGACTTCATTAGGGACTTGGGGACTTGTTGGTCGTACCCAAAACTTCCCCAACATATTTTCGGGTAGATTTAGAGACATTCCAAGTAGATTTCAGAGATGTCTCGGGCAGATTTTGGAGATGTTTTGGTCATGTATCTTCAATTCTGATAATGGACATTGATGAATGGACAATATGATCATTTATCCCATCCATATTTTTTGTATTATTCTAAAATATGGGTTGTGTATGATGGATTTTGATTTGGGTTCTAGTGATTTAACTATTGGGGTTTTTAGCAACATCATTACAAGCAGAAAAGCCTCCATGTCATCAAACTAAGAAATGCAACAACTCAAAAGTTTGATCCTTTTGGGTACTGCTTTTGTTCTTCTCATTTTCAGGGTCATCTTAGCTTTTACATATTTTACATAGGTGTCCATGAGTTATTCAAGCCCAACTTTTTCCCCATCCCAACCTCAAGCACTGTGAAAACATTTGGATAGTAATGACTTAGATTGGGTACTTAACATTTGAATAAATTCATATTCAATATCCTTTATCTAAAACGTGAATCTAATCTCTTTACAGATTGCAAGCATGTATATCCAAAAGTGTTTTGTAGTGGTTTTCAACATAGTTGTAAAAATCTACAAAACCAGTTTTGAAGGGAATGCTTTTTAACCCAATCATTATAAGCAAGAAATTTAAGGAAGAAGAGTTGTTATAGAGACAAGCATTCTTCTCATAGACCCTACATGGACCTTAGCGCAGATTGAAAATAGTTATACTTAAGTTTCCTAAAGCTAAACTACATTTTATTCACGTTCAAGTGCCAATAATGCTCACTGACCCTTTTCTTATTTGCCTGAGTTTTTTCAAAACTAGCAAGTGTAAGGGATGTGCATAATACTATAAAGTATAAACTATTGTGCTTACAAGCAACTGCAAATGTTTATGGTGAATTCTAATTTTTAAAAGTTTTTATTGCCGTCCCCAACCTGCCGTCCCTTGAAAAATTGGGGGTGCGCTCTAGCCGTCCCGGGGACTCGTCCCCCCGTCCCCGTCGTTCCCCCGTCCCCTAAGGCAGTGCAACATAGGAATATTATATTAGATACTTTAAAATCTTGTCTTGTTTCTCATAATGCCAAACACATGTCATGGAATCAAAATGTAATAAGAATCCAAGGTCTCAAGTTGTTTTTGGTCATGCATATTATCGGTTCTAGATATTGGAGGTTTGAACTACAGAGTTGTGACTCATCAGCATGGCTCTTGCAAACTTCTAATGTAAGAGATCGCATGTAAGTACTGGCACAAGATATATCTCAATTTGGACCACATATGGCTTAATTTGCAGTGATGGATTTATTGCTAGGAATGTGATGTAGAATCCTCATCATGTGTAGCGCTCCGTAGAAGAGTGCCAACAACAATCAAATATACCATATCAAGTGTGTAAGATCAGTCACTCTAGTGCTAAAGGTTAACCCATCATTTAACTTAGGCAATGTTATCAAACATGAAACTCCTAACAAAGCAATCAATAAAGTGGTCAAAGCTACATGTATAATGTCAAAAATTCATAAGGCCCAAGAGAAAGGGTGCACCACTAGGTCTAGGTCAAACAATGATGATAAGAGGTTATATCTAGGATTTGACCCCTTAGATCCCTCTAAAAACTCAACACTCCTCAAAAGTGGTGCCAATGGTCCAAGCATGTGCCAATAGAGTCAAACCAAGTGTTGAAATATCTCCAAAAGGTGAAACATTGGCTTGAAAGATGACCCTAGAGTTCTCAAATCCCTTGGAATCTTGTTGAGCCTTCTATACCTTTGGAAAGGTCTCGAAAAGGGCTTTCCAAACATATATGGCACATCCCAAACCGAACTAGGATGAGTGAGATCTACCCTTGAAGATAGGGTACCAAACTGCTGAAAAACGACCTAGAAACCAGCAAAAATGGTCTGAAAGATGACTCTAGCGCTTCCAAAGTATTAGGAATTTGAATGAGCGTTTTGTACCTTTGGAAACGTCTCGGAAAGTGATTTCCAACTATATATGGAACTTCCCAAATAGAGTTTGAATGTGCGAGATCCATCCTCCTGAAGATAGGGTACCAAACTGCCACAAAACAACCTAGAAAAAATGACTTGATTACTCTAAACCGTGGATATCTAGGCTGAGCGTTTAGCACCATGAGTTAGTCCTACGAAAGAGCTTTCCATCCATATATCATGAGCCACCATCTGAGCTATGGCGTTGGAGAAAAAGGGTTTGAATACAAATTCTTGTTTTCCACAATTATCCCTAGAAAGTAGAAACAACTTGAAAACCAACAATCATCAAATCTCCATGAACATCCAAACGCTGTCATCTAAGGAATCATCAACATGCCACCCCCATGAAGTTTGTGATGAAAATTACAAGTGGACACCCATGCAAAATGGGGGGTAACATTTGGCTCCAATTGTGAGATGTGCTCACTTCGGGAGTGCATGAGAACCCCATAATCTCAATATGCACATTATAACAATGACAATCCACATAAGAAAACCAAAACCATGTGGTAGGATGGAAGACCTCAACAATCCTAAACACCACCTTTACATCAAATAGTTTATTACATCAAGATTTGGCTTTAGACAAAAGAAGCCTTCAACATCAAATGAAATTCTACTTTAATGCTCATGCCAGAGCTTATTCATTCAACTTTTCATCTTTAACACTACCAATTGGGTCATTGTTAAAGTAATCTTCAGTAACATGTAATTAACAACAACAATTCTAATTAGCAAGTTAGGGTACTTACCTGAAGTGTAGAACCCTTCCTGTTTTATACTCAGAAAATTTTACTTTCAGAAAAAGATTGTGCCTCTCAGAGGCCAGTCAACACTAGGAACCAGCTGACTCTGCTAGAGGGTTAGTACAAACCAGAAAGAGAGAGATGATTGGGCTGAGGTATAAACAAATAGTCAATGAAAGTCAGAAAACACAGTGATAGTCACAATCAAGTCCCAACATAATAGATGTAAACACAAGAGGTCTAAACCCTCGGTGATGATCTCAATCAATCAACCAAAATAATCAGCACAAATATCAGATCCAAAAACAAGTCCCTACAATATAAATCTGATCAAGGTAAGTTTCAGCAGTAAAGATCTGATCTCAGCATAAACCAGTAACCCAAGACTTAAACTATACTGTCCATACAACCTGTAACCTCCACAAATATCAATCAGGTAGACCACAGCCAAAAGAGATCATGGCTAAGTCTCAGGGACAGCAGAGGGTTACAGTCTCCTCAATCAGGCAGGCATATAGCAGATCAGCGCTCCAACAAACAGATCATTACCTCAAACAAACCAACAACAGCAAATCGGTCCTGTTAACAGGCAGATCGGATCTCAGGTGGGCAACCATAGTAGATCAGATTCCAGAACCCCAAGCAAGATTTAAATAACAGATTGGGCTTCCAGTCAAGCAGATAGGGTCACATTCAAGGCACAAACAGCAGATTGGACTCAACCCAAAGTCCTAGCAAGTAGCCCGAGTCTCTAGATAAGCAGATTGGGTTCTTTTAGCCACAGATCAGACCCAAGTTAAACTTCAGAAAGGCAGATGGGTGTCTCAAGGACTCACGGCTAGGTCATGCAGAGTAGGTCAGATCTCAATTGACCACAGAAATAGCAGGTCGGATCTTAGTTAGGGCAGATCGAGCCTTCTACAGGGTTGTGGCTGGAACATTGGCAGCATACAAGCTTTCATGCTAACCCTATATCAGCTTTAAGTCACTCGAAGATACCCAGCAGGTGGATGGTCTCACCAAACAGCAGATCAAGCTTCAGGAAGACTTGACGTCAAGCAGGCAGAGCTTAAATAAGACTGTTGGATGATTATAAATGAGGAACCATGATCTCTATAAATAGGATAATAAACTTTCTAGAAAGATTAATAATTAAATTCTTTAATTTAATTAGGGTTCCACTAAATTAGGGTAGTACCAATAAGTTTAAAAACAATAAAAATATAAAATATAAAAATGACTTGGGTGGGTACCAACATTTAAGGTCAAAATAAAATATAATTATGTCTTAGATAGGTGCCAACTCATAAAGGGTTAAGACATAAGAATAAAAATAACATGAAATATAAGTAGGGTCATGTTATCATTAGGTGAGGGTACAAGGACCAATCAATATGGTACAAGTCAAAATCATAACAAAAAAACAAAGGTGGGTACATGACCTAGGACCAAGGGGTGTACTATAGGGTGAGCAAACAACCATAGTACCCATAAGACCAAAACATCAAGGTATAACTTAAAACAACTCAATGTGGGTAGAAGACCCCACTAACCACAAGTCAAAGACAAGGTACCACAAGACCAATAATTAACAAGGTGTAAGGACCAAAAGTAAATCAACCAAGGTGGGAAAGGTACAACCAATCATCTCTCTCTCAAATGTACAAATGTTCCATATAACCTGAAAGTTCATCATCACTGTATAAAGAAGGGTCCACACTGGATGATGTGATCATGTGTTCCTCTAGACTACTCCTTAGGTCAAATGCTAGTGGCTCCATCAAGGGGTGGCCAGTCCCTTGAGAAGACCATCTAACTCAACCATCTCGAAGACCTTGGAGAAGAGGGCATCACACATCATCATCTTGGTCCACTGACCAAGATCCACATGGTTAATTGACTAGGTATGTTGCTGCAAGAACTACTTGGTTCTTGTGACCAAGAATCTGCCTGGTCCCAGACCAGGAGGTATCTGTCTCAACCTGTAAGACCTGCTTGGTCCTCGTGACCAAGAAACTGTCTGGTCCCAGACCAGAATACCCCAAAGACAAGTAGGGTCCCTAGTGACATGCTAGGGACTTTGCCATGGCATCAACCTGCTTGGTCCCCGACCAAGAACCCCAGGAGACAGCTGGGGGCCCTAGGGTACCTTCTAGGGTCTTACTCTTTACTCTACCTGGTTAACTTGACCAAGAACCCTAGTTAATTGACTAGGGTACCATCCTCTCTAAGAATGGGTCTCGCAGCTGCACTAACTTTAGCACCTATGCTGTGATTTGATAGGTATGTTCCGTGTGGCACTGTACAGGTTTTTTTCCTAAAGGTACAAAATAATCCAATCACTATGGATATCATTGCATGGGTTTATATCTTATGATAAGTGCAGGCAGGTGATACCTGGTACAGAACCCTAAAATGTAGGCTATGCAGGTGTGGGTAAAGCTGCATCACACGTGTCTATTACAGACTGAAAATAAGGAAAAAAAGTAAACCTTACTTTCTTGTAGGGTCTCAAGAGTCAATACAATGATTCTGAAAATTTCAATGAAGCACTGCAATTGAAATTAAATTCTACCAGAAAATATTCATCATGCTTGGAAATGAGCCCCTAAAATTATTTGCAATATTGGCATATATATCACCTTGAAAATCCTCAAGCACACACAAATTTCATGCACATCTGAAGTTTCTAGACATGACACTTCTTTAGGCCAGTTGTCTTTGTTCCCAACTGGAGAAGATGCCTTCCCTTCAAAGGTCGTAGTTGAGAAATACAAATCTCTCCTTGTGATAATACTTATCACTCCATATTGTCAACCAACAAAATATTTTCTATGCTGTTTCACTATGTTTAAAACTCTTGGCACTCATACTAAATATATTAACCACCATAAGATTCACAAAGGATTTTCATTCTGTTTAGTAGCAATTTTATTTTTAGATAATTAAGAAAAGGTATGCCAATGATATCTTTGAATATGCATAGGATAAAACAAATGTTACCCTAAAGTACTTTTTTTGGGTTAATTTTGAAAAATTCAACTGTTTATATTTGGGGAATGACCATCCTCATATGTGGAGATGTCTCATACATAGGTTTATGGCTGGGCATGATCTGGGCTGTACAGGTATGCAAGGTACAGGCTTGAGCATGCCCAGTCTAACACCCCTGCTTGCCAGGTACACCTACCCATGCAACACTGAAAATAACATTTGAGCACATACGATTATTGCAGGTCAGTGATGCAGCATATGCTTGGGGTATAATGGGTCGGTTTACAGAGATGATACATAAAAGTATTGAAGAAGACCCTCTGACAGTATTAAAATTACAATGCTTGTTTCTTAAGCTGCGATCTATGTTAGATATACCACTGCTACGGATATCACAAAGCAACAGGTAATGTGAAGACTACCTTTCTACAGTGTACTGGATTCTTTCTTTAATATTATTGGATTTTTGTTTATTCTCATTTTAATGGTGTTATCTTCAAATACAATGCTTTTCTCATTTTGTTTTGTCAATTTCTTGCATTTTTACAGACGTATTTTTTGACAAAACTAAACTTGTGTATATAAATTATATTTGCAAAGCTAGAGGAAAGAGGCTATTTTGATTGAAAATAGTTAACAATATTAATAATGTATTTAAAACATAGAGTTGATATTAGCCCCATCCATA
This sequence comes from Larix kaempferi, assembly GCA_027924585.1. Lineage (NCBI taxonomy): Eukaryota > Viridiplantae > Streptophyta > Pinopsida > Pinales > Pinaceae > Larix > Larix kaempferi. The sequence continues at coordinate 10,623,233 of BSBM01000397.1, read as the reverse complement.
TTTGTACATGATAAAATCACCTATGTATATTTTGCTAAATTTAGCATAATGCTACTCTTAGTTGGGGGATTTGCGGCATGGAAATAAAAATACAAAAAATTATGACATGCTTTAGCGGGATTCAAATATAGATTGGAAAATATATGATGTGGGGATGATTCCCCATGGTGAGTAATTATTGTGTAGAAATCAACTGTCTAGATTCTTGCTACTGTAGCCTTTGCTTAATTATATGGTCATTGGCTAGGCAGACAACTCTAGAAAATGATTGTCTTTTAAAGTTTAAACAAATGTTGCAAATATCGTTTCGTGGAATATATTTCTGAGGGTCCGGAAAGAAGCTTATCAGCAATATTGGGGAAAATATTGGAGAATATTGGTAAGATTAAACTTAGACCTGAAGAATTCTGAAAATATTGGACAGATTGCAAACCTGATAAACTTTGGAGAAATTAGAAATATTGGGAGAAATCGGAGATATTTGCAACACTGGAACTTTAAATACTCTAGAAAATGATTCTCTTACCTTAAAATGTTCTTTGAAACTCTGCATGGTTTTGGCTATAATACTAACATTATTTACGTATAGCAAGATTTAAATGAAATACCATGCAAAAGTAGATCCTCCTGCTTTCTGCTTTATACTATCACCCATGTACTACAGCTTGATGAACCCTCAAAACCTAAAACTCTTCCATTATTTCTGGAGATTGCCCCTGGGGATGACATTAAAGATTTTTTAAAGCCCAAATAAGTTTGTCCTTGTTTGCATCCAAAGTTTTTGGGTAATGTCTTGAGGTCATGCAATGCTCAGAGGAGAAGTGCTTCACTTTAGAACTGTTTGTGTCTTTGGTGTCTTGTTTTCTTTTTTGGCTTCTGGATATTTCTTACAACACTTCTGTTTTGTAGGGGTTGTTCAATAGTGGGTTTACCATGACAGTTCTGTAGTTTGAGGAGTTATCCACATCACCTCTGTGGAGGAGAAGAATTGTTAAATTGGTCTGCAACATTTTGGGAAGCCTTGTCTCATACTTGTTTTGTACAATATCTTCTATATGTTCTCCCAGTTCTACTTGTTTTCATTCAAATATTCCATCTTGCATTCCATTCTTAGCCTTTCTTGCTTATAATAAATTTTCTCATTCTTGAATGTCCGGTAGAGAGAAGCCTCCTCTTGCAGTTGGGTATTTGGTGCTCCATCATAAAGTAACACTGATGTGATGCAAATGATATGGAGTTCCTAGATACAAAATGAACATGCTGGTCAGACTGAAATGATATGATATGGAGCTAGAGTTCTGAAAAATGTATTGAGTAGAAAGTTGGGGGGGGGGGGGGGTGGGATGGGATGGGGGGGTGCTGAAGTCAGTTAATGAATTAAATGCCCTCAGGAAAACATGGAATAAAATCATATATAACTGTAGTTAGTTGGTGAGCAAGATAGATATCACCTACTCTCATTAAATGGTTCTTCCATCTGCAATTTAACCATTTGTGGTTTCACATGTCTCGTCAGTAAAGTGAGAACTGCTTCACTTGCGATGTTCTTTGGGCTGCTGGTCTTACGTTATCAACCATTCTAGAGTGGGGATATCTTGGCAATACTATAGAAAATTTCTCACTTTGCCTACCCACTAAAAAGTATTCTTAATCTTGTTTGTAGACTAAAAATATTAGAAAAATGGCCAAGAAAATTGAAAGTTGCCAACTTTTTCCTCATCTTAATCTATAAAGAGAGGGGGTGCATTAGCTTAGCAGTGGGATGTATGATTTATATTTCAGCTGTGTAGAGCTTGACCCTGATGCCAAGGTGTGGTAATACTTTTTTTTCTGAGTAGTTGAGAGTTATGTGATTGCCCTTCGAGACTGTGCTTGCTGTTCTAATTTTCAAATTGCTGATTCATGTAAATCGGGCCTAATCTATTGGCTGTTCTGATCTACTGTATATGATGCCGTGTTTGCATTCTTGAATTTACATCCTTGAATTTCTGTTAGTACAAACTTACAAAGCTGAAGTTCTGATAGGTGAATACTAAAGTTGAGGCCTGTTGTTAGGATTTTTTTAATTTGAGTGCAGACCTGTTTATCATGTGTTAAAATTTGATACAGGATACCCGTGAAATTTGTGGTGAGAGATCTACACAAATTTGCAGCAGGTTAGCAAATTTGAGGTGAATGAGACTCTGAAACATTGCTGGCATTACCTCCGAAGTGGGATCAAAGATACAAGTCTGAAATGGGTCCTACATTCCTCTAAAATGGGGTCGGCATTACCTGTCTGAAACATAGTAGCATAATTAGGCCGTAATGGATTTTTGTGTACGAAAATTCAGAACAAATTCGGAATTCGTGGAATATTCGATGTAGGTGTAATATGTATATGGGTTCCTACTAGTGAGCAATTCAATTTTGAAAATCAGTTTTAAAAAAATATTTTTTATTTATTTAGACACTATAAAATATAAATAACATTCAATTTCATACTTCCTAACCATTAATCCTTCTCTGTAAATACGTTTTAACTTTCTTATTAAAATAATTATTAATATCTAAATGCCGTCTCTCAGAATATTTTTGTTTTCTAAATAGTAATTTTGGTTGTAAATAACATGTGTGAGATGTACATTTATGGTACATTCTTACATCTTTAATTAAAAGTAGTATATATTGTTAACTTTTAACATAGATCTGAGATTTAACAATAGTTACAGATTTCTTTAAATTTATATCAGTCTTGGAACTTCAAATCAGTAGTAGAACATCCACAGTAAATAAGATAGAAAACATGCATCCACAAGAACACAATTTTTACTCTGGGGAAAACCTTTCAAGGCATAAAAACCCCAGCAAAGAATATTTTCCTTAATATGAGATGACCAAAATTTTTACACAAGAGACCATTACAATGATTACATTGACCTTGCCTTTAGGGCATACATATCTTCAGTCACTAGTCATACCAACTGTTGATCTGAGATAAAAAATTGACCAAGGAGAACACCCTGAAACTTCTGTTTACTGTCCTGATTTTCTCTGAGACCAAGCTTGACTGAAGATGCACTGCAGTTGACTGAGGTTGACTGCTGTTAGGGTTCGACCTGCTGTTGAGAGGAGTGATAGAGCTGCGATCTCTTTACTGCTGGAGAGAACAAGTTCTGAAGATCTTGGGCAGCCACCTGTAGGGCTCGAATGCAAGAGACAGACCTGGGGTTAGGGTTCGGCCTGCTTCCTTAACCAAACAACAGACCTGCGGCCAGCCCTATTTCACTTGAAACCAGTGTATGAGAGCCCTAACAGAGTTCGGTTCCCCTTCTTTCTGATTAGAGATGCAAAAGAAGAATTCGGCTGCCCAAGAGAACACAAATAAGACAGAAAATAAGTGATTTCCTCACTGCTGCTGCTGAAAAATGCCCCACGACTTTCCTTTTGATCAGAGATAAGGTGATGATATGTTATCTGTTTCAAAATGAGAGTGCTCAATTATTTATAGAGCATCAATAGGGTCAATTCCATTAGATTAGGAATCTTAACAAATTAAAATTAAAATTAAAATTAAAAATCAGTTAAATTTAATTTTAATTTTTATCCTTTAATTTTAATTTTTATATTTTAATTTTAATTTTAATCTTTTAACTCATTAACTTATCACATGGTCTTTTGACACTTAACAAGTGGGATCTTGGACACCCAAAGCGTTTCAAAGTCACCCATAGGGGTACTAGGACTAACAAAAAAAAGTCTCAAGGTCACACCCATAGGGGTGCGTGGACTAACAAAAACTCTCATGGTTACCCATAGGGGAACATGGACCAACAAAAGGTCTCATGGTCATACATTCAAGTGCATCATCATATATAAGGAAGATATTCTTTGGTTACCTTGTTCTCCTCATTAACACCAAGATCACGTGCTAGGTTCTTCATCAAGGGGTGGCCAGTCCCTTGTGAGGGTCCCATAGCCCACTGATCAAGGAGAGGAGTACAACACTTTCCTAGATCCAGTCTAGCTCTTCACGTTGATTGAATCAACGTCCTGGTCCCAGACTAGGTTCTTTAGCCTCTGGCTGAAGGTTGACCGAAGTCAACAACTTGGTAACTAACCAAGTGCCTCCATTCTTAAAGAATGGCTCTCAGCCCTAGAATGAAGTATGTTGATCAACCCCTTGGTCCCTAACCAGGTCCCCCATTCTCTCGAAGAATGGTTCTCAACCCTAGGATGAGATTCAGTCCCAGATTGAATGTTGATCAACCCTGGTAACTGACAAGGTGCCTCCATTCTCTCAGAGAATGGCTCTCGATGCTGCTAAAAAATGAACACTCCCTCTCAGCGAGAGAGGCATTCTCTGCAAGGCTAAGCTTATCTCGGAAGTGCACAAACTTCGTCAATGATAGAGGCTTGGTCAATACATCAACAATCTGTTCGTCTGTAGGAATGTATTGAACTCTTATGGCATCTCTTTGTACCATGTCTCTGATGAAGTGATACTTCATTTCAATGTGTTTCGATCTGTCATGAAACACGGGGTTTTCTGAAAGCTTTATGCGACTTTGATTATCACAATGGATAACAATTGGCTCAATCTTTCCATCAATTAAATCAGATAGTAGCTTCCTAAGCCACACTGCTTCTTTGCAGGCATCACTGGCAGCGATATATTCATCTTTTGAAGTGCTCTGGGATATGGAGTCCTGTTTCCTGGTGGACCATGAGATCATGGCTGATCCCATACTAAAACAATACCCGAATGTGCTTTTCCGGTCTACTGCACTGCCATACCAATCAGAGTTTGCATAACCAAGTAATATCACTCCATTGCTGGAAGTGTATCTAAGTCCATAACCTATAGTGCCACGCAAGTATCTAAGCACATGCTTTGCAGCAACCCAGTGTATGTGCTTAGGCTCAGACATAAATTGACTTAGTGCACTTATTGCATAGCGGATATCTGGTCTAGTATGTACCAAGTACATAAATGATCCAATAAGCTGATTGTATAAAGTAGGATCCACTGGCTTTGAGCAAGAGGCTATCTCATGTAGCTTCTTCAAGTTTGACACCATTGGTGTGTTCATGAGCTTGCAGTCTTGCATCCCAAATCTTCGCAATATATCAACTGCATACTTTCCTTGTGCAAGGAAAATCTCATCCGGCTTTTGCCAGACCTTTAGATCAAGAAAATAATGCATAAGACCCAGATCCTTCATTTCAAATTCTGAAGTGAGATCTCTTACACTGAGCTATCAATTGATCCTCTCCAGTAAGGAACAAGTCATCAACATATAAAACCAAAATCAAAGGATGATTCTGTACAACCTTGAAATACAGATTGGAGTCAGCAACACTCTTGGAGAAACCCAAGCTGTGAAGGTAACTGTCAATTCTTGCATACCAGACCCTTGGGGCCTGTTTTAGTCCATACAAAGCTTTCTTCAGTTTGTAGACATGGGACTCCTTCCCATGGATCAAAAAACCTTCTGGCTGCTCTAGGTAGACTTCTTCTTCAATTTTGCCATTAAGAAAGGTTGTCTTCACATCCATTTGGTGAAGTTTCCATCCAAAAACTGCGGCGAGGGAGATAATTGTTTTGATAGTGGTGTACCTAGCAACTGGAACAAAAGTTTCATATAGTCTATTCCTTCCTTCTGAGAGAACCCACGGGCCACAAACCTTGCTTTGTACTTTTCAATGCTCCCATCAGTAGCATGCTTGATTTTCTAAATCCACTTAGAAGTCACTATATACTTCCCTTTTGGTCTTGGGACCACTTCCCATACATCATTTTTTAGGATGGAATTGTACTCTTCTATCATTGCATCTTTCCATACTTGTAGTTTGGTTGCTTCCTCATAAGTGGAAGGCTCTGCATCAATGAGGTGTCCCAATTGAGTAATAAGACCAGAGTACTTCTGAGGCTTCTTACTTTCTCTGAAAGTTCCTGGAGGAGCTTTATGTTTTTCTGCTTCTTGCAGAATTTCACGAAGCCAAGCAGGTCTTCTCTTGGATGGAGGAGCCTTAAGCAATTCTTCTGTAGACATCTTTGGTTCTATTGCATCATCTTAAACTTGTTGATCATCTTCCTCCTCCCTCTGATTCTCTGAATGAGGAGAGTCTGGAACTTCTGGAGGGGGAGACTCTGGATCTTTTGGAAGCTCTTTATATTGACAAAAAGCAGCTTCTTCATGGAATATCACATCTCTACTAACCTCAATGTACTTCTAACCTAGAACATAGATACGATAGGCTTTTGAATTTTCATTGTAACTAACAAACGTACCTTTCTTTCCGGAAGGTTCCAACTTTGTTCTTTTTTCTTTTGGCACATGGATATAGACTGGAGTGCCAAAAATCCTCTTGTGATCAATTGCAGGCTTCTTACTTGTAAACACTTCTTCTGGAGTCTTTTCTCCCAAGATAGCATGAGGGCATTTGTTCTGGATGTATACAACAGTACTGGCGGCTTCATCCCAAGGAAACATAGCTCTGGCAGCTTCACAAATTGTTTTGTTGTTCTTTTGCAACCCCATTCTGTTGAGGGTTGTAGGGCACTGTGAGCTCTCTCTTGATCCCAACTTCCCGACAAAGATCATCAAAATGGTGAGATTCAAACTCACCCTCATTATCTAACCTTAAGATGCGGATGTGTCTTCTGTTTGATTTTCAACTAGAACCTTGAACTCTTTGAACTTATCAAAAGTTTCATTCTTTGTCTTCAAAAAATAAATCCAGGCTTAGTGGGAGCAATCATCTATGAAAGTCACATAATATAGATAGCGACTCGTAGAGGGTTAAGTCATGGGACCACAAATATCTGAATGGATTAGATCCAAAATGCCTTTATATTTGCTATTAATTTTAGAAAAAAGATTTCTTGACATGCTTGCTAAGGGAACAACCTCTACATACGCCATCATGCTCACAAGAAAGTTCAGGCATACCTGTTACCATCTTTTGTAGACTCGGAAGGGCTCTGTAATGAAGGTGTCCAAACCTTCGATGCCATAACTTACATGGGTTGATTGTGCCATGAACCAATGCTTGAATAGAGTGTCCGGATGCTTTATAAAGTCCTTCTCAAACTCCAATCATCATAGCTGAACTCAATTCTTCATTCTTTGGTCACATGAGAACCTTCTTATCCATGAAGATTAATCTGAAGCCTTTATCTTCTAAGCATGCAACAAAGAGTAGATTCTTCTTTAAGCCAGGAACATACAATATTTCTTCAATATGTAGGATAGTCCCTGAATCGAGCTAAAAGGATGCTGAACCAACTCCTTCAATGTTATAGGTGGTGTCGTCCCCAAGTTCCACTTGAGTAGTGAATTTCTTCTTTTTGAAGTTTGTAAGAGCCTCTCGAAATACTGTCATATGTTTAGAAGCTCCACTGTCTATCAACCAAGACTTGGTACTATTTGTAACAATGTTATCAGAACCGGACCGGTGGTCAAATCGGCCGGCCCTAGGACCCGGACCCAGACCGGAACCGGACAAAAATCGGGAAGAAAACCGGATCAAAAAACCGATTGAGCAAAAATACATAAAATATTCATATTTTCAAAAAAAATATATATATTCATTTGCATCCATGTGAATTCAAACCATTATACACAAATCTGCAAAGTTTCTCATGTATATAGCAAGTAAGAGTGTCTAAAACCAAAATTCGGTTGTGCCATGGCCCACAATTGAGATTTGATTCCAGATTCCCGAACACCCTGCTGCCCTAACTCCGTAATTCGTATGCTTAGCCTAGAAAAATACAAAGATGATTGTGAATCGTGATTGTAATTGAGGGTCCCTGCGTCAATATATAGTGATTGTACAGTAAGTAGGTTAGCGGATGTGGCAGATGTGCCCAAACTCTTTTTTTTAATTAAAAAAAATGTCAAAACGTGGGTTTTTTGCCCTAGAAAGACCCGATATGGAGCATTTGGGAGCATTTGGGTTGATTTGGAGATCAAAACAGTAAAACTAGTCAAAGGTCAAAATTGGGGAAAAAGTGGAAAAATTGGCATTTTAATAAAATTTTGAAATAGGGTCATTACATTGACCTTGGTCAAACTAGGTTTGACCATGTCAATATTGACCAAATATAACTCAGACTACCATCAGAAGCTGCTGCAAAGTGTCAAAGGTTAATGCATGCTCTACAACTCATTCAAATAGCAATTATAACACAAAGTAATCATTACTGGTGATCTAAATCCATATATATATTGTCATTAATTATTTATATGACTCAGACTAGACTTTCAGGACCATACTCACTTCATAGTTGTGATCAATTTGCTAGTGAAGGGTGAAGGCTAAAATAAAATGGCTAGGCTAAAGGGTGACTGACTGACTTAACATTGTGACACTTTGGATATGGAAAAGGGAATACACACCATAGTATATACTGAATGAGCAACAACACAGGGAATGGCGGTGTCTCACAAATGGATAAGTTGTTTAGAGAGTGCTTATTCAACTTAGGCATCATGTCTACATCAAGTTGATCCAGGTTCATTAGGATCATTCAATTTGATTTTATGGCCTACATAACCCTTCGGATCTCAGGTGCGCTAATAAGCACAACTAGTTGCAGCTTGCATCTAGGGCATGTTTTTATACATACATAAGGTCAGCAATTATTGAGATATAGCTTTTAAGAATCATTGTTTTTTGGACCTTTCTTTTATACTCTTCGAGGAGTATTTTTTAGCAGTTCATCGCTCTTGCCCTTTTTAGTTTCCATGGGCGAGTTTATAAGTTTCCATAAGTAGTACATGAGCTTTCAGTTTTAGCCAACAACATCTCAAGTGACTAGGGGGAGTTTGAGCCAATGCCAAACATCGAGACAACCGACCAGAATGATTTAGGCCTACAATCCAACTCACCACAGGTAAGTTTTGTCACCAACTCAGAGCCAAGACACAATAAACAGGGAAGCTCATCCAATACAGAGGCTAAAGTGGGGAAAGATCCTCCATGCCACTAGTCAAGTAGTAAGTCAGGGTGATAAACTAAAAGGTAGGCAATGGATGGATGAAGACAATGAATAATGGAGCCAACACTAGCAAGCCAAGGTATGGTGGAATGATCACCTCTATTCTCCCTAGGGAGGGTAAAACCAATGAGTATGAGTAGTGAACTTCTAAGTCTGAGTAAGGAAAGTAAAATATATATAATAAGATGAACCAAGTCCACATATCTATATGATTGCCAGATCATGACACTAAGTGCTAAGACATACCATAAGAATGAATATAAAAGCAATATAACCATAACACCATGATATACCTGTTGAGTCATATACCTGAATGATCATCCTCTGAACCATCATCTGTCCTCTGAAACTGCTACTGTAACTCTGGGCACTACTGACTGCTCTGCATAAATGGTATAATGGCTACATCGGTCATCTCTCTGAGTGTCCTGAGACTCAGTCATGGCATGGGGAATACATATGCTGTCCAAAATCTGATAGTGATCCATAGATAGATGCTCATCTCATCATCTCAATGTAAAGGAACTGGCTGAAGAGTACTCTGGAATCTGAAAAATAATGTGTGGTAGCTCGGCTACTATATATGTGATAACAGGTCCCATAGCCCACTGATCAAGGAGAGGAGTACAACGCTTGCCTAGATCCAATCTAGGTCTTCACGTTGATTGAATCAACATCCTGGTCCCAAACCAGGTTGTTCAGCCCTAGGCTGAAGGTTGACCGAATTCAACAACTTGGTAATTGACCAAGTGCCTCCATTCTTAAAGAATGGCTCTTAGCCCTAGGCTAAGCTTCAGTCCCAGACTGAAGTATGTTGATCAACCCCTTGGACCCTGACCAGGTCCCCCATTTTCCTGGAGAATGGTTCTCATCCCTAGGCTGAGATTCAGTGCCAGACAAAATGTTGATCAACCTTGGTAACTGACCAGGTGCCTGCATTGTCTCAGAGAATGGCTCTCAATGCTGCTAAAAAATCAACATATATAAGAAGTCTACCGCTGTATTTTATCCGTATTGGATTTTTTTGTTCCATATTTTTTCGCTATCTAATCGTATTCATATCCATATTCGTACTCGAATTATGCTACTATGGTCTGTAATGGGGCCAACATTACCTCATATTGAAATAAAATATCTGATTTTATTGAAGTAAAATTCACAGGGAGGAATTATGACTGTTCTTTGGTTAAATTAGTTATAACCAAATATTGAAATATGAAAAAGAACATTAAAACAACTTAAATAAAATAGTATCACAACAAAATTTAGCACCTACAAGATGCAAAGTCCCAAGCACCAAGGTGTTAGTCTTGTGTAACTTAGGAAGGATACCCATTATCACCTCACTTTTAATTGGCTCTTCTCCAATACAAGGGGGGTATTCCAAAGTAGGCTTGCTAAGGCTATGGAGTGGGGGGATCAAGGTGAAATTTGAAGAGTAAGGCTTAACAAAACATGTGGTTGTTGTAGTACAATGGAAAGAAATAGAAATGAGAAAGGGATATGGAAAGAAAGGAAATGGAGGAAAAGAGGGACGAAGGAATGAAATGATGAGGGACCAGTGCCTATCAACCTAAGGGCTAATGAAGTCATAAGACATTGCAAAATGAATGAACTACTTTGTCACGATTAACTACTTTGAAAAAGGTTATGAGGTAGAAAAGACTAAGTTGACACCTTCGACCTACTTAGATGAAAGAACTAATTTGTTACATTTATCTTTTACTTGTGTACCTAAAGTAAAGTGAACTTATTTGATACATTAAACCTTAAGGTGTTTGTTGGAAATTATGATGTGGAAACTAGTCTGGGAGGGCTAAATTTGTCACACATCAATCTTAACATAAAGGTCCTGTTTATTAGCTGAATATTATTTCCAATCAGCAACTTAGTTTGTTAGAAGATGGAGAACAAAACATAGATAAAAGAGATGTTTCATTGCTAGGCCTTTATATTAGAATGGCAACAAGATAGTTTCTACACATAATCAACAACAATTGCAGAGCAAAATTAAATAAGCATACTACAAAGCAACAATACCTCAATGCTTCATTAGTCTTCAAACTTGATGTACATAAGAGCTCAATAGGCTCTATCTTCTACTCTATCACTTCCCAATTCTACTTTTAAATCCCCAGTCATCCAATTCACAAACGAAATGGAGAGAAAATTCCTTTATATAGAGTGAGCTAAGTTTCTTTCACAATAAAATACATTATTTGCTAACTAACTCAATGACAATTAAAAAAATTAAATATTGGAGTAGTTATGCAACAACCTCCAAAGATAGTGTAAGTGGTCTCCAGGGCTCAACCACCATCTCAAAATAGCAATACACAGGTACATGTGCATTATGTCCACATTGGGCAAGTAAGATTACCATAAAATACTCTCTATAAGAGATAGTGTGCCGTCCATGATGTGCAAGAACTCCCAAAACGTAGTGTGAATTCGTTCTTAGTCACTTGATCTTGAACCAAGTGGAAACAAAGTTTGAACTAGACTCATCAATGATACAATTGGATCCCCTATTGGAGTGGACCACCTAGAGGGTTGTGTGAAGAAGATAAGGATGAAAATGTATGTGGACATGTGGATAAAGTTAGGTGAATGAATGAGTGTGAATGGATGGAAGTAGTAAAAAAGACTAGCGTGCATGCATAACTAACCTCTCAAAACAAGTGCAAGCTTAACCACCTTCTCGACATTTGTGCAAATTGCCAAAAGATAACAAGGAATCAAAAAGATGCCGAACGAATTTATAAATGGGGCAGCCATATTTACAGGAGGATGCCAAGCAGGGAAATGGGCAGTCATCCGAGACCTTTGAGCCGTTATTCGAGATTCCCCGCCCCTAGGGTACTCTCGGCCTGGGTTCTCTAAATGACTAGCTCGGTGGAAGAGATTGTAGGGTGTAGGGATTTTAGTGGGGTGCTAGAACAGTAATGGGTCATTCTAGTCTTCACTAGGCATGTTATATGATGCTCTCGGTTCATTTGATCTCCTTTTTATTATCGAGACCCATGAAAGTCTTGTCACTTAACCTTCAACTAAGTGGAAACAAAGTGTAAACAAGACTAGTCAATGATACAAGTGGACAACCTAGTGGAGTGGACCACCTAGAAGTTCGTGTGAAGAATATAAGGATGAAAAGGTAAGTGGACATGTGGATAAACTTTCGAATATTGCGGGTTATCACTGGTTTTCTGCATGTCGACAGGAAACTAGGTCCTTAGGTGGGGTCCGAGGCTCAGTTAGAGTGGCATGTTTAGAAAGAGACTCTCTTCGAGGTAGGGTCTCTTTGGTAGCAGTGGATGAGTTTGCCATATTCATGTGGGTTCGGCTCAGCAGTTTACCCCCTCTCCTTAGAGATCTCTACACAGTAGTCTGTTACTTCCCCCCAACCTCATCTCAGTTTGCTATTTATGGCAAGTACAATAGTGACCCTTCGGGAGCTACGTGGAGCGAATTCGGGAGAGTTTTTTTAAGTGGTAGAGCGTTGTGTAGAGCTCTCGGGAGCGTTTTTTTAAGTGGTAGAGCGTTGTGTAGAGCTCCCGGGAGCGTTTTTTTCAAGTGGTAGAGCGTTATGTAGAGCTCCCGGGAGCGTTTTTTTGGTCCCCTCAGAGCGCGCTCTACATTTCGCTCTGGCCTGAGAGCGAAACAGGGAGCGCGCTCTGCGTTAGCTCTCGCAGCGCTCTGGCCAGGAGCGAGCTTTCAGAGTGGGGGCGAGAGGGGGAAGGACGCTTCCCCGCAACCTTGGCTCCTGGGCTGTATCCACATGTTTGAAGACGCTAGTGGTACACGGGTCATAAAGCATCTAGGATGCGTTTGGGATGTATCTTACATGGTGGAAGATGCAGGTGGTCCGAAAGGACGTAATGCATCTGGGATGTTCCTGGGATGCTCCTGGGCTGTATCCACATGTTTGAAGACGCAGGTTGACCGAGAGAGTTGTAATACATCTGGGCTGTATCCACTGGGTGGAAGACATAGATGTTCCTGGGCTATATCCACTGGGTGGAAGATGCAGGTTGATTGAGAGAGACGCAATACATCTAGGTTGTATCCACTGGGTGGAAGACGCAGATGTTCTTGGGCTGTATCCACTGGGTGGAAGACACAGATGTTCCTGGGCTGTATCCATTGGGTGGAAGACGCATGTTGTCTAGTGGACATGGTATATGCACGTGGGCTGCTCTCCACATGAGATGATGAGATGATAGTAGGAGACGCAGGTGATTGCTCTAACAATGTAATACGTGGTCCTGGGTTGTACCTACTTGATGGCTTGCTCGTATAAATGATGAAATCCTAGATGAGGTCTAGGTCACATCCAACATGAAAGAGGGGTGGCTCTGTGTGTGAAAACCCTAGACATGGTCTAGGTCACATCCAACATGAAAAAGGGTTGGCTCTGTGGAACTTCTTATGACATATAGATTCGGGAGATGCAGATGTCAATAATCTGTGTACAAGAAGTGCAGCAGTTGGAAGACGATGGTGACGATGATTGAAGAATACCTTCCTTGTTAAGAGGGAGTGTTGAAGAATGTAACTTCAGAAGATATTTTTATTTGTATTATTTGAGTCATTAGTATTATTTGTATTGTATACCCTATGGGGATTATTATTGATGTAATTGATTATGTAAAAGTCATTGAAAGAATCAATGTAAACCCTAACTGTTAGGTCGGCCTAGAAAGATCTAGAAAATAATATTTTATTGTAAAGTGTACAGGTCGACCCAGTTAGGTGAGTCAAGCCGACCTATTTAGTAAAAAGGTCAAGATTTTTGTTTAGTATAAATATGAGGCTCTCCCTCCTCATTTGCACACTTCACTCACTCATCTAATTCGCATGAGTAGAGAGAGAGAGTCATTCAGAGTAGCTGCTTGAGGAGTCTTCTTGTTTTGGGTCTTTGCATGAGGGTTACTATTGTACATTCTGCAGAATCTATATAGAAGAAGTTTGCTGGGTTTTTCTGCCTCGAGAGGTTTTCCCAGGATAAATTTGTTGTGTATTATTGTTCAGGATGTGTTGGTTTATCTTTCAGAGATCCTTATTGGTATTGCACTTAAAAATCTAATAGTGAATAGTTAAGATATCAATGGCATCCTTATATTTAGAAGGTGATGCTTATGATTGGTTCACTTGGTGGTCCAAGAAAACTAGTGGTTTCTTACTTAACTGGAAAACGTTCACAGAAGATCTCCTTAAGAGGTTCCATGATGATGAAGAAGATGACACCTATGCTAGGTTTTCCCATTTAAACCAAATGGGAAAGGTGAACGAATATACTAATGAATGGGAAGTTTTTGCAACTAGATTTCTTGATCTTACAGATGAACATTTATTGAAGATGTACATTTCTGGGTTAAAACCTAAGTCACATGACACGAGGACACGGGACACGAGTGTCCCCACGGGACACGGTGACCCCCGGAATCAGGACACGTAGGACACGTTTTATATACATATATATATATTTTTAAATATATTACAATTTAAAAATATAGACATATAGATCCAATAAAATTTAACATTTACAATTACAAATATTCAATAGAAATTACATTTACAATTACAAATATGAAATATTCAATAGAAATTAGATCACTCACAAATCACAACACATAGAAATTAAATCATTCACAAATAAAAACATAGATACAAACAGTTTTTTAAAAATCAAAAACCTAAATGTAATGACTATATCTCAAGTTTTCTGGGTTTTTTTCTCAGTCCTGAATGGCTGTTCTGGGTCTGTATTTTTCAGATGAAAAAAAGTACTTATTACCATTAAGTTTGTTTTGTTTACAGTTTAAATTTTGTTAAGATTCAAGCTTTCAAGAAAATTGGCATTGTTTCTGAAAATTTGCATTCATTTCAAGGTGTTTTGATGTTGTCTGTAAGCTATAATCGCACAACCCCATCCTTAGAATTAATTTTGGGATAATCTCAAACTCAAGTAATTGCTTAACACTTGTTTTTCACAAATTTAACTTTTAATAAAATAGATAATTAAATTAGTTGAAACGTACAATATTAATGATACACTTATTTTTCACAAATTAAAATTTTATTAAAATATATAATTAAATTAGTTGAACCTTACAATGTAAATGATTTAAATACATCAACCACCTTCAAAAACAATATTGTATATGAATCATATCATTCATAAATTTATAAAATACATTTTTTAAATAAAAATAAATTCTGAGATTTATCAAATGTTGTTGGTCAGAACTAACCATTTCACCTTCCATTATTTTGAAAAGAATAAACAGACAACCGAATAATCCATTATCTTATTTCATTTTGTATAAAAATGATTAACAAAGAAACAATGTGGAATATAAGTCATGGCCTTAGAAGGTTCACATTCACATAAGGCGCGCCATTGAACATGAGTAGCACTAGGCAGCTGGTGGCTATATGTTTGATGGATGGAAAAATGGCAACTTGCAACAGGTGGTCATCAGACAGAGATGGACTCTATATGGCTCTAATGGAGGAAATACAAGGCCATGATGATTACAGAACTACTGATTTTCGTGTCCTGGAAAATCCCCACGCTGCACAGAATTAGGACACGCGTGTCCCGATTTCAGGACACGAAAAATCGCGTGTCCCCCCACGTGGGGCCAGCGTGTCCGCGCCCAAACGTGGCCCACGGGACACGGGGACCCCTTAGGACGTGTCCTGTCACTGTGGTTAAAACCCATTATCCGCAATGAGTTAAGGCTATCAAGGCCTAAGAACTTGATTGAAGCTAGAAGTATGGCAAAAATGATCGAAAGGAAGTTGATTAATCAACAAAGGGTTTTCGATTCTCCAAGGAAGGGAACTAGTTACAACAATAATAATATTCTGATTTAGAAAAGGATAAAAGGAAGGAAAACAGTTGTCGCCAATGTGGTAAGAATTGGGTTCCAGGTCATATTTGTGAAGACATGTCTTTACGCTACTTTAGAATAATGGATGGAAAGCAAGTAGAAGTATCAAATCTAGAAAATGAAATAATTGTAGCATGCAACTCAGATTTGGACAATGACAAAACATTGCAAAAAATAACACTATCATCAAATTCTTGTATACTACCAAATAGTAATGATGATGATGTGTCGCAAAGGGGAAACATTACGCAAAAAACCAAAACACAAGAAGTACCCACTAAATATGTCCCACCTCATCTTAGGAAGAATGATGAAATTAAGGTTCCAAGAGAAGAGGCACGGAAAACGACAATTCGACCTTCAACTAAGACAAGAATCGTAGCGTCAGACACCGAAGCTCAAGGGAATTGTAAAAAATAGAAAACTAATAATCCTCATAGACAAAAGAATCATAGCTTCAGACACTAAAGCTCAAGGGAATTGTAAAAAAAAGAAAACTAATAATCCTCATAGATTTTGTCAGTATTCATAACTGTATAGACATCAATGTCGATAAATAGTTAAATCTTTTTGTGTACCCCATCAAGGACCTTATTGTTAAGGTTGCTGATGGACATCAAGTCGACATCATAGGACAATGTCATAAAATACATGTTCAAATACAAGAACTAGAATTAAAATCATGATTCTATGCACTACCACACAATGGGATGGATATGGTGCTAGGTATAGAATGGTTGATACAATTGGGCACTTATACCACCAACCTCAAAAGACAGTTCATGGAATTTCACTTGCACGGTAAACATTTTAAATTGTATGGTAATGAAAGGTCCATTCCCAAAGAAGGAGAACTGGGACCATGGAAAAAAAAGGCGCAAAAACGCATACAACAACAAAAGCAAGACAAGTTTATACACAAGAAGAATCAAAATGCTGAGTTAAATAACCAAGTCAAAAGAATTCAGAGTATGATGCACATCTTGCAAAAGAATCTTGCCAATGTTCAAATTGGAAGCCCAAGCAAACTTCTACAAGTAGACAAAAACAGGGATGTTGCCACCAGGAAAGCATGGTCAGTTCGAGAGAATCCAATTTATTATGCTTTGAGGACAAAGCATTCTTTGAGAGGGTGGCGATGTAATAAACATAATAAAGCAATAAATAAATAATAAATAATAAATAATATTAATAATTAATAACTAAATACATGTAATAACAATAATAAAAAAAATATTAAAAATAGTTAAGAAACATCAAGGGGTACATACCTTTTCACCTCGTGACCATTCAATGCGTATAAGTACACTGTCATGAGGCATGTTGTAAATCATTCTATCATTTATTCTTTATTCAATATTTTCTCATTGCAGAAATCTTCTGTTAATTCCATAGTGAACAGGGACTGTCCACTACACAGCGGTGTTATTCAGGAAGTGATGATGTAATGGTGGAGAGTGCTGCAGTAGCAGTAAACTTGAAAATGATTGTGTCCTAGGTTACCAAAATAATAGATCGCTGGATGATTATCTGTAATGCATCAGATACATTTATACCTTTTCATCCCTATATACTGGTCATAAATTTGTAGGAAGTAATATCTACAACTTCCCCAGCTATCTTTAGCATATTAATGAAAGGGAGCAATATGCATATTGTGTATGATGCTGAAACATGATATGAAATGACAGTGCCCTTCTGATGATGTTTTCTTCTGAGAGTATTTTATCAACAGTTTATTAGCAAACATGCAACTTGTAAATGGCTTTTCTCATCAATGCACTATTATTGCAGTGTATGAAGTATTCACTTGCTATATTCTGACTCATAGAAAAGTTATTTTTTGAATATTGTTTGTGGTTCTCTGTAAGACCAAAAATAAGATGCACTAGACTGTTCCTCAGAATCTAATAGGCTATGCCCTGTTTATATCTTCAGCGCAGATCTGTTTTCTGTTTCTGAATATTACTCATCAGAACTTGTAACTTATGTGCGTACAGTACTGGAGATAATCCCTGTAAGTTCTCTTCCTATTCTCAAATTTCAAAATATACATGCCTCAGAAAAAGAAAATGGGATTCATTTGAAGAATACAAAATATTACGCATGTCTACCCATAGGAACATAAGATTGTATTCCTTACCATCCTACAGTGTATTCACTTTGGCACATTACTTGTTTATCTTCAGACTAGCGGCTATGCTCAATGCCATCAGTCTTCATTGCATAGATTTTTATTGCTGAAAATTTGAATTTCACCTTGTTATCCGTTGATCCTCTGAAGCCCCTCCTTTTCTTTTTTTGAAAATGCATTTTATTGTACTTCAAATATACATTAGACTTGCAATAGATATACATAAGTGTTACATGAAGATCCTCTTCCTTTGAAAGCTAGGACAGCTGACATATAAGCCTGTTTTCCAAAGGGCAAGGAGTTTACATCCTTTGAAATCATACCGCTCTAGCTTTGACATGAATTTCTAGATCATTTTTGAATGCTCTCAATTTAGCATCTGTAGGTGGGAATTCTCTCCTTGAAAAGTGGTTATGCATCTCCTTTTCCAAAAGAAACCAATAGTAGATGACCATATTGTATGCCAGAACTCTCTGCAACCATCCTTGATCATCCAAGTGTTGCTTAATATGGAACGTTGCCTAGTTAGTAGACTGTAAACAACTAGTTGAATTCTGCTTGTCACTGTGCCCAAAAGTTCCTTGCGATTTGCACACCTCCACAAGACATGGTCCACTGATAATTTTGCCTGCATGCTAAGTGGAAGTTATTCTCATTAATGTTCTCTACAAACTAGAGCTCACAAAGCAAGCAACACACAAAAACACATACCAGCTATGTAAATTTCCTTACACAAAAACACATACCAGCTATGTAAATTTCCTTAAGTCCACACTAGACTTAATGTATGCCAAATTAATTAATTAAACCCAATTGCCACAGTTAACCACACATGGATTTCTTCACTATGCAGCGGAAAATAAATACTGAAAGAAATATAGCATCAATCACATCAATAGAGACAACACAATCTTTTTGGATATAAACCCCCAGACAAAACCCAAGATGGGAAAACCGGTGCAGCAGTCTGAGAAGAAATTTTATTATCAAGATATGAAGCAAATACAATTCAGAAAATCGATTTAGCCAACCTGGCAAAATCAAACCTCTGTAACTCACTGAGAAAACCCTACTGGTCTGTACGGCTTCCCTGCGTCAACTATACGGAATCCGTACGGCCCACACGTGCGGATTGCTGTACGGCCTGTATGACCGAGCTGTTGTACGGCTGATGTACGACTGCTGTATGGACGGCCTCTGCAAACCGAAACGTCCTCCTCCTCTGCGAATCCGTACGGTCCTACTCTTTGCTTGATGCTCTATCGATCTATGAAAGATTGCTCCTCCATCTTCTTCTCCGGAAACTTCTCTCTCAAACTTCTCTCTCCGTCTCTGTCGGAATGTGTGTCCTCGGACCTCTCCACCAAATCAATCCTCCTTTTAACTTAATGGCCAAGCGAAAACCCTAACATCTCACTATGGATCAATGGATGAGATCCTCTGGTGAGATCAATGGCCAAGATTAGATTAGCCGTGACTTAGATATTTTTCACTTGCACTTTATAAAAAAGTGTTCCATTAAGTCAATCAATAATTAGATCACTTTAATATATTTTCCAAAGTTAGACTTAGGAAAAATATATTAAATATATTTGGCTTCCTTGTTTAAGTCTTCTGCATGCAAGGACACATGCAAAGCAAAGAAGACCTTCCTTGTTGCCGCTTTCTAACAATCCCTCTCAACGAGGAAGGGATTCGGTAGCAACCCCAACTTGTCTCTGAACTTTACAAACTTGAGTTTGCAAAGTGCCTTGGTGAATGTCTGCCACCTGCTCATTTGTCTGAATGTACTCCAATCGAATGGTTCCTCTCTGAACACAATCTCTGAGGAAGTGATACCAGATGTCAATGTGTTTACTCCTGTCATGGAACATTGGATTCTCAGAAAGGTTGATAGCACTCTGATTATCACAGTGAACTATAGTAGTCTCTAACTCACTCTCGAACAATCCTGAGAGCAACTTCCTCAGCCACATCCCATCACATGCTTGCATGCTGGCTGCCATGTACTCAGCCTCTGTTGAGCTCAATTCAACTGACTTCTGCTTCTGGCTGAACCAAGAGACAACCCCTGATCCAATGCTGAAGCAACAACCCAAAGCGTTCTTCCGATCCTCTACACATCTTGCCCAGTCAGCATCTGTGAAACCTGCCAACTGAATACTCCCACTGCGCTCATAAACCAATCCATACTCCACTGTACCTCTGATGTAGCAAAGTATGTGCTTCGTAGCTGTCCATTGTACTTTTCGAGGGTTCACTATGAATTGACTCAAAGAGTTAACTGCAAAGCTAATGTCTGGTCGAGTGTTGACCAGATACATAAGCGACCCGATAAGCTGCCTATACAATGTAGGATCAAACTCCTTTGATCCTGATACATCAATCTTCCTCCAGTTGGTAACTAGAGGTGTGGCCATAGATCTACAGTCCTCCATCCTAAATCCCCCCTAAGATCTCTACTGCATACTTCCCCTGTCCAATGAAGAAGCACCCATCTCTCTGCCAAACCTCCAGACCTAGGAAGTAATGCATCAACCCAAGGTCTTTCATCTCAAACTCCATTGCAAGATTGGACTTGCAGTCCTTGATCAACCTCTCATCTCCTGTAAGAAAGAGATCATCCACATAAACTACCAGTATGAGAGGTACCTCACCTGACAAGAAGTACAGGTTATGGTCTGCCTCACTCCGCTGGAAACCCATCTCTCATAGATAGCTGTCAATCCTTGAGTACCATGCTCGAGGTGCCTGCTTGAGCCCATAAAGTGCTCTTTGCAACCTGCATACATGTGACTCCCTACTCTCTGCCTCAAACCCCTTTGGCTGCTCAATATACACTTCTTCCTCAATAACTCCATTGAGGAAGGCAGTCTTCACGTTCATCTGATGAACGCGCCAACCCATCTCTTTTGCCAATGATAGGATAGTCCGAATAGAAGAATACCTGGTGACAAGGGCGAAGGTTACCTCATAGTCAATACCTTCCTTCTACGTATACCCCTTCGCCATGAAGCGTGCCTTGTACTTCTCCACACTTCTGTCTGTTGCATGCTTTACCTTGTAGATCCATCTGGATCCCACCACCTTTTTACCTTTAGGCCTCGACACAACCTCCCATACCTGGTTCTTCATGATTGAGTTATACTCCTCAACCATGGCCTCTTGCCACACATCATGTTGTGTAGCCTCCTCGAAACTAGAAGGTTCAGAGTCAATCAACTCTGTCATCAATGCCATATAGCTCAGTCTATCTGGTGGTTTGCTCCACTCATGGAGCTCTGTGGAAGACTCACCTGCCTGGAATCCTGTACGGTGGACCTATACCACCTAGGTTGTGGCCTAGTGTCTACCTGCTGTGGCTGCTGGATATCCTGCTGCTGCTGCTGCTCATCATCCACATCAATAATAGGAGGATCCTGTCCACCTAATTCTCTCTGACTACTAGAACCTGTGCTCTGTGTCTGTACTTGTAACTCCTCCAACTTGACTCCCTAGTTTTCAACTGGCTGCTTCTGTGCTGGTAAGTCCATAGATCTTCTCAAGGCTCTGTCCTCATCAAACTGGACATCCCTGCTCACAATGATCCTCTTGCGAGCTGGGACATATACTCTATAAGCCTTGGAAGTCTGACTATAACCAAATAGAAGCCCCTTCTCCCCAGAAGGATCCAGCTTCTTCCTAGTGTCAACATGAATGTGACAATAGCAGATACTTCCAAATATGCGTAAGTGACTCACATCTGGTCTAGTACCTGTGAATACCTCCTCAGGTGTCTTCCTCCCCAATGCTGTGTCAGGACACCTTTTCTGGTCATATACTGTAGTCCGAAATGCCTCGGCCCATAGGAATAGTGGTAATCCTTGATCAAATAGCATGGCCTTGGCTACACTCACCAGTGTCCTGTTCTTCCTCTCTGCTACTCCATTCCGCTGCGGGGTGTGAGGGACAGTGTGTTCCTTCTTACCCCTCTGATGCACAGTACTCCATGAACTCTCTGCCGGTGTACTCACCATTGTTGTC
The DNA here is from genome assembly GCA_027924585.1 of Larix kaempferi. Taxonomy (NCBI): domain Eukaryota; kingdom Viridiplantae; phylum Streptophyta; class Pinopsida; order Pinales; family Pinaceae; genus Larix; species Larix kaempferi. Next base: position 10,601,188 of record BSBM01000397.1, on the reverse strand, counting down.
AGTCCTCAATATCCGAATCTTCCTCCCTGTCTAGTTCTCCACGAGAGTCTTAAACTCTCATAAACGCTTGAAGACCTCTAACTTGGCCTTCAGGAAATAGATCCAGGTTTTCCTGGAATAGTCATCAATGAAAGTGACTCAATAACTGTAACCACTGAAAGAGTGGACACTCATCAGTCCGCATACATCCGAGTGCACCAAGTCTAAGGCCCCCTCAGACTTGTGCTCACTATGTGGGAAAGGTCTCCTGATGTTCTTCCCCAACGCACAACCCTTGCAGTGGTTGTGCTTCTCCTCCTGTACTGAAGGAACTCCGATAACTTCCTATCTCAGATGCCTCAGTGCACCATGATGTAAGTGTGCCATCCTCCTATGCCATAACTCACCATCACTACTGCTGCTACTGACCAGAGCCTTTGCAGGCTCAAATTGTAGTCTGTAAACCTTCCCACTCCAAACCCTAATCATCCTATCTAATCTCTGATCTGACCCATGTGGCCTTATATATTCTTTCCTGTCCTGGAAAGTCACTAGAAAACCCTTGTCTTCCAGTGTGGAAACTGATATGAGATTCTTCGTCATCCTTGGGACATATAACACATCAGCAAAGTTGATGGGCTTTCCAGACTCCCTCTGAAATGAAATAGTACCAACACCTTGCGCTTGATACCGCTCATCTTCTCCTAACTCAATATGGAGATTTACTCCACCCTCCTGCAAGCTCTTGAAGACCGATCTGCAAGCTCTTGAAGACCGATCTATGTCCTGTCATGTGACAAGATGCACCGCTATCCACATACCAGATGTTGTTGCTGATGGAGCTTGCCATGCAAGCTGTAAAGAAAAAGTCCTCGTCAAAACTCTTACTGAAGTCATCCACCTCTACTGAACCTGCCATCTGTGTGTTGTTCTTCTTTTTCCTCTCTGAGCACTGGGAAGCAAAGTGTCCATGCTTGTGGCATATGAAGCACTTGACTTTTGACATGTCCAAGTTCTTCTTACCACCTTTCTTCTTCTTTGCCTTCCCCTTGCCTTTGCTCGCTAGGGCTAGAGCCTCTTCATCCACGATCTGTGGAGCACCGTTGGATGAACCTGAACCTTGACCCATACGGGTCTCTTCCTTTACGAAGTCATCCCACAATCTCTGCCAGTCAGGGAGCTTCTCCCTAACCACCACGCCTTTAACAAAGACATCCCATGGTATAGAAAATCCATTGAGAGCTATACGAACTAGCTCCTCATCTTCAGTCTTAGAGCCCACTGCTCCAAGCTCATCCCTGATCTGAGTGAGCCTTGTAAGATAAGGAACTACTCCTTCACCCTTGGCCATCCTGTTGCTGCGCAATCCCTCCTGCAGCACCATCTTCCAGTTTTCATTCTTGCTTTGGTAGAGACTCTCCAAAGCCTTCCACATCTCTAATGCGGTCTTCTTCCCAGATAGGCGATGGACTATGTAGTCCTTGACCCCATCCAAGATGATCAACATAGCTCTGGAATCTATCTTCTTCCACTTAGCCAACTATGCCGGATCTGTGAGAGCAACCTTCTAGTCATTAATGTGGTCATTAACATCACTAACATCCAGGATCTTGGTGATCCTCTCTTTCCAAGTACGAAAGTTTTGTGCCCCTTGGAGTCTATCCTCGACTCTCAACTGTACAACCATAATGAATAGTACCTGTAAACCCTAGGATAGATATGCCCCTGATCTATCCAACCAACTACTGCTTTCTCTCAGTCTGCTCAGGAGAGCTTTAATACCATGTAAATTTTCTTAAAATCCACACTAGAGTTAATGTATGGCAGATTAATTAATTAAACCCAATTTCCACAATTAACCACACATGGATTTCTTCACTATGCAGCAGAAAATAAATACTGAAAGAAATATAGCATCAATCACATCAATAGAGACAACACAATCTTTTTAGGTATAAACCCCCGAACAAAACCCAAGATGGGAAAACCGGTGCAGTAGTTTGAGAAGAAATTTTATTGTGAAGATATGAAGCAAATACAATTCAGGAAATCGATTTAGCCAACTTGGCAAAATCGAACCTCTGTAACTCATTGAGAAAACCCTACTGGTCTGTACGACCCTCTGCGCAGCTGTACGACCTCCCTGCGTCAGCTGTACGAAATCCGTACGGCCCACACATGCAGACTGCTATACGACTGCTGTACGGACGACCTCTGCAAACCGAAATGGCCTCCTCCTCTACGAATCCGTACGGTCCTGCTCTCTGCCTGATGCTCTGTCGATATCTGAAAGATTGCTCCTCCGTCTTCTTCTTCGGAAACTTCTCTCTCAAACTTCTCTCTCCGTCTCTGTCGGAATGTGTGTCCTCTCCACCAAATCAATCGTCCTTTTAACTCAATGGCCAAGCGAAAACCCTAACATCTCACTATGGATCATTGAATGAGATCCTCCGGTGAGATCAATGGCCAAGATTAGATTAGCCATCACTTAGATATTTTTCACTTGCACTTTATAAAAAAGTGTTTCATTAAGTCAATCAATAATTAGATCACTTTAATATATTTTCCAAAGTTAGACTTAGGAAAAATATATTAAATATATTTAGCTATCTTATTTAAGTCTTCTGCTGCAAGGACACATGCAAAGCAAAGAAGACCTTCCTTGTTGCCACTTTCTAACAAGCTAGAGCTCTCCATGGCTCCGGTTACTAATTCTTTCTGTATCAATATCATATATACTTGTTCTCACTGTGCAAGGGTGGCAACATTCTGTCACCACCTTTTCCGATATCTAGATCGACGATACATGGCATTATATATGGGAGAGGCCGTCAAGCTTAGATCTCACATCCTCTGACCACCTTCTCGGCCAAACACTACTTAGTAGCTCACACCTTTCTTCTTGGTGCTCACAGTGGTTGGGGGCACGAAGAGGTAGGCAGAGAGCAATACATTCAGTCCCCAAATCCCTCAGACCTCAGGAGGCAATGTGATCTCCTACAGCTAGATCTAAGTCAGCAACTGCAATGAGTCTTCGGGCATCCCTCCATGCCTAGTTCATGATGGTCACTGGAACGGGCTGCCGGTTTGACTGCAACCCTTCGGGAAAGGGGGCTGTTAAAAACCTGCAAATAAGATGCTTTGACAGCAGCCAAAAACTCACTCAGAGGCTGCCACTTAGCTGCCACCTAAGCCTGCAAATGAGCTGCTAACCTGCCCTGTTAAAGACAACTTAAAACATAGGTTATGGGGGTTAAGTAAATGACTAAACAATGAAGTATATGGAGTTTACCTCACTGTGCATGCGCTGTTCGACAGCGGGCAGTGAACTAAATAACTCTAATATGCTAGAAATGAAGCTGCCTTTATGAAATAAAAGTATAGATCTAAGTGAAATTGATTGAGCTTTATTTATGTGCACTTGAAAATATTCGTAGAGATCTACTTAATGATAAGAATTTAAAGCAAAGTAGATCTAACACATGCACTTGCAGATCTGAAAATATTTGACTTTCAAGCTTCCAAATCTAATATTTGCATGCAAGTAATCAAGTTTAAAAAATTGACTTTAGAAAAGGAGGGTTGTGAGAAGAGAATGGAACGTCTTTCCAATTGGACAATGGAGTCGTAAAAGAATTGCAAAGAGGGACTAGTCGACGTGAAGCCAACAAGCTGAGGGGGTTGTGCTAAGCTAACCACAATCGTCTTGATGGATGAGGACTTGCAAGTTAGTTTAAACAACAAAATAAGAGCTTGGATCTCCCTTCAGACTTCTTCCAGTGCAACCTACATGAGAGGGTTAAATAAAGCATAGTTGCAACTGAAATAATGCTTAAATTGAACTCCTCTCTAGTAGACTACAATAAGATCTAAAAGAAACTTAAGTAGATCTTATCCTACTGAGTAGTAATACCCTTTTAAAGGCCTATAAAATAAGACTAAATTTGTAAGCTATTTAAAATAATACAGGTTACCTCATGTAATTAGAGCAAGGCAATAACATCCACATATTAGCATGCAACTCTTCCTTTGACCTCCAAAGTCTTCACTCTAGTCAATTTCAATCTTAATAGAGTACAATACGCTTGAGCATAAGCTTCAACTAACAACCAACAGAGGAAAAAGAGAGGAGAGCTTGCTAAAATAACAAAATAGGAAGAGGGGGGGGGATTTCATGAAGTGAAGTGAACTAGAGTGTCATATGCCACCTCATGGAGTTAAACAGAGTGTAATTTGACACCTCATGAAGTTAACTTGATCTTAAGGGCTCCTCATGAGAAACCTAGGAGACAAAGAGGGAAAAAATAGGGATTGATTGAGACCAAATCCAATCATATATGACATCTCACTCAAGGAGGGCGAAATTGGGAAATATTCCCTTTTACCTACCTCCTCAAATCACTCAAATTTGTCTAGAACATGCAAAAACCATGGGATTTTGTCCCCAAGGGGTGTGCTAGGCTAAATAAGGGTGTCTAAAGGGGTGTATGATGTATACTAAGGTGTTTGATACCCCCTTTAATCGTAAAACTTCATATTATTACAGTTTTGATTTTCAAAGGACAAATACTAGCCAAAAAAATACAAAATTATGGTGACAGACTTATTAATGCATGGTCGGACTAAGACACTAGCCTATGTCAGATGCAGTAAGGGTTCTCATGGCTTTGGAGGCATGATTGACTGAAAAAACTTTGACAATATAGATCAGTAGCATCTATATTTATCTCAATAAAAAAACAATCTGGAGCACCTTTTACTATAACCGTCATAGTTGGGCTAGACCTTTTTACACATATAGTATAGATGTCATGTCATTTTACAATTACCATCTTTTGACCATGAGCAAAAGAGATACAGGGTACCAAGAAGAGGCATAAGTAGAAGAGAAATGTTGCTTGGCAAGGCCTTGGCACTGCTAGTCATTAGGTGATCATCTTCGTCTTCAATCTTCGTGATCATCCTAGTTGTCATGTCCCAAATTTGGCATTGGGTCACAATGGCCTAATCACATTGGCTCTATTCATTAGAGTTTGTCAAATTGATGCTAAAGGTCAAATAATTGCCAAGGAGGAAAATTACTAGTTTCCTAGGTTTGGGGTGGAAGCTTTGGGATTTGGAATAATGGGGATAACAAATGATGTTTGAACATTAGAATGGCATAAATATTTAATAAAGGAGCTAAATAAATATATACAAGTGAAAATCAAAGTGGCATTTGATCATGAAGACACATGGAGGAAGTGGGACCCACATATGGCTAGATTTCCCCACTACACTTGGCATCATTCTCTCACCAATTCAAATTCAAGGTGAATGGTAACATACTTGGGGGAGTCCAAAAGGTATTATTCATTGCATGACTCATCCAAGGTCGAAATATAGAGGAAGAGTAACTCCCATGGAAGAGGAAGAGACAATTTGGAGCTAGTGAGACACTTGGGCTAGATTCCCTAGCTCTATGACAACAATGATGAAGATGCTATGACACCTATGACACAAATCAGACCTGAAGGCTGACATATGACATATATGACATGTCAGGGCTAAAAATAGACTCCAAGAGGGCGCTCAAGGGTGTTAGGGCAGCTAAGATGCTTCCACATGTGATTTGGTGGAAGGGGGAGACTAGGAATTGTTGTACAAGTGGTGTTCTTTGGAATCTCTTCCCAACTTGAGTTGGCATGAGTCTCTTGGAAGGAATTCGACCCATGGAGGACATTAGAAGTTTATAAATGTCAATAACAAAGAATGAAACCAGCTTTTGATCATTTGTAGAATTTGCAATTGCATTTGTGAAGAGGGAGAGCTAGTGGATGACTAGTTTCTTGCCTTAGCCAATTTCGAGGGTGAAAGATTCCCATCCAAGTTGGCAATTGGAAAGGTCATTCAGACCTTTCATTTGGAGATTTAATGGAGTCTTTATTTGCAGGTGTAAGCTACAGGGCAGCTCATGGTTTCTTCTATTGCAGCTCGCTCCTTCAACCATTTCCAGTTTTGATGGCATATTCTTGATCCTTGAGGGAGGGCGTTTTTGGTGAGCTATTGTACTCTTTGGGGGAGCTTCTAATGCCCCATTTCTTTTGTAATATGAAGTAAATACTCTGTTCTTCATCTCCAGAAAGTTTCAGGTCGAAATTCCAAGTAGAAATGTATAAATCTCATTTTTAATGGAAGAACAATGCCATTTCCCCACTACCTTGTTGTGAACCAATGTATTGATGATGATTTCGAATGAATGGATGATTCTATGATGCATTTGTGATTAATGGACTGCCATGGATGTCTTATATGAGTTTCATGTACTGTACTTGAGCATTTGAAGCATTTTTACTCAGTTTAATTGCATTGGGAGAAGAAATAGTGCCATTTCCCCAAGGGTCGAATTGGGGATTTTTGCAGTTGAATGGGAGAGGGTGAGAACAATTGTAATAAACCATTAATGGTGCATATGAGACATTAATAACATACTTAACACATTACATACCTCTGTTCATAAATTTGAGTGGGTTTGGAGGCATTTGGGAAGCCATTTTTAGTACTTACCTTAGGGGGATTTGCACCCCAAATTACTAGTAAAATTGCATACTTGGTCCAGAATCTTAAGAGAGTTTGCAGAGGTCTTTTGGTGGCCATATGTTATCCCTGAACATCATATTCAATTACTAATATCATTCATAAACCTTCCTTGAATATTTGAAGGCATTTGGAGTCAATTTGAGACCTAGAGACCAATACTAGTCAAAGGGAAATCACTAGTAAAGTTATCTACATTGACCAGAATTGAAAGAGTATTTGCAGAAGTGTTTTAAAGGTACAAAGGCATCCCTGAAACACATATTTATGTTCTAATATCATTCATATACCTTCTCAGAAGATTTGGGATCAATTGGGGCAAATTTGGGACCTAGAGATTGAAACTAGTCCAAGGTCGAACCAAGGAAAAAAGTGGAAAATTGCAATTTTAATAAAATTCCTAACAAGGGACATTACACTAGTGCAAACTAGGTGGTAACATTCTTGATGGTGAAACATGCCTTTAGAAGACCCTCCACTAAACTAACAATACCTCTTTACACCTTTGTTCTTTCCCCTAATGATGAATGGTGATTTGGCAAGATAGAACAAGGTGCATGGTCTCCAAATCTCTCCCTGCAACCTATAATTGCTATTGAACTCCAAGGATCTTCTGCTGTGCTTGGCGGGAGGAGAAAGCCAAATTGCCAATGGAAGTGTGAAATAGGACATGCATGTTTAGGTGGTAACACCACTAATGGCTATATTGTGACGTTTCTTTTGGTGTTGCTTTGTTGTGAATATTGGGGAGTGCTATTAATAGGTGCATAATAGGTGGTATCAAAGAAACTTTCGTCGGGAGACTGTTATTCTTAGTTTTGAGTGAGTGATACTCTTTCACATACTCATGGTGCATCCATCCTTGCATTGTTGCCTAAGTTAGTTTATGGCTTAGTTCCTTATCACATTTGTGTTTCTCTAGCTAGCTTTCTATAAACATATTGTTGATGACCATATATAACAATTAGAGGGTATAAAATGAATGCAGGGAATTGATATCTTTCTGCTTTGTTTCTCCTCTTTCCATAATATTTGGTTGAATAGGTGTTTAGTGTGAAAATTTAGCTTACCAGATCCAATTGCAATTACGATCTCTTATTTTATGCCTAGTAATTAATTTTATCCGAGAAACACACTGATAAACAATAATGCACAGAGAAAACTGAACACAAGATATACCCTGGAAACCCCAATGGGGAAAACCAACAAACAGTTTGTCTTTATTGCATATTTGTTAAACAACACTTACAACACCAGGCTTCCGGATATGACACACTGGATCTTAAACTCCTGACTCTCCCTTGCTGCAACTGAGCCCAAATCCTCAGCAATATCAACAAACCCTGGCTTGAGTGAATCCCTCACTCCCAAGCCTTTGAGAGACTCCCTCTCTTAAATCTGATCACTCACTGATCACTGACCAACACAAGATATGTGACTCGCTGCCACAACTGTGGTACTATACAAATCTCCATAGATTCTTTTATAACCCTCAACCTCATGCATAACCTTGGGACATTCTATCAATACCATGAGACCTCCAATACCATGGGCTCTCCAATACTGACCCTTAGATCTAATCCGATGGCTGGAACTTTAATCTCTCGTTGAGATCACTTAAGTCATAGATCAACGGCTATGACTTAATCTCTTATTGAGATCACTTAAGTTACCCTTTTACATTTACATAAGGTGTTATAAAAGTCACCTTTTACAAAGTCTGTCTAGAGAGTCACTTTTCCAGACGATTTCTACATGCTAGACACCCCCATGTAGAGGTACCTGTCCGAGCTACAAAATCTAACATTTAGTGTAGTAACTTATAAAATATGTTCTATTTTCATCATGTAAAAGCCAAGAAAGTTACAATTTACATTAGGTACATAAATTAAGGATATTATGTTATAACTCAACAATAGTATCTTATGGACTCTAGGATATATGGTTGGGAAACTTATTTTTTTGTATGCATATTCCTTTACTTCCTAGAATAAATAGTCATACTTCTCATATTAAAAATTGAAAATTTAAATTTTGACATTAGGTTTGATATTTAAAGGGAGATAAGAAAATGGAAGTTATAGAGATAATGTTGTGTGTGTTTGCAGATCAATATTTTCAAAATCCTCAATGATATTGTTGCGAAGAAAACCAATAGGTTACAGGATTTGCCGAGTCGTATTGAAAAAGCCAGTTTTCGTGAGTTTGCTCAGGTATGAGATTTGGTGTTTGCTTGATGCTTTTTTTGCTATGTTTATTTTATTAATTCTTCATTGCATTCTTTTGACTTTAATTTCTAAGTTGCATCGGTGGTTGTTGCACCGATACCTATTTTAGGGTGCTCTCCACCAATCCATTGGAATTACATTGATTTGGTGCACCTTTTGTTTGAGAAATTGTATCCCTCAATTGATCTATTGTTGTCTTATCACATATAGCTGCATAACTAGAACATAAAAATACTTTTATCAATTTGATGTGGAGAAAATAAATTCTTTTATAGAAATAGTTTGTGCATTTTCACTTTGGAAATTGATATGAGATACTTATTTCATCATTATTGCTAACTAAACAAACATTTTAGAGATTAAAAATGATAGCCTTTATAGACATCGTTGCTTCTTTTTTGGATGAAGTACTTGTAGACTTTAAAGTTGGTTTTTACAACCTTGCATAAGAATTCACTTAGAAACAAAGACAACATAAAAAGTTAAAGGATAACCATATTACTTCTCATTGGAATCCTCATTACTAATCCAGAATATCCACTAGGATAGGTGAGTCCATTTCTTATGTGGTATGGTGGCGGCCTACATAAGATAGGTCAACCCTCTTATATATAGTTTTTTTCCCTTTTCTTATTGAAATAATTATCGTTTTCTTTTTATCAAAGTTATGTTCTAGCCTAAGTTTAACCAAATGTGGATATGGGTATGAGTTTCTGAAATGGGAATATCGTGGAAACAAGATCCACCAAATTTTGGAAACATAATTAAAAAAATAGAAAATCTCTCTCTCTCTGTGTATATATATATATATATTAGCATGTTATCCTGCAGATTTGATAAAATGATCAAGAAATTTAGTTTGTTTTAGGAATTATTTTAGACTTAGTTTGTCATCATTTTATTTTCATTACGCATGTGTGCTTGTTGCAACTTGCACACACCTTTGAAGAGATTTTGTTGACCTAAAATTTGCTTGTTTATGCTGAAATGCATGGGAAGTGTGGGCTCAGGTTGCCAAATCCTGACATGCCTCCGAAGAGTTTTGGGATGTTTCTGGCTCAAAAACGTTGGGGGGTACATTTCTGGCTGTTTTGAAATGTGTTTCCGGCCTAGAAACATAGGAGGGGACATTTCCTGCAACATATATTGAAGATGTAATTTGGTGCCTCTTAATTTACTTTAGTTGATTTGCATCAGGCCGTAATAAGTCACCTTGTTGGGAGACTCATTGACCTTAGTGCATGTCAATTTCTTGGAAATATTGCTGATTACCAAGTGGTTTTTTCAATTGGTTTGAACCATTCTATCATGTATTCTTTTACTTCTATGTTCTACAATTTGCTTGTTCTTTGGTTTAATATTCTTATGGGATCATGTGTTTCTTATTGGTTACATTTAGCTTATAATGGTCATATGTTAATGTAGACCTATAGGTTTATTAAAATTAAGTTGTGCTTTAGTTTAGTACAGGCATTTATGTTAATAAAGTCACTATTAAGTCATGCCTTAATTAATAAAATGGTTGTATGGGACTTGTGGTATAGGATGTTGTCTCCTCTTTATGAATTGTAATTCTCTCTATCGAATAATATCAAGTACAATCTCTCTCATTTTCTTGGTCTCTTCTCCCTTTGCAATACTTTGCTCTTGTGTGTGCATTGTTTGACATGCTATGAGAGCCTCAAAGTAGAAAGTTTGTGAAGATATGGTGAAGGTCTAAGAAGTGAGACTGAGGTAGTAGGGACTGTGGAAGCACATCAACACATTGAAAGGGACCAAAACTAAATGGAAAATGTTGGAGCAGAAATGTGGGCAAGGGTACAGAAAGGCAAAGGCCTGAAGGTGCCAACACATATGGTTGGTGCAAGTCAAAATGAAAATTGGTCCAAAGAGTATTTGAATCCTCATGGCCAAAAAAGTGCCTTATGTTGAAGATTGACTTTGACAAAGATGAATACTATGATCTGGTTGATTGGTCTTTCATTTTGGAGATGCTATCTTGCTTGGGGTTTGGTTCTTGTTGTCTGTCTATGGTGAACATTTTCTTAACCAGTGCCTTGGCCTTTGTTTCTGTAAATAACTCTTTGTCCCCGAGGATTGTTCTTCATTGGTCCATTTATCAGGGTTGCCTTCTTGCTCCATATGTATATGTCTTGATGACAGATGCCTTGGGCTGTTTGCTGAACAAATTCAAAAAATTGACTGTAAGAGCATTGGATGGTCAAATTCAGAAACCCAGCAATGACAGGCACCATGACTGATCCTCTACACGATAGTTGATAAAATTTGGTGGCTGATGGGGGGCTTCCTGACCAACATACAGAGCTCTGCTTGAGCTTGTGGACATTGAAAGAGAAGAGGGTTGCCTCACATGTCGAGACCCATATAGCCTAGATAAGCTGCAGTCCTTGTAATATAGGGGCCAACAATCTAAATAGAGCACAATAGATGTGCAAATCTGAGTGGCATTGCAATATAGAATCGTATGGTGCAGCTATCAATGATATAAAAGGAACACTGAATTGCAAGAGCTTGTGGGTATCGCATGACACTCAAAAGACATATTATACACAACATGAAAAGGACAACGTCAAACATACAAAACAATTGTAGGCATATTAAGAAGTGCATATACTGTAGGATGCATTGTTGATCTAGATGTAGAATGAATTTGTCAAAAGTTCAACTTGATTGATTTGACATCAACAATGTGCCAACATTTTAGAAGAAACTTCCCAAAAAAGTTCATTGGTTCGATATTAACGGATTGTGAGATACCCCTTATTGGGTTCAGATGAATAGCTCATCGAAAGCTCATCATTCGACATTGATGGTTCATGGATATATCAAATGAACTTCTCATTAGAAGTTCATCAATCAAGATCAGCAGTTTGTGGTTACATTATTGCATGAATTTCTCATTTTCTCATCAAAAGCTCATAATTCAACATTGACGACTCATGGGTACACTATCAAATGAAATTCTCATTGAAAGTTCATTCAATATCAACAGTTTGTGGTTACATTATTAGATGAATTTCTCATTGAAAGTTCATCATTCGGCATCAATGGTTTGTGGTTACATTAATGGATAAATTTCTCATTGAAAGTTCATCATTCGACATCAATGGTTTGTGAGTGCTTTATCACATCCATAGTAGACGGGCTACCATGATTGCAGAGCAGTTAATTGCATATTTTTGAGCTAGGCCTTTACACAGTTTTGATGAGATCAACCTATGATGAGCAGTAACTTTTATGATCACTCACATATCAGAGCAGCCCCAGATCAGGCAGTAGTGAACCTTATGCCAAGATTGAGCCTCATGACCTCAGATTTGATGACCGAGGTGACCTTTTATCCCATACAGAGCAGTGCAGTGCCCAGAGTTTCAGCAACAGTGTTTTCAGTGGTTAGTGATGATCCAGATAGCAGGTACAGGTATATGGCCGAGCAGGTATATGATGTGCATTGGTTTTGATTATCTTGCTCTTTTGGTGATTTTAGTAGCTTGACTTAATATCTAGTGATCATGATCTGGAAGTATATATATGTATGATATGGATATGGTTGTTATTGATTATCTAAATGGTCTTATTACTCATAATTTGAAGCTCTTGTTTTATACGGTAGCGATGGATGTAGTAGGTACTCCGCAGTTCTCAGATTGATTTGGGACACAGGGATTACAGTGACTGGCAGTTTAGTGGTTGCTAGAGGAAGCTTTTAGGAGGTATCTTGTGATGGTACCTCGCAACACAATACTTTGAGTAGAGGGTGATACATATCTCCTTGGATGATCCGGGATGCTGGGATCATCCCTGGATTCAGTTGGTTCAGTTTGATTGATTATGGAGTCGCGTTGACATTGCTTGAGGACAAGCCATCTTTGGCGAGGGAGGACTTGTAATGTCCCGTTTTTGACAAGCTGGAAAATTAACTAATGATTGATGCCACTTGGGGATAAAAAGCATACTTTTAGTAGTGATACTAAGTCATCAATGAAAAAGGGGGTCACTTAAGTGACATGCGTGACTAAATTGGCATCAATGCATAATTAAAATTGCATGCATGCATAATTAATGTTGCATGCGGCATGCAAAGGTGAAAAAAGAGTAATAAAAGAAGAAAAAGCGAATTGCTTGGTATCTATTGTTATTATTCACTTTTGAGAATTGGATTTGAGAGCTCTCTGAGCTTCTTTGGTGTTGAGGATGGAAACCCTTGACCAGATTGGATTCGATGGCGAAATCTATCCATCCTAGCCAATTTCGAGGATAGATAACTTAGATCTATCATTGTGAGCTTCATTGTGAAAGAATTTGTAGAGTTCGTGGGCAGAGATTAAACCACCTTGCAGCTGGGCGAATGATTATGATGGTGAATTAAATTGGAAGGGATTTTAATTAGAGAAGCGCATTGATCTTGGAAGCCGAAGTACAGGAGGTGGCCAGCATTGTTGAGCATCCATCTACAAGCAGCAAGCATCTGATTGAAGAGAGTGTGTTACATCATAGAGGAAGGTTGAGGAGAAGGCCGCATTATGGAGCAGTGATCTCATTTCTAACTGCTACGTGGCCTTTATTTGAAGTCATGGGCATCTAGAGGAGCATAATTATCTTAATGGAAGACAAACATCAAATATAAACAGTGATCTATGATTTATTGCTGAGATCCAACCATCCAGGGCTGCGAGTTACATTGCATGCTGATATTCTATGCCAAGTAGAGCTTTGTGGTTTTCAAAGTCAGATCTAGGGATTGGGATCCACATTCTTCTTCATTGAAGACATTAACTATTGATCTAACAGCTGTACAATCATTTGGAGACCAGATCTGTGATGAGGAAGTCGCAGGGGTCATGTTAGGAGTTGCATGCATCACATAAAAGCAGGATCTGATAGTTGTAGCCTCCCTTCTTATTGTAGGACGTATTTACATTTGCGGCTGCATCCAAGCGATTTCTAAGAGTAAATTGCAGCTACTAGAGCCATTATCCTTATTCACTTTTGCTGCTACAGTTCAGAATAATACCATCTCTGATATCTGATTTTATTAATTACTTGTCAAGGAAACTCATTTTCAGAATTGGGTAATTTAATACTAGTATGTTTTCCAGAGTATCTTCAAGCTAGATCTTATGGCCATTTATGATGGGGTATGAATTAAATGTGGAATGCAATGAATCTATGAATGAATAAACCTTTACACAAACATAGCAAACCATCAACCAGCCAAACAGAAAAGCAGCTACAATAAGCAAATCCATGAAAAAGGCAAAATCCGTGGTTTAGCATATTACAGGATTCCAATCAGTCCTTTGAGTCCCACATAGTGTTTCCTTGCACCCTGGCAGTTTCCGGATGGCATTTCTTTATTGTCTGGTTATTTCTTCTGATTTCCTTTCCTTTTTTTTCAATATCTGGTTTTTTCCCTTCAGATTCTTTGCAGTGTATGTAGTTATTGAATGTTTGAAAAAAGTTGGGCAGAGATGGTAGATGAATTTGGCGAAAAACCAAGTTTTTAATCATTGACCTCATCATCAGAAATATTCTGGATTTTTTTTCCGTGTGGCCCAAAGCTGGTTGAGAACGCAGCTCTGATAAAAATTGTGTTCAACGGCCAGGTTCAGATTTGTCTCTGATACCAATTAAATGAAAAAAGTTCATTTACCAAATATCCAACATAAAGACAGACAACTGAAATTCAAATTTGTCAAATAATATTAAATAATAAATGAATAAGATAATGAATGAAGATTTACAATGACATACATGACAGTATATATAAGCATTGAAGGATCATGAGGGGAAAGGTTATGAGTCATGACTTAGTGTATTATTATTATTACCAATTGTTATTTAATATTTATGTATATGATTTATGTTTATCACAGATTACAATTTTCAATTTGTGTGATGCTTTGTTTTATAGCTTGATTATTATTAGGTTGAAATGGTCAAGAATACAATTTTTGTGTTGTACTAAACCAATTGATTTGATCCCATCTTAGAAACCGAACCAATTGATTGATCCTATCTTAGAAACACTGTTCATTACATATTTCCATGTATTTTATTTTATGGAAACGTTATAGTATAGATGAAATCCTTTTTATTGGTTGCATATCAGGAATTTCTCTTGTATAAAGAATCACAATACTCTTTAAAAAGATTATAGGAAACATATTGTGATATTTTAATCAATCTTATTCATATTCTTCCTTTAATTATTATTGATTCTTATTAACAAACAATAATTGTGCTTTCCCAGTTAATGCAATACATACATATATACATATTAAGGACCATTTTTGGAGATTTGGTTGGAAAACTTGTGTAAAGCTTAGTTTTGAAATTTGAACTTCCTTTATGAAATTACCATGTATTGCTTGTATGTATTGTAGTTGGATGAGCGATATACTTTAGCAAAGGCGACACACAAATTAGCTGTTTTCTCACAGGTTTGTGTCTTATGCTCTAAAGTGAAATGTTATATAGAGCTAATGTTAACAATGTACTGCCAAAATTTGGTAGAATGGCATACAAAGAGTTGCTAGATTCCATGCCTACATGTTGAAACGTCAAATATTAAGTGTATAGTGTAGACATTAAACACATGAAGTTGATGGGCAGTTATGATGTGGATTTAATAAAAAATCTTACTGAATAGATTTTTTTTGAGAATTAGGATGCTGCAAATAATTCATAAATCTTATATCTTCAAGGGAGAACCCTTCGTTATTTGGTAAAACAAGTTTTCTTTCCACAGAAAAAGGTGATAATTCTTTTCAAGCACTAGCACTTTCCATTCATGAACAGCAACACTGTTCTTTTCATGTAGTAGCACACTTCTATCTACACAAATTAACATTGAAGTTTTCTAAAATCAACAAGATTCCCTTGCGATAAACAGAAGTGTCCTTCACTATAATTAGCCATCTTGTAGTTGTATTCCAAAACAACTGTGATTCCCAATCAAAACAACTACTTATCTAAGATGAAAACATGCCCTTTTCTGGTTATGACGCTAGCTTCATTTAGCATATATAGTGCCTTCCTCCAGTTCTCCCTCCATTGAGTTTAGCAGAAAACGCAATGCCCATGTCCACTTTAAAATAACAATGAAAACCACAAAACAACAATGCCCTTTTTTTTGAAAAATACATCTTATCTTCACAGAAAAATATTAAAAAGCTGTACAAAAAGTGGAAGGGTATATGTAATGGACATCATAATCTCTTCCTCAAAGCTACTAACACTGAAATAAAAACTGAATACTCTGTTTTTATCACACAAACCTGCATCGGCAAATCTACCCAACAACTGTAAGAAAAGCCACCCTAGTCATGGTTGAATGCTTCTCCGTTTGAACTGGTGCCTTTCCAGTCTTATGGGGGTGTCCTTATGGGATGTATGCTGTTATCAAAATTACAAATTCTGTGTAAGAGTCAAATTGATTGGCACACATATAACTCACTTTTAAGATGCCACCGAGGAGTCAAAAAGTGAAAGTGAACTTAAGAATTAGAATATTAATAGCGTGGTTGAGATCAGATATTGAAAGATGGTTACAACAGAGAATAAATAAAGAAAAGTGGTTGAATGTCTGCCTTGAGTGAAGAATAAATCAGAACAAGTGCACTTGTCACGACACACTGCAATACTACTTAGCCAATAAATAACTAAATGGTCCAAAGAGCAGGTTGTCAAGCTCAAGCATAAGTGGGCCAAATCATATTTTATTCAAGAGACTGATTGCATCACAATAAACAAAACATAGCAGGTTACAATAGGCCTTGCCATATACAATGGTGGCAGTGGTGTCAGGGTCTGAAAGGCGAAGGAATGGTGGTCGGGGTCCTCTGCTGCTGAAAACTAATCTGAAAATACTGTCTGTCCTTCCAAGTGATCTCAGATCTGTTGAAATAGAAACTCAAACAGAAATCCTAAACAAGTATGCTCTGGCTAAAAAATTTGCATGCATGGTAACTGTTTGCCAATCCTAAATGAAGATGGCCAAATATAGTTTACTTCAGCACTGATCATACTCATCTCAACCCTAGAAAGCTGGTAGTTTTGACCCTCAAATCGAAGATTATCCTCAAACATACATCCTGCTAGGAATAGCATCAGAAGGTTATTTCTGTCTTGTATTATGAAATGGATGGAAAGACTGGTGGTTACTGATTTCCAGGGATAAGATGTGCAGGAAATAAATGTTGTCTTCTGCATGTACACTCAGGAATTCACTGAAATAAAGCAAACCACAATGCCTTTATCACAATCATATGGCTGTTAGCCAGACTAAACAATAGAACCTGCTGTAATAGATAATTTTAACGTTATTCTGAGAATCTGAGGTGATCCTAACCGTAAGTCTGCTGTTTACTCCCTGTTATGTCTGTAATCTGCTAAATGTCAGCCACTTCAGCGCTTTTCTTAGACACCTGTGGCTTTCCTTTTCCAAATATAAGTGAAATCCTGGAGGTGGGACCAGAGAATGTTGTACAGATCATCACTGACAATGCCTCGAACTATGTTGCAGCGGGAAGGATGTTAGAGGAAAAACACCCTACAATTTGGTGGACACCATGTGCAGCCCATTGTTTGGACCTCATGCTAGAGGATATTGGCAAAATTGAGTGGGTGAAGAAGTGTGGGGAGCAGGCAAAGTCAATAACCAGGTACATCTACAACCACTCATGGGTTTTGAGTCTTATGAGGAAGAACACTGGGGGTAAAGAGGTAGTTAGATCAGCTATTACACGATTTGCAACAAACTTTCTTTCATTGCAATCCCTTGTTGATAAAAAAGCCAACTTGTGGAAGATGTTTTCCTGCGATGAGTGGAATGAATGTCAATGGACTAAAAAGGCTGAAGGGAAAGATATAGCTAACAAAGTGTTTGAAAAAACATTTTGGAAAAAGCCAGAAGAGAGAGTTTTATTCAGTGAGCCTCTTGTGAGAGTGTTGTGGATGGTAGATGGTGATAAAACCGCTATGGGTTTTATTTATGAGGCCATGGATCAGGCCAAATAAGCAATAAAGGCAGCATATGGGGATAAAAGGCATAAGTATTTTCCTCTTTGGAATATCATTGATGACAGATGGAACAAACAACTCCATCGTATAAATGCATTGAGCGCATGGCTCCTGATGCCAAGATACAAGATGAGATACACAGTAAGCTGCTGCAATTCAATGAGAGTATGGATAGCTTTGGCATGAGTATGGCCATACGAGGCAGATCCAAGGATCCATCGGGTAAGAATTTTCAAAGTTTTCAAATTATATTATCCATTGTAAAGGATGAGTTAAATTTCCAAAGCCATTTGCTGAAACCTGTTTGCATTCAACTCTTATTGCAGCCTATTGGTGGGGACAGTTTGGTGGGCACTGCCTTGATTTGCAAAAGTTTGCAGTTCGAATATTGAGCCAGCCATGCAGTGCTTCTGGATGTGAATGCAATTGGAGTGTATTTGAGCGTATACACACCAAGAAACAAAACCGTTTGGAACACAAACGGTTGAATGATATGGTCTATGTCTAGTACAATCTTAGGCTGAGGCATAACCAGTTGTTGAATAGGACTCCAACATCAAGCAACATAACCTTGGATGACTTTGATCTAACATCAGAGTGGGTTGTGGAGACTCAGGAACCAGTATTTGATAATGAAGAACTTTCTTGGTTGGATTTGGATCCACTTCCCGAGGTTCCACCCTCAGGGCCAGGGGAATCAAGTGGGGCTCAGAATCCCACTCCTATAGAGGATGAGGATGACACGGAGGATGATGAGGAGTAGTAGACTCTATTAGCTAGTAGGCTAGTGCCATATGATCAGTTTATGGTTATTCATTAGTACTATGGTTTCAACTTTCTTTTTGTATTGTAGGGGCCATTTAGAGCCTCTTTGTTGATGTACTTTGGTTCAGAACCTCAAAGATGTATTGCACTAGGTGCTATTTTGGTTATTTGCACCCATACTTGCTATATATATGAGAAACTTTGCATATTTGTGTATTAATGGTTTGGATTCATATGTATGCACATGAATATATATTGTTTTTTACAAAATATGAATATTTTATGTATTTTTTAGTCGACCGGTTTTTTTCCGGTTCCGATCTGGTTTCCGGTCCAGTTCACATTTTGGGCTTCGACGGTTCGATCATCGGTTCGGTTCCGATAACATTGCTCATTACCCCTTTTAATTTCTTTTATTGACTTTATAAAGTGACTCTAGGCCACTTAATTCCTAATTTAATTTCTCCACTTGAACCTACGGGGACGGGATAGGTTAGTGGAATGGCCCCAAGGTGCGGTCAAGGGGACGAAGACATTACATTGTCCATCCATGTGTGCTTTTCTTCAAACCCTTTTAACATTTTTAAGTACACTTAGTCATCCTCATAAATCAATTAAGCAAGTACTTGAGAAAGTCAGGTCATATTGTTGTGTCTTTAGACATTGCATGTGGAAACCTTAGTTAGTATCATGGAAAGTTTAGTTGGGGCCACATCCTGTGGTTAGTCTAAATTTCTCCTAGGGAATTTAGGAGACCTAAATATAGAGAGCCCTAACTATGTGACACTTAGGGGTAGATCTCTAAGTTTTGCGAGTTTAAGCAATTGATTTTCCTTGCAATCACAAGACTGCTAAATTTTGCAACAACAAGCTCTGAAGCTAAGCCTCGTTTCTAGAGGCATTCCAAGTTGGTTGGTGGTTCGCCATAGTAGAAATAAGGCTCAAGGGATGAATGAAGTATAAGAAATCAAAAGCACTCAACAGGCATGATGTGTGTATTTATCGAATTTGAAGTTTGATTTAGCTTGAGCAGGCCTCAATTAAACAAAGCCCCCATAGGATGACCTCCCAGTTGAGTCAATCCATTTCAAGCTGTCATGCCAACCGATTTCATGCTTCATTTATTAGTTTCTGAGGGCTTTCAACCATTTCTTTTATGAGCTATTTCACTTGTCATGGATATAACGTTACGGTTCGAAAATGGTTGTCCCATGTTTCCCATGTAATTTCTTTATGTTTGGTCTCATTCTAACACTCCAAAAGACTGTGACCTGGCCTTTTAGACAATGTAATAGAAAATTTGGGTGAAACATTTCACTTTCTAGTGTGATCTACATGCATGATAAACCATCTGATTTATGTTTTCCTATCTAGTTCAAAACTTTGAAATAGCATTTTCTGAAGAGTATACTGTAATATTCCAACTGATATTTTTGTCTTTTATGGAGCTTCTGTTACTAGCTAGTAGACTTTAGGGCTCAATACTTGAAGTAAATATGAATGCATGTGCTGGCTATGCTTGCATGTAGATGCATGGGTTTTCCAACCCCTAAATAACCCAAATAATTAGAAATGCTATAAAATAGGATAGAAAATATGCATGTACATACCAATAGATGAAGGAGTCAATGTACGTCAATATGAGACCAACATGCAAGAATTGTGACTAATCTCTTTCACAAGCCCCATTTATCCAAGCTTCCACCGGACTAATGTATGGACCATCTGGATGATATATTGGCATTGAAGAAAAAATTTGCTTCAAAATTGCTTGGTTGTCCATTGGAGAAAGCACTCGTGGAGGTGGGCCTTGCGAATCTTCATGCATTAACTGTAACCTGTTTGGACAATCCCTTGGAAATACATGCATATTGTTCCTCTTTATAATTATCGAGTTAGTATGCCTAACGATCTTTATCATTTTAATATCGTCAACTACGTAATTCCAACCATCACATTTCAGATGAAAAGATAAACAATACAAATCATGATAATGCAAAAATAAAATCATACCAGTCTGCACACCTGTATTGAATTGATTCGAAAACATTGTTGACCACTTACCGATACTGGACAAGAGGGGATGAACACTTCTTGTAGAATGTAGTTGATTGAGGTTTATCATGAGTTGAGAGATACTGTAGAAATTTTGCACATCAACATTGTCAACATGCACCACATCTTTCACCACTGCATCCTTTAGCAAAGAAAAGGGATTGATTCATTCTTCATTGGGGATAGAGAGAGCTTCTTCATCCGTATACATGCTCGGGGGACGGTCTATTATAATGCTACAAGGCTGCAGTGAATCGTACATCGGTGGACCAATGAACTTCCAATAATCATCGTTTTCCACATACCTGTAACTTTCTTCCAAGAGAGCCAACATATCATAAGAAACCATAATTTGAGGACATGGAGCACTCACTATTTCTGTACCTTCTTCAGTTTCTTCAACTGAGGCCTCTTGTTCTTCATCTTCAGGAATCACTTCATCTTGATCTTCTTGTAAACCTTCCGAAAATTGACTTCATGGATTTCTTCTTTAGCATTGGGGCCCCATTGATTGCTGAATACTTCAGCCAGTTGGAGGAAGGAGGATATCCCCTTGGGAGGGAGCCCTTCGTACCAAGCATCCTTATCTGGATCACCTCCGAGCTCAAATGACATTACAAATAGTTGTATGATAGTGTCCTCATCTGTGATATCCCATGTCGTCAAAACTTCTTTGAATTTTACGACATGTGCTGCAGGTGTATCTTTTTCCTTGTGGAACATCGGGATAGACTTCAAGCAACAGTGTTTGTTGAACTTATTAGGATATCCCATAATACTTGAGAAATCGAACGGATCAAGGGTCGCCATATCTCTTGATTTTCAGTTTTACAGAGTACTTCCTTTACATTTTCTTCAGTCGGAGTCGCCAGGAGAGACCTGTCAAGTTAGACTTAAACAAATCTCACCGAAAGCACCAAACAAATACATACCTGAGATAATGGTGAATGTTCCGAATTGCTTCTTGATAAGTGGAGTCACCTTAAATGTGTGGAGTTGCTGGATAAGACCTGCGGGGTTAGTCCTTTACAGATAATTTTCAAATATAAGAAAAATGACTTACCTCTGAGTTCTTACCAAATGTCGTTTTGCCAAGGATGTCAATGAATCCGGATGAACCACTTCAAGCTTTGAAACGTCCCCGGCAGCGGCGCCAAAGTGTTACCGGGCAAATTAGCAGGGCTAATTCCCAGTAAGCAAAACTAAGAATAGTGACCCAATCTCACCTTGGTCACCGTTCTAACTTCTTAGGAAGTCGAAACCTCCAAGGAGAAGTATCCTTATGTAATCCTATAGAACACTAAGACAACCACAAAATGTATTCTCTATGCAATCCTGTAGTTAGACCAGTGCCTAATGGAGTCAATTATGTAATGATCAATGCCAGTGAGTGCAAGAGATGTGATTAGAATCAGTAATCCACTTAGATCATTCCAAGAAATGCATAAGCGTGTATCACAATGGTCAATATTGGATCAAAAGACTATATTGCTAACAAACTACTAACCCAATATGCAATGTATGTGACTATCATTCACCAATCAAATGTAATTATAACAGCAGAAGCGGATAAGTGAAATAAAACCAGGACTAGTCAACAAGACACATGTTCAATATAACAACGAGATATCCGTTTTATTCACCGATTAGGTACACACAAAGATGTGTCATTGACAAGATATATCCAGCTGTAAGTAAAGTAAATCACATGAATATAAATCAGGTTTAGTAGTAAGTTAGGGAGTGTATAAACTATAAAGGTCATCAATAACATCACAAGTGTCGAATATTTAGGAGATCCGACACATTCCAGTTTTGCATAAGTGATAGTTGCCGTCGGCCAATATCATTTAACAATCCGTTATGAGCCTGTTGCATGACAATTCTTGGCCAATTATAGTTATTACTTATTAGCTAATGGAATACACAAGGTCAAACGTTTATCTTAGATATGTCCAAAATATCATCAGTAATCAGCTTTAATCAGATAATATTACCACCACAGGGGTCACCAAACACTTCAGAAAATCAAATTATGCTCTCTATTTGTAATCACAAGTTTCAGATCTGTGTGTAAGGACTTGCAGCAGTGAATGTGTCCCTGTTTCCAGGTATGAGTGAGCAGTTCTGATATATATATCACTTAAAACTATCAAAATAATTTATGAATTACTTTATGGTTGATCTAACCAACATTAGCTACCCCAAATATGCCTCAGTTCGTTAATCAAAAAGAAAATCGGATCAATAAAGGCGTAATTGCACTGTGTACCACATAAAATCAGATCTCATACATATGCAAACTTATTAAAATACAAGTCAGCCAGCAATCTTTAACTATATGCCCAAAATGTGAACAAAAACAGACCTTGAAATATGCCAATTAAAAGTTAATTTAATTCTGACTTTTGTTTATTTTCAGTGTGTAAATGAAGGATAAGGGTAGGGCACACAAGGGCTGTCAATTTGGCAGCCCTGTGTAGGGGATAAAGAAGGACAAGCTACAGGAAGGTGTGTAGGGAAAGCTACAGGAAGGGGACGAGTCAAGAGAAGGAGAGGAGATAGGGCTCCGGATTTGGGGAGGACAAGGGAGATGGAGAGAGGCTGGAAGATGGAGAAGGGCAGCAAAAGAGTGGCTCAGATGGTGGAGGAAAGGACTGCAAAAAGGAAGTGGACCGAAATTATAGGGCCCAAAATTTTAGGGGCCGAAATTATAGGCCCCGAAATGATAGGGGCCGAAAATTTCGGGAGGCCCTAAAATGGCCCAAAAAAGGATTTTTGGGGTTTTTAACATGTAAAATAAACAAACTCACTCAAAAATTCAAATAAATTAGCTTAACCAACATAATATTTACAAGATAACTCAGAAATTAGGGTTTTATGAAGTAGTTGAACAACTAGGGTATCAAAAGAAAGCTAGCTACCAAACCCTAGGGCATCAACGAGAGGAGGTACTCTCCTTGAGATGGTACTTGGTAAGCTTGTCAACTAGGGCTAACCTCAATAATCTCTAGGATTCATTAAGGAAGCCTAGCCTTAGCAAGACTTGAAGACCTAAAGCTCAAGCTTGGATGCTAGGGTGACCAATGACAAAAATGAAGCAATAATGGCTTCCATTCAACCCTAACAAGCATCACTTTCATACTAATTGACAAAGAGACATCAAACCAAAAGTATAGATACCTCCAAGTGCATGTGTCAAGCAAACAACTCTAGCTTCACCTTAGCAATGGCATGAACAATAGTAAACTTCCAAGAAATGCTTCAAACTTGCAAAATAACCTTCATCAAGGAGTGCATCCCTTCAAAGAGCCCTAGTTAGGGCAAATAGCAGACATAATGATCTTATCCCAAAAGTTTATGTTTAAAAATGAAGTGACGAGATCTTATTTATATGATCTCACTCACTTTGCACAAAATAAGGTAAATCTAACATTAAAAATGTCAACTTAAAATTAGAATTAAAATAATATAAAAATAATCTAAAAATAATCTAAAAATAGCGTATTGTAGGCTACCTAGGGTATTTTACCTCCTAGGTGCTAAAATATGCTAAACAAGCCCAAATTTGACGAAATTAAAGGCCAGACTGTATAGGGGGGGTTGTCGTGCCCCAACTAACCCCAACAGTGATGATAAACCCTCAACGCACCCCCCATAACAAGCAATACAGTTTGCCTCAAGAAGATGGCGTCATCCTCTGCAGGAGGGCTCAGAGAGAGGGCGTTGGTGAACTGGAGGGCCAGGAGGGTGCCGGAGGTCCTCTGAAGGATGATAGTGGGTCTCAATGCTGGAACAACTGCCGCTAGAGTGTTGAAGCAAGGTGGGGGTCATGTGACTCAGTGACCCACCCCTAGAAGATCCGGACACCAACCTCAGGGTTTCAAACCCTTTCAAGAGGCAGTCAACGATGCCATTAAGCCATAATACTTCCAGAAGAGAAGCTAGAGGGTCTGGCCATGCCCCTACCTCAAAATGAGCTGGCTAAACACCCCTCCTGGTAAGAAAAAAGACACCCTCTCCCTAGGGCACCTCCGCAGGTACGCTGGTGCTAGTACCATCGTAACGCAGAGGATGAGCAAGTTATGGAGTAGTTCTCCTCCAAGAATGTGCCCTTGGTATTTAATGCGTCCTTTTCAGACTTGAGATGGAGATACAAGTGCTACACTGATGGGAAGTAGCTCGAGACGATGTACACGGGGGTTAGAATCCCCCTCTGATCACTATAAAAGCTGCATGCAGACCATGCACCGACTCTGAGGTAGAAAACGTGAGCACTCCTCTGGGAAAGTCTCTCATGCAAGAGAGGACGTCTTTTGAGAAAGGAAGATGATGATATCTTGATCCTAGATCCGTGAGGGAAGCCCTTCTTTAGGGATTATGGTAATAGTGCTTCTCTCGGAAGAATGAGGCCATCATGCAGAAGAAAAGACCCTTGTAGAATGAGATACAGAGATATCCCTCTTTGTGCAATTCGCCCATGCAAGGAGGGCGAGTTCCTTCAATCCAATCTGTAGCTCGAACCCTGCAGAATGCTGAATAATGATACTTGATGATGATAGCAATGTTGTATCTGGATGATCCAACCTGATAGTGACTAGGGTAGATAGAGTTCGCTGCCGAAATACACTGAATGGTTTCTTTTATAACATTCACCTGGCCTGACCTAACTTTTGCATGACTAGGTCGCTTTATCTTCTAATTTCCACTTGACTTGCATGCAGTGCTTTTGCTATGCATGGAAGCTCAATAAAGGAGTTTCAGTGCATGCAACATAAAATATGGCCCGCATGCCATGCATGCAGGGGGCCCCTATTTCCTGTGGCCCTTATTTAAACTACTGATGATATAATAACCATGCTCAATATCTTCTTATGGTGTAAATGGCATCAATCCTCAGTGAATCCCCTGAATGTCAAAGCCCGCTCGAACCTATGAGAATCAACTAGGTTAGTGGGAAGGTCCTTAATGCTTAAGCAAAAGAGGACATTACGGTCCTCCTCGCTCGAAATTGCTTGTCCTCAAGCAACTGTAATGTTGGGTGTTGTAATACCTGTTCTCCTTCCCAAGTGGCCTCCTCTATAGGTAATTCTTTCCATTGAACCAAGTATCCTCTAATGATCTTGTTCCTTAGTTTTCTTTCTCAAACCTCTAGGATTCGTTCTGGAACCAAAATCAGTTGCCCCTTATCATCAAGGGGGGGGGCAGCTCGGATGAAGTAACAATCTGTTGAGCTACTTCCTTCCTAAGGTTAGACACATGGAACACGTTATGAATCTTTCTTTCTTGTGGTGATTCGAGTTCATATGCTACCTCTCCAACTTTTCGGATTATATTGTAAGGACCATAGAAGCAAGGCTTAAGTTTCTCTGCTCCTTCTTCTTAGGGGACAATTGTCTGTAAGGCTGTAGACGTAAGTATACCAGATTCCCTACCTCAAAACTGCGCTCAATCCTGTGTCTATCTGCATATACCTTTTGCTGATTTTGGGTAACCTGTATGTTTTGCTTGAGTATCTTGACTTTCTTGAATCCACTCTTTGGCTTTTGGAGCCCTGCTATCACCAAACATTAGATCTGCAAAAGATAAGGCATCATAACCGTACACGACTTTGAAGGGAGTCATACCGATGGTCATATGATGTGTAGTATTGTCACAGTGTTTCCCTAGGTGTAGCCATTTAATCCATGTCCTCTGTTGACCTGTTACATAGTTCTTTCATTATCCCTCAGTCCACTTGTTAACTATCTCTGTCTTTCCGTCGCTCTATGGATGATAACTCGTGCTCATAGCCAACTATGTCCCAACCAACCTGAAAAGCTCTTTCCAAAAGGGGCCAGTGAACTTGCTGTCTCCATCACTGACAATGGTCTTAGGTATCCCATGTAATCTGAATACCTCTCTGAAAAACAACTCGGCTACCTGTGCCGCTGAATAGTCAGAAGGAATGGCAAAGAAGTGAGCGAACTTGGTCAACCTGTCCACCACTACGTACAAACAGTCTCTACCCTGTACCTTGGGAAACCTTGTAATAAAATCCATTGAAATGCTTTCCCATTTTTGCTCGGGAATGGGTAATGGTTGTAGCAAAATGGTTGGGTGAGTATGCTCTATCTTATTCTGTTGGCACAAACTGCACTCCCTCACATGTTGCATCACATCATTCTTGAGGCCCTTCCATGAGAACCTCTCTTGAATATGTCTATAAGTCTTAAGAAACCCTTGGTGTCCTACTAAGGGGGAGCCATGAGACACTTGTAGAATCTTTTTCTTAAGTGCAGACTCGGTGACTAAGTAGATTCTGTTCTTATAGTATATAATGTCATCTATCACTCTGTACCTGTCATCCTGAATCTGTCCATCCTATAATTTGCAAGCAAAATTATCTTTGGAGTATTCGATCAAAAGATGAGATCTCCAATCCGATGAAATGCTCATAAGAGATAAAGTGGCTAGCCGTCTAGAAAGTGCATCTGCTACCACATTGTTTTAACCTTTAATGTATTCAATCTCGAAGTCATATGCCTGAATCTTACTCACCCATTTCTGTTGCCTCTCATTCAATTCCTTCTATTCCAAGAAGTACTTTACACTGTTGTGATCTGTCTTAATCTGCCACGCACTAAGTATTGTCTGAACTTGGTTAGTGCATGGAGAATGGCTAACATTTCTTTGTCATCTATTGAATAGTGGCGCTAATAGTCCTTAAGTTTCATGCTCTCGAATGCAATAGGGTGATTATTCTGCATGAATACTGCTCCAATACCCTCTCCTGAAGCATCACATTCTAATACGAATGGCTATGTAAAATCTGGTAGTGCTAGTACTGGGCATGAACTCATTACCTTCTTCATTTTCTCAAATGTCCGATGTGATGCCTCTGACCAATTGAATGCCCCTTTCTTAGTAAGATCTGTGAGTGGTGCTTTCATCTGCGAGAAATCGCCGACATACCTCCAGTAGTAGGTGCAAAGGCCCAAAAATCCTCTCAACTCTGTCACATTTTTAGGTGTAGGCCAATCCAGTATGGCTCTAATCTTTTCCAAGTGTACCTGTACCCCATTTGCTCCTATCACGTGTCCCAAATATAACATCTGTTGCATATCGAACTCACATTTGGACATCTTGGCATAGAGTGACTATTCTTCTAAAATTCCAAGTACTTCATCAAGGTGCTTCAAATGCTCTTCCCAAGTCTGACTGTAAATCAATATATCATCGAAGAAGACTAGAAGACGTTTGTGTAACTGAGCCTTGGAGATGTTGTTCATACATGACTGGAAGGTAGCTGGTGCATTAGTGAGCCCAAATGGCGTCACTAGAAACTCATAGTGTCCGTAGTGACAACGAAAAGCGGTCTTTGGAACACATCCTGTTTCCTAACCCGTATCTGATGGTAACCTGACCGAAGGTCAATCTTGGAGAAGTATTTTGCCCCCTGTAGTTCATCCATCAATTCATTGATCCTGCGGATTGGAATCCTGTTTTTAATTGTTTTCTTGTTAAGCGCCCTGTAATCGATGCACATGCGTAAGGTTCCATCCTTCTTTTTTACTAACACCACCGAGGATGCAAATGCACTGGAGCTAGGTTTTATGTAACCTAATTTGAGCAATTCTTTGATCGTACTTTCAATTTCATCTTTATATCTTTTGGGGTGTCAGTAAGGGGTAGTGATGTCTGCTTGAGTCCCCTCCTCTAACTCAATAATGTGCTCAAATCCCCGATCTGGAGGCCTACCTGTTGGAAGATCTCCGAATACCCTTTTATGCTTCTGCAATAGTGCCTGTATGTCTGCTGGATGTTGTGTGGCTCTATCTGGTGGTTTCCTGAAAGTAACCAGGCATTCTACTGCCCACTCTATGTCTCCCTGTCGGAGCACAACCTCCATCCTGTGTGATGATACTGCTATGGGAGTGTAGGTATTCATCCCTCTCAAAACCACTCTCTGTCCTTCTGTTCCTTGAAATTCCATCTCCATGGTTTGATAGTTCGTAGAATATTTTCCAATGGAATAAAGCCACTGAACTCCCAATACCACATTTGTGTCCGGTACGTCAACCACGTAGAATGTCTCGGTCACTGTATAGTTCCTGAGAGTTACTTTCAATTTTGGGATCCTCTGACTACACTCCATGGTGTGGTGACCTGCTGCGGATATTGTAAATCCATCAAATCTCTTAGTCGGAATACCTTTTCTTTTTATCCAGGCAGCATCAACAAAGTTGTGGGACGCCCCACCATCTATTAACACTCCAACCCTGTTACCCTGTATGACACCTCTTATCCGGAGAGTGTGGAATCTAGGAACTCCAGATAATGTAGCAATGACACCTCCCTGTGTCCCCTCAGGAGACTGCTCCTCCTCTATTGCATCAAGTGCCTCTCCCTGTTCCTGATCCTGATCATCCTCATCCTCTCCACTGTCGTAGTATACCTCTTTGTAGTGAGCCTTCCCCTTCCCTGAACATCTGTGACCTGGTACCCATGGTTCTTGGCAACTGAAACACAGTTTCTTTCTTCTAAGGTCCTGGCGGGTATCATTAACGATCCACTCTTTCTTGGGCCATTCTTTTTGGAAGGGTTTCCTCTCCTTATCTTTTATATGAAAATTGGTTCTGGGAGGAAACATATTTTTGGGAACAAAATCCTGTAAATCTTTGGTACGACTGATGGCATATGACAGTGTGGTGGATCTATAAGCCTTAACCCATCCACATAAGGGTTCAGTGAGAGCCTCGGTGAACAACATAATTAACTTGCTCTCTGAAATGTCTGTTACCATGACTGCTACCCTTTGGAACTCTGATATGAAGGATTCATGACTGCCTGTCTGCTTGAGCTATACTAGCTCTCTGAAATGCACCTCGGGGTCTTTCCTGTCAAAGCGCTTGATGAGCCTTTGTGTAAAGTCTGTGCAAGAGGTGATGGTACTGTGACCCAATGCCACTAGCTTATGGTACCACCACTCATGGGCTTCCTCGTCCAAATGCAAGGTAGCCAACTTAATGGCATCTGTCTCCATCATGGGGTTGAGTTGGAAGTAAGTGTCTAACTTCCGTACCCAATTCCATGCTAGGCCACTCCGGGTCTCATCAAAGGTAGGAATAGTCAGTTTCCCTACTGTGCGCTGTAACTCATAGTTCTGGTTGAAAGGCCTGTTATAAGCCCTCAGTCTGTTCTTACTTTTAAAATGACAAAAATATGTAAAGGTCATGGCTGATTGGAATTCATCTCCCAGTGCTCTGTACTCTTGTAGATATGTCCCCATGGACTCTTCTGGCTCTACATGTACTATTGGCACTGCTGTTGGGCTATCCAAGAATTGTGGTATGGTAGGTCTGGAGGACCTATTGTAAAGGTGAGGGTGACTCTGCATATTAGTATGTAACTGTTCCCCACTGCTACTAGTGGATACCTGGTCACTGTTGGGGAATAGAGGACTGTGTGGGGTGGGCCCCGATTTATTTGCCAATTTGGTGATGGCATATAGCATTTCTTTATGTCCTGAAGTTAGTTCTTTTAAAGCGGACAGGAGGCTACTGAAAGCCATTTTATCATCATCTGCCATTGTTTCTTTACCTTTACCTTTTCCAAACTGAGTCTATATCTCCCAGTTCTATATCCTCTAACTCTTCTTCTTCTCTTCTCCCACTGTTCCTAAACCTCTGCCTCTTGTAAGTAATATTGTGTGGGTCCTTTGTATTCATTTACTGTTCACAATTGCATGCTCCCATAGCTGGTGAGGAACATGCTCTGTGTTATCACCTATTTTGTACAAATAGTTGAAACCTTATTGAGCCGCCAGTGTTGGAACACATCAGTGTTCACTTCCAGAGTATTTGGGTTTCAAAATGCAGCAGTTAGCCAGTTTTATTTTTGAGTCGACATGACCATGGCCCCATGGGGGTTTGTAATAAAGTGTGCTAGTAGGATCTGAGTGTCTCGGTTCCCCATGACTTGATTAAGCAACTAAGGTATTCCAGGGAGTTTTTTCCCTTGTCAATTATACTTTGCCTATAGCCGAGCTATAATCGATGAGGTTTTCTCCCGCTCCTCCAAAGCTGGAATGCCCAATTTTGAAAATTTTGGCCATGGGGGGTTATTAGAGTCCAACTAATGTATATAAGCCTACTAGACACTATTAGAATAGGTTTTGGTCATGTCCCAAGTCTCTAGGACCCTCAGAATTTTTTTTACCGGGTCCATCGAGTTTGGGTTTTTTAATTATTTTTTAAATTTAATAAATTTCTCTATAGTTTAAATAGAGAAATAATAATTTGTAATATGTCAGTTGTCCAGGGTCCGAATTCAGTGGTTGATGGCTCGTTTCATAAGCCAAAAATCACACATGACCTATGGACCAGCTAACCCTAAGTTTCAGACAATTATTTGGCCTCATAATTAATATTTTCTCAAAAAATCAAAAAATGAGAAATATTAATTAAAATATTCAAAAAATAATAAATTGGAGATAATTTAAATCTCTCCAAAAAAGGCCAAATTGAATAAAGTAAAAGTCAAAATGACATGGCAAAAAGCATTTATGATGATTGGAATCTTCACCCACCTGATTCCGATCAGTTTCGGAGCACTGGGAGTGATCTACAGTTTAGAAATTCGCCCACCTTCATGCAAATTCGTTTTTGTGATTTGGCAATCGATTAATGGGTTGTTGGATTATGAAATCAATGCATGTGGGGATCCTTCCTCAAATTATGGGCTCCAAACTCAAGTTTAAAGATGAGTTAAGACTCCAAGCTCGATTTGGTTGGTGTTGACATGGATTTGATTGGTTTTTGATGGAGTTTTTGGCTCTCTTCATCACCAATTCGAATTAGGGTTTTAGCATTGAGTTTTGTTATATAAGAGAGACCATTTGGGCTTTCTCTTCATGGAGATTTTGAGCATGAACACTCTTCCAAAATATTGTTGTAATATCTGTTTAATATTGAATAAAGTTTAGACTTTGGAGGTCCATGCTGGAGCAAGTTGGGATGTTCTTCACACTATTGGTGATATCTCTTTCATTTGTTTATTGTTCATGCAATTTCATTATTAGATGTATGTTTTAACTTTGATTAGAAATACATCTTTCGGTTTTTGTATGCTTCACAACAAGTTTCTTGCAGAGATTTCCCAAGGTGGAGAAAGGCTTATTAAAGACTAAGTCACTCTTCACTTAATAGTGGTTCTTGGCATCTAATCAATCTGTCTTGCAGGTCTTCAAGCTCTTCATTTCTTTTCAAAGGAAGAAACTTTCAAGTGGGATTTTTTGGCCTCTTCCTCCATCAACACACTTTCAAAACAAATCTTGGTTACTTGTGTCCTTAAGCTTACCTCTTCAAGCCCATCCCCATCAGATTAGCCTTTTCCATCCATTCACCTTACCCTTTCTCTCACTTGCCCTTTCGTTTTTTGCCCTAGGTTTGCCAACTTTGCCCTTTCGTTTTCCTTAGATCCACCATCTTTGTCCATTCGTTTTCCCCTTTTTTAGTTCATATTACCTCCTTCCTCCCATTCGTCCATCCCTTTCAAGTCTCCCTCTTCCCTTTCGTCCATCCAAAAGGAGCCCTAAAAACATCAAAAGCACAAAAACGATTGTTGAGTTAGTAATTAGTTTCTTTTTGTTAGTATTAGTTTCATTTCTTTGTCTTAGTTCTTTGTGTATCTCTTAAGTAGTTAGATCTCTCTCATTAATAGAGTTTCATGCATTGAAAAAGTTAGCCTTTGTTAATTTTAGTCTCATTCAAAGTTGGTTAATTTTTGCTTTAGAAAAAGTTAAGTTTAGGGATCTTAAAAAATAATTTAGGGCTTGCATTTTAATCTTTTGTCTTAAGTTTTGTAGTCTCATTTAAAGATAGGAAAGTTTGCATACAAGCTAGTTCAAAATCTTGTGGTTTCAACCTCATTCCCATCATTTTTGGAGCATATTAGCTTGCTGGTCGGTTTCATAAAAATTGCATTTTTAAATTCAAATCTCATGCTCTTTTATGTTTTAGTCTCATTTTGCAAACCTAGTTTCAAAGTTTGTTAATTTTCTAACACTAATGGGTGCATGAGTTTGTTGATTTATCCTTTGTTGCAGGATTGTGGGAAGAGAAGAACTCTTGAAATAAAAGACTAAACCAAAGAGAGAAGAAGAAACTATGTACCAAAAGACAAAGGGATCCAAACTGTGAAATTTCAAACCAAAAGAAGACAAATTTCAATACATATCTTCTTATCCTTTGTAAAAGTCATTAAGGGCTTCAAGCTTCTCTTTTCATAGTTTTGTCTTAGTTTATTTCTTTCTCAAAAGACCTTTCAAGGGCTTGAATCCCAAAGGCATTTGTAATCTCATAATAAAATTTCAAGTGGAGGAGGCCTCCACTTTTTTGGTTTCTTCCCCATTTGGGGAAGAGGGTGGTGTTTGGTTAAGTTACATCTTTCAGTTTTTGCTTTAGAGTAGTCTTTTATTTCATCTTGTATTTCTCTTCCAAAGCCTTTGACCGGAAGTTGTATCCTTGAGATTTCATCTCAAGGGCAGGACCACATTATTTTGTGGTTACTCTTCCTTCCCCGTCGGTTTCCTTGGTAGAGCTTTCAACTAGCTAGAGGTTCTCAAGTGCAGGCGGTTCTAGTGGTTGACCTTGTTCGGAGGTTGACCCCACCTTAGAGTAAAACTGTTGGTAGAACACTAAGTCTTTTTCAGCATTATTTCATTCTGCAAGTAACATGCTAGTTGTGTCTTACTTTATTTGAGCTATCACATGGTTTATTTCTACAAAGCTTCATAACTATTTTTCACAATTGCTTTTTCTTTCTTAAAATAAACAAAGCCTCTTGAATTTGGCCAAATCCAAGTCAAGAGCACTCTCTGTCGGAGAACATTGTTAGTTTTGCACTTTCCCCTTGCATTAGACATTTTAAAGTAGGAAGTCTCTTGAACTATGGTCTTAAGACTAAGTCAAGAGCGCTCTCTATCGGAGAGTTGAACAAGTGCTCTTAATAATAAAACTTTTCAATCCACATTTCCCCCTTAATTATTTTATCTTGGTCGTTTATCCAACACCCGTATGCTTTGCGAACCGGAAACGGTTGGACTAGTACTCAGAAAGGTGAAGGATTTGATAAGCTCATAAGTGATAATTAATTAAAACTTTCACCCCCATAACCAACGAACGGGTGTTGTTCAAAAAGTATTCAAAGCAGTTCTCAGGGGAGGCGTCGGGTTGCCCAATCTGCGACACAGTGGTTGGTTAGCATTGCGCGCCTCGCTGTGATTCCAGACAGGTCCGACATGTCTCTTAAAGGAGCTACTTAGAATGTCTTTCCGGACACTCTTTTGATATCCTTGGTTATAGCCATAATAATCAAGAACATCTAAAACACTTAAAATTTACTAAGAACAATTTCAAAACGATCTCACAAACAACTACTTTTGACTTACATTTTTCAGCATCACAAGTATTTCATTTGACTCCATTTGGCATTGGTCTTTAAAAACTCTTATATATCTTCTGAATCTGGACCATATGTCCTTGTCATTTGTTTGATCTTTATCTTGTGGATGCTTTGTTTTAATTCTAAGTCAAAGTATATTGTCATCTTCTAAATTTGTATTTTGTGGAATTTGCAACGTGGATTGCGTGTTTAATTGTGTTCTCATCATTATACAAAAACTCCTAAACAACACTCATCCGCATCACCCCACACAAAAAACACTTAAAACACAAGATCCTTAGTGAAACTCTTTTTTAGGGACTACCCCCCTTGGCTTCGTTAGGAGTTAGCCTAAATGGAGGAGCTGGGATTCAGGTGACAGTACCTGGCTCATTGCTTGCCCCCAAGGCCACACCTCTCTCACTTTTAGTGAAGAGACAACTTTCGAAAGATTTCCGCTGCTGGTGTGCAATCTGGCGGACAACACTCTGATACCACTGTAATATTCCAACTGATATTTTCTATCTTTTATGGAGCTTCTGTTGCTAGCTAGTAGTCTTTAGGGCTCAATACTTGAAGTCAATATGAATGCATGTGCTGACTATGGTTGCATGAGCATGCATGTAGATGCATGGGTTTGCTAACCCCTAAATAACCCAAATAATCATAAATGCTATAAAATAGGGATAAAAAGTATGCATGTACGTACCAGCAGATGAAGGAGTCGATGTACATCAATATGAGACCAACATGCAAGAATTGCAACAGAGGATGAGCAAGTTACGAAGTAGTTCTCCTCCAAGAATGCGCCCTTGGTATTTAATGTGCCCTCTTCAAACTTGAGATGGAGATACAAGTGCTATATTGATGGGAAGTAGCTCTGGACGGTGTGCACTAGGGTTAGAATCCCCCTCTGATCACTATAGAAGCTGCATGCAGACCATGCACCAACTATGAGGTAGAAAATGTGAGCACTCCTATGGGAAAGTTGCCCATGCAAGAGAGGACGTCTTTTGAGAAAGGAAGATGATGATATCTTGATCCTGGATCTGTGAGGGAAGCCCTTCTTCAGGGATTAGGGTAATAGTGTTGCTCTTGGAAGAATGAAGCCAACATGCAAAAGAAAAGACCCCTGTAGAATGAGATACAAAGATATCCCTCTTTGTGCAATTCGCCCATGCAAGGAGGGCGAGTTCCTTCAATCCAATCTGTAGCTCGAACCTTGCAGAATGCTGAATAATGATACCTGATGATGATAGCAGTGCTGAATCTGGATGATCCAACTTGATAGTGACTAGGGAAGATAGATTTCGTTGCCGAAATACACTGAATGGTTGAGTGTGTGCCCTCAACCCAAAATAGCTCACTGAGCTCTCCAAATCGACTTCTCAAATCAATAATCATATATGCAGACCTTACTCACTTGATTTACCTTTCTTTTATAACATTCACCTTGCTTGACCTTACTTTTTCATGACTAGGTCGCTTTATCTTCTAATTTCCAGTTGACTTGCATGCAGTGCTTATGGTGTGAATGGAAGCTCAATAAAGGAGTTTCAGTGCATGCAACATGAATATGGCCTGCATTGCATGCATGCAACATGAATATGGCCTGCATGCCATGCATGCAAGGGGGCCCTAGTTCCTGTGGCCCTTATTTAACTACTGATGATATAATAACCATGCTTAAGATCTTCTTATGGTGTTGCTATCACCAATCTTGTAGTTGCCCCAAATGATAGATCCTATACAGGATGGCAGAGGAGATAAGCAACCAAAGTGGTGAACCCAGAGGGCCTTGATTCCCAAGATGGATTGGTTGTCACGCCAATCGAGGCACTCTTCGCTTTATGTTATCTAAGCCGAAGACAACAATGGGGGAGACCCAGATCTACTCCCGACAAGAGAGATCCAACCAAGATACTAGATCAAATAAGATGAATGAAGTACGTAAGGTGTTAGGTATGATGAACCCTAGATCTATGGATAAAGTCACAGGATGAGTTATAAGTTGGATCAAGAGGCTTAAATGATGTGAATTTGATCCAATGTGAAAATACATGTGACTTATTAGTTTAATTATGAGATCCAAGATTAAGGCACTAGCAAATGATAGAAAAATCCACTTCCTTGGGGAACATGTCCAAGGTAAAGAAGTTAAGATTAGGATTGGGGCTATCTAGTACCTTTTATTAGACTTGGTTAAGAGATATGACAGTATCAGCACATAGAAGCCCAAAACAAGCATCAAACAACTCAAAAACAGGCCACAACAGGAAATGCACAAGGGTAGAGAGATTAGTGCCTAGGGAATTGGGCCACAAGACTCCCTCAAAGATGATGTCTTGGAGAACCCACCTTGGGTTGTGCCTAAGGTGAAATACCCAGAAATGGTTTGCCAGTAAACCAAGTTGTTTGAGCTAGGGAATTTTTCTAAGGAAAAGTAGCTTAGGGTTTGAACAAAAAATAAAATGGCGAATGGATTGGAACCCAAAATAACTGAATCACGAGTAGATCTTACTCGGATAATCTTGCAGATGCCTTGATGATGATGATCTATGCCTTCCCGATCAATTTGAGGTGATTTGAGTGAGTGTCCAAGTGAAATCGATTTTTCCAGAGAAGCCAATGCGCCCTCCTCTCCTGCACAACAAACTACCTAAGTTAGATTTGATGCATCAAGAGAAAATGACTATAGCAACAAGAGACATATCAAACTAAAATCAAAGATCACAATGATACTATTGAAAACCCCCTGATATAAGCAAATTCAAGAAAGACGAGTTGAGGAGCCTGTTATCACATATATAGTAGCCGGGCTACCATACATTATTTTTCTCATTCCAGTACACTATTCAGCCAGTTCCCTTGCATTTGAGATGCCGAGATGAGCATCTATATTAGATCACTATCAGATTGTGGACAGCAGTTGTATTCCCCATGCCATGACTGAGTTTCAGGACACTCAGAGAGATGACCGATGTAGCCATTATATCATTGGTACAGAGCAGACAGTAGTGCCCAGAGTTACAGCAGCAGTCTCAGAGGACAGAGGACGGTACAGGTTGATGTGCATTCAGGTATATGACTCAGCAGGTATATCATAGTGTTATGGTTATATTGCTTTTATACTTATTCTTATAGCATGTCTTAGCACTCAGTGTCATGATCTGGCGATCATATAGATATATGGACCTGGTTGATCTATTATATATATTATACTGTCCCTACTCAGACTTAGAAGTTCACTATTCATACTCATTGGTACATACCCTCCTTAGGGAGAATAGAGGTGATCATTACACCATACTTTGGCTTGCTAGTGTTGGCTCCATCATTTCATTGTATTCATCCATCCATGGCCTACCTTTTAGATTGTCACCCTGACTTACTACTTGACTAGTGGCATGGAGGACTTTTCCCCACTGTAGCCTCTGTATTGGATGAGCTTCCCTGTTTATTGTGTCTCGGCTCTGAGTTGGTGACAAAACTTACCTATGGTGAGTTGGAGTTCCTTCGAATTCCCCCTAGCCACTAAAGTGGTGTTGGCTAAACCTGAAACTTTTAGTGCTGCCATGAATACAAAATCTGAAAAATGAAATGCTATATCTTGTATGAAAAGCCCATTCATGCAATGTGTTTCTAAACACACATGAATGAGAGGCATGCCAAATGAACATGGCAATGAAAATAAAATGTTGTATCTTTTGGAAAATAAATACCTAGGTAAACAAGCTGTCCATGACACACCTAGAAGTGCTCAGGTAAACAAGTGCCTTAAAAACACACCTGCAGCAGAAAGCCTAAAGAAAAAATGTAAATCTATGCAATGTGTTTGTAAACACACATAGATCAAGGCTATGGAAACTTCAGGCCCAAAAAGCAATAGAACTTAAATGCTATATCTAAGCAATTGCTGGCCTTATTTGTATTATGGATTGTGCGCATCTGTGAAGGTGAATAAACCCTCTTTAAACAACTCATCCATTTGTGAGACACCGCCATTCCCTGTGTTATTGCTCATTCAATATATACTATGGTGTATTCCCTTTCCCTTGCCAAAGTGTCACAAAGTCAAGACAGTTAAGTCATCCCTTAGCCTAGCCAAGTTAATTTAGCCTTCACCCTTCACTAGCAAATTGATCACAACTATGAAGTGAGTATGATCCTGAAAGTCTAGTCTGAGTAATAATAATAATTAACGACACTATATATTTGGATTTAGATCGCCAGTCATGATTACTCTGTGTTATAATTGCTATTTGAATAAATTGTAAAGCATGTATTAACCTTGATACTTTTCAGCAGCCTTGGATGATGGACTGAGTTATATTTGGTCTTGGTTGGACCTAGTTTGACCATGGAGGACCATGGGACATGAGATGTTAGACCTTATGATGATATGGATAGATGATATATGGTCTATGTACACATACAGGATGATTCTATGCAGCAGCTACAGGGTTATGATGATGATTCTGGGGTTACAACAGTGTTTGTATATGTACAGCGCATTATTATTGGCCCTGTTCCGGTATATTGGATATTTATTTTGATCATGCAGAGACTCATATGGTGTATGAGTACACATCTTGGATAGATTTGGACCTTCTGAGTCCAATGGGACAGTTTGTTTTCAGTTCCGGGCACTTACAGTGATGATTGAGCCTCAGTAGGCTGTCCCAGTGCATTTTTGGTCTGTTGGAGGCCCTGTCGGAGCAGAGATGACTTTTATCCAGTTGACCTAGGGCGCTGATGATGGAGGGGGTGGTCCGGCCACTTGTTTTTACCATATTACCCCCCTTCCGGACACATTGGTGCCCTCAGCTTGACAGCGCCAGCACTCCAGGAGGCTGTTTGGGGCAGTTTCACGCTTCCTGAGGCATTTCAGGATTGGTAGAAATGGCTATTGAGGAAATCGATTTGGGCCACTGAGGCAAAGTTATGGCATGGGATGATCAGTGATGATAGATCGGGACCTTCCACACCTTCTCCAGCAGTTTCAGCTTCATCGGGGCCCGCATCCATCATTTATGGCACTTTCTGTGGATTTTTGAGGTCTTTTGAGGACCACGACTTCACTATAGAGGCACGATTTGGTACATTCATGATTATTTATTGGTTATTGTGCTATGGGGATTGACCAAGGAGGGATAAAATTACCCCTTGGACCCACCATAAGCCTCTTATGATATTTCATCATCATGATTTGGTGGGATTCCCCTCTTCTAGGGCGATTTTGTCCACTTATATTATATTTTATGTGTGATCCATGTATTATATTGTTGATCTCATCTCAACCATTGATTAGACATTTGTATCTTCTAATCTTAGCCACTCATTCAAAAAGTGGTTAGGGTTTTGGTGCCTCTCCTTCCTATTTAAAGGAGAGAGCCTCTCATTGTAAAGGGTCTTTGGCTCTTGGATTATTGGTATAGAAAAATATTATGGTGGAAATTCTTGTGGTCTCCTTTGCATCTGGTGTTCTTAGATGGTGATTGGAAAGTCTATTGCAACCTAGCATTTGGAAATTGTGGCAAGATCTATCATTTTTTGGAAATCATTGTTTGTCTACAGGAGGGCGACTTCAACAAGGGCGATTTTGCAAGGCTTCTTCAAATCGACTTTCTTGGCATTCGCTTGTATCAGGGGGTTATCATTAGCATCATTGTGATCTATGCTATCTTTCTGTTACTTCTTTTGTGGCATTAGTCTTATCTCTTGATGCATCAAATCTGATATTGTTGACGTTTGTTGTGCAGGAGAGAGGGCGCATTGGCTTCTTGGACCAAATCGACTTGCATAGAAACTACCTCAAAGCTTCTCAAATTGATCGGGTTTGCATAGATCATCATCATCAAGGCATCTACAAGGTTACCCAGGTAAGATCCACAGGTTTGTTTCTCTTTCCTTTATCCAATCCATTGACATAGCTCATAAATTGTTGAAACCCTAAATATCTTAAAACCCCCATTTTACATTTTCTCAGATCTACTTAGATCTAGTGGGTTGTTGGGCATAATACTGAAAACCCACCTCTATAGCATCCAAGGCATCCCGGATCTATAGTTTGGTGAGGATTGGCTTCCATTTGATCCCCTTCCCAGGCCAACTTAGCCTCTCCCAAGCAAGGCGCACTTCACTAGTTGAGCAAGTTGACCTAGATCTAGGTGGTGGGTGTTTGAGATTCCACTTGATTTGACATCTACACATCAAATAACATACACCCAGGTTGTCACTTTTCTGAAATTCACCTTGTGGGCCCTATTCCACATTTCAAGGGATTTAAACCCCACTTTGGACCACTTGGAACACTTAAACTCAGATCTAGTAAGATCTAGCCATCGGATTACCGTGAAACTATAGATCCATACCCCTACTTGACTGATCTACCCGGATCTAAAATTTGGGTGCCATCCGACTTGTCTTGACCCACCTAAACCCCACTTTCAGCTTCCTTGGGTAAAGTCGCACCACCTTGGAGAAGTGAGTTCACTCACTTCTAGGAACTGGGTACTTGAGATTATTGCAGATCTGAAACCGGAATAATTCAAAACCTAGGTCTAGACTATCACTTTGTCAAATCTTGCCTTGGGGATAGCATTCCTTGTTTTAAGGGATTGTGGTCCACTTGGGTCAAACCTAGATCTAGACACATTCAACCATCAAAGACCTCTATTGCCCACTTGTCTCATGTTGTAGGAGTCCTAAACCATAAGTCAACCCCATTTTGACTCCACTTCCCAATTCCCAAGGCACTGGTTTCTCTCCAAGATAATTCAACTTTCCTAGATTGTTGGATTGACTTGTGGTTTGACCTATGCATGGTAAACTATACCTTTGAAGACATCATGAACCATGGTCAAGCTTGTCTCATGTACTAGTTAGCCCCAATCTGACCCCTAAACAACCCTGCATTGGACACAGTTCCCAAGGCAGTGGATTTTCCAACATTGAACTAGTACACTCATCCTAGATCTCACTTCAAACATTATAAGTCACTCTCACATCAACTATGAACCAAAGCTATACCTATTGAATCCCCACTTGGCTTGTGACTTCATCTTTAGGTCTAGGATAAACCATACACCTAACTTCACTTGGAAATACCCTGATTTGGTGTCTTGGTTTTGATCTCTCCTGTCGGGAGTAGATCGGGTCTCCCCCTTTGTTGTTTGGGCTAGATAACATAAAGAGAAGGTTGCCTCGACTGGCGTGACAACCATATATTGGAGGTCGAGGTGATCGTGGTTGCACCTTTTGAGTTGCCCTTCCCTATTGCCATCCATGACTGGATCCATCCATAGGGGTAACTACAGTTTAGGTGATAACAGAGCCCCTTGCAAAAATGTCCCAAGTGAAGTCGCCCTCCTGTAGACAAACACTGTTTCCACAATATATTTGGATTCACCACAAAATCTCAAATGCTAGGTGACAATAGACTTTACAATCAACATCTAAGAACATCACATCAAAGAAGATCCAAGAATCTCTGCAAATAATTATTCTATTATCAAATTCCAAGAGTCAAAGTCCCTTTACAATGAGGGGGGTCTCTCATATAAATAGCAATGGGAGAGACCAAAGCCCTAACCACCTTTTTAATGAGTGGTTGAGATCAAAAGATACATAAGTTATAATCAATAGTTGAGATGAGCTCAACATAAAGTACATGGATCAAATAAAAAATATAAGAGGGCGTCTTAGCTAAATCGCCCTAGGGGGATGTACCACCTATAAAGTGACTTCAAGTCACAACATAAGCTCATGGTGGGTTTAGGAGGTGAAATCTTCCTCCTAGTGTGTCCCCATGGCACAATAACAAAATATAATATCATCAAAGTACAATACTATGACCACAAGGCCAAATCGTGGCCCC
Organism: Larix kaempferi; assembly: GCA_027924585.1. Taxonomy (NCBI): domain Eukaryota; kingdom Viridiplantae; phylum Streptophyta; class Pinopsida; order Pinales; family Pinaceae; genus Larix; species Larix kaempferi. Next base: position 10,559,236 of record BSBM01000397.1, on the reverse strand, counting down.
TCAGAGACACCATAAAATCATGAAAATAAGCCCGGAGAGTGTGTGGGACCCACTGGATGCTGCAACATGCTCTGGAAGGTGTGGGAAGCATCACGCACATCATCAAAATCAACCTTAAGTCATTTCCTTGCCTCAGTAGCCCAAATCGAATTCCTTTGTAGCCATTTTACCATTTTTTATTTCTCTGTAAATCACCTGTAAAAGATGAAAATGCCTGTAGCTCACTTCCTGGTCATCCGAGGCCAAATATGACTGCACCAAAATGTCTGGGTGTATGGCAATATAGTAAAAACAAGTGGTTGGACCCCATACTCCCTTTGTAGCGCCCTAGGTGAACCAAATAGAAAGTCACACTGCTTTACAATGCCATTTTTAATGGCAAATCTGCACTGAAGTGATAAACTGAACAAAATCTTAACTGAAAGTGCTCGAAATTGCAAACTGAGTATCCCAATGGACTCAGAAGATCCAAATGCACTAGGAATGTGTACCAATACACCATGTGCATAACTGTATCATCATCTATAACCATAACCATGCTCTGACAGATAAAAAAAATAATAATCTGTAAATGATCAAAATCATAAAAATATCACAAATCACCATCTAAACTTGTAACTGCTGCATGGAACTACCTGATGGGCAAATAAAGACCATATATAATCAATCTATAGCATCACTGGTCTAACTCATCTCATATCCTATGGTTGACTTGGTCAAACTAGGTTTGACCAGGTCAAAGTTGACCAAAATATGACCCAGGCTAAAACATCAAAACGCTGCTAGTGTAATTGGATAAGACATGCTCCGTTAGTCATTCACATAGCAAGACTTTAATCATAAAGTAGCATTTCACTAGCGGTTCAAACACAATAGATATTCAATACAAGTTTATAAATAATAATAATAGCTTAGAACAAAACCTCAAGAAAATACTCACTTTATGGCTGGGATCAATTTGCTAGTAGTGGGTGAAGATGGATGGATGGGAGGCAAGGTTAAGGGATGACTGTACTGACTTAACACCATGATACTTTGGATGTAGGGACACTCAAGCGTATGTTGGATAAAAATAACATAGGGGATGGCAGTGTCTCACAAATGGGATAAGTTGTTTGGGAAGTGCTTATTCAACCTTGGCAGAAGTCTACAACTCACATCCAAGCTGACTCAGCTCCGTGAGGATCTTTTCTAGAGCCGCCATGACTAGGTGTTCGGCAAATCGTAACTCGAGACTCTAGGGGACACTTAGAATTAGCTGTCCCTTACTCCATCTCATATCACAACCCGTAGGCTCTATGAGGAATTAATCATTACATTCTAAGGCCAACAGTCATTGGATATAGCATATATTTAACCAATTTTTTTTGAGCCTTTCATTCATTTAATTTCACTGGCCAGCAATCTTTGGATTTGGCATACATTTAACCATTGCTTTTATTAGGCCTTTCATGTCCCTTCATTGGGGAGTTTACATTTCATTCATTTCATAGCCCTTCTTTCATTGTGTTTAGAAACATAGGTTTTGAATTTCATTTCAATGGGCTTTCATAATAGATATACAATAATTTCCACAGACATGTAATGATGGTAGTCCTATCTGCTGTAGGTTTTAGCCAACACAACTTACACAACTCAGAGCTGAGACACAACTAAACAGGGATGCTATCCAACAAAGATGCAAGAGTGGGGGAATCCTCCATATCATAGGCTAAGTTGTAAGTCAAGGAAACAATGGGACTGGATGGTGACGAGTGGATGAGGAAAGTGAAAGGTGGTGCCAACACTAGCAAGCCATATACTGGTGGGAATGATCACCTCCATTCTCCTAGGGAGGGTGAAACCAATGAGTATAAACAGGAACTTCATAATTCTGAGCAAGCTAGACCATATAAATATATCATAACAACCATGTCCATAATACATAAATATACTGCCAGATCATGACCACTAAATGCTAAATCAAGCTACTAGAATGACCAAAAGAGCAATACAAACCAATACACATCAATATACCATCCTGGGTCATATACTTATACCAAGTACCTGAACCATCCTCTGTCAACTGGAAACCTGCTGCTGCATATCTGGGGACTGCATACTGCTCTGTATGGCATAAATGGCTACATTGGTCATCAAATCTGAGTTCCTGAGATTCAGTCATGACATAAGGCTGAACAAACTGCTAATGGGCTGTTCTGAGAACATAAGTGATCCTGGAATGAATGCTCATCTAATGCTGATCTCAAGCATCTCAATGTAAAGGACTGGCTGAAAAAAGGACTGGAATCTGATCTGAAGATATGGTAGCCCCAGCTACTATAGATGTCATAACAGGTGTAAATAGCATCAATCCTCAGTGAAACCTCTGAATGTCAGTGCCCGCTCGAACCTATGGGAATCAGCTAAGTTAGCGGGATGGTCCTCAGTGCTTACGCAGAAGAGGACATTACATATACTTTGTTGCATTGCTGTTTGATTAATAATAACAGGACTAATATTCTTTGCCTCTGGTTTAGACTTCAGTTTTGACAATATTTATGCTTGTTTGTGTACATACATACATGCAGTGGAGAGGCATGGATCAATCATCATGCTGGTGCCATATATTGAGTGAAAACATATGTTTAGTAACACACCTTTGTAAACACTACAATATTTAAGAAATGATTTGACGGTTAACCATGAATAGGTTAAGTCTTTGCTGCTCTAAGGAACTGTTAATTTTCAGTCAATAGGAAATTAGATTATAGGAGTTATCAGCCTAAGCGAAGACTAGTCAGAAGATTCAGTTGGATAATTGTGACTATCAGAAGAAAATATGGTCAACAGATAAAACATCATTATCATATGCATGACAATTTCTATGCCCATTTTTTTCCCACAGAACATCTCTTAATATATGTGAAGGTAGAGCATGTAAGAATCAACCGATGTAAATAGGAAACAAGGGTGCAATTAATGTTACGAGTCTCATGAAGAATTTTTTGATACCCAAACTTCATGGATTTTGTTTAAACTTTAAAGAATGACATGATAAAATTCACCCTCTTTGCCAGTTAGTTTGTTCAGGAAGATAACTGATAATTCAACTAGCAAGATATTTGATATTTTGGTTCTTTTACTATATCCTGATGAGCTGCCATCATTAAAAAATGATACTTCTTAAATTTTCAGTTATTTATATTGACAATAGGAAAATTTAACTCATCCATATCTTATCATTTGTTCATTTATGTGAAATTCAAACAATTGCATTTAGGCATGTGGGGGGCTGCTGCAGTCCAATATGAAAAATCAACTTTTGGAATTAACTGTATAGAGTCAAGTCATTTATGCGTGACCTATCTCCGATGAACATTAGTATTATGACGAATTTCTCATTAGCTTGAGTGGACTATTCAAGCTCATGAGAAATTGGTCATTATGACTAGTGTTCATGGGAGACAGGTTGTACATAAATGATTGACTCTATACAGTTAATTCCAAAAATTGATATTTCATATTTTGGACTGCAGAAGCCCTCTACATGCCTTGAAGCTCGTCAGAAATTGTTCATTATGACTAATGCTCATGGGAGTCGGGTCATGCATAAATGACTTGCTCTGTGAAGTTATTTCCAACAAATGATATGCAAATGTATTTAGGTTTTACCGAATTTTTCTTGCTAACTAAATAGTTGGGTGAGTTCATAAAATGCCACAAGTCCAGATGAGGAGTGATCGAAGTGAGATTCATGTCCATCATTGTCTCTCTGACAATTAACTTGCTGGCTTCTGATGCAATGCAACAGTTCCAAGAAAATTAACTCCAAAATAAGTACTACACAGAGAGTAGGTCAGGTACAAATCAGAAGCAAAATAAAAAATCTGATATATTTTTCTGTTGTTAATTTTAAAAAGATGACATTCTGGTAGACTGTATTTGGTATGGAGCTGTATGTGGATTCAAATGAACTGTGCTCTGCTTTGACTGGCAGGAGCAAGCAGTTTTTCAGATTAGATGTTAATTTGCAGTGAGATAGTAAAAAGTTAAAACACTGAAAGAATGCCTGTGGTTATGCACTTACTGACTCAACAATATTATTGTTTTCCAACAGCTTATTTTTAGAAACTAATGGCTTGACATTGGGGTGATCTGACACTAGTATGAGTTAAGGCTCATATTTTGCAGAATCATTAGTGAAAGAGATGTATTGGCCTACAATTTATTTGTTTTTTCCCTTCAAGAAACTGAAAAATATTTTTTCCGTTTACATTGTTATATTGCTCCGCATGTGGTTATTATGTTTAATTTACCAATTTGCAATATCTTGAGGATAGTGAAATGATTTTATTTACATTTTATCTCCATTGTGTGCTCCAAGGTCCTATAGAATTTGAAGTTTGAGGTCTATTGAACACTAATAGGATTTTCTTTTCATATGTTTGATATTTTCTTTTTTATTAGATAGAGTACTATCTGAGTCAAACCTTTTGCTCTTGCTAATCTGAATCTACTTCAAGTCACAGTATTTAAACACTTGCATGTCATGCATGTGCAGGGAATACTGGCAATGTCAAAAACATTCATTGGGGTTATTGAGTTGGTATGTTTTTATTCTCTTAATGGGTCTTGCAATATTTTTCCCTTTTTGTTTACTATTTGAACTTCCTTCTTCATCATTGTTTATTGTTTATGCTTCAGAAGGTGAAGGAGATGAAATCCTGCATTCATAACTATAAGACAAAGGAGGATGGAAAGCTAGAAATTTTGTTAACATAACTTTAGATGATTGAACGGAAGGAAGATGTGTGCATATAGGAAAGAGCATTTTTTAAAAATGTATATGCAAACATAATTTAACTTTTAAATTTATTTTGCAAATCATTAATTCTTTCAGGCTAGCTTTGATACCATGCTAGTATTTTTACTTAAATATAGATTATGTTAGATCTTTAATCAAACACAATATTATGCAATAGGATCACTGAAAGATAGACAAGCACAACATAAAAGAGACAGATTTATCCTGGCAAAACCCTCTCAAGGGAAAAACCCAACAACTTCTTCTGTATAGATTTCGTCAACAAGAACGATGTCATACACAGATAAGAACCCAAAAGATAAGATGTCTTCAACAACTTCTTCTTCTTCCCCAGTATGCTTGATCTTCTCGCTCTCTCTCACTAGCGGACTTGCTCAAGTGAGTGTATGTTTAAATGAGGGATTCAACCCTCCTATTTATACACATCAAGTGGGATTCGATCCTCCTATTTCCCATCAGATCCCATCGAGGAAATTTATCAAAGTCCGAATTCTATTGAAGACCCTCCTCATGCCAACGAAACAAAAGACATTTATGAGTGGGAAGTTTTTCAAGACTACTTCAGTGATGATGAACATATATGTACTCTTGATCCATCTCTAGAAGAAACCATTACATAGATTAACACTCATAAAGAAATCCATGAAGTTTGTAATATGTGTGATGACACTCCCATTTGTTCTCCACATGGCAGTGAATTTTTAGAAAGATGGATCCCTTGTGACGTCTTTGAAACCCATTTGTTCGAGGAGAATTGTCATGACGTTGAGGAGGATAGGCATAGCTTGAAGGATGACATGAGTGATGATGAGTCCATCATGGATGACATAGATATTGGTAATGATGAATGGACCTTTTTTGAGAACCCTATCTATGCCATGTCTAAAGAAGTTAATGATGAACAAAATCCCTTTGGAAATTTTGTTAATAATCCCACTTATGAGCATGAGGATACATGTGGCCAGGAATATGGTAAAATTCATGAAGACTCCCCCATTTTTGACAAAAAATGTGGATTTTGAACAGTTGAACATAGAGGAAGAGCATATTATCTTTTCATATAAGCAGTCAGAACCACACATGAGCATCAACAAAGATGATCTCGAGAAGCAGTACAGTGAAGGGCAAGTTTGGGTAAAGTTAGTTGAATACATATCTCAGCCATCGGATGACCCTTGTATATTAGAACAGTTCGAGGCATGCACTTTCATGGAAAATTATTTTCAGAAGAGCCTTTTGGATCAGTATGATAAGGTACCAGAACTGCCTTGTCATCCTGCTTTTTATCACCCTGTCCTGTTCTGGATAGAGTGTGCTTGCAAGAAGAATTACTATATTGGGAAGCATTTCAAATATCTATCTTATGATTTTCCATCCGTCCCTCCCATACAAAAGATCCAAGCAGGTTTGCACTTTCTAATAAGCATGCCGTTGCTCTAGCTAGTAACCAGAGACAAGGTAAAGAATTGTTTTTACATTGATTACATGCTTAAATGGTTACATTGGATTTTTGATTATACCTAACATGTTCTTTTGTATTATGTTAGAATAGGAAAAGATTTAATTTTGTCAAAGGAAACAAGCATTTACTTTCTGTTTTTAGATTTCTTAGAATTTATTTTTAAGCAATATAGCTGATATTTCATTTTGGATTTTTCATAACACATGTGCTACTGAAGGTTTTCTGTCAAGTTGAGATGTTTTTACAGGTTATATATATAAACCAGAGATTCTGGTGTTCTCGTATCTTCTCCTTGCATGATTTCCAGATCGAGCACACGTCCCGCAGTTGGAGCCAGTTGTTATCAACTATTTTGTACAATAGCTGAATTTCTTGCGAGTCACTAGTTTTTTGAACATGATTCATGTTCATCATCAGTGTTCAGAAGTTCAGAAGTCATTTTCAGGGCAGTTTTGCCCCATTTGTAATAACTGCATGTTCATACCACCATGGGGAAAATGTAAAAAGTTGGTCTAAGAGGGGTCCTTTTACAAAAGATTCGGCTATCCTTAGGTTTAGCCATTTGGGGGATACTCTAGAGTGTTTTTTCCTTAGGAATTATGCGCTACTCATCAGTGGCGTACAATCCTTATGTTTTTCACTCAAACCTCCAAAGCTAGAGTATTTCCCATGGTGGTCAAAACCTAAGGTAGTTATTAGAGTCTTGTGTCTAGGATTTTTTACGTGTTAGCCATCTTGATTGAATTGTATGAACATGCACTAGGTCCCCTAGGAGTTTCGTTTGATTCCGACAAAAATAAAATTTTCCATAAATTAGACCATTTTTTAATGGTTTAATTAAAAATTTTCAAGAAGTGATAAAAACCTCATCCAGAGGCGGAATTGGGCATGGGGAGGCTCATTTTGACGCTCGGAGCATCCTCTTCACCTTGGCACCTTCATTCTTCAGTTCCCGGGCAGTTATGTCACCCAAGGAGCAGTTTTTGCTAAAAATGCATCATTTTGGCATTTTATTGCCAGAAAATGGCAAATTGCACCATGAGGACAAAAATCAAATAAGTCAAATTTGATTAGAAAATTGATTTTTAAAGGTTGAGTATGGATCTTATGGGATGTACGACCCACATAAAGATACTAAAGGCACATGCCAATTTAAAACTTTGGTTATACGAATGAAGCTAAAGAAGAGATGACGTGAGCTCCTTCACGTTTTGACTTTGGTCATCGATTTGGTTGATGTGGCAAATAATTAATGGGTGGTTGGCTTGCATTTAAGTCTATGGCGGGCACTTCCCTCAATTAATGGCCACATCACTCCATTGCACTCCAAGCAAGGTCGAGTTAGCATTAATAAACAAACTCCAAGCCATCTCATGTGGCATTCACGCCCTCCTCTTGTGCTCACGTCAATCTAGTTGGAGGATATTCGTTGGAGTGGTGGAGCTTCCAAGAAAGGGAGTGGGGACGCCTTTCCAAGGTGGAGGCCACCTCCCCACTCCACATCAATGCAAACTCAAGTTAGTGGTGGATCCAAGCTCCAAGCCTTCATCTTGATTGGAATTCGATTGGTCTTTTGGCTCTCCTCATGCCAATTCGTTTGAGGCTCTTTGGCTCTTAGCTTTGTATAAGTAGAGGCTCTTGGTGCTCTCTTCTTCATGGAATTTTTAGGCAAACTTACTCTTCCAATTTGTAACTCTGTTATGAGCTTTTGCTATTTGAAATAAAATGACTTTGGAGGTCCATGTGGTGTTGATGCTTGTTATGGGAGTGCTTCATATATTCGAAGGTGATATTGTACTTGTTTATTGCTTATATTTCATGTCTTGATCAATATTTTGCTTAGAAGGCTTTATTAAGTCCATAGGGTGGGCATTTGGGTTCAAATTGTCCATTTATGATGGGTTTAGTGTGATTTGGAAGGAGTAGACTGTAGTTGGAAATACTTATACTCTTCTAACCCCACTTTATTCTGCATACTATTTTGATCAAGATACGTTTATGAGTGATTTCTTGTGCAGATCTAATAGGTTGAAGAGAGGCTTGAGCTTGGTTGCATCTCTCACCTCTTCAAAAGACCTGCTTTCTAACATTTGTGTGCATTTCAGGATCTCCCAAAGTTGATCTTAAGCATTGAAATTTTGGCAAGGAAGTGCAAAGTTCGAAATCCATCTTCAAAATCATACTTTTAACTGGTTACTTGGTTCTAAAGGCTCACTTCTTCAAGCCCTCCTTTTTCTCCTTGAGTTTTTGCCTTTGACTTGCTAGCCTTTTCTTCTTCTCCACCTTGCTCTCGTCCACCTTAGTTTAGCCTTCATCCTTTCGTTTTCTTCCAAAAGTCTTCTCCTCCAAGTCTTTCCTTCGTCCTATTTCTTTTTTCTAACTTCTCCCTTGTCTTCTCGTTTTCCTCTCCCCTCAAGCTTCCTCTCTTCATCCCTTTCGTCCACCTCAATTTTGGCTTTCCCCTTCCCTATCTCTCGTCCCTTTGATTTGCATCCTCCCTCCTCCTCTCGTCCATCACCTTAAAGGTCTCTTTTCTTACCTTTCGTCCACCTCCCTTTTGACCCTCATTCCTTCTCGTTTTAGCCTTCAAACCCCCTTCTAGTCTCTTCCTCTTCCATTTCCTATAGCCTTGCAAAAAGCACACAAAGCAATAAAGTTGGTTAAGTGTTAGAGCTAGTTTCATTGCATTTCTCAAAAGGCTAGTAGTTAGTTTTCATAACTTTAGACTTTGCATTTGTTAATAGTTAGATCTCATATTTTGTTTATTGTTAGTCTCTTTTCACTTTAGATCTCATTTTTTAAACTCTAGATTTGCATTTGTTTGTCAAGTTTCTAGTTTACTTAGTTTAGACTTTAGATCTCATTTAGAAGTTTTAGATCTTGCAATTGAAAAAGATTGGGCATGTAGATTAGAATCTAGTTTGCACTTAGTTTCAAGCTTTTTATTTTATTAACATCTAATGGGTGCCTTGTTGAGCTGATTTGAGCCTGTGTAGGTGTTTTGAAGAAGAAGGAAGTTGAGGAATTTTTGAAAACAAGAAGATCTTTACCCAAAGAGAGCATCAAAAAGACCATAAGGATGATCCAAAACAAGAAATTTACACTCTCCTTTTGTAAAAGCTCTTAAGAGCTCCATATTGTTTTCATAGTTGTTTCATTTCTCTTAAAATACCTTACAAGGGTTTCATTCCCAAAGGCACTTGTAACTCATTAATAAAAAGGCTAAGTGGGCTAAGGCCTCCCATACTTTGGTTTCTTTTTCCCCATTTGGGGAAGAGTGTTTTGTGCATGCTTAGTTAGATTTGTTTCAATTTTCTAGAATAATATTCATTCTTGTACTTAGAATAAAATTTATTTCAAGTTTTGACTTGAGAAGCCTCTTGGGATTTGATCCCAAGTGCCGCATTAACACTGCGTGCTGCTTCTCTTTTCCCACCGTGTACTACGTAGGACCGGCTAAGCTGGAAGTTTCATGAGCGGTGTGCAGAAGTCACTTTGACTTCACGTGTTAGATTAGTCTCTGTTGTGGTAGAACACTAGTTTCTTTTTTGCAAGTAGTTCATTTCTTTTGATATATCCTTGTTCATCTTTTATCTTATTGAGCTATCATATTTGTTCTTTGCTTTAAATCTGCTTCTATCTTAACAAAGAACCAAAGTCTCTTGAACTTGAAATAACCCAAGTCAAGAGCACTCTCTATCAGAGAGCATTCCCACTGCATCTACTTGCATTAAGCATATAGTTTAGCTAAGTCTCTTGAACTTCTGTTTTAAGACGAAGTCAAGAGCGCTCTCTGTCGGAGAGTTGAATTGTGTGCTCTCAATAATAAAAAATTCCAACTCACACACCCTTTAACAATTTATCTTCGTTGCTATCCAACATCCGTATGCTCTGTCGACCCTAAAAGGTTGGACTAGTACTCAGAAAGGTGTTGGATTTGTTAATTTTTTGATAACATAATAAAATTTTCACCCCACAACCAACCAATCCGGAGTTGATCGACAAGATAAGTTCGGTGGGTAATCTCCTAGTTGGGGGTGCCGGGGTTCCATGTTCAGCCTCTAGTTTGTTGGTTACCATTGCGCGACCTAACTAGAGCACTGGGTGGCCCGACATGTTTTTGAACGAAGGCACTTGATACTATCTTTTCCGGACAGACTTCCAGTACCTTGCGTATCGGTTGGAAGTATCCTTAGCCTTAATAATCAAAGATCACTAAAACTTTCAATCAACCAAGATAAATTGCAAAACTATCTCACGAACATTACTATTGAGACTTGTATTTCAGCATCCCAAGCGCTTATTGACTCCATTTGGCACTGGTCTTCAAAACTTATATTCATTACCTTAATTTGGACTATTGGTCATTTATATCTTGAATCATATTGTGGATGCTATTTAAAATTCCAAGTCTTCATATTCTGCTCATCTTAAATCATTGTGACTTGTATTTTGCAACGTGGATTGCTTTATCTTGTGATTCATTTTAAGTAAAACTGTGATCTCATCATTTCAAAACTCCTAAACAACACTCATCTGCATCACCATACACCAAAAAACACTTAAAACATAAACAACCACAGAAACTCTTTGTAGGGACTACCCCCCTTGGCTTCGTTAGGAGTTAGCCTAAACGGAGGAGCTGGGATTCAGGTGACAGTACCTGGCTCATTGCTTGCCCCCAAGGCCACACTTTCCCCACTTGTAGTGAGGGATCAGCTTTCGAAAGATTTCTACTGCTGGTGTGCATCTCGGCGGACAACAGTATATAAATGGTGATGGGATGAGGAATTTATATGTTAATATGTTAGGATATATATATATATATATATATTTTAATAATTTTAAAGACCTCGGTGACTCCCCATCCCTTAAATTTTCCTAAATTTGGGGGTGGTCTCAACACATCCCCAATGTGCATTTCCCTGCTCCCGCGCTCCTGTGTCTCGAAAACTTGGTGGAACACTGGTAATAACATCTCTCTACTCAACAGTCCCATTGATCTACTTTTGTGGTTATTAGTTGGACATGAATAAAAATATCTTATCTTATAGATTTGCAAAGGTAGTCTATTTTAAGTTAGAAAAAATTGTACTTGTTATGTTCTTTTTCTTCCTTAGGAAATACATCCCTGCAAAACCCTTGGGCACTTGCCCTCATTCCAAGAATGGTGCCCAGTGAAAGTGGGCTGCATAGAATATTGTATGCTGACCCGGTAGGGAGTCAGGGACATCAAGTGAGGCGCACATACATAGAGGCAGCCAGCCTAGGGACATGACCCCAAGACCTGCTTTTTATTCATAGCTCTCAACCACTCGAGTTATCCAACTGGGCTATACCTGTTCTGTTCCTTGGAGCTCAATGGTTATTTGTTCACTACCTGACTCCTTTATGCATCTAACGACACATATTCTGTCCTGCCCATGGATGAGGAAAATGTCTTTTTCCTTTTTCCATGATCCTAATCTTGCCTGGGAGATGAATATTACAAGTTCTGCTGATCCTAAATTCTAATACTGGGCATGCTACACATACAGAAAAAGGTACATTTTTTTCATTTTTAGTATTTTCCGACTCCCCAAAATACGTATCCATTTGTCATCATTGCATATTTGACAACAAACCTGATAAGAATATTCAGAAAATACTGATCAGTGATAAGGACTTCCTAGTAATTCTGAATCTTTTGTCGCTTATCTATCTATCTATCTATCATTATAGTATTTGTTATTTCCCTGCAGTGTTGAATCCAACCTTTTCTGAAAATTTGCCATATCTGTTGCCCCCCGCCTCTGGATCTGTTTCAGTGCGTCATGGAAATTTCTATATCTTATTTTTTTTATATTAGGGTCATTTATGTCTGAAGTTCCTTTTTGGACATAGATGTTTTAGCACTTTATCTTCTTAAAGTACTTTAACCAGCACTTGTGCATGGTATCAACAGGTATACTTGACATGGCCTTTGGAAACCAAGGCTATATTTTAAGCACTGAATCTGATAGTTTCAGTAAACATTAATAGACAAATTTCTGACTAATCAAATAATGGAGATATTTTGTACATTTTGATGGATTTGAAACCATGAATGTAGACAGTTCCCCATCCAAGTACATTAGCCTTAACATGACCTCGTAATATGGGTTTTGAGAAAATATGTTATTATCAAGCAAATGTTTTCTGGGCTGATTGATGCTAGTTTTAGGAAGGAAATGCCTTAAATAAGTAGAATTACAAAAGTTGAATAATTTTGAAATAGAAGTTTTTGATTTCAAGCGAAAGCATAAATTTCATGATTTTTTTACCATCTCGTTCATTTATTCCAGTCTGTGCTCAACGTGAAAGTTGGAATTGACATGGTATTCTTGATATGGAATTCATAGGATCCTAGGCAACTGCTGGAGGATGGAATACGCAAGGAACTTGCAAGAGAAATTGAGAACACATTTAACAACTTCATTGTTTTCTCAGCTGGTATGTAGTAAATTAAACAGCTTATTATTTTGTTACAAGGTTTGTAGTTTGTAGAGATGTTTTCCTTTGATCAACTTTTACAAAATGAATAATGTTGTAAATGTGGTCCTAAGAGAGAAAAGAAAGAAAGAGTGAGGAAGCAGATCCAATTTAAATTATTGCAAGACAGCTCTTTGTAGGGCACATCCTAACCTAGACTGTCTTATCTCGTACTTATTTTTCAACTCAGTTACATGCTTGGTATAGGGTTTATTTTTGGTAGCATAAAGGATTCTATGTAGGCTGTATTGGTAGATTTTGATCTTAGTTGGCCCAATGAATATGTTTGAAATTAGTCCATCATATTAGGGTTTGTTTCTTGTCGAACGTGTACGAAAGTTACCTTAAAATATTACCTATTTTTCTAGAAGTTGGAAGCCTTATTCAATTATGCTTTATGCTTGTTTGTATGATGGCTTATATACTAGTAACGTGATTTAGTCAAGTTTCATTTGTATATGTAATGTATCTGTGTTATCACATACATTGTAGCTGGGCTACCATGATGCAGACCAGATTTTTTCCAGTCCATTGAGCCAGTCCTTTGGTTGAGATGAGCCTATTTTTCAGCGGCGATGTATATTTCTGAGCCAGTAGCAGCAGTATGACCCCTTGTCATGACTGATCCTACATGACCCCACTGAGATGATTCCGGTGTAGTCATGGTTCATACAGTGTAGAGCAGTTAGCCGGTGATGATATCCTTTTTGCCGATGGTCAGGTGCAGATGTTCCGGAGACAGGTATATAGTGGAGCATAGGTATTATATATTGCGTTTCGGTGTTTTAGTTGCTCTATAGTTTATTTTAGTTACTATGGCTATGCATGTTTTACTGACAGTGGCATTCTGAGCTTCACAGTCTGAAATCTGTGTCGTGAGTTGTTAGAGAGTCCCAAGTGTAGGGTCATTAAATATGCTTGCTAGTATCTCTACCTTACATGGACTTAGCCCTACATTTTCTTTGATGGCATCACCTTTTCACCTTTCTTCCATTCATCCGTCTCTTCCATTATCTAGTTTGATCTTGACTTGTGCATTGACTAGTGAGATCGAGGCCTCCCCCCACTTAGACCTCTTTGTTGGATAGATTCCATGTTTACCTTGTGTCTCGGCTCTAGAGTGTGTGGCCTATGTCACTGGGATGTTATTTTTTAGTCCTCGAAAGCATGTACTCCTACAAAAGCATTGGATCGCATAAATTCTATATCTAAATGGATGCAAAAAGTCAGCTACAAACAATGTTGCTAAACACTAAAGCAAATAAAAAGTCTACCGTAGCTAGTCAGTGGCCAGGGGACGAGCACTCATCCCTTGTATGATGTAAATCCGTTTGCCCCTACAGGGAAACAGGGTGGTAACTCCATTGTACCTATGGATGGTGGCGGGCAATGGTGGTAAGATCAAGTCATTATTTGAGGCCCGCAAGGCTATTCAGGGCACTTGCTCTTGGAGGCTGGCTAGTGAAAGTTGATCAAATGTTAAATGTTAAATGTAAATGTGGAAAAACTGATAGTAAAGTAAATGCAATAGATTGCTTGTCTAGAGTCTACTGAAAGCATTCCAGGTACTCTACCCATTTGTGAGGCACTGCTATTCCCTAGTGTCTTCTATTCGGCATATCTCTGAGTGGTTTCCCTTTTTCCCTCATGTCTAAGAGATCATAGTGTTGAAGTTACAAGTCCTTCCCCATTATCCTAGCCTTGCTTTTCCACTTCACCCACCCTGGTAGTTTGTATAAGCCTATGAGTGAGCATATGTAGGGAGCTTCATGAAAGACTTGAAGGTTTCTCTCACACAGGTTTATTTTATTTGTTATGTGTCCACTGTTCTATATTTCATATTTTAGTCTGGTTATTAACATAAACTTGTGAGCATTATTCATCTAACATGCATGTAGGATCATCCAGATTATTGATCTACATTCAGTTTGAGTACTATGACTTGGTAAAACGCAGTTTGGCTTGGTCAACACGTTTCCCGAGACAGTGACTGCAGTGTTTGATATTGCATTACTTATCCCCCAGATGTATCTAGTACACCATTTCCATGCCCAGTTTTCAGTTTGAGGCCATTTTGCAGCAGTTACAGGGATTATTATTATTTTTATGGCCATTTTTATTATACTAGATATGGCGTTGGGCTTCATATGCATATTTTGATGGACATATGGAGTATGTGTAGTCACTATTCGTGGATTTCAAGTCTTTGATTCACATGGTGCATTCAGATGTTGATTTTTGGCAAAGGAAGTGGACCTAATGATGATTTTATGTTGAAATTGTACCTAGGAAGTGTTCTCCTAGTCATTTTATGCCTAAGTAATTAATGAGGGAAAAGGGGACATGACCCTTGTATTAATTGCTTGAGATGAGCAATTAATTCACTTTATTATCATAAAGTGGCTTTTGGTGTATTTAAGGTGTAATTGAATAAATTTAAATTATGGAGAGAATTATGAGCATTTATTCTCATCCATTGATCTAATCTATTGTGGGCTTTTGGATTAGATGACTCTTCAGTTACCCTTAAGAAGCAAACCAAAAGACAAGAAGTTTGAATTAAATAAGCTTTCCATCTTTCATTTGCACATCATCCAAGAGAGTTGGAGAAGTCGAGTTCATGAGGGAGAGAGCAGCACGAGTCCCAAGACAGTTCCGTACAACTGAGTTTGAGGGAACGATTTTCTAGGTGAGAGACTGGCACAAAAATCGATGCAGCTTCAATAGTTAAACAACAACATGACTAGCATGTTTTCCTGAGTTTGACTGGCACAAAGTTTGAGGATAAACACAACTGAGTTTTATTCCTACTGTCAACACAAAAATCGAGGTGTTAGGCACACTGTTCGAGGAGTGTATTGTGGCTCGAATTTTGAGGAAAACAACGTAACATTTAATGCTGGTTGTACTGCATTTATTGCTGTAGTAGTGCACAAAATTTGAGGAGGTTTCTGCTTTAGCAGTGGGCACATAATCTAGGGTGAAGACCGTACTGTCCTATGTGAAGCAGTCAGTACTGAATTCAATGTGAAGTTCAGAGGTAGTTGAGTGCACTGAAATCGAGTTAGTCTTGGCACTGTTTCAGAGGCTAAAATTTGTCTTCAGTGGGTTGAGATAAGTGGTCTCACATTTTTTTGCTGTACATTTCCATTTTTAAAGAAGAAATAAAATATTCTCACTCTCCCTCGTAGGTTTTTCCCGGTTGGGGTTTTGCCTGGGCCATATTGGCTAAAATATCTGAGTCTGAAATTTTCATGTGCATGGCTGTAGTTTTAATTATGTTCTCAGTATTTTGGTAGACTTCTCTTGTGCTTCCAGTTCAGATGTGTTTAAGAGTTAAATTTCATTTTCAACTGTCTATGGTTGAATGAGATGGGCTATTAAACATTGATAATCTGAGTTTAACTTGAAGCATGTTTGAGAAGTGAATTTTCTACATGGTATCATAGCCCTATTGAGGGCAGATTGATAGTCAGTGATTTTCAGACTTGAGGGAGACTTAGTTTTTGTTCACCAAGTAGATTTGTTGGACTGTTATTCTCAGCCAGATGTACACCAGTTTAAGGTTGGAAGACAGATTGGATGGGGCTGGGAACTTTGTTCCTTGGAAGGCAAGAATTGTGCTCATATTGCAAGAAAATGAGCTGTGGGATGAGGTGGTGAACCACACACAAGCTCAACCACACATGCAGCAACATTACAAGCCTTTAACAAGAAGGACATCAAGGCGAAGAGGATCATCCTCGCTGCGGTAAAGGACCATGTAATCCCACATTTGACTTCTAGGACCCGTGCTTATTTGATGTGGGAGGCTCTAACCAATTTGTATCAGAGCTCTAATGAGAACCGAAAGATAGTACTGAGAGAAAAGCTGAAAGGCATACGGATGACAAAATTTCAGAATGTGACTAGTTACCTTACTCGGATCACCTAGGTGAGAGATGGGCTAGCA
This sequence comes from Larix kaempferi, assembly GCA_027924585.1. Taxonomy (NCBI): domain Eukaryota; kingdom Viridiplantae; phylum Streptophyta; class Pinopsida; order Pinales; family Pinaceae; genus Larix; species Larix kaempferi. The sequence goes on along the minus strand of BSBM01000397.1, from coordinate 10,542,505 downwards.
GCTGTTGGGGAGGTTGTGCAGTGTAGCAACCTAGTGAGGACGGTGTTACCGAGCAAATTAGCAGGGCTAATTGCTAGTAAGCAAAAATAAGATCAGTGATCCAATGTCACCTCGGTCACCGTTCTAACTTCTTCAGAAGTCAAAACCTCCAAGGAGAAGTATCCTTTAAGGAACCCTGTAAGACACTAGGACAACCAACCAGTTGTATTCTATGCAATCTTATAGTTAGACTAGTGCCTAAATGGAGTCAAGTGCATTCAACTTCAACCAATGAAATGTAAGAACGTGTACACATGTATTAGAATAATCAATACTGGATCAAAAGACTGTATTGCCAACACACTTCGACCAATAACCAAATATGCATTAAGTGATAATTGTCAATGCATTCAATTGCAATTACATCAGCAGGAGTAAATAATTAAGATGGTGCAATAAATATCATAAGATTGTGTTTAATATGGCATTGAGATATTAGTCTCATTCATCAATTAGACATATTAAGTAGGCATGGAAAGATGTGTCATTAGCCAGGTGTGATAAGTTAGTAAGTCTAGAGAAAAGTATATGATCAAAGAATCATCAATTGCGTTAGGATTCACCAAAGATTATTAACCAACAAATATTATTCAATGAAAGTGTAAGGTCAATCCAAGATCATCATAAATGAAAGATCATTCATTACAAAGTCCAAATGCTTATTAGAACCCACAATCAGTTTCATATTAGTATTCAATATGATCATTCACACAATTCAGGATTACCGAATATCACTTGATTCAAGAGTCAATCTACTTATATCATAAGCATTGTACCATTAACAAAATGTAGATAAGTAGCTTCAAATATGTATCATTAAACAAAGAAGTGGATAAATTGAAAGTTTATTGCAAGTGTAATGTTCAATACTTATTCAATCGACAGTATTCATAAATAACCAACATTGATTATTAGGTGTTTCAAGTGTGCTTACTATCACTTCCAGACCTGTATGTAGTGTAGAACGTAGCAGTGTTAATACTAGAGAGTGATGAATAGTGAAATGCAAAATGCACATGCATCAACTTCACCAATCAATAGACCATCAATAGACCATCAATATCAATTTATAACAAATAACAAAATGCCCAAACGTTAACCTATCATATGACAGTGTGTAAAGAGCAATCAGATTTACTGTACATGAAAAAGATGTTAGCATAGTGAAATTACTTCTCAAAATATCACAAATATCAGACCTCCTTTAGTGTAAAAATTAGATCATAAACCATACTACCTCATTGACTTTAGTTCTTGGTTTCTGTGTGTTAGGGCAGCAGAAAGGAGGATGAGCAGGTCTGCAATTTTTATTACAAACCTGTTGTATGGTGGGGATGAAACTGTGGAAAAGAGAAGAGGAGGGAACAAAAGTAGGAAAGGGAGTTGGAAGGAGGAGGGAGAGGCTGCAGATGGAGGGTAGAGAAGGCTCACAAGAGGGGTCTTTTAGGTCTGAAAAATAAGGGTAAAACACAGAAAAAGGGTTTAAATTTAGGTTTTTGAATTTAATTATTTGCAAAGTAACAAAAAAATTAAACTAAGCTAACATAATGTGTACAAAAAGACAGAACTCAGAAATTAGGGTTTTTTGATAGTTTTTGATAATTTTGGGATTTTTAGGGCTCCTAAAATTTCGCCCTAGGGTTTTTAGGGAGAAATAGGGTAGGACGAAATTATAGGAAGGGCCGAAATTTTAGGGAGGCTAAAAAATGCAAAAAATATAATTTTTAAATTTTTAGGGTTTTTATCATAAAATTGCAGACCTAATTTTAACCATAATTCTCCCATGAAAATGCAAGTTTAACCTAACAATAATATTTACAAAATTACACAACTCAGAAAAAGAGTTTAGAAGAGTAGATGAACAACCTATGGTTTAAAAAAAAAACTATCTACCAAACCCTAGGGCATCAATGAGAGGAGTTACCCTCCTTGAGATGGTACTTGGCAAGCTTGGCAACTAGGGCTAACCTCAACAATCTCTAGGATTCGTTGAGGGGAACTAGCCTAGCAAAACTTGAAGACCTAAAGCTCAAGCTCGAATGCAAGGGTGATCAAAGATAAAAATAAAATGCTAATCAAGACAAAATGAAGCAACAATGGCTTCCATTCAACCCTAACAAGCATCACTTTCATACAAATTGACTAAGAGACATCAAACCAAAAGTATAGATACCTCCAAGTGCATGTGTTAAGTAAACAACTCTAGCCTCACCTTAGCAATGGCATGAACAATAGTAAAACTTCCAAGAATTGCTTCAATTTTGCAAAATAACTTTCATCAAGGAGTGTGCATTCCTTCAAAGAGCCCTAGTTAGGGCAAATAACAGACTAAATGAAAAAATCCCAAGAGTTGATAATGAAAATGAAGTGAGGAGATTGAACTTAGATATCTCATATTCACGTTTACTTAAAATAAGGTCAATTTAATATTAAAAATGTCAACTTAAAATTAAAACAAAAATAATGATAAAAGTGGGTAAATTGGGTGTTTTTCCCCAGGTTTGACCCAAACATGAGCAAAATGGATGAACAAGGCCAGATTTGACCAAACTGAAGGCCAGACTGCGTAGGGGGGCTTGTCATGCCCCAACTAACCCCAACAGTGATGAAAAACCCTCAACGCCCCCCCCTTTATCAAGCATTACAGTCTTCCCAGGAAGATGACGTCATCCTCTGTAGAAGGGCCCAGAGAGAGGGTGCTGGAGGTGCTTTGAAGGATGAGTAAATGTCACAGTGTTGAAGAACCTGCCGCTGGAATGATAAAACGAGGTCGGGGTCATGTGACCCAGTGACCCACCCTTGGAAGCCCTGGACAACAACCTCAGGGTTTCAAACCCTTTTATGAGGTAGTCAATGATGCCATTAAGCCATAGTACTTCTAGAGGAGAAACCAGAGGGTCTGGCCATAACCCCACCTTAGAATAAGCTGGCTAAACACCCCTCAGAGGTGCCCCAGGGAGAGGGTGTTTATTATAATGCTACAAGGCCTTGAAGAATCATACGTCGGTGGGCCAATGAACTTCCAACAGTCATCGTTTTCCGCATACCTATAACTTTCTTCCAAGAGAGCCAACACATCATAAGAAACTGTAACTTCAGGATATGGATCACTTACCATTTCCGTACGTTCTTCAATTTCTTCAACTGAGGCCTCTTGTTCTTCATCTTCAGGAATCACTTCTATGCCTTCTTCAAGTAAACCTTATGAGAATTGATCTTCCTGGATTTCCTTACTGAACAGATTCCTTGCATTTTCAACACAAGGCATCCACCTGTTGCGGTTCTCAGGATCCCAGTAGTTACATAAGGCTTCTATCAATTTTGCAAGCGATGATATTGTCGCTTTTTCTAAGCCCACGAACCAAGCAAGAGGCTTTCCTCCCAAGTGATGAATAAATGTTCTCATGTAAAGGCTTTCTTCCTTTTTGACATGATTTTCTTCAGCCATCGTCATGAACCATTTAACATGTTCCCCGACCTTACCACGACTGCAATTGGATGGGAACCAAAAAATCTCCGGTAGCTCATCAGAATGCCCAGGAAATTTTGACAAATCAAGAGGAGCAAAAGCTATCTCGTTTTCTGCATCTGTAGGATAATCAGGATCCTTAAATTCAAATGGAACATCCTCTTTGCAAGAAGAAGCCATGTCACTCGGTTTCCTTTTCTTTGTGGAGTAGTTCTGTTATTTTTCTTTAGTTGGAGTTGCCATGAGAGACTTGCCAAGTTAGCTTAACAAACCTCACCAAAATACCAAAAACAAAGGCATACCTGAGATGATCCGATTGAGTTCTGAATCAACCAGTGGAGTTGCTTTTAAATGAGTGGAGTCGCCAGGTAAGATCTGCACGATTAGTCCTTAACAATATTTTCAAAATACCAATCAAAGACTTACCTCAATCTTCTTACCAAAAGTTGTTTTTCCAAGGATGTCAATGACTCCGGATAAACCACTTTGATTTTCAAAAACCTCCTCGGAAACGGCGCCAAAAATGTTATCGGGCAAATTAGCAGGGCTAATTCCCAGTGAGCATAAATACGAAAAGTGACCTAATGTCATCTCGATCACCGTTCTAACTTCTTCGGAAGTTGAAACCTCCAAGGAGAAGTATCCTTAGAAACCCTGTAAGAACACTAGGACAACCACATAACAATACTCTCTATGCAATTTCTAGTTAGACCAATGCCTATTGGAGTCAATAATATTATGATCAATGTTAGCGGGTGCAAAAGATATAATCGAAATCAGTAATTTGCTTAGATCATTCAATGAAATGTATAAGCATGCACACATGTATTATAGTAATCAATATTGGATCAAAAGACTATATTGCCAATAAACCTCAACCAATAACCACATATGCGTTAAGTAGTAGCTTCAATGTCATTCACCCATAAGCATGTTACATGACAAATTATAACCAATTATAATTATTAGCTAATGAAATGTAAGAGGTAGAATGCTTATCTTAGATATGCCCAAGTTATCATCGATAATCAATTTTAATTCGATAACATTACCATCACCTGAAACACTTCAGGAGGAGAGGCAATAGCAAATTAGGCACTGGGTCTGCATTTTATTGCAAACCTGTGCAATGGCAAGGATTTGGAGGAAAAAGGGATGATAATGGGGTGGAGAAGATCACGAGTTATGGTAGCATGGAAGGAGAGGGATCTGTGGAAGGGACAATAGAGTAAGGGAGCAATAGGGAGGCAACGAGTAAGGGAAGGAGGCAAGGAGAATGGGAGCCGTGAGGTGTGAAGGGAGGTCTCAGCAGGTCCGAGCTAGAGAAAGGCTACGGATTAGTATGTAGGCTTGGAAAGGTGGAGAGTGGAAGAGAAAGGGATGATGGTGGCCGTGGGTAGGAAGAGGCCCACAGATTGGTATGGGAGGAGAAGCAGATTTGGGGAGGGCCACAAATAGGAGAAGAGCTCGGGTGGAAGGAAAGGGAAGGAAGCAAAGGGTAGAAGATAGGAGGGAAGCAGAGGATGGGTAGAGAGGACCGAGGGCTTAGTGAACAGGTGGAGCAGCGAAGGAGTTAAAAGAAGGAAGGCTCAGGTTAGGGTTGGAAAAGCAGATGAGACCAGGCCGTGGATAGGGATTGAGCTCGAGGTTGGAAGAAAGATGGGAAGGTTGGGTGGATAGTAAGAAAGGGCCACAGAGGAGTCTTAGATGGTGAAGGGAAGAGACTTGAGATAATAAAAGGGAAGGTCGAGGGTTGTGGTAGATGGCAGCTAGGGATGCGAAGGAGGAAAGGGATGGTAGAAAAGTTGCAGTAGGCTTTGAGAAGGGTGCAACCTAGGGCAGCGTGAGCACTTTGGAGGAGGCCGAGGGTGTCAAATGAGCCAGTGAGGGAGGGCGAGTTCTGTGGTAAGGAGAGTGGAGGGAGAAGAGGTAGGAAAACGAAGTCGCGGGAGTTAGAAATGCCTGCAGCTAGGGTTTAGACCTTGGAAAAAAGGTTAGAAATTAGGTTTTTACATTTTAAAGTTAGGTTTTTAACGTAAAATAGCAACTAACTCAGAATTAAAGACTAATTAGCATGACAAACTAGGTTGAATAATATTCACAAATCTACATCTCAGAAAATTAAGTTTAATGAGGAAATGGACAACTAGGGTTTCAAGAGAAAGCTAACCACCAAACCTAGGGCATTAATGAGAGGAGTGACCCTCCTTGAGATGGTACTTGGTAAGCTTGGCTAACTAGGGCTCACCTCCACAATCTCTAGGATTCGTAGAGGAAGCCTAGTTTAAGCAAGACTTGAAGACCTAGAGCTCAAGTTTGAATGCTATGGTGATCAATGATAAAAACGAAATGCAAATCAAGACAAAATGAAGCAATAATGGCTTCCATTCAACCCTAACAAGCATCACTTTCATACAAATTGACAAAGAGACATGAAATAGATACCTCCAAGTGCTTGTGTTAAGCAAACAACTCTAGCTTCACCTTAGCGATGGCATGAACAATAGTAAACTTCCAAGAAATGCTTCAAACTTGCAAAATAACCTTCATCAAGGAGTGCATCCCTTCAAAGATCCCTAGTCAGGGCAAATAACAGACATAATGAAATTATCCCAAGAGTTGATGATGAAAATGAAGTGAGGAGATTGAAGTTATATCATCTCACACTCACTTTTACATAAAATAAGGTCAATTTAATATTAAAAATGTCAACTTAAAATTATAATAAAGTAATATAAAATAATGTAAGTAGTGGGTAAATTGGGATGTTTTCCCCAGATTTGACCCCTACTTGAGCAAAATGGCTGAACAAGACCATATTTGACGAAACTGAAGGCTAGACTGCATAGGGGGGGTCGTCGTGCCCCAACTAACCCCAACAATGATGAAAAACCCTCAATGCCCCTCCCGTTATCAAGCATTTTAGTCTGCCCCAGAAGATGACGCCATCCTCTGTAGGAGGGCCCAGAGAGAGGGCACTGGTGAACTGGAGGCCAGGAGGGTGCTGGAGGTGCTTTGAAGGATGAGTAAATGTCATAGTGCCGAAGAACCTGCCGCTGGAATGATAAAACGAGGTTGGGGTCATGTGACCCAGTGACCCACCCTTGAAAACCCCAGACACCAACCTCAGGGTTTCAAACCCTTTTATGAGGTAGTTAGCGATGCCATTAAGCCATAGTACTTCCAGAGGAGAAACCAGAGGGTCTGGCCATAACCCCACCTTAAAATAAGCTAGCTAAACACCCCTCCCGGTAAAAAAATTGACACCCTCTCCATGGGCAGCTCTGCAGGTACAGTGGTGCTGGTACCATCGTAATAGACTGCACTGAATGGAGCATCCAAGCAGTGGGATGTCTTCGTGGAGGCGGTTGTTGCACGAGAGAACATGCCTTCCTGGGATCGTCTCTGGGATGACTTTGTGCAGGAGGAGACTCGGAGAGGATTTGTGCAGGGATCTCTTCAAATAGTAAGGAGGATGAGGAAAATGTTTCTTTATCAGCCAGAAGCAAGAAGTCCAAGAAGGGCTCGGGAGGGGCTAAGCAGTAAAGGGGTGAGAAAAAGGACCTGAGTAAAGTGAGGTGCTACGCATGCAATTATTTTGGTCATTATGCTGGCCAATGTCCTAAGAAGAAGAAGGGAAAGCGGGAGAAAGAGGAGCAGGTTGTAGCTATAGCAGAGATTGAGAGGTATGCTATATAGTTCGAGAAAGAGTTCTCACTTGCCACTACTGTTTCGATTTGCGGTTGTAGCGGACCGGTTGATACTGGGAAGTGGATTGTGGATAGTTCCTGTTGTAGTCACATGACTGGGAAGTGAGATGCCTTCCTTACTTTTGAGACTATTCCCTTATGCCTCTCTTGCTACCTACCTTTTGGATCTAGCGTTAATTCGCTAATCACCTTACGTACTCTATTGTTATAGTTTGATCTGGTGGTTTAGTTTTAGGTCTTTCCTTCTAGGATCTGGTGGTTTAGTGGCCTCAAGAACGAAGTCCCCACTAACAAGTGTGCCCCTTCTCCTCAGGAAGTGCGCCCCTCTCCTCTGTGAAGTCACCCTAGCTCAGTCTTTGAGCTCCCTCTGTGCAGATAGCCTCACTGCACACTCAAATGGCTACTCAGTGCCTTGGATCAAGTTGCTATAGATCCCTCTCAGATTTATTCACTCCCTCTACAGATGCGCCCCTCCTCTCAAGAATGGGCCCTCTGCATGCAAAGGTGCGCCCTCGCTCTGAATCTCCTCACTCTCTGAAGAAACTGCAAAGTAACATTTTCTGGTGATCCCTAGCCTCCTTATATCCACTCACTGATTGATTAGGGTTTCCAAAACCCTAATATTTGTGCATGCAAAAATCTCGCTTTTCCATGCTTTTTAATTAAAAAGGTTGTATGCAAAATATTGGATGTGTAAGGCAAATCATCCTGAAATGTCTGCATGCATCCACTGCTGGATTCATGACACCTAGTAGAGTGCACCTCACCCTCTACCACATCCTGATGCCTATACTAAAATTGCACCTCCATGCTAGGCATTTGAACTTGAAGGACATCCCAAGATACACCTCTATCTCTAACACCTTCATGATGCGAAGGAGGTGTCCCTTTGTTGTTTCTTTCCCATGGAAGGATATGAGGAAGCCCTTCTCTCTCTCTCTAAGTTACTATCAACTAGAGAAAGAAATTCCCTTGTAGTTCTAGGTTTACACCTACCTACCCTTATTTCTTCTAACCCATCATCAATTTCAGGTATTGGATTTTCATTTCATTCTTCTTGAGATATTTCATTACTAGGTTCTTGATTATGAAGTTGGACATGATTTACTTCATTTCTCATACTACGAATTTCCTTTGAAACCTCACTTAGATGCATTTTGTAATTAATTCTCCTAGCAAGTTCTACACGATCATTTTCTTCCCCATAAGAATTAGTATTTCCCATACCCATAAAGATTATTTCCTGATCAGAAAAATCCCAAATCCTATCTTTGTTTTTAATCATCCCATCCTTTGTAGAATTCAACAGATCATCCCCATATGTATTTTTTATCCCATCTTCAAATGTTTCTAGGTGACTATCAATGAAAGGTTCCCTATTGATTCGAACCTATGCTGTTGGGAGCGGGAGCGAAGCGGGGAGCAGGGAGCAGGAGTGGGAGCGAAGCGGGGAGCAGGGAGCGGGAGTGGGAGCGAAAAGCAAAATTTTCAAAAGCTTATGTTTTGGGAGCGTTTTTTATATAATATATATTTTAATATATTTTGATGCATATAAATTAAAAAAACATGTATTATGCCAAATTAGCTATAGAAAACATCAAAACATAGATATTCATATAACCATTTAGTACACATTGATATAACATCAATCATCTAGGACATCTCAGAAGATTTTCTGGAATGACATAGCTATGGCAATGACCATTTGCAAGTGATGTCTTTAAATCCAATATCAAACTTGCATAGATATTAAGTTATTGTTAAGATTTACTTTATCAAACAAACTCTATGATTGAATTTTTGTAACAGAAGTTGAATTTTTGTAAGGGAAGTACAAATGTATAGCTGATGGCATCGACTTTAAGACAATGCTGCATGTATTTGACCCTCATATGTCAATACCATTTTTCTCATATAACCAAACTGTATGAATTAGAATTTGATTAAAATTAACATGTAGAGGGTTTTCTATTTTATACTTTTATCCTTTCTGAATAGAATATGAACTTTATTGATATTGCAAAGGTGCTTCTGAAAAGGCCTCTTTACCAGTGTACTGCCAAATTTTCCTTTTTTATTCGTCCAATTTCTATAATGTCATTGTCTGATATATGATGTGAAGGTAAACCCAAGGCTAGGGTTGACAGACAATGGGATAGACCTTTTTGAAACGCCTGTAAAAGTGTTTTTTTTCAAATATACTTCTTATTTTAGTCATAAAATAGTTATGTACAAGGAGAGCAAAATCTATACAAGAAAAGATAAGAATATACAGACATTGTAGCAGCTATCTTATTGCAGTTACAACTACAATAAATTCTGAATATGGAGTTATCAATTCACTTTTTTCATCTCTAATGAGCAAAAACCCTTCACCCTTGAGTTGGGCACAAAGCTCATCCATCCACAACCCTTGAAAGGAAGAACAGTGCCACTAGAGTCCTCAAAAACACACTTACAGCACAATTTCCATAAAGAGAACATAACAACAATATGGATACAATGCCACAAGCCTTGATAAGGTGACTGATGAAAGAGTTAGTCCCCAAGAACAGCTGCTCTCCAATGAATGGTACCCTGGATCATTTCAGAGAACCTCTGCTGTGCTAATTTCCAACATTGACAAGAAAACCGACACTCCCAAAGAATGCATTTGACAGTGACAGCTTCATCTTGGGGCAGAAAATGCATTTATCATCTGTGAAACTACTTTTCGCCAACCTGGGGAACATCAAAGTTTTAAACGGTTTACCATGGGGGGCACATCAAACTGTTTACCACTGAGGGCATAGAATGAGTCCAAATGGAGTCCAATAGACTTTATTTGCCCAAATTAACCCTAGCCAATCCCGCAAAAAAAAATAAAAAAAAATCAAGGAATCGCTCAGGAAGCGTTTTTGGGAGCGATTTTTTTGCCCGGGATTGCTTAGGAATTGATGAGGAATTGATTCGGAAGTGTAGATTCCGAATCGATTCCTAAAATTCTAGGTAGCGTTTTTTTCTCCAAGGAAGCACGAATTATGAAATCGATTCCGGGAGGAATCGATGAGGAATCGCGATTCTGGAATTGATTCCTCATCGATTCCTTCTGGATCGCGAATTGGGATCGATTCGTGGGGGTGTAGAGCAATTCCCAGCAGCGTAGATTCGAACCAAATCACCATTTGAGTTAGGGACACAAATATAGGATAAATCCATCATGAGATATCCACCTAAACCGGCTTCCCACTTTTCAGAAAGCAACATGCCATAAGCTGGGGCAAGTCGATTACAACCACATCCGTCATGGTGGAAATGTCCGAACATGCAAACAGATCAACCCTTAGGTTCTTGATTAAACCATATGAATGCACACGCCTTGAATCAATACCACTGACATTTCCATATGGTCTGGTGACCTCTAATCCCATTTCCTTCATGACCTGTAAAGGCATGACATTCATGGCGGCTCCATAATCTAGTATACAATTATGAAGGAGCATATCTTGAATGTGCAATATAAGATAGAAGGGAGGGTGACCACCATTTTTTCGTTCATAAATTGCAGATTGGATATGTATAGGAGGATCCTTTTTAACTTTCTGAATTATGTTCCCACTAAGACTCTAGATATGACAAGACTCAAAAGCTACTAAAGAGTCATTATTGTGATGAATGTCTGCAAAGAACTCTTCTACTTGGCTTCTCACAGTTGGGACTTTCATCAGTTCATTGATGGGGATGTTGTACATGATTTTGCTTAACTCCTTCATCATATCAACGTTCAGATTGTAATCACAAGGAGGACTATTTTTACTTTCTTTCCTTTCATTTTGAGCACTAATACGTTTATCAAGGAAAACAGGAGGCTAGGAATTTTGGTTGCATCTCTTATAAATTTGGACTTGGGGTTGTTTCTTCACGTCAGGCAACTTAGTTGTCGAACACAAGGAAACTTCTTCTATTGGTTCCTCCTTTTCTTCAAGGAGGATCCTCCCGAACTCATCATCATAAGCTAAATCTATAATCAAGTTGATGTTTTCGGGTTGGTCATTGGGATTTGGATAATTGGTATGTTCAGGATCTCCTTCGGGTTCATCACACCAGTTAACATTCTTTCTTTCAGAAGACTCAGGGACTACAGGACGACATCTATTGTCTTCTCGCTCAGACGTTCTATTGTTATTCCAGTAAGGTTTAGGGCCATAAGGGTTCCTATACCGTTCGGCTTCCCTAGTCTTCATTACATCCCTCGTAAGGAGAGTTAATTGTGTCATCATTTCTTGCATACTCTCCATTGTGTCCTTTGGCTCAACTACAGGCTCTCTGGCCTTTCTAGTTCTGGGCTCAGTTTGAGACGTGGTAGGGGCATAATGATCGAAATTTTTTTGCTTGCCCATGGAAACCGCATTGGATTCAATAGTTTTAGCATTTGATTGCACGGTCTTAAAGTCCGCAGGATTTTTATCCTTCAAATGATACCCAAGCCATCTCTCAAACGAATTGAGATAATGTATAAGGATTGCCTGGTCTTTTGGCCTAATGTCTTCATGGATACTAGCCACAGTCTTATCAAATCTAAGATTAAATCCATGGACTGATTCATTCTCCTTCTTTTTAATTTCAAACAATTGATGTAGGAGATATTTCCCATCTAACTTGGATGACCATTCATCGGTTAGCTTCGTCACAATGTCATATCCATCTATAGACGAAGAAGGTAACCTATCAAACCACTTTTGGGCTTCCCCTTCTAAAGATGCCAAGAGATCCCTCATGAAAATGTCTTCATTAGATGCCCCATAAGCTTCCATGTGCTCCCATATTCTATCAATGTGATCTTCAATGGTAATATCACAATCTCCATTAAATCTTGGGACCTTTTCAAAGTATTTGTCAGGCATGTCATGAGGAGCTCCCTGAATTTGGGAAAAGTCAAAAGAAGAAGCTCTTGCTCGCCTACCGAAAATTCTAGGTTTTTATGGAGGATTGTTTTGGTTGTTGCCAGCATTTACACAGACCATTACACCGACCATTGGACTCGATTGAGATGTAGATGAAGAGTGAGAAGGAGACCCAAAAAATGTTACTCGGTGAAGTAGTAGGATTAGAAATCCTCCAAAAGAATTCGGAAGATTTCTCTTCAAGGTTTCTTCGATTATAATTCTAAGTGTAAGTCACAGGGGTTCCTTCAAGAATAGATGAATGATTTAAGATTTTAGGATTGATTAAGTGGATTCGTTCCTCAGTAGAGTCCTGGGGTGGAGTCGCTTGGTGAACCACAAAATTAATTCACCGAATAATTATGTTGTAAGGAGAGGTGAGATGAGTGAATTATGTTGGTGAATAAATTAATTAAACAATGAGAAATGTAATCACCAATGCAAATACCAAGTGCAATATGATATGAATTAACACACGGACACTCGTAGACACCTGAGGTAAGCCTCTACCTCCTCGGCAATGGCGCCAAAAATGTTATCACACAACTTGTAGTTGCCCCTATTGGATGATCCTATTCAGGATGACAAAGGAGCCAGGAAACCAAAGAGGTGACCGAAGAGGGTCTTGATCCCCAGATGGATCGGTTGTCACGCCAAGCGAGACGCTCTTTGCTTTATGCCACCATCCAAGGTAGCAAAGGGGGAGACCCTGATCTAACCCAGAAGGAAAGATCTGAGCTAAATCACCAGATCAAACTATGTAGACAGAGTGCATAAGGTGATCATCTATTGAAACCCTAGATTTAAGGGATAAAGCCACTATAGAGTTTACATTCAAGTTGAGAGGGTTATAAACTTATAATGAATTAATTATTAACTCGATGTGTTTAATTTAGTGACTTATAAGTTTAATGAGAGATCTAGGATCTATGTGTTAGAAATAATGATCAATTCTACTATCGTGGGGTGATTGAAGGTAAAACTTGATGAAGTAACCAAAATAGTAGATTTGAGAGAAATTAGGGCTTTCTAACACTTTAATGAGATAGCTTGAGAATAGATCTGACAATATCAACACACACAAGCAATGCTCATATCACAGACCAACCTAAAGATGAGCAAAACCAAGGAGAGCGAATGGGTTGAATACCAGTGCCTTCCGAATAGGGCAGATGGAGTCCTCCAAGGGTGATGCCCTCGAGAACCCTGTTTGGGCTATGGCCAAAGGTAAATACCCAAAAATGATTTGCCAAGAAAATAACTTGTGTGACGCAAAGAATTTTTATAAATTTTCTACTTTTTATAAATTTTCTACTTAAGTTTTGAAATTGAATCTAAGTGATGACTAATGGAATAGAACTTGAAACAAAATAAAATGGATGAGAACTTATCTGAACGTTTTGTAGATGCCAAATGCAATGATGCTCTAACCCCCTTGAATCAATTTTCCGACCAAAATGAAGAGATCCAAGATGAAAGCGATTTGCCCAAGTTGAGCTAGTGAGCCCTCCCTCCTGCAAAGTCAAACTATTGTGAGATTTGATTCACAAGAGAAAAAAGTAAATGGTGCAAGATAAATCAAAGAGCATAAACAGTGATCAAAGATACAATGCAAACTACTCCTTGATTATTAAACTTGTTCAATGGATAGATTCGGAGTTCCCCCACGTAATCTCTCCCCATGAAGTCGCCCTCCTGCAATCACTCAATATCTCTAGAACATATAGCATGGAATCATCATATAGATGGAACGTCTTAGGCTATTAGATCTACAAAGTACAATCAAGCATAAGAACTATCTTTGACAAAGACACAAGATTTCCCCCAAAATTTCCTTTTATTGCCAAAAATCCAGAGCCAAAAGTCCTTTTACAATGAGGGGGTCCTCTCTCTTAAATAGATTCTAGAGAGACCAAAACCCTAACTGCTTTTTGAATGAGTGGTTGAGATTAAAAGATACAATGAAGATCATCAACGGTGGAGATCTTTTTATTTTTTACATACACGGATAAATGATCAAGTCAAAGAGGGGGGCACACTTTTGCCCAATAATACCTTTGGAAAGGAAAACATAACATAACAACATGATATAACTTGGGGCAACATCATACGGGGGTCACTAGGGACATAAATCACCCTAGGTGCCCACCTTTTACAAAGATATAGCATAATAACATGAGATACAAGAAATGATCAACTACAAGTGCACCCTATGAAGGAAGACGTCCTCCCTAGGACCATGATAGCATCGTGTGAAGTCTTCCCCGGATGAAAGTGATCCATGGAACATGAAAGTAGAGCCAAATATCATAATAATCAACCATCCCCATGCTATTTCCTCACCCACATTAGCCAAATCGATTTTCCTAGTGAAGCCATGGTAATTTTTTGTGAATAAAAACTGTCGATACTTGATTCATCATGCTGAAGAATAAAACCATCATTAAGTCCATTTCCTTTGCCCAAAATCAACATCTGAGTGTACCATGTGAATTAGAGACATCAATTCCATCAATAGTGACTACAAATACTCCATATCAATGTTTGAAAAATCGAAATTTGACTCGGAATTGGTCGAGGGTCAACTCGGAATCGGAATCGGAATCGGTAATGAATCGGTCATAAATCGCCCGATTTGAATTTAATGAATCGGTTTACTAAAAAATACATAAAATATTTAAATTTTAAAGAAAAACAACATTTTCAAGATTTTAGGACTGTTGTTATGACCCATACCTATTGTTTGAAGGCCAAAGAGCACCTATACTTGTTGTTTAGGGTTGCTTTTATCCGCAATACTGCCCACAATTTATTTTTAGCCTTTAAGGTGATTTTCATGACTTTTTACTACTGCAAAGGTCTTAACAGGCACATGTTTGCTTCAAATTGTTGTACGAGGGTTTGAACAGCTTCAACCTTAGTTGCATGAAATGAGGAAACAGGGATGAAACAGGGAAACTTCGAAACAGGGGAAACGTGACCCCCCAAAATTTTGGAAATGAGGAAATGCAATATATATATATATATATTAAATTAATAAATTAGCAAAGACATTTACAAAAACGAATGTGAAATATAAATCATCAATCATACATGTCAACGAATCATTGCCTATATTGGGATCCTATTCATCAATAGCACCCTATGCCTCCCTCTAGGCTCTAAACCTTGCCTCTAACTCGAATTTCAAAGTTGATCCTCCAAGGACATTAGTCAACGACCCAACACACTACAATTTTGATGAAACTTCCTAATCCAATCGTTAAAATAACGTAGAAAAAGATTCCCATGCTTGATAAGTGATTTTGCATGAGTGGAGAGTACATTTTTATTAAGGTCATGACAAAGGAATTCAACAATCAACACCACCAACATCAAGGTACATATAGGGGTTGATGTGCTTGATTAAATGCCAATTCCATACCCTCATACATGATAGAATCTAGTGGAAACCTTGCAATCCTAAAATCCTGAAAACTATTAAGTCTGGTGAATTTTGAATGGGATCTAAAAATCTACTTTTTGCATATGAAGTCCAATGAGGTTGGAACCACTCTCAAACATCCTGAAACAATTAATGGTAATGTTAAAAATTTAAGTAAAAGGATGGAAAATAAAAGATAAGGAGAAACCGGGCACCAAGTACTACTGCACCATGGGGATATTGCATTGTTCTTTTGAGTATGCGGGCACCCACACAAAATTCCAGACAAACTGGCCGATTTTTTACATAAATCGGCCGATTAGACCGGTTTGGTACCGAATCGGCCGATTCAATGTTTAGATCGGCCGGTTCGGTACCAAACCGGTCCTCCGATCCGATTTGGAGACCGGTTTGAACCAGTCTGGCCTTAAATTGGTGAATCGGCTGATTCCAATTCCGATTTCATCGATTTTTAAAACTATGCTCCATATGTCCATCAAAATATGCATCTGGAGCCCAACACCACATCCAGTACATAAAATATGGCCATAAAAATAATAATAATTACTGGAACTGCTGCATAATGGCCACAAATCAAAATATGAGCATGGAAATGGTGTACTGGATACATTTGGAGGGTAAGTATGTAATCTCGAACATTGCAGTCATTGCCTCGGGAAACGTGTTGACCAAGTCAAAGTACTCAAATTGAAGGTAGAGTAATAATCTGGATAGTCCTGCATGCATAATGGATGAATAATGCTCACAAGTTTATGTTAATAACCAGACTAAAACATGAAATACATAACAGTGGCTACAATAATCAAATATTAATACACCCGTGTCAGATAAACCATCAAGTCTTTAATGGAGCACCCTACATATGCTTACTCACAAACTTAGGCAAATTGCTAGGATGGGTGAGGTGGAAGAAACAAGGCAAGGATAATGGGGAATGCCTTGATAACCTTGACACTGTGATCTCTTGGAAATGAGGGAAAGGGGAAACCACTTAGACATATGTTGGATAGAAGACACTAGGGAATGGAGGTGCCTCACAAATAAGTAGAGTACTTGGAAAGCTTCTAGTAGAATCTAGACAAGCATCCATTTTCCATTTAATTTATTGCCAACTTTTTGCACAATTAACATTTAACATTTGACATTTAAAATTATGATCATCTTTCACTAGTCGGCCTCCAAGGGTAGGTGCCCTGAATAGTCTTGTGGGCCTCAGATAATGACTTGGTCTTACCACCATTGCCTGTCATCGTCCATAGGTGCGATGGAGTTACCACCCTGTTGCCCTGTAGGGGCAAACAACCTTACATCATACAAGGGATGAGTGCTCGTCCCTTGGCCACTGACTAGCCACACAAGACTTTTTATTTATTTAGTGTTTAGCAACACTATTTGTAGTTGTCTTTTGCATCCATTTAGATATAGCATTTATGTGTTTTGATGCTTTTGTGGAAGTACTTGTTTTCAAGGACTAAAAGAGAATATTCTGGTGACACTAGCCACACAATCGATCCACCTGGCATCATACAAGCAGACTAGAAGGGACTAGGCCACACACACCAGAGTCGAGACACAAAGCAAACATGGAGCTTATCCAACACAGAGGCATAAGTGGGGGAAGTCATAGATCTCACTAGTCAAAGTACAAATCAGGATCAAACCAGATAATGGAAGACACAGATGAATGGAGAAAGGTGATGCCATCAAAGCAAAAGTAGGACTAAGTTTGTGTAAGGTAGGAGATACTAGCAAGCCTATGTAATGGTCTTACACTAGGGACTCTCTAACCACTCACTACACAGGTTCTCAAACCATGAAGCTCAGAATGCCACTATCAGTAGAACATGCATAGTCATAGTAATTAAAATAAACTATAGAGCAACTAAAACATCCAAATGCAATATATACCTTTGCTCAACCATATACCTGTCTCTGGAAACATCTGCAACTGACTGTGGGCAAAGAACAACACTTGCTAACTGCTCTGCTCTGTTTGAACCATGACTACACTAAAATCATCTCAATGGGGTCATGACAAGGGGGCAAACTCCTGCTGTTGGCTTAGGAATATATGCATCATCGCTTATCAAAAGGCTCATCTCGACCACAGTACTGGCTCATGGATGTGAAAAAATTTGGTTTGCATCATTGTAGCTCCAACTACAATATATGTGATAACACATACCATAGAGACAACTTCCTAGTTACGTGGCACTCATGAGGGACATCATTGATTTTGAGCCCAACAATCATGAGGAGGCAACATGCCACCAAGTTTGGAGGGATGCCATGGTGGAGGAGTATGCATTCATTATAAAGAATGAAGTGCGGGATATAGTGCCAAGGCTAGAAGGGAAATCAATGGTGAGTTCGAAATGGATCTATAAGATCAAGCATGCTGTAGATGGTAGTGTTGGAAAGTATAAGGCGAGGCTCATGTCTAGAGGGTTCTCCTAGTAGTAGGGAGTAGACTATGAGAAGACATTCATTCCAATAGCTAGGTATACTTCTATCAGGGCTACTATATCATTTGCTTCAGAGATTGGGTGGAGGATACATTAGATGGATGTGAAGACAACCTTCCTCAATGTAGTGATCGAGGTAGAGGTGTACATTGAGCAACCTCAAGGATTTTAGGTGCATGGGAGAGATTCTCATGTGTGCAGGTTGAAGAAGGCATTATACAAATTCAAGCATGCACTAAGGGCATGGTACTTGAGGATTTATGGGTAACTATTATATATGGGCTTCATCAAGAGTGAGGCGGATCCCAACTTGTATTATATGATTGTTGGAGATGATCCTCTCATCTTGGTACTTTATGTAGATGACTTATTCCTTACAGGGTCAGAGAAGCTCAATGAGATGTGCAAGCATGATCTAGCTTTGGAGTTTGAGATGAAGGACATTGACATGATGCACTACTTTTTGGGATTGGAGTTGTGGCAGTAGACATGTGAGGTTTTCTTGGGACAAGGAAAATATGCAGTTGATATTCTAAAGAGATTTGGGATGGTGGATTGTAGGCCTATGTCTACACCTATGATCACCAATCTAAAGAAGCTAGATGCTTTTGAGTTAGAGTTGGTGGATCCCACATTGTATAGGTAGCTGATTGGTTCCTTGATGTATCTGGTAAACATTAGGTCAGATATATGCTTTGCTGTGAATACCCTGAGCCAATTTATGGTGGAGCCGAGGAGGGTGCATTGGGTTGCAGTAGAGCCCGTGCTTAGGTATCTACGAGGTACAGTGGAGTATGGACTGAGGTATGTTAGGAGTGGTGGAGTGCAATTACAGGGCTATACATACTCAAAGTAGGTTGAGAGTGCAGTGGATAGGAAAAGCAGCTTAGGGTGTTTCTTCTGCTTGGGATTAGCAATGATTTCATGGTTTAGCACGAAGCAGACGTTAGTGGCACTTAGTTAAATAGAGGCCAAGTACTTGGAAACAAGTTTGGCGAGTTGTGAAGCCATTTGGCTTTGCAAGATGCTCACAGGTTTATTTGGTCTAGAGTTGGATCCCACAGTGATCCACTATGATTATTAGAGTTGCATAAAACTCTTGGAGAATCCAGTGTTTTGTGACAGGTCTAAACACATAGAGATCAGATCTCACTTCATTAGGGACAAAGTTCAGAGGGGAGCAATGAAGCTTCATTATATCTCCACAAATGAGCAGGTTGCAAATATTTTCACCAAGCCTTTGATGAAGGGAAAATTTGTTTACTTTAGGGATAAGTTGAGAGTGGTGCAAAACACCTCCCTTGCTAGGAGGGAGTGTCGATGACTATAGCTTGGATAGGTGCTTCTGCATAGGCTAGGTGTCTTGCATGCCAAAGTTCTCCATTACCTCTCTAGGTACTTGTTCAGTTTATTGAGTAAGTGACTGTTATATTTATTTACTAAGTCTAACATAGGAAAAACACATTAATTAATTTAATGTTGGCTAATGACTAAGGCTTACTAAAGTAAAAATTTAAGTGAACTGTAGATTAAGTTGTGACTGTTGATCTTAAGTGAGGTTTAAGATTTAATCTTAGCTATCCATCACTTTGGATATTGAGGGTTAGGGTTTTGGTCATTGAAATGCTATAAACGAAATCCTAAGGAGAGGAGAAAGACACAACAACACAAGATCATTTGAGAGAGTGATTTTCTCAAGAGAAGAGTGAGAGACCCAGTGTCTTTAGAGAAAAGGGAGAAGCGATTTTGCAAGGGAAGATTCAGAGGAAGAAGAGAGGGCCAACTTACTCATCTGAACAAAGAGAGCTGATCCGTACCAAGCTGCGAGGAGGTCCGTATGGATGATGCAAGTTGACACAGGGGCCACTTTGGTTGAGGCCGTTTTGCTGGGGCCGATTTCTCCTTCAGTGGGACGATTTCTTAGGGGCCAAATTTGCCAAGAGGAGGCCAATTTTCTCTAGGGGCTGATTTAGCCAAAGAGGCCGATTTTCCAATGGGGTTGAGTTACAGGTTCCATTATTGTAAAATTCTGAATTTCTATGTGAGCCAAGAATTAATAGAAGAAACATTGAATGCTGGATTTTCACTATTGGGGTTTTCTAGGGTAAACAGTTGTGTCTTTGTGGTTGATTTACTATTTATTTTGCTGCATTTTATGGGTTAAAATATAGTGTATTTCTGTTAATAATTTCAACAGTAAGCTATAGCAGTAATTTATTTCTGGGTATAAAATTTTTTGAGAACATAATCAAATCTGGTATTGAGAAATTATTTATTTCTGGGTATAAATTTTTTTGAGAACATAATCAAATCTGGTATTGAGAAATTAATACTTTTGATATTTTCTTTGAAGCATTTTTTTTTTAAATCCTTTAGTTGGTCATTGACTGAAAGGTACTGGCCCTGGATTCCTTCTGGTCACTAGTGATGACACCGCTTCAGCTCCGCTGCCAGCCATCATCCATAGGTGCAATGGAGTTGCCACAATAATGCTTGCTTAGAGAAGATAGGCTTAACCTCTTAATTCAAGTACTAACCCTTCCAACCACCAACCAATTTCAAGGATAGGGGAACTTGTTTTGAGTCTCAGGGATACACTTCCAGTAACCATGCCAATCTTAGATCATAGCCAAACATCAGTGGCGTTCGGACAGGAATCACTAAGACTTTGGAGAGTTTTGTCGCACACATCGGAGCAGAGACACCAGGGTATAACATGAAGGCCATACTAATAAAGAGTTTACAAATGGAAGGGTCCTTGAGTCACTTAGTCATATGTAAATCAATGGGATGGTTTCGGCAGGGGTGAATGGATGGAAGATGGATAAGGCCAATAGATAGAACCAAGGGATATGTTGTGATCCATGCAATACTCTAGGGCAAGGTTACCGGAATTACTTCCCTTGCAAAGATTCCGTACCAAAATCTTGTCGGAACCGGGGAATCGGGGATTTGTACCGGAATCTCAGAAAAAATACAATTTTTGGTTCAGATTCGATTCTGAAAATCGGAACCAATTCCACTTGAGAGGGAATGTATTTAGGGTTTAGGAATCAGTGTTGGACAATAGGAATTAGTGTTGGAAAATATGAATCTGGTTTTGGTTCCTGTCATCGTGACCATTTGCATCCTGTTTAAGCACAATATCATTCAAAGAGATTGTATTAAAAACAGGAAAATCAAAGCTTGTGATTGTTTCTTTTGCTTGTGCAAACAAGAATAAAGACCCCGTCACAATTAGAATTGATATTGTGGCCATACTCTGCTTGGCTATGCATGCCATATTCAGTGATTTTTTTCAAAACTCAAAGTCCACACAAAATACTTTCAAGAATTGAAGCTGAACTTGCTGGCTAAGTCACATGGTTCGGAATCTACTGATTCAAATTTGAGTTTGGTGAGGATAAAATTCGATTTGAATTCAGCTTTCCCAATGAAATAAAGATTAGATTTGTCATTAAATTCGTTTATATAAATATTTCAAAATATAAATTATATTTTATAATATATTAATCTATCTCATAATATCCCTAAATATATATATAAAATATATATTATGACTAAGTATAATATAAAGCATTGATATAATATGTAATTAATAATATATATATTATTAAATGACAAGGTAAAAGTATTAGTGATATAAAATATAATTAATAATATATATTATTATTTGACATGGTTGAAGTAATTGTTGGGATTAGCAAGGTGTACGTGGATAGTGGACAGAGCCATAGCCAATTGAATAATAGAAACACAATATTATGGTAAGATTGTTGATGGTCGATGTGAAAAGAGGAAATTAGCTAATTGCTAGGGAAGACAGATAAATTATTGGGAAGATTGTAACGATCACTCTGCATATATATTAAGCCCTTCACCCATAGTTAATGCGTGGTTATATAACTAAACGACATTTAAATGATCCCCGGCTTAGTGGACAGAGCCATAGCCAATTGAATAATAGAAACACAATATTATGGTAAGATTGTTGATGGTCGATGTGAAAAGAGGAAATTAGCTAATTGCTAGGGAAGACAGATAAATTATTGGGAAGATTGTAACGATCACTCTGCATATATATTAAACCCTTCACCCATAGTTAATGCGTGGTTATATAACTAAACGACATTTAAATGATCCCCGGCTTAGTTAAATCGGATATCTTCTCTGTGCAAATGATGATTAGGGAATGGACGTCAACGTCGTAGGATATCGACCTGAAAACTCTTGCTAGCGTTGGAAAACATTGTTTGAAACAACGGCTGGTTTCGTTTCACCTGCAACCGGTCTCCCATGAAACTGTACACAGCGAAGGGCGCACCCATCTTAAACTGGACTTGAATTCATTTCACTTGGAACCGGTCTCCCACGAAACCATAAACAATGAAGGGCGCCCATCTTACATTGGACTCAAATTTCTTTATCCGAACTTGGACGAAGTTTATTTTTAGGTTGAGATTTGCCGAATTTTGAACCTGTAGGTAGAAATTCGATGAATCTTGTGACTTAGCTTGCTGGAAAACTCTGACCAGTGCAGACCATATACTCCCACCTAGTGTGTCTACCTGCGTGTTCCAACCGTGTCCCTCAGGAAAAGAATCCAAGTCAACACACAATGGGACAGCCAAGCTTTGAAATTTTCTAAAAACTAAATTATATTTGACAACACTAATCTGAATTTCTTAATAACCAGAACAGTGGATTTAGGAAATTGATAAAGCTCATTAAGGATCGTGGCTAAATACTTGAAGATTGTAATGTTTTTGACATATATGGATCCTTTTCATAATAAAATTCTAGTAAAATCGTAACTCAGAGAGCATTTATTGTCATTAAACTTACAGCAGATTATATAAATTATAACTCAAAAAATCCCAAAAAATTAATTAATATATAAGATATAATCATAACTTTTCAAGTGGCTTGGTCACCAAGCACCCCACCCATTCAATCAGTAAGGATGAAATATTTATCATGGCTCGTGAAAAACCTTCATCAACAGTTACTCAGGATGATTATATGATCAATATCATTGATGTATGTAACATGTTTGATGTTACATATATGATGAATTGATGATTGATGTATGATGTTAATGTATGCAACCTTGATGAATGATATTAGATGTATGATGTTACATATATGAATTTATGATTTATTTTGTATGCAACGGAGCATTGAATCATTGAAAAAACTAGATTTTACTATTTTACTATTTTAGAATCTATGATGTAAGATGCTATATGAATCATTTTATTTTGAGATTATTTTTGTTTTTCTATTTTCATTATAAATTAAAAAATATAAATATAAAATATATATTTATAAAAAAATAGGGTTAGGATTCCAAATCCCTGATTCCTATTTTCGGGATGAGTGCCGAATCCGCACTGTATTCTTCAGCCGATTCCGACTGCACCCATGATTCTTGTAACCTTGCTCTAGAGACTACTCCAGATAATGGTATGTATATAAAACAAAGACTACTACCAAATGTAATGCTATACAAAAATCCTACTCACCATGCACATTAGAAGATTACAAGTGTAAAATCGAATCTATGCTAGTAAATCAGTGAATATAAATCATGCATTCCATACATAACATCCTCTAGGCATGCATCTGATACAAAACTGGAGTACAAGGATCCATCATAGGCAACATAAACCAAAAGTGGCAACCCATGCCAAAGCCCAGAAAACACAAGGAAGCCACGCCCTTCAATACTTCCCTGCTCAACAAAACTGATTCAGCTCTTATATGCTCTGGCAAAAGTGAAGTATAACACCCCCATACAACTGGTGGCACAACAATAACATCCAAAACTCTAATCCATTAACCTGTATTAGATTTCAGCACCGATTCCTTGAGCAGAATTAGTTTACAATGGGCCACAAGACCATGGGCTGAAAACAACTCAAAATGGACAAAACATGGACCCAAAAAATTTCTTTCAGGAGCGCTGCCCCCGAACCCCCAGTGGGGGGTTTGCTGGCCCCTCATGCCTCCTTAGCCAGGGTGTTGATTTTTAGTGCAGCTGCGAGACCCATTCTCAGAGAGAATGGTACCCTAGACATTTGACTAGGGTTCCTGGTCGAGTTAACCAGGCAGAGTATGAGTAAGACCCTAGAAGGTACCCTAGGGCCCCCAGCTGTCTCCTGGGGTTCTTGGTCTAGGACCAAGCAGTTTGATGCCATGGCAAAGTCCCTAGCATGTGGCTAGGGCCCCTATTTGTCTCTAGGGTATTCTGGTCTAGAACCAGACGGTTTCTTGGTCATGATGACCAAGCAGATCCTGCAGGTTGAGACAGAGACTTCCTAGGTCCTGCAGATGGTTGATCAACATTCAGCCTAGGACTGAATGCTCAGCTTGAGGCTGAGGAACATTCTCTGGGAGAATGGAGATCCTGGTCATGGACCAGATGGTTGATCAACATGTCCCAGTCTAGGACTGAGGTTCAGCTTTGAGCTGAAAGCCATTCATTGAGAATGGAAGATATTGTTGTCCCCTCTCCTAATCGGTTATTGCTAGGTTGCTTCTCAAGGGACTGGCCACCCCTTGGCGATGTCTCTAGTACCTAACCCTTAGGAGCAGCGTTAAGGACAAAAGGATTGCACCATCCGCTTGGATCTTCTCCCTTATACAGTGATGACAAAAATATATAAACTATGTATCTTAAGAGAGAGAAAAGTTTTTGGTATTGATGGTCCTATTTGATTGCATGCCCACCTTGGTCTTGTGGTTGTTGACTCATGGTCATTTTCTTACTTGGTCCTAGCACTCTCACTCATGTGCACACTTGACCCTGATGACTCCTACTTTATGGAGTATGTTTACCTAAGGTTTTATTAAAGACCATGGGACCATGTATTGTTATAGGGCCTTGACCCACTTATGTTTTTGGTCTATTTACTTTATGTTGGACCTTTGATTTTTCACTTTATGATAATTTCATTATTTATTTATTTTTTAGTCTTATTAATAAAATCTTTATGATTTTATTAATAAAGACTTTGTGATATTATTAAATAAAGTTTTATTATTTTATTATTATTTATTGGACTATTTAAGTTTTATCCTTTTATTAATTTGGACCTTTGGTACTTTATCCCTTGACTTTTATTTTCTTATTATTTTATTTAATTTTATTTTATTCCTATTTTAACGTAAGGTTGTTAATTTTCATTATATATAAACCTTACATTGCTTATGTTCTAAAAATATACGGTTAGCATACACTTCACTGATCGTTGTTTTTTTCTCGGGTATTATTTTCGGGTCTGCTCCTAACTTGGATTACACGACTGTCTTTCTCCTTCACCCGGTTTCTCCTTCACCGCTGTAACTCTGTCACGGGTGTTTGTTTTCACGATTGCTCTGCGCTATTCCTGTCACAGGTGTTTGCCTTCACGGGTTATCCTCACGGTGGTCTTTGTCTTCACGGTATTCCTGTCACGGGTTATCCTCTCGGTGGTCTTTGTCTTCACGGTATCCCTGTCATGGTTTATCCTCACGGTGATCATCACGGTATCCCTGTCATGGTTTATCCTCACGGTGATCATCACGGTATCTCTGTCATGAGGTTATCCTCACGGTGATCTTTCTCTTCACGGTTCTACCTTCTCGATTTTCTCTGCATGGCTATCCCTTCCACGGGTTTCTCTTCACGGCTCTGTCTTCCTCGATTATCTCTTCTCGGCTGTCTATCCTGCTGTCTTCACGGCTGTCTATTTTCACATATGCCTATCTTCACGGCTTCTCTTTTCTGCATGTGACTGTTTTACAGTTTCCTCATTCGGGCTGTCTCATGATTCAGCATTCAGGTGACAGTTAGGCTGTCTCACGGTTTCCTTCTTTTTCTCAGCTGTTGTTATTTCGTGACTGTCTCATGGCTTTTCTAATTTTGCTGTAGCATTTTATTTCGGCTGTAGCATGTGACTGTCTCACAGCTTCTCGATTTTTGATATGGCAATTGATTGTCTCCATGTGATTGTCTCACAGCTTCTCTATAGCATTTGATTGACTCACAGTTTCTCTATTCTTCCTGTAGCATTCAGTAATTGAACTCTGAGTGAGTGTTTGCTTACGTACTTGACCTTTGTAGTCTGCAGTACCTGTGTGTCTTTATTACTACTGTCATTTTAATTGAAGAACTTGAGGTCTGTTTTATTCTACCTGAGCCTTCTCTCTCTTAAGGTACGTATATGGTTTATCTAGTTTGACTTGTCCTTTCAGTGACAAGATCAAAACTATCTGAGTATAAGGCTGATCCAAATATTGGTTATAATCCGTTAATGCTACTTCTCATGTACATGACATTTGAAATTTAGTTTACTATTCATGTCACTTGAAATTTATTTTATATATTGTGCATTTGATGATTCTCGATGACCAACTCTAATGCAGTGACCAAATGGAGCATTAAGTTGAAAGAGATGAAAATTATGTTTTAAATCAGTTTAAATTTAAATATTGCAGTACATTTGTTTACATATTCTTGTATCAAGTTTTATATATGTGTTAAAATGTACTTAACCTGGATTTTCAACACAGGGGGGCTAACCAGCTTCCCAGGACACCCCTTGCTCTGGGAACCTGCAAAGACTACAACACATGTCCAACATCTGCTAAAGAAATGCTACACGATACTCTTTGTTTTACTTCAAGTTTTCATCATTCATTCATTGTGCATTTATGGTCATTACTTGCACTCTGTAAGAGGAATCAACTTCATGTATCTGTAACATCTTACAAAAACTGTGTGACAGTGCTCTTGTATTTATAGTATTTCCCTCATCATTTCAATTCCAGATTTTCCTATGTAATGCGGTTGGTTGATCCATAATCAAACTTGTGCTTTGTATTTATTTCTACCGTGAAGTTAATCAGTGACTATAAATTATAAATGCAAACTCAGTGCTAGAAAGCACCATCACACACAATTAGCCACAGATTTATCCTGGGGAAACCCAGCTCAAAATGGCTTGTTTGACCCTTTTTATTAATGATAAAGGAGATATATGTACAAGAATCAGACGCTCTCAAACCAGAGTTTGTTGCATGTTCTTACTTTTCTACTGCAGACACGAAGATGTTTTCCAGTGCCTTGAGTCACACTCCTGCTTAAAGATGGTTGTGTTCACAATCCAGTTTTGGGACAATTCTCGTTCCACCATGGGAATGTCTTTCCCATTCGTCCTCTTGGTTGTGGAACAATCCTAGCTCTGTAATCTCTTCCTGTCTTCTTGGAACCTCTCCTTTCCTCCAAAAGCTGCACCTTTCGAACCAACTCCTATCTCTTTGTCTGCTGGTGTACTTGTAGATACTTCTCCTGGAAGGCCAGTTAACCAGCAGGATTCCATTACATGGAGATGGAGCTCTCCCTGCAGTCATGGTGTCTGTTGGCATATTGGTCCATCCTCCTCCAGAAGATCAACTGTCAAACAAGGTTCGAGGACAAGGGGACGAATTTGAGGAATGATTGGAGAGACCACCCAAATTTCAAGAGTCAACAAACCAACCCTTTCAACATAAGGAAGAGAGACTATCATATTTATTATTGATGAATCATGATTAATCACATATTAACAAATAAATGCTCGAACATCCAGTTACATAATTTCACATTCAATAGGTGAATTTATACATCCATGCATGCTACAATGAAACATCCATCATGGAAATAAACATTTATACTTCAACTGTCACTTTTACATCTGTCTTTGAATCAACCAATTATTTAATATCTTTATTACTACTGAAGAAACATTTTGGTCATCGAGCAACTTTTTTCTATTTGTCAAAACTTAAATTTTAATTTACTAGCGAGATAGACTACCTTCACTCAAATATGGACAAAATTCCTTTGTTTCATGCTTTCCTAGTATCATAGATATTCACACTTGTTTTGCAAACTTCCTTGGAGATCATTTCTATCTTTTACAATAAATTAGTGTTTTACCATTTCTTGTTAAATGCTTTAGTTAGTGGTCATGTTCATTAACCTAAGATTGTTGGAGTATTTGCACCATATCTATTTTACTATTTTGATGTTTGTGGCATTGTGCAGTCCGAGCAGAAGAATTTGAAGAAAAGTTAGAGACTCTGTTGCTTTCAATACAATCACAACATCAATTAATGGAGTATTTTCAGGTATAAGACTTACATGGTACAAATGATGAATGGATTAATTAAGGTGAGCCCAAAAATGGAAGGTAATCCATAATTTATGACAAAATAAACAATGATTGAAATTATGATGAGGATGATGATGATGACGACGTCATTTGTTGTCATATAAAACCAATAAAGCCTATTAGACAAATAAAGGGGATCAAACCAAATATTCTTAATATCTGCTAATGACCAAAATATGTCAAAGGGACTAGAAATATGACCAGCAATGGCCAAGTAGAAGAGGGGGGCATAAGAATGTAAGATTTAACCTGTTTAGCATAGTTAGTCTTCTACATTGCATCAGGGCACACACATGGTGGGTTCATACATAGTAGGTCTGTACAATAGTCTGCTCGGTTCCTGTGGTCTAGCAATAGGAATCATTTTGAGAGCATGGGGAATCATTATAGGAATGTGCTCCCCTCTGAAGCGTGCTTCAGGAATGGGAGCGTGACCGAGGGGGGGAGATTCCTTGTAGCCAGGGTTCAAACAGAAAAATAAAGTAGAAAGAGATAGAGAAATCTTAACATGCCATCATACCAAAGGGAAAATGGTGCCCATATCTCATCTCAACGCACATACGCAACATAGAAGAAAAGTGCATAATTATACACAAACCACAGATGCAACAAGCATAACCTACGATACTTTGACAACCTATGTTTCTATAACAAACATAAAGTAGAAATAAATCAAAGCATATATGACAAATATTCTAGCTCTGAAATCAAGATACAATAAAAAGATGATTTATCGATATCCAAATCACAAGAGTCTTTGTATTGCTCAATGAACCGACCGATGACAAAATCAATATGAATATAAAAGAAAATCTTCATATACTGAGAAGAATCTTAATTGCAAAATAGAGAGGGGATGAAATCAACATTGTAGCTGGAAACACAAGATGAGAAGTTTCATCCAAACAACAAATCGACAAAATGTCCCAACGAAGATTGACCTAGGATAGATCGATCTGTATACAATGCAACAATTATCTTCATTGCTTCAAAGACCACAACATTACATATCTTCATCCATGACAATGTTAGGAACATAGCATCAAGTGAAAGAATTATAGGGAATAATGAAGACATAATTTTTTCTAGATTATACGTGGGGGACAAAACATATTTGAAGGGGCAGGCAATGTAACGAACATAAAGTACAGATGTATAAAAGACATGTCAAAAGGCACATGTCTAAAAGACA
Source organism: Larix kaempferi (assembly GCA_027924585.1). Classification (NCBI taxonomy): domain Eukaryota; kingdom Viridiplantae; phylum Streptophyta; class Pinopsida; order Pinales; family Pinaceae; genus Larix; species Larix kaempferi. The sequence goes on along the minus strand of BSBM01000397.1, from coordinate 10,513,064 downwards.
TGTCTATTCACACATATGAACATTCAATGTATACTTATACACAATGTCACATGCCATTATAATCAATCAAATCATAATTATGTATTCAATACTTTGTTTCTACATAAAAAGGTTTAACTCCAAGGTCCACTCTAAGGTTTTGGTTGAATTCTTTCATTGTATTTATCCTATTATCGATTTTTCATTGTTGTTCTATTTATTTTGGATATTCTAGTTTTGAACTGGTTTAGTCATTGCATGCTCAAACAAAAACCAACATAGAGAGCAGAGGCATGGTTTACAGGTAGAAAACACATAGACCCAGCCCTAGGGTATGCCCCTTCTAGTGAAGGACGAAAAAATTCTTGGGTTAAGCGTAGTTAGGATCTTTACACAAACCCATGTCCCAACTCCCTACTAGAAGGAGAGTGCTTGAACTAGTGGTAAAATGCTTAATCAAAGATAATAGGTTCGTGAAATAGTAATGGTGGAGGTCAACCCTATTGAAAAGTAAAACTTGAAGAAGCACATTGAAAACCAAGAAGGGGAAGCATTGATGTAGGAGGAACAAGAGAGTGACACCTTCTGTTGGAAAGTAGCTAGCCTAAAGAGAAGGGAGGCTCTATTGAGGTGACATTGGATAGAACCTCTAGAAATTGCCTTAGGTTTTCAAGTGGTATTGGACTTGAATATTTTGTAGTGTAGATCTACAAGGTAAAAGGTGGAGTGAACCTAGTGTTTTAAAACTTGACCAACTTGGACTCAGGCTTAGTTGAGTTTATCCTCAAGGGCATTGTCTCGACTCTCAACCACCAAATCGGCTTGGAGGACTAGTTTGGTACTGCACCAAGTGGTTTGATGTACAAATGGATGATTCAGTATCAAACTTGCCCACCTTAGTTGAGTCAATACGTATTCATCTGAGTCTATACCTAGTTGTTTTTTTATAGATCATAACACTATTTGGGGGGTGTTGATGGACACAATGCCTCACTGAGAGGGGGGGTGAATCAGTGGGCCAACACTTAATAACAATTTCAACTTCTTCAAAAATTAATCAAGTATCATTAATAATACTTAAGCAAAGTTCATCAATCACCATAGGCTATACATCATCATTCATCAAATTAAACATGTCATTACTGTAAGTCATAACACATATCACAAGATAAGCTAGTCATAAGACACATCACAAGATAAGCTTTGTAAACTTTTTATATTGTGATTGGAGACTTCAATCTCCAAAATGGGCTACAACCCAAAGGTGGCACCACCCACCAGATGATTCTGTCAGCTGCAACTCGTTGGGATGCACCAACACCCCAACAAATAAAAATTTACAATAGATGTATCAGACTTTCCTTAAGTCTGTAATAACAACCCCAAAAAAACCACATACATCATACCATAATCAAATGACCAAACAAGGATCCCTTGTTTGCTGCCCAGATCACTGAAGCTCAAAGCTCCAACAAACTCTCTCAGATCTGTTCCTTCCCTTTGCTGGTTGCTCTTCTTCACTGAACCTTCAATGCTGCACTTCTCCCTTCGTACTGTCTTTTTCTCGGATTAGCTTTAGACACACATCATAATGCATATCTCAGTGTCTGTCTCTCTTCCATCTGTTGTTGCTTCTTCTTCACCCGAAAATCAAAGAATAAACATATTTATCTTGATGCTGTAGTTGCCTCACTGTGTACCCGAAAATCAGACAGATAAAAACCAACTACTTCTTTGCTGCTCCTGCTGATCTGCTGCCACAATACCCCCGAAAAATATCAGAGCACTTCCTCTAACTCCCGAAAATCAGAGCTCACTTACACTCCTGCTCCTCCCAATTCTTCTTCCTGGAATTAGGCGGATTTCCTTTTTTTTATACAATTTCTCCATAACTCTTGCTAGGCCGACATGCCAACAAATTTCATTTTTATTCTTAATTTATTTTTATTTCTTTTTGGATTTCTTTGAGGAGCCGACTTGTCATTCAAATGTGCCACCATCCATTATGTTTAACTTCATCATCAAGCAATAGGAGTGAACCAAATAACATGTGCATCGATTCCATCTAGTCTTTATTACCACATGCAATGCCACCATTATCCAATCAAGCTTGTGGGATGAAGATCAAAGAACCAACATATAGGCTTCAAAACATCTTCAAGGTATGTCCATGGCTCTACCTCCATCAACATCCAACTAGCCACAAGATGGACCATGCATCATCATCAACTTCAACAACAAGTGCGTCCAAGTGCTATCATACCACCATAAATGTGGGTGCTAAACCTTTTTAGGTATTATAACCATGTCCAAGGGTTTCATGACCCCATTGCTGCTCCTCTTTGGAATGCTCGTAGAGACTTTAGAAGATGCCCGCACATCCCTTTGAAGATGCCTGCAAGGGCCTTTGGAAATGCCCGCAAGGCTCCAATGAGATGCCCGCAAGGGCTTTGAGAAAAATGCCCGCAAGGGCTCCTTAGAATGTCCGCATGGGGTCCAAGGAAATGCCCGCAAAGGCCTTTATTTATGCCCGCATGGCTCCTTTCAATATGCCCGCAAGGGCTTGCTGTGATGCCCGCAATTGGTCCTTTAAATGCCCGCACATTGTCCTAGAGATGCCCGCATAGCCTTAATTAAAATGCTCGCAGGATGCTTTATGAAATGCTTGCCAAGGAATCAATATTTGTCCTCCATTTCATTTTCCTTTGCCATGTCATCAACACTTGTCTTGCTTGCTTGCCATATCATCGTGCCTTTGTTCTTTGCCATGTCTTTGTCCTTTGTCATTAATGTGTTGTCATCAATGACAACTATGCTCATCAGGTGTTATCATACAAACTAGCATCTTAAGATCGAATCCCTAAAATCAATGTTAGCTTGTGGACAACTAAGAGGGAGGCCAATGTCTTCACACCTGACCCTCTTTTGTTTTCTAGGCTAGCTTTGTAAATATTAGATCTAGAGATCACTACTCCCTCTGGATCGCCCTGAGATCTCAAGCAGTTTGAGTCTCGATTTAAGTAAATACTCATACAAACATAAACTTAACAACTAGATCTCTTTACCCCTTTAACACATATGCAATAATACACATAACAACAAATATACCCTGGAGACCTTACGGGAAAAACCAACAATCTGTGGGGCTATCTTCTTTCTCGAGCCTAGAGCATATAAGAAAAGAGACAAGTACAATACAGGGTTACCTCAGAAGTAACTCAGGAAAATTCTGGATTTTGCATGCATTCCAGCTGATGCATGCGCTGGAAGAATGTGCCCTAACTGCAAAACTGGATCTGAGTATCCCTGTAAGCACCTCTGCCTGATCTGTCTCTTTCTTTCCTCTACGCTGATCTGCTCTACCAGCTGAAGAAGCCCGCTGCTGAAAACGTCCCTCTCTGCATGAACACGTGCGCCCTCCCTCAACTGAAGAGTGACTCGTACTAAATCAAATCGCAATTGATCCGAGCTCTGATCGTCACTGATCTTCCTCAATCACTAAGACAAAGATACTCTGCAAGTTACAGATACTCAATCGCTCAATCGGATGCGGTACGAGCTTCCTCCTCCAGTAGGAATGTGCCCTCCTTCTCTAGGAAAGTCGTCCTCCTCTCTATTGATCTATCTCAGATCAATTGTCTCGGTACGTGAGACAAACCCCTTCTGTTTCCTTATAACATCTCACTGGTAAATTAGGTTTACCAAAAACCTAACAGCTGGTGCATGCAAACCCTAGCATGCATTCCAACATTTTCCTGGTTAATATTTTAACACTCCCTCTTAACTAGGAAAGGATTCTGCATCACTCCCATCTTCTCCCTAAAGTACTCAAACCTAAGTTGCACGAAACGGGGACGAAACAGAGACACGTTGGAAACACAACCCCCCCAAAATTTGGAAACGAGGAAACGCAATATATATATATATATATATATATATATATATAACATCACATTTTACTGATGAACCCCAAGTCTATATCATTTGATTCATGCAAGTAGTAATATCCAAAAACAACCTTTATAAATGAGGCTATATACTTTATATCCAAAATTAGCCTTTATGTATGAGGCTACAAGTACAATGTATCAAACTGTGAACAATGAGCATACTAACATAGAAATAAAAGTAAAACATAAGCTCATACTAATAGTCATCCTCATGTTCATAATCTTCCTCAAAAATAGAACAAGAAGCATTCTCAGCAGCAGAATGTAGAGTGGAAGAAGTATTTCCAATTCCACTTCTAGGTTCCTCAACTTAGTGCAGCAAGAGAGATGTCCAAGTCAACAAAATTCGACATCCCAACCTGCACAAGGCCTCTTGCTATATTTTGGGACCTGAGTGTTGAAGTCGCTTATGTGAGGAGAGAATGAAGTGATGTTCTCTTTATAATTTTCTTCAACCTAATTAGAAGCATCTAGAATTAAATTTTATTTTAAAATTTAATGTATTAACCCTTAATTACTGAAATCTGTGGGCGGAAAGAGACTTTGGGAGCTGTTTTTTTAAGTGACGGGCTTTTATTTGGCAGGAAACACACCATACAAGAGAGGAAACATGATGGAAATGTGTTTCCGTCCTTACGGACGCGTTTCCCATTTAGAAAACGTGTTTCATACGAACGGAAACGAGTTTCCGTCAAGTACCATATGGGTTTCCGAGTTTCAGCGAGTTTCCGAGGGTGAAATGGGTGCTAGACACGAGTTTCCTGCAACTTAGACTCGAACTTATTTTTCATCAAGCACTTTGTCAGAATGTCGGCAACCTGCTCATCTGTGGAAATGTGTTGGAGCTCAACTGTTCCCTTCTGAACATGATCACGAATGAAGTGATATCTGATATCAATGTGTTTGGATCGATCATGAAACACTGGATTCTCAGAGAGTTTGATGCAACTCTGATTGTCACAGTGAATCACCGTAGGCTCCTGTTATCACCAAACTTGTACTTGCCCCTAGAGATGGATCCAAGATGGATGGCAGAGGGGATGGGAAACCAAAGAGGTGCAACCAAGATAGCCTCGAATCCCAATGGATGGTTGTCATGCCAATCGAGGCGATCTTCACTTTATGTTATCGAGCCCAAGACAACAAAGGGGGAGACCCAGATCTACCCCCGATAGGAGAGATCAGACCAAGACACCAGATCAAATCAAGTATGGATAAAGTACGTAAGGTGTATGGTAAACCCTAGATAAGCTTGATGAGTGGATATGACCCAACCTTACGTACTTCATCCACTCATCAAGCTTATCTTTTGTACTGGTTAGCCCCAAATGAATTGCATACAAAATAAAGTAAGGTTGGGTATGAATTTAGACACCAGATCAAATTAGGCCAGCAATCTTTTTGATATAGAGTTTAAGTTCCATTGCTTTTTGGGCCTTTCGTTTCCATAGCCTTTGATCTATGTGTGTTTATAAACATCTTGCATAGATTTACATTTCATTGGGGTTTTTGTTGCAGGTGTGTTTTTAAGGCACTTGTTTACCTGAGCACTTCTAGGTGTGTCTTTAGACAGCTTGTTTACCTAGGTATTTACATTTCACAATAGATATAACATTTGATATTTCTTTGCCAGATTCATTTGGCTTTTCACAATAGATATAACATTTTCTTTTCACAAATTTGCATTTATGGCAGTACTATCTGTTTCAGGTTTAGCCAACAATATCTTTAGTGACTGGGGGAATAATCCAACTCACCAAAGGCAAGTTTTGTCACCAACTCAGAGCCGAGACACAATAAACAGGGAAGCTTATCCAATATAGAGGCTATAGGGGGGAAAAGTCCTCCATGCCACTAGTCAAGTAATAAGTCAAGGTAATGAACAAACCGGGTAGGTAATGGATGGATGAAGACAGTGAATAATGAGACCAACACTAGCAAGCCAAAGTATGGTGGGAATGATCACCTCTAATCTCCCTAAGGAGGGTAAAACCGATGAGTATAGGTCAAGAACTTCTAAGTCTGAGTAGGGACAATATGATATATATATAAAAGTACAACCAGGTCCACATATCTATATGACCACCAGATCATGACACTAAATGCTAAGACATGCTATAAGAATGAATATAAAAGCAATATAACCATAACACAAAAATATACCTGCTGAGTCATATATCTGAATGCTCATCATCTGAACCAACATCCGTCCTCTGAAACTGCTGCTGTAACTCTGGGCAATACTGACTGCTTTGTATAAATGGCTAAATGGCTACATCAGTCATCTCTCTGAATGTCTTGAAACTCAGTCATGGCATGGGGAATAAAATTGTTGTCCATAATCTGATAGTGATGCATAATAGATGCTCATCTCAGCATCTCCATGCAAGGGAACTGGCTGAATAGTGTACTGGAATTTGAAAAATAATGTATGGTAGCCCGACTACGATATATGTGATAACAGCTCCAACTGTTGATCAAATAGATTCTCCAACATCTTGCGAAGCCAGATGGCTTCACAAATGGCTAAGCTAGCCGCCATATATTCTGCCTCAACAGAGCTTAATGCAACGGACTTTTGCTTCCTGCGGAACCTTGACACAACTGTCGAACCTAAGCTGAAGCAACACCCGGAGGTGCATTTCCTGACACCTGCATTCCCTGCCCAGTCTGAATCTGTGAACCCTACAAGTTGGACTTCTCCTTGCCTCTCGTAATTCAGTCCATACTCTGCTGTTCGACTGATGTATGTCAAAACATGCTTTGCTTCCACCCAGTGCACATCTCTGGGTTCTACCATGTACTGACTCAAGGTGTTGACCGTGAAGCTCAAATCTGGTCTAGTGTTGACCAAATACATCAAGGAACCGATGAGCTGTCGATACTTAGTGGAATCGACCAACTTACTCTTAGAAGCCACTTGCTTCTTCCAGTTGGTCGTCATAGGGGTAGTCATAGGCTTGCAATCCTGCATCTGAAATCTCTTCAAAATGTCCATTGCATACTTTCCCTGACTGAGAAAGATATGCCCATCCTCCTGCCAGATTTCCGTCCCTAGGAAGTAATGCATCAGCCCTATATCCTTCATCTCAAACTCAAGTGCAAGGTCCGTCTTGCAATCACTAATGAGTTTTTCTGCCCCTGTAATAAACAGATCATCTACATAAAGCACAAGGATGAGAGGATCCCCTTTCACTACGATGAAGTAGAGATTTGGATCTACTTCACTCTTCTGAAACCCTAGCTGCTGCAAATAGGTATCTATCCTAGAATACCGAAGCTCTGGGTGCCTGTTTTAAGCCATATAAAGCTTTCTTCAATCTGCATACATGAGACTCTCTCTCAAGTACCTCGAAGCCCTCAGGCTGCTCAATGTAAACCTCCTCCTCTATGAGTCCATTGAGGAAAGCTGTCTTGACATCCATCTGATGAATCTTCCATTCCAATTTTGCTGCAACTGAAATCACTGTCCTGATGGAAGAATACCTAGCCACAGGAGCAAACGTCTCCTCATAGTCAACTCCCTCTATCTGTGAGAACCCTCTAGCCACAAACCTGGCTTTGTATTTCTCAATGCTGCCATCTGCTGCATACTTAATCTTATAGAGCCATCTGGAGGTGACTACAGATTTTCCTTCTGGTCTGGGTACCACTTCCCAGACATCATTCTTCATTATGGAAGCATACTCTTCCTGCATGGCATCTCTCCAAGCCTGCTTTCCTGCTGCTTGTTCGTATGAGGAAGGTTCTGACTCACTGATGCTGCTTACTATAGCTAAGTAACTGCAGAATCTCTGTGGAGCCTTTCTTTCTCTCACATCTTTCTTAGGAGTTCCTACTACCTGAGCGTCCTTCAAGGTGTCCTGAAGCCACTTCAGCTTCCTCTTTCCTGAAGTGACATCCTGAGATGAGAACTCATCATCCTTGTCCCAATATCCTGTATGTGAGTGAGTACCTCCAGTGGAGGTGCCAGTAGCCGTTGATCCTGTAGCTCGAGAATCTGTAATATGGGATCCTTATCTCAGTTGATCACCAATCTGAGATCCTGTGCCCGTGGAAACCGTATCTTGTGCTTCTGTCACTCCAGACACTTGGGACCCTGTTGACTGCTGAGCAGTACTCTGTCCTGTGTCAAGTAGGGATGTAGCAACTTGTTGTTTTCCCTTCTCTGACTCACATGACTTCCGAAAGGCCTGATCCTCCTCGAACTTCACATCCCGCCTCACAATAGTCTTTTAGAGAGCAGAGATGTAAATGCGATAGGTCTTTGAAGTCTCATCATACCTGTTATCACACCATAGTAGCAGGGCTACTATTCTTGTACAGCAGATATCTGCACATTCCAGAGCTTACATTATTCCAGAGCATGGCTATATATTATGGATCACTCATGATCAGAGCAGTATATTATTCAGATTTGTATATGACCTTGTGTCAAGGCTGAGCCTTGAGAGTTCAGATTTGATGACTGATGTGACCACTTATCCCATTACAGTTTCAGTTCAGTGCCTAGAGATGTACTTCAGCAGTGTTTCAGATGATGCATGATGATTGCTATTATGATGATGTGTATGATCTATGGATATTGTTCTCACTGACTGTGGATTATTAGCTTGTTGATTTAGTCATGATTATAGCATGTGCTTGGTATATTATTCCTGATGTGGCAAAATATTTGAAATGAACTGTAAACCTTAAAATGGACAATTGCTCGCACTCTTAGGTCATCTAACAAAACTTACTGGTATTTCACCTTACATAGACATGGTCTTTCCCGACACCTTTTGTCTGCTAGTATAGGCTCCATATCCACTTGTCTCCATCCATACATGACCTTCCTGTTTGACTTTAAACCCTGACTTGTCTTATTTGACTTTCTGATGCTGAGGACTTCCCCATTTTTCTACCTCTGTGTTTGGACCGCATCCCTGTTTATTCAGTGTCTCGGCTCTGAGTTGGTGACAGAACTTGCCCTTGGTGAGTTGGATTGTAGGCCTTGGCTCGAACTCCCCCTAGTCACTTGAGATGTTGTTGGCTAAAACTGAAAGCTCATGTTCTACCTGTGGAAACTAAATAAATTCGCCCATGGAAACAAAAAAGGGCAAGAGCAATGAAAAGCTAAAAAAAAAATACTCCTCGAAGAGTATAAGAAAGGTCCAAAAAGCAATAGTTCTTAAAAGTTATATCTAAACAATTGCTGACCTTGTGAAAATATGAAAAACATGCCCTGGATGCAAGCTGCAACTAGTTGTGCTTCTCAGCACATCTGAAATCCGAAGGGTTATGTAGGCCAAAAAGGCCATGGAAATAAATTGAATGATCCTAATGAACTTGGATCAACTTGATGTAGACATGATGCCTAAGTTGAATAAGCACTCTCTAAACAACTTATCCATCTGTGAGGCACAGCCATTCCCCGTGTTCTTTTGTCCAACACAGAGTTTGTAGCTTCCCCCTCTCCCAGTCCAAAGTATTTTTGAGTTGAGTTAGACAAGTCACACCCTTGGCCCAACCTTGCTGCCTAGCCTTCATCCTTCACTAGCAGTTTGACCATGTCCAATGGGTGAGTTTGTCATTTGAACTATGGTGCAAGTAATTTATTATAACAACGGAATATGTTAATATAATTAATGCCACTGAATGGAATTTGTACTTTGAGCTTAGCTATGGAATGATTAAAAAAGCATTGTCTTAGTCTACTGATGTGATTTATCCTTGATTATATATATTCTTGGGATCCGTGATGATGTGGACCATGTATGGATGATTATTGATGATGATTTATGGTCCCACATGTTTGATGATGATATCATATGATGGACATATGATACAGATGATGTTTGATCCAGTTCAGCAGGTTATTATCATTACAGATCAGCAGATTATACATTGTCCATATATGGTGGACCCTACAGCTGGCCCATTAGGGCAACCCAGGGTGTATGAGTACTCATTCCTAGTGGATTTGGGTCTTCTGGATCCATTGAGACACTTATCTTTCAGATCCGGGCACTTCTGACAGTGATTGATGCAGTTTTACACTTGTTGACCAGATTTGGGGCTGATTTCCCAGCCTGAGCAGCAGGGGCCCCGAGAGGCCGGTTCACCTAGGGCGCTGATGATGGAGGGGGTGGTCCAGCCACTTGTTATTACCATTTATCCCCCCTCCCGGAGAGCCTGGTGGGCTCAGTTTGACAGCGCTAGCACCCTAGGAGGCAGTTTTGGCACTTTCACAGTTCCCGAGGCAGTTAAAAAATGGGATAAAGTGGTCACTGAGGAAATCGATTTGGGCAATTGAGGCAAGGTTTTGGCATTTGGTTTTCACAGAGGTCTTCCAGGGTGATCTCACTATCTTCCAGTCAGTTTTCACCATGTGGGTATCTCCAGATTGATCACAGGAGGACATTTACTGCTTGACTGTCATGGATTCTGAGGACAGTTTTGGTCATTATTATTACATTGGACATATTTTATTATTTTATTGTGCCTTGGGGTGAGCTAGCAAGGATTTATACCTCCTAGCCCCACCATGTGCTTATTTTATCTTGTCCTAGTCATCATGAGGTGGATTATTGTACTTTATACCCCTCTTGTGGGATGACGTCACCCTCATTGTACCATTTAGTGAGGGCGCTATTGTTATGTTGAGTGATCCATGTGATATTATGTTATGGATTCATCCTAGCCATTGATTGTATGATGAGATCTTATAATCTCAACCACTCATTTGATGTAGTATTGTAGAGTGGTATAGGGTTTTGGTCTTTATTATCCTATATAAGGAGGAGACCCCCCATTGTAAAGCTCACCTTTGGAGCTCTGGAATATTGGAATAGAAGATTTTTTGTGGAGCACATCTCTCTTGGCTTGTGGATTCTCTTGCATATTGAATATAAAGTATTTCTTCTATGTATCATTGTGGATTTTTGTGTTTTTGCTAACCTTTTAACAGGAAAGTCGAATTGGAGAGAGGAGGGCGACTTTTGGAGGGTTATTGTTGGAGGGATCCACATATTCTCTCTTGGGTTGATCTTGTGACAGGGAGTATCATTATTGTATCTTCGTGACATAGTTGATGCTTTCTATTACATCTTTCTACCATTTTCATAATCATCTTGCTTGACTTGTTTCTTTGATCTTGTCTTGTAGGAGGAGGACGATTTGGCTATCTTGGAGAAGGGAGATTTGGTTGGAGCACTTGGATCTCACTCTTGAATATAAACATAGGAGAATGCTATCAACTTGCAAGGTGGCCATAAGCAAATTGAGGTAAGATCTACAAGGTATGTGCCTCTTTCATCCATTCTATCTCCATTGGTCATAAAACCCTAATTAAAATCAAAACCCCAAATTTGGTATTTAGATCTACTTAGATCTACCCTTGCAATTGAAAAGATTTTAAGAACCCACCTCTATAGGATCCACCCCTAGTTGGATCTATAGTTTGGTGGTGATTGGCTAAAAATTGACACACCTTTCAATGCAAAAAGCCTTCTTGAACCTAAATCGATTTTCCTAAGAGAAGCTTGTTGGGTAAGATCTAGCACATGGGTAGGTGAGATCCCACTTGATTTGACAACTAGACACTTGATTACACATACCCATATCCTTACTTTGGTGAAAACTACCTTGTGGACATCTCTCCATGTTTTGAGGGGTTGAAACCCCCTTTTGACCTTCTTGGCACCTTAAAACCTAGATCTACCAAGATCTACCCATTGGATTCATTTGAAACTTTGAAGGAACATAGATCGGGGTACTAGCACCCCGGATCTACACTTTGGTGGCCATTGGACTTGGCATGGTCCACCAAACCCACTTTTTGCCTCTCCTTGAGAAAGTCGCACCCCTTGGGAGTTTTGAGTTGGACCACTTCTAGGAAGTGGGTGTTGGAGATTTTCGTAGATTTGGAATGCCCATGCCTTGAAACCTAGGTCTAGACTATCCTTTTGCCCCGATCTACCTTGGGGATTGCATTCCTTGTTTTAAGGAATTGTGGTCCACTTTTGGTCATCATTCAAAAACCTAGATTTAGTAAGACCTAACCATTGGATCACATCCATTTCACTTGACTTGGCTTCTAGGTGTCCCGATCTACACTTTGACATCTTTCTTGACTCCATTAGCCCACTAAACAAGGCACTAGTCCTTCTCCAAGCAAGGCGCACTTCTTGGGATTAGTGTCCAACCCTAGATCTAGCACATGGGTAATCCTAGAACCAACTCTAACTTGCAGATCTAACTTAGATCTAGCCTATAGTACCATCTTCACACTCAACTTCACCTTGTGGACCATTCTAGAAACATTTCACACTTCCCAAGGCAACAAGATCCACTTGTATAAACACATGGTACTATACTTAATAATCATACCCCATCGAGTAGCCTAAACCATACATAATTGGAAACACTAGCTATCCATGATATCACCTTCAACCATACCTTAAAAAAAATAGGTCTACTTAACCTTGCATTGGTTTCCGTAACTCATCATTTACATATCCCTAGAAACCTTTGTTTGGGTCCAATCAACTGTGATTGGGGTATAGGTTCTCCCCCTTGGTCTAGTCATACCTTGACCTAAAGCGAAGAGTGCCTCGGTTGACGTGACTCCCACATTGCATTGGGAACCGTGGCATCTCTTGGGTCACCTCTTTAGTTGCCTGTCTCCTCTACCGTCCCGGATGGGATACCTCTAGGGGCAACTACAAGTTGTGTGATAACAATACCCAACCAGAATTCCTCTTTCTGTAGTGGGTTCCAGCTTTGTCCTTTTCTCCGAAGGAACATGGGAGTAGGTGAGGCATCCAAAAATCCTGAAGTGCCCAACTTCAGGTTTCTTCCCCAAGAAGGCCTCCTCAGGGGTCCTGTTCCCCAAAGCCTTATGGGGGCTTCTATTCTGAATGTAGGCTGCAGTGTTGCATGCCTCATCCCAAAGGAAAAATGGCAATCCCTGATCATGCAACATGGATCTCGCAGCTCCAATAATGGCCCTGTTCTTCCTCTCAGCCACCCCATTCTGTTGAGGTGTACAAGGAACAGTCAACTGCCTGTTGATGACTTCTTGAGTGCAGAACTTATTGAACTTAGTGGAGGTGTACTCTCCCCCATTATCTGATCTGAAGATCTTAATCTTCCTTTATATCTGTTTTTCCACAAGAGCCTTGAACTCTTGAAACTTCTGCAAAATTTCCTTAGACTCTTTGCTCTTCAAGAAGTAGATCCAGGTCTTCCTGGAATAGTCATCAATGAAAGACACATAGTACTTGTACCTTTTCAGTGATGTGGTGGACATCGGACCACAAAGGTCAGAATGAATCAAATCAAGAGCTCCTGTAGCTCTGGTGTCGCTCTTGGGAAATGCAGTCTTGACGTACTTTCCGAGAGCACACCCCTTACACACATCGGTGTGCTCAATGCTGAACTCAAGTACTCCTGTCACAATCTCCCTCAGAATCTTTAGAGTCAGATGATGCAGATGAGCCATCCTTCTGTGCCAAAGCTCATAGGGATCACATCCCTCATCCCGACTGCTAAGAATTAGGGCATGATGAAGTTGGAAGCTCAGTTTATAAAGCTTCCCACTGCGGACTCCAATCCTCTCAGCTAAGGCAACATTGGATCCCTTTGGATGGACTAGCACGTTTCCATCTCTAAACATCACCCATAGTCCTCGATCTTCAATGGTAGAAACGAAGATCAAGTTTTTTTTAAGTCCTGGAACATATAGAACATCACGAACTCTCATCTGTTCTCCAGAGTCTTTCTGGAAGGACACAGTTCCTCGTCCTATAGCCTTGACCGTAGAGTTGTCTCCCAGGACAATCTCAAGATCTATCCCATCCTCTGCTAGGTCAGAAAAATATCCGCGCACACCTATCATATGACTAAAAGCTCCACTATCTATGTACCATGTACTGGAAGTGGAGGCCATCAATGATTGACAAGAGTTAAGAGCCATCTCCCTATCAATCCCGTCGATAGTACACTCATCAATATCTGTAGTGGAGCAAGAAGTGCAGACAATTTGCTCCTCCCCCATGATGTAGATCTAATGCTACAGCTGTAGATCTGAGTATGAAAGCTCTCCCTAACCCTTACCAGGGCTCTGATACCATGTAAATATTAGTTCCAGAGATCACTACTCCCTCTGGATCGCCCTGAGATCTCAAGTAGTTTGAGTCTCGATGTAAGTAAATACTCATACAAACATAAACTTAACTAGATCTCTTTACCACTTTAACACATATGCAATCATACACATAACAACAAATATACCCTGGAACCCTTACGGGAAAAGCCAACAATCTATGGGGCTATCTTCTTTCTCGAGCCCAAAGCATATAAAAAAAGAGACAAGTACAATACAGGGTTACCTCAAAAGTAACTCAGGAAAATTCTGGATTTTGCATGCATCCAGCTGATGCATGCACTGGAAGAATGTGCCCTAACTGCAAAACTGGATCTGAGTATCCCTGTAAGCACCTCTGCCTGATCTGTCTCTTTCTTTCCTCTGCCCTGATCTGCTCTGCCAACTGAAGAAGCTTGCTGCTGAAAACGTCCCTCTCTGCATGCACACGTGCGCCCTCCCTCAACTTAAGAGTGACTCGTACTAAATCAGATCTCAGCAGATCCGAGCTCTGATCGTCACTGATCTTCCTCAATCACTGAGACAAAGATACTCTGCAAGTTATAGACACTCAATCGCTCAACCAGATGCATAGATCTTTATTTGTTTTCCAGAGTCCAACTCTCTAGTAGCTTCTCCTACTCCTTTCATGTAATAGTGAAATTCATCTCTAGCTTTTACCTTATGAGGTGGATCCTTCTGAATGAACCCTTGTAACTAGTTACCTTCGTTACAATACATATTCTTCATCACTTGAAGAATCATCTCTTTCTTCTTCTCTGGTTCTTTTCCTTGCGGGTTCATCATCTTCCACGGTGTGAGCATGGTGTCTTTTCTTGTTGGTCTTCTTATTGTGGGAGACACTTCTGTTTCTGGGACAATCTCTGGAGTAGTGTCCCTTCTCATCACATGTATAACATCTAATGTTGGATAGATCTTTTCTGGATCTCTTGAAGTTCTCCCTTTGACTTTGTTGGTGGTATTTCTCCCTCTTACTGTGATGGTGGTGCTCCCTCTTGTTGTTATACCTCCTGGTGTGTGCTGTGAGAGCTTGATCTTCATTTCCCATCTTCTCTTCTCGAGCTACAAGTCGAGCTTCTTCTTGTGAGCATTCTTCCCATAGTCTACTGAAGCTGATTAAATTCTTCCTTGATTGCTGCAAAGCATATTCTGAGGTACCTAAAGGGTACAATTGATTATGGGCTCAAGTATGACGCGGATCAGAAGATTAACATGCATGGTTATGTTGATTTGAATTGGGTAGGCCATGCCGCTGATAGGAAGAGCACTTTGGGATGCTACTTTAGTATGGGATCCGGTATGATCTCTTGGTTTAGCAGGAAGCAGTCGTGCGTGGCACTGAGTACAGCTGAAGCAGAGTACGTTGTAGCTTGTTCGGCTAGTTGTGAGGCAGTATGGATTAGGAAGCTACTGTCTGATTTGTTTGATCTCCAGTTAGAGGCAACTTGTATATTCTGTGAAAACAAGAGTTGTGTGAAGTTGTCCGAGAACCCGGTGTTCCATGACAAGTCAAAGCATATTGAGATCAAGTATCACTATATCAGGGATATGGTGTAGAGAGGAGCAGTGAAGCTCCAGTATATTGCGACGGACGAGCAAATAGCCGATGTGTTGAACAAGTCGCTAGCCAGAGTGAAGTTTGAGTACTTCAGAGAGAAGCTTGGTCTACTCTAGATCGAGGTTCCTTTCAAGGTGAAGAGACGAGTCCGGAAGACGCAGATGCACAGGGCCTTTCCCGAATGGTGGTAGGAGCGACCTCCCATGTCGGTTGATGTAAGTGCCGAGCCTTTCCTGAATGGTGGTAGGAAAGTCCTCCCATGTCAGTTGATGTAAGTGCTGAGCCTTTCTTCAATGGTGGTAGGAAAGTCCTCCCATGTCAGTTGATGTAAGTGCTGTGCCTTTCCCGAATGGCGGTAGGAAAGTCCTCCCATGTTGGTTGATGTAAGTGCAGTGCCTTTCCCGAATGGTGGTAGCAGAGTCCTCCCATGTCGGTTGATGTAAGTGCTGAGCCTTTCCCGAATGGTGGTAGGAAAGTCCTCCCATGTCGGTCGATGTAAGTGTTGTGTCTCACATGGTGGTAGGTTGGTCCTCCCATGTTGGTAGACTTGTGATGTGCATCTGGGTTGTGCTCCGTGTGACGATGAGATGATTTGGACGTGAGGAGGCAATAATAAAAGATGCAGGTGATTGCTGTGGCAATGTAATGATTGGTCCTCGGCTGTACCTACTTGTTGGCTTGCTCGCAGAGATGATGAAGACCTACATGGAGGTTAGGCCTACATCCAGCATGAAAAATGATTGGCTCTGTAGAGCTTCGTATGACGAGTAGATTCGAGAGATGTCACAAATCGATGATCGACATAATGATGAGGATTGCAGCAGCAGTGACGATGATGATCCACTGATGAAGACTTGTGTCCAGATGTGTTGATGACTGTGTCAAGAGAATAACTTCCTAGTTAAGAGGGAGTGTTAATGTAATTGTAACTTCAGAAGATATTCACTTGTATTTTATATTGTATTTTATTTGTACCTCCGACGGAGATGTTTATTCCTCCGGTCGAGGATGTCATTATTACTTTTGGTCATGTAAAGTCATTGAGGTAAATCGTTCATTGTAAGTCGGGGCAATAGATCCCCCAAGAGTTAGTTAGAATAGGGTTTTTGAGTCTCCTAGAGAAGTCGGCCCAGTCAGGTACAACTGAAGCCGACCTAGTAAGTGAAAAGGTCAAGTGAAAGATAAAGTATAAATAGAGAGTGGAGCTCTCTCATTTATATAACACACTCACTCACAAGTTTGCATTAGTGAGAGAGAGGAGAAGTTCGCATAGGAGGAAAAGAAAAGGAGCTGCAGAAGACCATCTTTGTTTTGGGGTTTTACTTTTGTGATATTGTATTGGTGACGATTCTATCTTTGAGGAAGTTGTAGGGTTTTCTCCTTTATGGTTTCCCCGAGGAAAATCTTTGTGTCTATTGTGTTATGCTGTGCATGTTATTCTCTCAGATAAGATCCTAGATAATATTGATTAAAATTGTGAAAAACTAAGACTTTGGCCCTATCCATAGCCTCATATAAGTAGCCCATTGTGGGCTTATCCCCACCAACCAAGATGAGAACCTATACCAAAGGTTTGCTAACTATGCACACTTCTCACATTCCTTCCTAAAAGGAATCATTGTACACTAGTTTAACAATGGCTCCCCCATCCTATCTTGTGCTAAATGCACAATATTGCCACTCATAAAAAATAAGCATATGCTTCAACTCAAATTGACATTGGAGAAAAGATTAAAGATAACTGGAGCTTTTCCCATAGACATTTGCCAAAGGCACTTCTAGCATGCTCAGATCACCATGATTTGTGCTAGAGATCAATGGGGACATTCAATTCACACTAGTGTTATGACATATGCTGTCTACTTTACTCATGGTAAATGCTTTCTTATATGTTGACATGACCATAGAAGGTTGATGGTATCACTTTGTAATGACTCATGTATCTTAGATGGTTGCTTCATAGCTAAGGATGCATTGTGGTGTGGTTATAATTTTTTCTTAGATCAAGTGTATGACCTTGTGAGTCAGGTGTATCCTTAGGGATTTAAGTAATTGTGACACTCATTTCATGTCATTAACAACATCTTACCATGTCATTTCACTAGTGATATCACCCATTTCCATCATGTCCCTCTTTCGCAATTGACATATCATATGTTATGTTCCAAGGTCTCTATACTAATCCCATGTACAAATACCTAAACCGGAGTTAAAAGAGTCAAAGTAATCTAAGGTTGATGCTACTAAGTTTAAAATGTAATATATGTGAGCAATGCCCCTTGCAAAAATCCAGGATCCCAATGCCCCAGGTTATCAAAGGCAAATCTAAGGCATAGGTTACGTAAAAAAATAAAAAGGGATCACAAAAAAGAGGCGCAAGGAAACATCTACTTCAACTCAAACTGACATTGGAGAATAGATTGAATATAATTGGAGCTTTTCCCATGTACATATGCCAAAGGCACTTTTAGCATGCTCAGATCACCATGATTTGTGCTAGAGATCGATGTGGATATTCGATTGACACTAGTGTTCTGGCATATGCAATCTACTTTACTCATGGTAAATGCTTTCTTATATGTTGACATGACCCTAGAAGGTTGATGGTATCACTTTGTAATGACTCATGTATCTTAGATGGTTGTTTCATAGTTAAAGGTGCATTGTAGTGTGGTTATAATTTTTCCTTAGATCAAGTGTATGATCTTGTGAGTTAGGTGTATCCCTAGGGATTTAAGTAATTGTGACACTCATTTCATGTCATTCACAACATCTTACCATGTCATTTCACTAGTGATTTCACCCATTTCCATCATGCCCCTCTTTCGCAATTGACATATCATATGTTATGTTCCAAGGTCTCTATACTATTCCCATGTACAAATGCCTAATCCAAAGTTAAAAGAGTCAAAGTACTCAAAGGTTGATGCTACTAAGTTATAAATGTAATATATGTGAGCAATGCCCCTTGCAAAAGCCCAAGATCCCGATGTCCCAGGTTATCAAAGCCAAATCTAAAGCAAAGGCTACGTAAAAAAATAAAAAGGGATCACAAAAAAGAGGCGCAAGGAAAGGGTAACTAAAAAAAAGCTCCCTTTTAAGGCACACATATGGAAGAAAAATCATTAACCTCTAGTTGTTGAAAGTGCTCCGTCACATTTCTATGATGGTCAATTTGTAAACACCCCTTTCTTAGCAACACATTCATTTTGTTACCCTCACCTTACAAAGAAACTTACGAAACACGCTGGTCTTAGGGGTGTAACTTGAAATATGGATTGATTATGGTCATACCATGGTAATTTTGAGGTTAATGGGATCTTTAATCAAAAGTGAGTGAATTAATTAGAAAAGCGCACTTGATGACCTTTTATGTTAATGTTTTACATATTTGAAGGTATTTTTCCTAAGTCATACATTATATGGTCTACTGTCTAACACTTGGTTGATTTACAATTGTTGACTTGATGGTCCCCTCTTAGGTGATGCACTCTACTACATGCACACGCGGGAGTCTTGAGGCATATTTTCTTCATCTTGATTGGCACATATGAGAGGTTGATGACTTGGATGAGTTGGAATGATTTTTGACCATTCGGTAGAGGGTTTGTTGTACACTTGGACCACTCCTTCACTTTTGATGGGACATTCCACATGTGGGACACTTATTGACAAGTTTGTTGCAATTTCGATTGGAGCAGTCTCGAGTTTTTGACTAGTCTTGGACCCTTGGGACACTTGTCATCTTCACTTATGAGAACACTCCATCATTTGGGGTGATTTCATTCATAAGCTGACTTGTCTAGGTGGTAGATTGCACATTGGAGGACTCATTCTTGTCACATGCGCCATCTTTTCTTGGAGCATGTATCACATTGGACTTGGTTTGTTAGAGGGCATCCATAATGGGATAATTTTGGCACATTGTTTCATGTATTTTGATGAGGGTGCATCTCCTTATAGTGGTTGATTGGTTAGACCCTAGGGTTTTATCCTAGCAATTACTCATTTTGACCACATCTTCTAGGGCACTCCTCTTATAGAGTTGATTTCTACTTCTCATGTATTATCTCACTATGGAGTGGTGCACCCCCCTCACTTGGTCAAGATTGTTAGGGTTTTGTAGTTAGTGTTTTGGTATTTTGACCTTGTCATGTTGTTATTTTATTATTTTCTTTTGAGTTAGTTAGTCTCTCTTTCTATATATGAGACATTCCTCTTATTGTATTTTTTTCAGAACTTGGAGAATAAAATTCCTCTTGTTGCTCTTGCTTAGCTTCCTTTGTGTTAGGGTAGTGGTTAAAAATTGGAGAAGTTAGTTGGAGCTATAGGTTCTTCCACAATTGGTGAATGTTTGCATGAGAAGATTGGGGTAAGCTCTTTACCTTTTCAATTCAAAATTTTGCTAATTTTATTTACTAGATTGCATTATACTTAGCACTTGATATGTGCTACTTGTAGTAGGATTGGTAATCATTGCATGCGGATTTTCTTTAAGGATATAGTTTGAAAGATCGCTTTGGATAGGAAGAATAACATATTTGGCTATCAAAGACCAAGACAAGGGTTTCAGCTCTTCTACTCCCTCCTACTCCTTGATCACCAAATCTCCACATGCTTCCTGTATGGCCCCATTGCCATCTCTTTAAGCAACTAGGCAATAGTCAAGTGATCTAATTCCTTCTAGCCATTTATGATCTATTTCCTTTTGAAATTTATGATACAAACCCTGACCTCTGCCATTTATTGCTCTGAAATTGTTAGACTGATTTTTATGTTGTTGTTGATTGTAATAGGCATGTCGTTGACTGTAAGATGACTGAGTGGACTCTCAGATGCTTGCATTTGATCTTGGGTGCCCTATTAGGGCCTTTGGATGCCCTCAAATAGCCTCGGATACCCCTGCTATAAACTCAGATCCCCCGTTGTAGGCTTCAGGTGTCCTAATTTGAATCTTGGCTTTCCTAAACAGGTCTCGAGTGACCTTGATTAACCCTTTCAGGGCTATCGTATGCCACAATAGTTAGGGATAAGCCTTTATGAGGCTGCCGGCAGGGTAGAGTGACAAGAGGAAGCCGTAATCAGAGCCCGGGTGAACAGTACCAGACCTCAAATACTCTCAAACAGATCTTAGATGTCTGGAATATGATTTTGGATACCCTTCGGGTGCTTGGAAGATGATCTCAGATGCCACCCAATGAACTTGGATGAATGGTGTACCTTCTTACTAGGACACGTCTGCCACAGGAAACCTGAATCAGACCTTGAAACTTCACTACTGCCTTCTAGTCTGAGTCCATATCCGACGTTAAAGAGAGAGAGAGAGAGAGAAAAGTACCAACATATCCCAACAAAATTGTCTTCTTTAGATCAGAGGTCAAGATGTTATGTATGTATATTGTTCAAATGAGAGTGCTCTCTATTTATATTTCACCTTTTGAGGATCACTTCCTTAGATTTAGGAATAAACAAATGATAAAAGTACACTTAGTTAGGGTTTTAATATTTTATTTGCACTTTTAACCCTTCATAAAAGAACTTGACTTTTATCTTAGACTTTTGGTTCTTTACTAGTGGTCTCTTGGTCCTTCATTGGGGTCTTTTAATCTTTTGTGTTCTTTTAACACCTTTAGTAGGGTTATTGACATTTTACTTGGTCTACTAACCCAAACCTCTAATGCAAGTCATCTCATCGGCAAATTCATGACCCCTTCTCTTGGTTTCCATGATCCACCACCATATATAAGGAGGATTAGATCATTAAAAGCTCCTCTTCTAATTTCTCATGAAGGCTTAGACAATTTATCTTTTAGCCCCTCTTGGTCTTCAAGATCAAATGTGCCCTAGAACCCTTAGAGACTTTTAGTGTAAATCTTTGATTCAAAGATCACTACTCCCTCTGAATCACCTTGAGATCTCAAGCAGTTTGAGTCTCGATATAAATATTTGCACATATAAATATAAACTCAACAACTAGATCTGCATTACCAAACTGAGACACATGCAATCACACAAAGAACACCAAATATACCTTTGAAATCCCAAACGGGGAAAACCAACAATCTGTGGGGCTATCTTCTCTCTTGAGCCTAGAGCATATATATAAATGGACAAGTACAATACAGGATTACCTCAGAAGGTAAGTCAATCCTTGAACCGGACAGACTCTAGATCTGCATGCATCAGCTGATGCATGCACTGGAAGAGTAAGCCCTACCTGGTAAACTGAATCTGAGTGTCTCTGTAGGTGCCTCTCACTGATCTGCCTCTCTGTATCACACTACTCTAATATGCTCTCTTTGAAGACAACCCTCTGAAGAATTTGACCTCCACTGCATGCAGAGTGTGCCCTCCCCTCTAGATGTCTGATGCTCGTATCAGACCGGATCGCAGTAGATTTGACCTCTGATCGTCCCTAACCTTCGTCTCAGACTCTGAATCAGTCAATCCAGCTCCAAACGAGCTTCTCCCTCCTTGGGAAATGCGCCTTCCTCCAAGGGAATACGTCTCTAAATTGAGCAAAATGCTCTCTAATGGACTCTCTCAGTCCATAGACCTGGGTGCCTAGTGACTCTAGAGCTGAAGGTCACTGATCCAGCTCAAATATGACCTTCCTAGCTCTTGCAGCAGCTCCTCTCTCTCAAAAAGTCGCCCTGCATGCACAGTTGTGCCCTCCTCACTCTCAGCACTATCACTCTCCAACAATGCAACTGAGTAACCTCATCTGGGGACCCCCTGCCTCTATAAATAATCTCATCGATGAATTAGGTTTGCCAAAACCCTAATTCTCGGTGCATGCAAAAGTCACTTTTGCATGCATCTACTGATCGCTGACAGGTCATGCAAAACTCATGCATGCAAAGGTCAAATCTCCCTGGAAGTTCTGCATGCAGCCCCCACTGGACTCATGCCACTGAGTAGAGTGTATCTCACCCTCTACTCCATCCTGATGCCTATAGTACTGATGTACCTTCATGCAAGGCATCTAAATCATGGGGGACACCCAAAGTTACCACACTCTAACACTCCCTCTTAAGGAGGGAAGTCTTGCCACTAATGCCTAGATCCATCAAGTCCACTGCTGCTCACAGTGATCTAACTAATCTGCCTGTCACTGCCCTCTGACTTGAAGAACTTTGATCAATCTCCAAAAGTGTGGCTTCAGAAGAAGCTCTCCGATCAACCACTGTTGACTTTGCCACTGCACTCTGACTCAGACTCCCTCTGAGTCTCTGCTACTGTAACCAGTCCTGAAGACTACTGTCAAGTGGATATACTTCTATGTAGATCATCTGTCTATGACCTTGAGTTGATTCAGCTCTGTAAGTCAACTCCCTCCGTCTCTGAGCTGACTCAGCTCTCTCCTAAGCCAAGTCCATCTCAAGCATGTCATACTAGCTCAATCTCTGATTGGTGCCTGCATGAGCAGCATGCTCATCCATCTGATATGAGCCCAAGGGCTTAATCTCCTGAGACTCATCACTATCAAGAGCATCATGGTCATCCATCTGAACTCCAAAATCACTCCCCTGATCCTCATCATGGCGAGCATCTTGCTCACCCATCTGCTGAGCAAACTCACTCCTCCTGGCCTCATCTCTGCTATGAGCATCTTGCTCATCCTCCTCCTCTGCATCTAAACAGGATGTACTCAGCCATCCTGATGTGCCCGAAGTAGGATGTCCATGAACCAAGTATTCACCATCGATCCTGTGACCCAATAAGACTGGATCTACTCCTCTAGGATAGGTGAAAAATTGATCTCACCGAAACAGTACTGAGTAGCCAACAACTGCCACTGAGAGGACACTCCCTTTCAATCCTGGAACAAAAAACACTCCTGAAACCTCTAGGAGCTCCCCACAGTCAAGCAGAAATCTCACTCTGCCCACTCCAGTAGCCAAATGGTCAACCCCCTGCACATCCTGAGCCAACTGCAAAGGTGTGTGCTCTAAGGTCAGGAATGCATCTTGCACTCTTGTCATGTGACTGCTGAGAGTGAAGTCCATTCTCCAACTTTGATCAACCTGAGCCTTTGGCAGGCTTCTATCATGCCCTGACTGTACTGAGGCTAATGGGAACTCCTTCTCAAACCGAGAAGTAAACTCATTAACCTCCTCTGCTGCTGCCACCTGCTCATCCTCAATCAACCATCTCTCAGTCCTCATGTGCATGCATATCTCGTGCATATGTAGCATGTAAGACCTCATGCATATCTCATGCACGTCTCTGCAGCTACTCCCTCTGAATTGGAAGACTTTCTGGCTGCATCTACTGCACTCTGATATGCAGATTTGCGCTCCTCCTCTATCAGTGTCATCTAGAGAGAAGCATCATGCTCTCCCTCTGTCACTAATACTGAAACTATATCCAAGGTCTCCCTGGACCCACATACAGGCTTTCCCAACAACCTGTACTCTACTCTTAAGCTAATGGCCATAACTCTACAAAACTGAAATACTGTAACCCACAGTGAAACAAGAATCTCTCCTGATCACAGATCTGGCAGATCTATCTTAGATCTGACCTCTGAACTCACAGATCTGATAGATCTGGTATCTATCCTAACAGATCTGATGTCTGCACTCACAGATCTGAACTCTGCTCTTCAGATCTGGACTTTGCTCTTATAGATCTGAACACTATGCTTCAGATTTGATATATCTGCCACAGATCTAGACTCTGCTCATGCCAGATCTATCTCAGATCTCACCTCCAAACTAGCAGATTTGATAGATCGGACCTCTACAACCTCAGATTTGAGTTGTGCTCTTCAGATCTGGTAGATCTGATCTCTATCTTCACTGATCTACTAGATCAATCTTAGATCTAGTCTCCAATACCACAGATCTGATAGATCTGACCTCTACAACCTCAGATTTGAGCTCTGCTCCTTAGATCCAGTAGATTTGGTCTCTATCGTCACTGATCCACTAGATCTATCTCAGATCTAGTCTCTAACACCACAGATCTATGTGTGACTGCCCACTCTGACCCTTAACAGGGCTTTGATACCATGTAAATCTTTGATTCAGAGATCACTACTCCCTCTGAATCACCCTGAGATCTCAAGCAGTTTGAGTTTCAATATCAACATATGCACATATAAATATAAACTCAACAGCTAGATCTGCATTACCAAACTGAAACACATGCAATCACACAAAGAACACCAAATATGCCCTGGAAACCCCAAACGGGGAAAACTAGCAATCTGTGGGGCTATCTTCTCTCTCGAGCCCAGAGCATATATATAAATGGACAAGTACAATACATGATTACCTCAAAAGGTAAGTCAATCCTTGAACCGGACAGACTCTAGATCTGCATGCATTAGCTGATGCATGCACTGGAAGAGTAAGCCCTAACTGGTAAACTAAATCTGAGTGTCTCTGTAGGTGCCTCTGACTGATCTGCCTCTCTGTATCACACTGCTTTGATCTGTTCTCTCTGAAGACAACCCTCTGAAGAATTTGACCTCCACTGCATGCAGAAGTGTGCCCTTCCCTCTGGATGTCTGAGTCTCGTACTGGACCGGATCTCAACAGATCTGAGCTCTGATCGTCCCTAACCTTCCTCCAATGTTGAGGCAAGGCTATCTTGGAAGTCTCAGACTCTGAATCGGTCAATCCAGCTCCAAACGAGCTTCTCCCTCCTTGGGAAATGCGCCCTCCTCCAAGGGAACACCTCCTCCTCTAAACTGAGCAGAATTCTCTCTGATGGACTCTCTCAGTCCATAGACCTGGGTGCCTAGTGACTCTAGAGCTGAAGGTCACTGATCTAGCTCAAATATGACCTTCCTAGCTCCTGCAGCAGCTCCTTTCTCTCTCAGAAAGTCACCCTCGTGCACAGCTGCGCCCTCCTCACTCTCAGCACTATCACTCTCCGACAATGCAACTGAGTAACCTCATCTAGGGACCCCCTGCCTCTATAAATAATCTCACTGTTGAATTAGGTTTGCCAAAACCCTAATTCTCGGTGCATGAAAAGTCACTTTTGCATGCATCTACTGATCGCTAACAGGTCATGCAAAACTCATGCATACAAAGGTCAAATCTCCCCTGAAGTTCCACATGCAGCCCCCACTGGACTCATGCCACTGAGTAGAGTGTATCTCACCCTCTACTCCATCCTGATGCCTATAGTACTGATGTACCTCCATTTAAGGCATCTGAATCATGGAGGACATCTCGAAGTTACCACACTCTAACATTTAGAACCTTCTGGCTTGAGTCCTTGTGACTCAACCATTAAGTATTGGTCCTCTTTTCAATGGTCAACTTGTCTTCTAGAATCTTCATCATAAGAAAGGTTTTCTGAGAGATCTCATGTCATCAACGTGTTGGTCCATGACCAGGTTCTCAACCCCAGGTTGATGCCAATTCTCCCAGAGAATGGCTCTCAATGCTACCCAAAAATCAACAGATGAGTGATATGTGGGATGACTTGAGCATTTATAGAGAGGGCATGGATGCAACAAAGGACACTGTTCTTGATTGTTATTTTTGGTCATAGGTCAAGTATGTTTTCCAGATCACCAAACCAACTTATAACATGGTTCAGTTTGCAGATTCAGATTGGTTGATCATTTGGGAGGTGTATGAACAAATGGACACTATGTTGGGGCAGATTAAGGACATTGTTCAACCTAGAGATGTGAAGTTGTATGAACATATCCATGTAAAGGTGGAAAAACAGTGGGAAAAGCTAAATATTACACTACATGCCTTAACAAGTTAGCATATGTGCTTGCCCCAAAATATTATTATATATCATGGCTTTCAACATCAACAGCTAGTGGTGGGGTGAAGAGAAAACCACACCAAGATCCAGAGGTTCAACTAGTCATATTCAAGCATTAGAAAAAATATATTTTGATGAGGAGTGTGATACCATACGGAGACAGTTGAGCCTCTACATTAGTAGCAATGGTGCCTTGGGTCCAACCATGCAATTAGAGATCAAGGGAATATGTTTTCTCTTAAGTGGTGGGACATGCATGGCAGTGCTACCCCAAAGCTACAACATTTGGCAATGCGGGTGCTTTCGCAGGTGGTGAACACTTCTTCTGTAGAGAGGTGTTGGAGCACCTACAATTTCATTCATAGTGTTAGAAGAAACAGGTTGAATGTAAGCCAGGTAGAGAGCTTGGTTTATGTGCATTACAACTTGCAATTGTTGTCCCATTACTGTGAAGAATCAAAGATGGATAAATCATTTAAGACTTGGGACTACAATCCAGAGGAGGACAATTTGGAGGATGGAGCATTGCTTTTGGAGCAATTGGAGAATGCTCTTTTTTATGATGAAGATAATGTTGAGATGCCACCCATCCATGCCGCCCCCATCCACTACCATGGTCCCCTTCAGACCAAAACTACAACAGCAACTACATTAGTAGGGCCTTCACATTCAATTCCATTTCCATCTACAAATTCTACACAGCTACATTCTGCTTCAAGCTCACTACCACCACGCGGAGGCTCATGGAGCAACCGTGGTGGTGCAAAGAGGGGCCAGCTTTAGTGTTTTGGACTTCAATGTTCATACCTTTTAGTTTTCATATTTCAGTTAAATTATCATTTTAGAACTTATGCAGATGGCCTATTTTGTTAACATAACTATTTGGTCATGTTGACAGTTGGTGGATAATTTATTTCATTCCATAAGTTAATGGTCTACATCTTATTATATGGTTTTAAAATTTGTATGTTTGTAATTGCTAGATGGTTTGTATTTGTAACTTTGCAATTGTTAGCAGCTAGATAGTTGATGCTTGAATGATTAATCATTAATGTACTATGGTAGTATGTAGTATGTACCATCGTACCATGATTCGTGAATATTTGTCTAGAAGTAGCATAAATATACATGTTTCACTTATTCTGCAACTAATTTGGCATTCTACATGTTTCTTTAATATAAATGTATTTTTAATATATATATATATATATATATATATATATATATAAACGATCCCGATATGCTCTACTCCCTAATTGTTTTGGAAAATGGCGCTTTTGAGCTCCTGCTCCTGCTCCAATGCTCGCTTTGATGCCACACTCTGGCAACCTTGTGTGTTGGACAAGAGTAAGTCATATCTCTTGTGAGTGACAAGAGTGAGTCTTATCTCTTGTGAGTGATAGGAGTGAGTCATATTTCCTGTTGGGGTTTGTCTTTTTTGTTGAGGGTTTGGGCACAATGAGCATTAGGAATCTGAGATCCGGTGAGTCATATCTGGAAGCCTGGTGTTGTATGTGCTACTTAACAAATATGCAATAAAAGACAAAACTGTTGGCTAGTTTTCCCCATTGGGTTTTCTAGGGTACATCTTGTGTTCGGTTTTCTTTGTGTTTGGTTGTGAGTTTCAGTGTGTTAATAATTAATAATTAACAAGTTAATTATTCGAGATTATAACTAGATTTGAACTCATTAAATTTTCACACCACATAGGAAGGAGAAGGGTTTATGATAATCTCTATCCTCTTTTCCTTTGTATCTGTGCACATATGGGTATTGATTTTGCATTCATTTTTTATTCCAAGGGTGTAATATTGATCTTTTGTGTGTATGAAGCACCCCCAAAGCCAAAAAGGAAGTGAATACTTTATTCAATCCCTTTCCTTGTAAAACATTTTATATTCTTGCACTTCACTAAGTAGGGTTTGATCAATCATGAGACCTTTCACCCTTAGTGACATATGAAACGAGGTCCTCTTAGAATGTACTTCTTTGACTCTATTTGCCCTTGGTGGACTGACACTAGTCTCTTGATTGGTTTCTCTCTATCCTCTCATGACCATTTCTTGTACTTCCTATGCTATGATCCATTTGCTAGGGAAGCCTCTTCATCTCACCTTGCTCCTTGTTGCCGCCTAATACACACCTGGGGGGGACACGGCAGGAAACCTTCAGGCCGCTCGGTGTGTCCTTGGGGGCAAGTGAGAGTCAAGTGCTGTCACCTAATTACTCGACTCCTCCATCTAGCCTCACTCCTAGCGAAGCCAAGGGGGATGGTCCCTATGAAAAAATGAATCTAAGGCTTTTAATCTATGAAAAGGAAAAGCTTATTCTAGGAGTTTATGATGAAATCACTTAATCAATATACCATAAGTCACTGCAACATTAAATGAAAGTCCACATTTTTAAGATACAACACCATTCATGACATTTTGTAAAGATTAATTTAAACAAAGGAAAAGTAAAGACCAGTGCCAATGAGAATGGATTGCTTGAAGGGGTTGTTTTTGTGGTCTCAGTGAAAGTATTGCAGTGTCTCAGTTGGTAAATTTTATGATTATTAAATGAGTGGATTAAGGAGTGGGTTAATTTTTGGTTTGGCCCAAAAGAAACCTAACCTTCGAACTGAGTGCTCTAGTAGCTTTACCAAGTGTCCAACTAGACAAGGCTAAACCTGCTTAATAGTAGCCTGCTGACTTTGTGGTTTCCTCCCATGCAACCTCCCGAGTTCTTAGAATTTGGTTCTAATGGATTTTCCTATTAAAGCTAAGTACCTTGCACCCGTTTCTGGTTAACCTTATTGTTCAGATTGAACTGCAAAGGCTAAGAGCATACTTTGGGTTTGGGGTGTTGGTAAGTTTTATTAAAAAGTGTGAATAGATGATTAATCTAAGCTCAACCCCAAGGGTATCTTTTCTTCACACCAAAAGAAAATGAAGTACTACTTCGGTAGATCAAGGGGGTTAATTTTATCTTGAAAGTTTTTAGAACAAGATTGTCGTTCATTTTAAAGTGAATGATTAATCTATACTAAACCCCAAGAGTATATTTTCTTCCACCAAAGGTGGAGTACTTCGGTAGAGCAAGGGGGGTTAATTTTACTTTAAGTTTTTTAGAACAAGTTGTGGTTTATTTTGTAGCACTTAGGTGAAAAATTGTAAAAGATTGTAAGGCCCCCTGGGACGCCTTGTGTGCTTTGTGAATGTTATGTAATTACTAATAACAAAAAGTAAACTAGTCTAAACCAAGAAAAAAAAATACAAAAAACTTAAAAAAAGTGAAAAAATGCGAATCCCCCCTAGGGGGATTGGGGTTCAGGCGCTGGAATTGCTTGCTTGCTCTTTTTATTTTTTTCGATTTACAAAATGAAATAGAGATGAACTACTGCTTGCTCTTTATGCTTAGGGAACAAGTTAGTTTACAATTTTATTGGAAAAAATGGATTAACACTTGAATTGCTGGTTCTTGGAAGTGTTCAGGGAGCCTTGATATGGTAAATTTCTTGAATCTTTGGGTTCAACCTACTAAAAAAAAAATATCAGACCAGCAAACAAAGTTAATCACAATGACAAATCAGAACACTTTAAGAGCGTTCTGACAACACTACAAATCACAAAAATGAACTACAATGCAACTAGTAAGTAAAAATGAAGTTTTGGGGCACTCTTTTGAATTTAAAACTAATTTTAAATTATTTTAAATGTTGGGACTGATATTTAAATGTAAAAAAAACCAACGAACAGTAAAATTCTTAGAATCTACCGAAACACACTTTAAGAGTGTATTTCGTTTATGTGCAAAAAAATGGAAAAATTCTACTTTAACAACTAGCAAATGGAGTAAAAAAAATAACTAAGGAAAGTGAGCTAGAAAGCTACTTTCCTTAGGATCTTTGGCTTGCTTTGAAAAAGCTAAGCCCAAATATCTAAAGGCACTTGTTTGCCAAATATGAAATGAAAACTAGAAAGCTTCTAAGACTTAGAAAGTACAATTTTTTAAAGATATTTCAAAAGATTGAAAACTTGCACTAAAAGTCTAAAACTTATGGATCTAGAAATTTAAAATTTAAATTTTGAATACTTGATCTAGATCTTAAATGATTTGAAACTTCACAAACCTTTAAGATAAATAACTTTGAGAAAGAACGTAAAAATTTCAAACCAAGGTAACCGTAACCGAAATAGCTTTAGAAAAGAGGAGAAGGAGATGAGGGAACTCTTTCACACGAGACTTCAAGATTTGGAGATGAATTCCTGGATTGTCGAGGGACTAGAACTGAAAAAAAAAAGTAGTTAGATAAAAAAAAGAGGGACAAGCAAGTCCTCTTCTCCTTCAACCAAAAGTGTACCTACAGCTTACATCAATTCATCACAAAGCATTAGATCTGGAAGCAACATATATAAGAAATCAAAATGCCAAAATACTCATAAACAAATGAAATATTTTAAAAGCTAGATCTCTTAACATATGAAACAACAAGACTAGGAAAGTAAACAAACTTGACTAGCCTAGCTTACAAAGCAAATAATTGTCCTTACAGTAAACCAAGATCTAAGGCAAGAAGTAGATGAGCAACTTATTACAAGCTTCCTTCATTCAACACATTGATCATGCATCCATACATCAAAGACAACACAAGGATTCGACCTCCAAAGTCTCTTTATTTCTCAGATAGTTCTCAATAGATTACAAAATAGCAAAGCTTTACCTCAAACACCAACTAGTGAGAGAGAAGGCACAAGCTTGCTTAAATAACCAAAACACATGCAAGAAGGGGCCAAAACCCTAAGGTAGGTGCATGAGCTTGATTGAAGATTAACTGCTGGTTGGTTGGCGTTGATTGAAATCTGGTTGGTATCCAAAGCCAAGGGATATGCGCCACCTCAAGAGAGGTATGCGCATCTCTTCATGTTTATATCCCAACCACAAAATGGTTGCCGTGTGGAGGAGCTGCCCACATGAGGAGGGCGTAGCTCACGTAGAGTTGGAAAGGCGTTTGATGCATGGATGCGAATGGAGGTATGATTGGGAGCCAAAGCAATGGGTTTGTGCCACCTCTCCATGAGGTAGGCACACTTCATTCCATCCAATCGTGAGCTGCCCTCGTGGATGATGCCCACGTGAATGGTAGAAAGCATATTTCCTTTGAATGTTGTATTTAATCCAAACTTAATTGCCCACCATAAATCCTTATAACATAATGTTTCACCTTTTAGCATAGTAGCCAATCATATGTGCCCTCATGCCATGTCATTTGGCATGTGTTTTATTCATTTTTTTACATATTTTATTTTTTGGAAATGGTGCATTTTTATGCATTTTAGCATTAAAATGCCACTTTGTAGCTCTGATAGGAAAAACTACTCCTTAGGACAATTTGAACTGCCCAAAACAGAGAAAGATCAGGTACCTCGGTAAAGAGGATGCTCTGAGCTTGAAAACGAACATCCCCGCGCCAAATTTTGACTCCGGATCACACTTTTATCACTTTTTGAATTTTTTTATTTAAATCATTAAAAATGGCTTAAAAATGCGAAAAAATTATTTTTCTCTGAACTGATTGAAACTTTTGAGGGACCTAGTACATGACCAAACGACAAAAATTTAGCATCTAGCATGTTTATAAACATTACAAAATGGACTCTAATAATCCCCTAAGGCCTAACCACCACTTTGGGCATTCCAGCTTTGGAGGAGCAGGAGAAAACCTCATCGATTATACTCGGCTAAAGGCAAAGCATAATCGACCAGGGAAAAAACTCCGTGAATACCTTCTTTGGTTGTCAAGTCCAAGGGAACTGAGTCACTCAAAGACTACCATGCTAGCACGCTTTATTACAAACCCAGTGGGGCATGGTCACTTATTACAGAAATGAAAAAGATGGCCAAAATAGGCCAAGGCTGGAACATCAGAACTCTGATAAGCACAAAACGTTGTGCAATACTGGCGGCTCACTGAAGTCCAACTGATGTGCAATTCAACTAGTAACACTCCTCATTGTGTTTGCCCTAGTAATTCTATCTTAGAGAAGCCCCCCCTGAGTTGGGAAAGAGCCAACAAGAAGTGTGAAGGGGATTGTGAGGTGACATTGGCCTTTCGTTTGACTTCCCCTCGGCTAGCTTGCTTCTTTGGGACATTAATCACTCAAGCTAGTTTAGGAGGCAATAGGAAGCACACGAAGTCTAGAACTCTGTAACAGGACTCGTGAGTCAAACTCGGAAAATCTCGAGTTTGACTCGGATCGCCTATGAAACGAGCCGATTCAACTCAGGCCGAGTATAACTCACGTTGACCTAGTTTGGGTTGTTTGACCAAATATAAACTGTGCCTTTGAGTCGACTTAGTGAGTTTGACTTGCGATTCAAATTGGATCGACACCTAGTTTAATTTAAAAACCCGTTTTTGGCTTCATTTTATCTTATCTTTTGTTCTTTGTTTTCAACAGTCACGGCGATAGATAGTCATAACTCTTTCGCGTCCTGCAATTCGCAATATGTCCGCGTTCATCTTCGATGGACATAAAAGAGGAACGGCGATGGGCATCATGTTCATGTCGCGTGACTCCCTGGAATGCATTTGTTGACTCGTTGTGTTTATACCTTATCATTGGTCGAGCTAATGCGATGTTTGTTGGGACTCGGGAACATGGAAAAGCTTAATTGCAAAATGGAATTTATAAAATGCACATATATTATTAAATATATAAATGCTTACATATATTATTATTAATTACTTTATTGTTGTTAGAATTTATATTAAGTTATTAATTACATAAATGCTTACATATACTAAGTTATTGCACTTTATATAAATGTTTACATATATTATTAATTACTTTTAAACTTATATTTACATTAATATAAAATTATATATTAGTTCATAAATTTATAGAATTCAATATTAAATTGAATATGCAATATATTTATTATTTTTTGAATAAAAAATCTTTATATTCAGGAAGGATATCTTATCTCAATCTGGACTCATCTTATGGATGATAATTTATATATTTTGGACTTCTAATTGATAACTTGCAGTATAAGGACATTGCTATTTTGAATATCTATGATAAATGTTTTTTTTTAAATTCAAAATATATGTATATATTTAATTTTTTGTATTTGCCAATTTGTTCCCGATTTTTTCCCGATCCGATTCAAACTCTTTGCTCTTTTGCCTTGTCGATTTATTGCTGATTCTGGGTCTGGTAACATTGGTCTAGAACACTGTGGGGTGTCTCTCCATTAGCATCTTGCCGGTGACCACATAATTAGCTGCATTATTTGTTATGATTTGCACAACATCTTCCAAACCAATCTCTCGGATGAACCCATTCGACAATTTACACAACATTGTCACATCTTTAAGATGCCTGGATGCATCAATGGATTTAATAAAGATTATACACTTAAAACAATGTACCAACAAATTAAGAAGGGTTATACCCTTCCTATCTATCCAACCATCGGACATCACTGTGCATCTAGTCAACTATTGACTTCTTTAGGTCCTCCAATCTAATATTGGTGTCATTTTTTTGTTGTTGTTGAATTGGCCCTAGCAATTCCTCGTAGGTACGACACTTATAACTTGGGCCAACAATAGCAATAACATCACACATTGGTTGGAAATATTGATTGGTCTTTGAGATGCTCAAAGTTTTGTCGCTCCAGAAAAGACACTTCCTTACAACCTTGTTTGCTTCTTGCTTCTCTTTTCTTTTAATGTTGTCTTGATGGAAGGTTGAGCCCTATCTCTGCTTCTTGGAACAAAGAAAGATGAGATCCTCATGGAAAGTTAATTTGTGTAGTCCCTATCACTGCATTGAATCCTAGATTTGCCTAGGGTTTGTGAGGGTTGAATCCCTGATCTAGCCACTACACTAGCAGCAAATTCAGCTTTGGAAGCAGCTGGCTCTTCCTTCTTTTCATCCTTTTCATAAATATAATTGTGGGAAGCCCGCATAATCTCTCGGGTTGATGCATTGCAAATCCGAACATCATGCCTTTGGATTTTAGCCAAGTGGTACTTCAAATGGCTAACCCTCCTGTCATATGCTGGCCACACAGTTTACAAGACAATTTTTGATGGTTTGTCCCTCGTTTGATTCACCATACTACCAAATTGGTTCCAAAGGCTTCGACATGTTGGCAAAGCAACAATCAACTTCCAACTTGAAACCTAGGGCCAAAGGAAATGCAAATAAAGAATATAAAACACTGTTGGGAAAAAAACACAGTTTGCTGGAAGAAAAAACCATACCTCTAGATTGTTCAACGAGAGATGAAAAATTATAGTGAGAGGCAAGAAATATGGACTTTGAAAACCTTGTAAATCTGGAAAAAAGTAGTTAAAATGGTGGAATTTGCAGAAATATTTGAAATTTGTTAATATCAACACCGTAGGTGTTAATTTTTAGTGCAGCTGCGAGACCCATTCTCAGAGAGAATGGTACCCTAGTCAGTTAACTAGGGTTCCTGGTCAAGATAACCAGACAGAGTAATGAGTAAGACCTTAGAAGGTACCCTAGGGCCCCTAGCTGTCTCCTAGGGTTCTTGGTCAAGGACCAAGCAGATTGATGCCATGGCAAAGCCCCTAGCATGTGGCTAGGGCCCCTATTTGTCTCTAGGGTATTTTGGTCTGGGACCAAACAGTTCCTTGGTCACGAGGACCAAGCAGATCCCATAGGTTGAGGAAGAGACATCCTTGTCTAGAACCAAGCAGAATCTTGGTCAATGACCAAGTAGATCCTGCAGATGGTTGATCAACATTCAGTTTGGGACTGACAACTCAGCTTGAGGCTGAGGACCATTCTCTGGGAGAATGGAGGACCTAGTGATGGACCAGAGGTTGATCAACATGACTCAATCTAGGACTGAAGCTGAGAGCCATTCCTTGAGAATGGAGGTACTTGGTCAGTTACCAAGATTATGATGTGTGATGTCCTCTTCTCCTAGGTCTTCGAGATGGATGAGTTAGTTGGTCTTCTTAAGGGACTGGCTACCCCTTGATGAAGCCACTGACATTTGACCTTAGGAGCAGTTCAGAGGACCACATGATCACATCATCCTTGTGAACCCTTCCTTATACAGTGATGATGAACTTTCAAGTTATATGGAACATTTGTACATTTGAGAGAGAGATGATTGGTTGCACCTTCTCCACCCCGATTGATTTACTTTTGGTCCTTACACCTTATTGTTCTTGGTCTTGTGGTACTTTGTGTTGTTTACCCACTTTGAGTTTTTTTGATGTTTTTGGGTATTAGGGTTGTGTGCCCACCTTTGTGGTACACCCCTTGGTACTAGGGTTTTGGGTCATGTACCCATCATTGTTGTATGGTTTGATTTATACCATCTTATTGGTCTTTGTACCCTAGTACCCACCTAAGTTACCCACTTTTATAGTTTATGGGTTGACAACCACCTAAGTCTATATATATATATATATTTTTTTTTTTATTATTTATTTTATTATTTTCATTTTTTATATTTTATTTTTTATCTTTTTATTTTATTTTTTATCTTTTTATTTTATTTTATATTTTTATCTTTTATTATTTTTTATTCTTTTTATTTTTATCTTTTTATCTTTTGATTCTTTCCTAAATTTATGGAGCCCTAATTTAAGGATTATTTTATTAAATCTTCTAGAAGTTCTAAGTCTCTATTTAATGAAGTCTCCCTCATTCATTTGTCATTCACCTATCACCTCATCCTTGCTCTCCTTTGTGCTTGACGTCAAGGGTTTCTGTTGCTTGCTGAGGCCATCCTTCTGCTGGAGATCTTCATCTATTTTTTTTAGATCTGATAGGGTTGACTTTGAAGGTTATTATGCTGCTGCTAGTGTTTGCTGTTTCATCCTTGACTGAGCTGTGAGAATTGTTGCCGCCACCTGTTTCAGCTGTAAGGTTTACTTGGGGTTTGCTGAGGTTTGATTGGAACCCTTTTTCTGCCTTGTTGAGACAGCCGTGACCTTCCCTTGCCTGTTGTTTATCGTTTTGAGGAGGCCATGACTCCCATTTGCCTGCTGGTTATCTTTTTGAGGAGGCTGTGACTCCCATCTGCCTGCTGGTTACCAATTTGTGGAAGTCGTAATGTCTAGCAGTCAGATCCTGGCTGCTCTGTGGAGGCCGTGAGGTGTGGAGATCTTTTCTACCTGTTGTGGTGTTTGATTTATGTGCTAAGGGTTACTGTGGCCCTTATATTTGAGATCTCTGTGATTATTTCAGACTCATACTTTTGCTTTTCTTTGTGCTGAGTTTTGTAGACCCTGTTTGTGGTCTAACCTTTTGTATTAAGACTTGTAGGGTCTGTTCTTTGTGCTGATATTTTTGTGTTGATTGGTTGAGGTTTTTTTTCTTTCATCACCTAGGGTTTAGACGCTTTCTACTTACATCTATTAGACATAATTTATTCTGGGTCTTTATTGTGACTTTCATTGTGTTTTTCCTGATTGCCTTTGACCTACCTTGTTCAGCTCTCTCTCTCTCTCTCTCTCTCTCTCTTTGGTTGTACTACCCTCCTGTAGAGTCTACTAGTTTCCAGTTTTGACTGGCCTCTCTGAGGCACAGTTTCTTACTGAAAGTAACTCTTCTGAGTATCCCAAACTACATCTCTTTAATTATGTGATCAATTTATATATTTACATTACATGTTACTGAAGATTAATTCAGCACAGTGATCTAACTGGTAGTGTTAAAATTACCTTAACACAGTGACCGACCTGATAGTGCTAAAAGTGTGAAGTTGAAAGAGATGAAAATTATGTTATGTTAGAGTTTACTACTGCATTCAATGTTTGTAAATGTTTATTAAATGTATTTCTGCATTAAAGTATATTGATTTATTATTCTTCTGCATATGACCCTAACTTGATGAAAAATTCACAGTAGGGCATAGGCAGAGATAGCAATTGATTCATTCTGGAATAAAAGAAAATTTGACGGTGATAAGAGCAATTATTTGGCCCTCCTAAACCTGGTTCTTGATGATGGTATACCCCCTCCCTCGTATCCCCCAATAGGTGCAAAGAGAAACGACAAAAAACCCCAAAATCAGTTTTTAAGCCGCCGTAACTCATCTTTCCTGATTTTTTCTATCATGGTGCAATTTTTTTGTGATTTTTCCCAATTTTTGCAAAACGTTGCGTGGTCTGATTTCTAGGAAAAAGTCACTATTTTTCTGGGCCAAAATTTTTGCTAGTGTTTAACATCACAATTTTGCAAAATTTTCAACTATGGGTAGGATCATATAATGGCGTTAACCGAGGGTGTTTCAGTGTTTTGAATCAATTCTGCTCGTGTGATTTTTTGGCTGATACTGAGGATTCCCTGCAATTGGTCCTGTTTTCATTTGTGTCCGTCACTGTAGGGTCAGAGACTCAGATCCCATTCACTCTCGACTCATGGCTTATTTTTATTTTTTGGTATCTTGTTGTGGTTCACAACAATAGTGATGTCTAGGTTGGCTACCATCCCTAAAAGGATTTAGCCAGCCAATGACCAAATATTGGTTTTCTGCCACAGGTATTGTGGAATTGGCCACAAGCCAGGAGGGATGCAACCTGCTCTGATACCAATTTTTATGAATCAAATGATTCATAAACCGACTGTGCATTGCAAAAGAGTACACAAACTCATAATTATTATGCCAGAAAAGAAAATAATAGATAGTCTGATTGATATGAATGTGACGATACAATGTAATCTGTTTAAACTTTATATATTGCTGAAGAAATGGATCACCACCTTTGACCGTCTCTGTATGTAGTTCTTACCTAGTACACGACTTTGGGCAATGTCTAATATTTTGTTGAGTTCTGAGATCAAATTTTTGACCATTTAAACTTACAAATGTCTGCCAATTTTTTCTTATAGATGTTGGATATTATTATTGAGTTCTTTGGAGCTTTTGTCTAATATATCTATTAAACCAAAATGCAACTGTTGTAGCCAAAGGAATATTGATTGAGGATAGTTATTCTCTGTATTGCTAAAATGATGATATTCATTATGCATCATATCTCATCTAATATTGTATCAATGCAGGATTATGGTCATGTCCATGGTCATCAAATATGGCAAGAAGAGTCCATTCAAGTAGTCTCTCATCAGACGGAGCTGGTATGCCGGGTTGAATCTGGCACTTCTTTTGTTTTCTTATTTATAGTGTTTGTCTTTCTCTAATTTTGTTATAAAATTT
Organism: Larix kaempferi; assembly: GCA_027924585.1. NCBI lineage: Eukaryota > Viridiplantae > Streptophyta > Pinopsida > Pinales > Pinaceae > Larix > Larix kaempferi. The sequence continues at coordinate 10,474,483 of BSBM01000397.1, read as the reverse complement.
TCATACTATCATATTATGATTGGTTTATCAATAGGAATGCAATGCATATCTCAAGAGGAAAACACAGGACTTGCGAAGTAGGTGCTTGAACATCAAGGATCTTTCAAGTGTGAGGACTTTTATTGGTATTTCTTGTCAACCTCAACTATGTTTATACTTTATTGATATGATGCAGTTACACGAAGTAGTGAGCAATAGGTGAACTATATCAGTGTTTAAACATCCAATGCTTGCTATTTTTTTTTTTAAATTTCTCTTTTACATTACGGACTATATTTATTTATATTTTGATTTACAAGCATATATATTACACATCTCATTTAAACTGCACTATTGCTTTTAAAATTTTTGAAAAGTATTATATCAGATGGACTTAGGCCATGTGTCGCATCAGCGTTAAGCACGGACATTATAGAGCTCCCTCATGTTAGGCTGTAAAATGTACCCCGCTTCTCTCAATGGCAAAGCCATGTATAATAATTTAACATTCTTACGCTATGCAGATTCACTATACTTGACTGACTTACAAAAAAGACTCTACCTAAAAAGCTATGAGAATTCATGCTTCCTACAATAATGGTAAGAGGTACATCTCAAAGTTGAATAATTATTTGAGAGAATGAATGGATACCTTAAAAATATCATGTATATTGAATTTTGTTATTAGTTGGTAAATAAGGCACTTCTTTTAATGTAAAGGAAGCCTTCATTAATTATCGTGGTCATAAGAGCCAGATTTTGCCTAATGGTGCATCCTCCTGAGTGGTTTAGCAATCTGCATTGTCATGAATTCAAAATAATTAAACTAGTAACCTTTTGGGAACCCTTCTCATCTTGCTTTGTAATGCTTCTATGAAGATGCTTGCATGGATTGTCTGATCAAGTGGTTGGTGGCATATAAGACTTCTGATTCTCGTGTTCATAGTGTTTTAATCTTGCAATTAAATAGTTTAATAGAGAGCAATATATTTTAACATCCGGAGAGTTTCTATATTTTGTAATTTCCGACAACTATCTTAGAGGAGATATGTGAATATGTGAAACCAATGGAATCTGGGCTAGACTTATCATCCATCTTGAGTGTCCCATACCATGCAAGAAGTCTAGGGCATGGCCAAAAACCACTTGTATCACATGGGCTATGCCTCACCGAAACATCCGGACTGAACCCAAGCCAAGCACACCTTATACTTGTGGAATATGAATGTGCTCATTTCACCATAGGTGATGCTACACCATTGACACCCAACCATTGGCAACCTTGTTAGGACTTCCCTTGAGCCAACATAGTCAAACAACGATCCATCCAACATATGATGATGTTTCCAACCATCTAGTACAATACTTGACAGTGCTCGAAGGTCATGTCCTTCTCAGCATGAGGCATTCACATACTTTTGGTCCCCACCTAAATGCTCATTGTAGCATGGGGGATGCACCACCCTCATGTTTCCAATCATGCTGTTGTCTACTGAATCTTGAACCATAGGGCTCGTCGATTGTTTGTCCCTACACAAGCAAGACTTCCTTGGTCCTCTTATCCCGTAAGTTTGTACACCGTCCTAACCAACTCACGATTGTCTCATGCAAGCTAATCACCAAGGCTACCAAATATCGGTTTTTCCTATTGTATTGCCAAGTCTACCCAACACCACAGGGAAGCACTTGTGCACTCAAGTCTTCCTTGAAGTCTGGGGTCGCGACATTCTCTCCCACATAAAGATGTAGACATCCTCGTCAACACAACTCCATCAACACATCCAATAAAGGGTGTTAGTGGTAAAGCGACACTTTCGCAAGTTCCATATTCGAACATGGCTCTAATACCATATGTAATGGGGTTAGACTTACTGTCCCGCTTAAGCGTCCCATACCAATCAAGAAGTCTAATCATTGCTCGGCACCACTATGACCTTATTAGTTGGGCATGACCAACAACTGCTTGTATCACGTAAGCTATGCCTCATCGAACCCAAACCAGGCACACATTATACTAGCGGAATATGAACCTACCCGTTTCATCATAGGCGATGCTACACCATCACCACCCAACCACGGGAAACCTTGTTATGCCTTCCCTCAATCCAACATAGTCGAACAACTGAGCACCCAATGTATGATGATGCTAACATCCATCTAGTCCAATACTTGATGGTGCCTGTTGCTGCCTAAAACACACTTGGACACGGGTAAGTCTCCCAATCGCTGTGTGTGTTCTTGAGGGAAACGATGAGTTAAAAACCCAATGTCACCTCCGTCTCGCGTAAAGTTGGAATACTTTCGAGACAAGCTTGGTGTGGTCTAATGGGACCTTTCTCGAAAGAGAGAATGATAGAGTTCCTATCCTTACGGGACTAATGCCAGTCCTAGGGACTGAAGATCAGTACTGGCTGACTGATAGTGTTCCAGTTCTTAGGAACTGATGCCAATCCTGGGGACTGAAGATCAGTACTGGCTGACTGATAGGGTTCCAGTTCTTAGGAACTGATGCCAGTCCTGGGGACTGAAGATCAGTATTGGCTGATTGATAGTGTTCCAGTTCCTAGGAATTGATGCCAGTCCTGAGGACTGAAGATCAGTACTGGCTGATTGATACTGTTCCAGTTCTTAGGAACTGATGCCAATTATGGGGACTGAAGATCAGTACTGGCTGATTGATAGTGTTCCAGTTCTTAGGAACTAATGCCAGTCCTGGGGATTGAAGATCAGTACTAGCTGACTGATAGTGTTCGAGTTCTTAGGAACTGATGCCAGTATTGGGGACTGAAGATCAGTACTGGCTGACTGATAGAGTTCCAGTCCTTGGTGACTGAAGATCAGTACTGGCTGACTGATAGTGTTCCAGCTGATGATGTTGCTGACGAGGATGTTCCAGCTAAGGATATTGCTGATGAGGATGGTCTAGTAGAGGATGTTCCAGCCGACGGTGTTGTTGATCTAGCAGAAGATGTTCCAGCCGATGATGTTTCCCACGAGGATGTTCCAGCTGACAGCGTTGCTGATCCAGCAGAAGATGTTCCAGTAGAGGATGTTGCTGACGATGATACAAAGGATGCTGCTGATGGTGATATTTTAGCAGATGATGATGATGATGCTACTCCAGCAGATGATACCCCAGACATATGATGATCCAAAATATTCCTACGACATATAGAGATTCACAAGTCAGTTGTGCAACTATTGATGTTACTTGCAGAATACCTTCCTAGTTAAGAAGGAGTGTTAAAAGAATGTAACTGCGGAAGATATTCTATTTGATACTTGTCTATTGCATTATTGTATTCCTCCTTCGGGAGATGTCATTGATGTAATTAATAATGTAAGAGTCATTGAAAGAGTCAATGTAAACCCTAGGTCTTGTGTCAGCCTAGAAGAACCCATTATAGATTATTATATTATGTATTTGACAAGTCGGCCCAGTTAGTTAGGAGAAGTCGGCCCTGTTGGGGAAAAGTCACCCCAACGGAAGAATATAAATAGAGGATGTCTCTCTCATTTGTACTCACTCATCTCACTCACACAAGTTCGCATAGGAGAGAGAGAGAGAGAGAAGTTCACACAAGTGGAGGAGTAGCTGATCTTGTCTTGGGGTTTACTTTTGTACTTTGTGATTTCTATATTGAGGAAGATTTTGTCGGGGTTTTCTCCCTTGTGGTTTCCGCGAGAGAAATATTGTGTTCTTGTTGTGCTTGTATTTCTTTTAGTGATAGATTGTTTAATGCTATATGCTAAACAAGTAAAAACTAACAAACTCAACTGAAAAATAGAAGAGAAAAGTGACTTAGGTATACACAAGTTAGGGCATGCAATGTCAAAGCTATAAAAGAAGAATAAAGTGAGTTACTCGGTAGCTATTATTATTATTGCTCATTGAGAATTGGTTTGAGAGCTCTGAGAGCCATTTAGCGTTTAGGTCACACTGCCCTAGCCAACAAGTTTTGGTTCGATGTTGAAATCTATACATCCTAGTCAACTTCAAAAGGATAGATCACCCTGATCTATCACCATGCTTCAAGATTGACAGAGTTTGTCAAGTTTTGAGTTCAGGGTTCGAGTTTCATACTAGCTGGTTGATTTATCACAGCTGTGGTTCAATTTTGAGAAGATTGGGCAGTGAGGGCACACCCTTGGAAGTCTGAGTACAAGGAGAGGGCATATTTATATCTTGTTGAGAGCAGCAAACACTTAATAAATATTTGGCAAAGATCACATCTTTCATTGCTGCAAATTTGCTGTTGATATCGTGGTCCTATTGGCAACCCTTTTCCATTACAAGGGGGGCCATTCTTCACAGTAGGAGCAGTGTAGAACTCACCAAGTTTGGGGGCAGCAATTTCATGTATTGGCAACTCCCTGGCAGCAGCGTCTTCTTTTGACAGTAGCACGGATGTAGAGTAAGGACGTGGGCATATACATCTGGTGTTTTTCATAGAAGGCCCTAATCCATTCGTGTATTAGTCCTTCTCTTCCATGGACAGCGAATAGACATTTAAGAGGTAAACTATTACTGGAGGTTTGTATCATCTTCTAAGTTCTAGGAGACGTGAGCCACATATAAAGTTGCTGATTATTGGAGAAGCCACAAGCTTAACCTTAGAAGTCGTGTGGATCAATAAAGAGGTCATATAATTGCCAAGAATACCAAGTACCAGCTGATCCACCATTTAAATATCAGTCCTTGGCGAGGGAGAATTGTATGACTGTCATTCCACTCTTATTGGCAGCTATTCATCATTCTAGCAGCAATCTCCTATTTTGAGGAGCTGCATGCATTAGAGGAAGGCGTGAACATAAATTACAGTGCTGGGCGTGTTCTGTACACCTGGGCGCATACAATAATTGTTATAGAAGGGAAGGTCTACCTCATCGAGTCATCGTGGTCATGATGGGCGTTTTCTGATTGTTGGGCCATACATTATACCTTGGGACGGTCATCAATTAAAGTGGCGAAGTCGCTTGCATACGTGTGGGCATATATTATTATGAGGCAGCACACTTTCATTGAAGTCTATTTACAAATCTGGGTGATGGTGACAAGCTGCTACAGCCATCAACAGTCCACTCTCATCATTAACTAAGGTAAAAAATATTCAATCTCTGATAGCTGGTTGTCATTGATTAGTGTGAAGTATATTTATTACCAGACTTGCATAATCAGATCTATAGATCTTCCGGGATTTCTTAAGCTTGTTATCATTGAACTTGTGACATTCATTTATTAAATATGGGACATGCAATTGATATTTGAATAAGCAAACCATCATGCAATACCATGTAATGTTATTTTGGTTCATGCAAGTATGTTATCTATAAGCTTGGGTATCAAATTACTAAACCTACACCTAGTATCTCAGCAAACCCTACACAATAGCAGAAATTATCAGTTTGGGATATTACAATCACCAAGCACAAAAGACAAGATAATCGGCATTTGGGGCAGAGGCAGAGTATATTGCAGGCAGAGCGCATTCATCTAGTCTCTTAACCAGCCCTAGGGCAGACCTCTCTCTCATGGAGCAAGGGCGTATTCCTTGACTGTCTTGAGCAGCAATTTCATCCACAGCCAAGACTTGAAGCCTTTGGTAGATCTTGAGCTTTCTAGATGGATATACTAAGCGTGAGCAAGGTTCTCCCTTGGAGAAAGGCATGACCTTCCCCTTGAAGGAAGCAACTATCATCATTTTGTTATCACACAGACTCTAGCTGCTGATGATAGGTGTCCCAACAGGGATGGTAGAGGGTGAGTAGCTAGGAAGGTGTAACCAGCAATGGCCAAGTCCTCTGCTCAAGGAACGGAAGTCACACCAGACAAGGTTATTGTCACTTCAGACGAGGCACGTAGCCAAGTCAAGGGGGAGACTCCGCTCAACCAATGAATGTTGAGAGACAAAAATACACCCAAATCCCAAATAAAAGATAAGAGGTAGAAGCAGAGATTGAGTGTAGATGAGCTCCTAAGTCTAGTTTTAGCCACCGGTTGGACACACGGATGAAATAAGCACATAAATGAAATGTGACCAGCGATTGAGTGTGATGAATAAAATAGATTAGATTAAAGATCAAATGGCTGAAAATAGTCTAAGGATGTAAACAAGCTAGAGGTGAAAGAGTGGGATGATCTTGCCCAGGGAAGAGAGTCGAGCAGTGAAACAATGGACCTAGGGCAGAGATAAATTAGTGTTTGATGGCACTTCTAGCAATTGGTAGTTTGATTCTTTAAGGTAAAATGACGATCTAAAGCCAAATCTAAACTACCCAGAACCCCAAAGTGACCCGAACCAACTAAAAGAGAAAAACGCCCTAGAGGGGCATTTTTGGCAAAATGACCAGTGCTAGATCTATGGGTTAATGGAGTAAAAAAAACTATGAAACTTTGGATTTAGACTTTTAAGAACAAATCATAAGCGGGTTTGGAGAGAAATTTAAGTTCCTACGGTCAAATTTTTAGTTTTTGATTTTCTTTTGGTTTTACATGCAGTTTCAGCTTAGCAAACACATCAGAAATCTAACTAGAGAATTGAGCATGAGAGGAATACCTGAAACAAAGATGAATGGCTGAATATTTGTGTGAAGACCACTTGCTGAATCCAAGTGATGAGCAGCCAGCGCTTTCCCTAAGCGTTTGAGCCAGCCGGAGAGCAAGTGCGCCCTAGCTACCTACCACAAGAAATGGAAAGTCAGAAATCTGCAACAAATAGATAGTTAACACAGCAAAATGAAAGGCAAATAATTGAGAAATTGAATGATAAACAACAAATTCAACTCCCTCTTTAAAAATCCTTGAAAAAAAACCCAAGTGTGGAGCTCCCACTCCAAAAAATGCGCCCCTCTTCAAGTGGCCTTCCAACCTGCAATTTGTTTCAGCTGTAGAAGATCGATAAATGCACTAGAAAATTCATCAATACATCAGCAAATGGCTATCAATCATCACAACATTCATCTAAGCAACAATGTTTCAAGAACTCTCAAGAATCTCTTCTCTATTTCAGTCTAAATGTTTACAAAAAATACCCAAGAGAGCTATACAATGAGTGAGCTCCTTCTCTTATAGAGATGGCTCAAAAACCTAGCATCTTCCCCCCAAAACCAATGGCTGGGATTGACTTTCTCAAGCACCAAATCGATGGTGGAGATGAGCTCATGAAGGGGGGTGCGAATTGCCCATGTCTAGCGCACTTGTGGAGTGGGGGACCCATTGTAGGGTCCATACAATACATAAAACATGAGTTAGGGGGTGTCTATATCATGTTTTATCCCCCTAATTAATACATCAAGGTCCCACATAACAATAAACATCCAAATCGAAATTGCCTAGGTGGAGAAAAATGCTCCCATGGGAAAATTCGACCTCTAGAGTGAGCTGGTCCAATGGAGGGACCCACAGCCAAAAATACAATGTCCAAACATTACCAAATTACCTTCAAGTCACCCTTGTATTAGCCAGCCTTTGATTTTGCCATTTGCCATAGTTGCCTTTGCCAAATTTTGATTTTTCTTTTAATTAACTGCTGGTTTTTATTGTTGAAGGTGTAAATTGGGATTTTGAACCACTTATAGTGCCCGGATTGTCGAACCGTCTATTGCAATGTGATCGTGGACCCCAAAAATAGTAGAAATGGTCACTTGAACGACCACGATCCATCACTTAGGCACTGTTTGCCCAAAATCCATGATTTTTAATTAAAACAGGTCATTAATGACCAATAATAATTAAAAATCTCATCGCTGCCTCAACCTTTTCAAATTCTGATGCTTGGAGGTTCATATGGGACCTGTTATCACATATATAGTAGCCGGGCTACCATACATTATTTTTCTCATTCCAGTACACTATTCAGCCAGTTCCCTTGCATTTGAGATGCCGAGATGAGCATCTAGATCGGATCACTATCAGATTGTGGACAGCAGTTATATTCCCCATGCCATGACTGAGTTTCAGGACACTCAGAGAGATGCCCGATATAGCCATTATGCCATTGGTACAGAGCAGACAGTAGCGCCCAGAGTTACAGCAGCAGTTCCAGAGGACAGATGATGGTACAGGTTGATGTGCATTCAGGTATATGACTCAGCAGGTATATTATTGTGTTATGGTTAGATTGCTTTTATACTTATTCTTATAGCATGTCTTAGCACTTAGTGTCATGATCTGGCGATCATATAGATACATGGACCTGGTTGACCTATTATTTATATTATATTGTCCCTACTCAGACTTAGAAGTTCACTATTCATACTCATTGGTACATACCCTCCTTAGGGAGAATAGAGGTGATCATTACACCATACTCTGGCTTGCTAGTGTTGGCTCCATCATTTCATTGTCTTCATCCATCCGTGGCCTACCTTTTAGATTATTACCCTGATTTGCTACTTGACTAGTGACATGGAGGACCTTTCCCCACTGTAGCCTCTGTGTTGGATGAGCTTCCCTGTTTATTGTGTCTCGGCTCTGAGTTGGTGACAGAACTTACCTATGGTGAGTTGGAGTTCCTTGAGAATTCCCCATAGTCACTAAAGTTGTGTTGGCTAAACCTGAAACTTTTAGTGCTGCCATCAATACAAAATCTGGAAAAATCAAATGCTATATCTTGTATATGAAAGAAATGCCAAATGAAAATGGCCATGAAAAATAAAATGTTATATCTTTTGGAAAAATAAATACCTAGGTAAACAAGCTGTCCATGACACACCTAGAAGTGCTCAGGTAAACAAGTGCCTTAAAAACACACCTGCAGCAGAAAGCCTAAAAATAAATGTAAATCTATGCAATGTGTTTGTAAACACACATAGATCAAGGCTGTGGAAACCTCAGGCCCAAAAAGCAATGGAACTTAAATGTTATATCTAAACAATTGCTGGCCTTGCTTGTATTATGGATTGTGCGCATCTGTGAAGGTGAATAAACCCTCTTTAAACAACTCATCCATTTGTGAGACACCGCCTTTCCCTGTGTTATTGCTCATTCAGTATATGCTATGGTGTATTCCCGTTCCCTTGCCGAAGTGTCACAAAGTCAAGTCAGTCAAGTCATCCCTTAGCCTAGCCAGTTAATTTAAGCCTTCACCCTTCACTAGCAAATTGATCACAACTATGAAGTGAGTATGGTCCTGAAAGTCTAGTCTGAGTAATAATAATAATTAACGACACTATATATTTGGATTTAGATCGCCAGTCATGATTACTCTGTGTTTAGTAGCTATTTGAATAAATTGTAAAGCATGTATTAACCGTGACACCTTGCAGCAGCTATGGATGGTAGTCTGAGTTGTATTTGGTCTTGGTTAGACCTAGTTTGACCATGGAGGACCATGGGACATGAGATGTTGGACCTTATGATGATATGGATAGATGATATATGGTCTATGTATACATACATGATGACTCTATGCAGCAGCTACAGGGTTATGATGATGATTCTGGGGTTACAGCAGTGTTTGTATATGTACAGCGCATTATTATTGGCCTTGATCCGGTATATTGGATATTTATTTGGATCATGCAGAGATTCATATGGTGTATGAGTACACATCTTGGATGGATTTGGACCTTCTGAGTCCAATGGGACAATTTTTTTTCAGTTCCGGGCACTTACAGTGATGATTTAGCCTCAGTAGGCTGTCCTAGTACAGTCTTGGCTTGTCGGAGGCCCTGTCGGAGCAGATGTGATTTTTATCCGGTTGACCTAGGGCGCTGATGATGGAGGGGGTGGTCCAGCCACTTGTTTTTACCATATTACCCCCCTTCCAGACACATTGGTGCCCTCACCTTGACAGCGCCAGCACTCCAGGAGGCTGTTTGGGGCAGTTTCACGCTTCCCGAGGCATTTCAGGATTGGTAGAAATGGCTATTGAGGAAATCGATTTGGGATACTGAGGCAAAGTTATGGCATGGTATGATCAGTGATGATAGATCGGGGCCTTCCACACCTTCTCCAGCAGTTTCAGCTTCATCGGGGCCCGCATCCATCACTTATGGCACTTTCTGTGGATTTCTGAGGTCTTTTTGAGGCCTACTATTTGACTATGGTGGCACGATTTGGTACATTCATGATTATTTTTTGGTTATTGTGCTATGGGGATTGACCAAGGAGGGATAAAATTACCCCTTGGACCCACCATAAGCCTCTTATGATATTTTGTCATCATGATTTGGTGGGATTCCCCTCTTTTAGTGCGATTTTGTCCACTTACATAATATTTTATTAGTGATCCATGTATTTTATTGTTGAGGTCATCTCAACCATCGATTAGACATTTGTATCTTTTAATCTTAGCCACTCATTTAAAAAGTGGTTAGGATTTTGATGCCTCTCCTTCCTATTTAAAGGAGAGAGCTCCTCATTGTAAAGGGACTTTTGGCTCTGGATTATTGGAATAGAAAATTATTATTGCATCTATCTCCAATGTTGTGGTGAATGTTTTTGGTGTTCGTTCGTTGGTTCTTCCTTTGCACTGAGTTATTGGAGATCTTGTTTGCCATATCTATTGTACCACGATTTTGCATCTACAGGTGGAGGCCGATTTGCTTGGAGGAGGAGGTATTGGTAGGGGAAGACTCTCCCTACTTCTTCTTTGGAGCTCTTCGTTGGTAACAGGGAGTATTACTGTCCCAGGACCTTCTATTTCATGTTACTATTTGCATTTCTCTTGTATTTCTTCCATGCTTGATCTTACTGATTGAATTTCATTCCTTGGTTTGACAGGTAGAGGAAGGCGCACTTGTGGACTTGGGCATCAAATTGGCAAGCAAATCAACAATCTCTCATTTGATCTCTGCGGGAATCTTCCTCAACATCAAGGCATTTCAACCACATCATTCAGGTATGATCTCAAGGTAAGTTCTATCTCCATAGTCTATCCAATTGTCAAAAACACTTAAAACCCTAATTAATCAAAACCCCAATTTTGCATTTTCTTAGATCTACTAAGATCTAGTGGGTTGTTGGGCATGATATTGAAAACCCACCTCTATAGCATCCACGGCATCCCGGATCTATAGTTTGGTGAGGATTGGCTTCCGTTTGACCCCTCTCCCAAGCCAACCTAGCTTCTCCCAAGGAAGGCGCACTTCACCACTTGAGCAGGTTGACCTAGATCTAAGCGATGGGTGTTTGAGATTCCACTTGATTTGACATCTACACATCAAATAACATACACCCAGGTTGTCTCTTTCTTGAAATTCACCTTGTGGGCCCCATTCCACATTTTAAGGGATTTAATCCCCATTTTGGACCACTTGGAACCCTTAAACTCAGATCTACTAAGATCTAACCGTTGGATTACCACGAAAATACAGATCCATACTCCTACCTGACCGATCTACCCGGATCTAAAGTTTGGATGCCATCCGACTTGTTTTGACCCACCTAACCCCACTTTTAGGCTTCCTTGGGCAAAGTCGCACCACCCTGGAGAAGTGAGTTGACTCACTTCCAGGAAGTGGGTACTTGAGATTTTTGGAGATTTAGAACCGGAATAATTCAAAACCTAGGTCTAGACTATCACTTTGTCAAGTCTTGCCTTGGGGATTGCATTCCTTGTTTTAAGGGATTGTGGTCCACTTGGGTCAAACCTAGATCTAGATACATTCATCCATCAAGACCTCTATTGCCCACCTGTCCCAAGTACTAGGAGTCCTAAACCACAAGTCAACCCTACTTTGACTCCACTTCCCAATTCCCAAGGCACTGGTTTCTCTCCAAGTTAATTCAACTTTCCTAGATTGTTGGATTGACTTGTGGTTTGACCTATGCATGGTGAACTAAACCCTTGAAGCCATCATGTACCATTGTCAAGCTTGTCACTTGTACTAGTTAGCCCCAATCAACCCCTAAACTACCCTGCATTGGACACTGTTCCCAAGGCAGTGGGTCTTCCAACATTGAACTAGTACACTAATCCTAGATCTCACTTCAAACATTATAAGTCACTCTCACATCAACCATGAACCAAAGCTATACCTATTGAACCCCTCACTTGGCTTGTGACTTCAACCTATAAGGTCTAGGATAAACCATACACCTAACTTCACTTAGAAATACCCTGATTTGGTGTTTTGGTTTTGATCTCTCCTGTCGGGAGTAGATCGGGTCTCCCCCTTTGTTGTCTGGGCTAGATAACATAAAGCGAAGGTTGCCTCGACTGGCGTGACAACCATATACTGGAGGTCGAGGTGATCGTGGTTGCACCTTTTGAGTTGCCCTTCCCTATTGCCATCCATGACTGGATACATCCATAGGGTTAACTACAGCTTAGGTGATAACAGGACCCCAAGATAATACAAATGACCAAAATCGAAATCTTGATCGCAATATTTTTCGGGCTCATTTTTGGCCTGATCAACCTAGTTTGACCAAGTCAAATTTGGTCAACATGGTGCTGGTTGAATACTTGTATGCAATATGAAGCGATAGGCTTCCTTATACACGTTAGTACATTACTAAACAATAAAATGTTACTATGGTGATCAAAATACATAATATCTCAAAAACACGAGGCCCCTGGTGAGGTGGGCCCACCACATCCAAAAGACTCAAACTGCTATGCACAACCTATAGACTTGACCACCTAGCCGACTTTGGGTGATGTGGAATACAAGGTGAAGGATGAGGGGTGACAAGGACAAATATCATGCGACCCTTTGGATAACTCGGGAAAGCGGGGTCCACTGAGATAAGCATACCATGACAAAACATAGGGAAGGGCAGTGCCTCACAAATGGGTATTGTGTAGGGAAACCGCCACTGGTCATCTAACAAGTACCCCACAACTCACATCCATGCCTTAATAAGACTCCGTGAGGATCTTTCTAGAGCCGCCAAACTAGGTGTCCGGCAAACCGTAACTTGAGACTCTAGGGGACAATCTTGAGCTTGCCCCTTGCTCTCTCTCACCTCCTTGCCCCGCAGGACTAGGTGAGGAAATAACCACTACAAAGCTGATATGTATGGCTGACCTGTGTCCATGTGTGTTTACAAACACATTGCATGGATTTTACATTTACATTTCACTTAGCCTTTTTGGCTAGATTTTACATTTACAATAGCCTTTTTGGCTTGCTTTCTTCATTTCTTCATTTTACATCAATGCCCTTTTGGGCTACATACATATCTCAATAGATACAATCAAGGTGCTCATACTGCAGAATAATGGGGGTGAGCATAACTGCTTTGATGACCAATGGGGAACACCCGGTGAGGCTACACAATCCTATACTGCATTGCAACATCGAGGGCAACCAACAGGAGCAAATTCCAGGTTTGAGAGTGCATCTCACACACTAAAGAGCCAAGGCACAAAAGACAGGGAATCATGGCATACTCAGAGATCAGTGGGGAAGGGGATTCTCAAGGTCACAAATCAGAATCCAAGTCGGGAAAGATCAATCATGAATGAGTCAGATGGGTGGAGAAAGTGAATGTGGATCCAAAGTCAGCTGCCTAGGGGGACTAAGTGACCAAGTCTATACCAATAGTGGGGATGTGATCCAGTGTGCATAGACAAGAGCCTACTGAAGGGGGTGGACTGACATCACCAAGGGCCAAACACATCATAATAACAACTAGATCACCACATCAACATAATATGTAAAGTCAGTGTACTATCATGTATAAACAAGTCTAATCGACAACATAAGCAATAGAACATCAAATGCTATACCTGCTGCTGAAGTTGACTCTGAAACTAGATCTCAACTGAATCCGGGCAATAAGTGGTAAACCAACAATACTCTGTAGCACTCTATCAAAATATGGCTAGGCAACTATCTCAATGGGCTTGTGCAAAGCCTGGCAAAGAAGGGTGCCTCTGTAGGCAATAATGTATACATGTCTGGACAATACAATAAACCATCTGTCCCCATTGATATGTCTGCTCGGGGCGATCTGAACAAAACTGTGTGCCTCCTCTAAAGGCATCCGATCTCTAATCTGGAAAAAAAAGTATAGTATGGTCTCTAACCACACAATCTGCAGCATGGTAGCTCCAGCTAACATGGATGTGATAACACATTTAATATATCTCTCCACAAGGGCGTAATTACCTTGACAGCCCTAGATCGCCATTTAAAGGGAGGACTGTCTATCTAAGAAGATGGGCTCTTGCAAGGGCATGTGAGCATTATAAGGAAAGGTATCCACCTGCTGTTATAAACTGTGGAAGGTAGCAGCCATCTTGATGATTAAAACAGTCCCTTACTGTTGAAAATCGGCACCTTATCTAAGTTCATGCGGCAGCCTAAAAGGAGGGCATCCTTCCTATTTTCAACGCTGCTGATTATTGATTGGATGGACCAAGTACTAGGTCGTGTTTATTGACAAGAAGCTGCCCATCATCTACAGCTGTGGCAGCCTATTCCCTGCACGAGTTCACTGTGTAAAGAGAGCAGATATCCCTTCTGCTGGGCATCATTCTCTCAGAAGTTGCATGCACAAGATCAAGATCATATACAGCAGCATTCAAGATATTCAACAGCCCACTGTCTACGTGATTTTAAGGTCAGATCTGTTCCTTTGCAATACATTATTGTTGCTCAATAGTTGGGGAATAAATTGCTATTGTTATATTGTGATATTGGGCTTATATTGCGACCATAATTGCATTGGGAAATACAAATACATCAAACAATAATTACTCACTTCAAACATTGCCAAAATTACCAACAAGATATCAATCAAACCAGACAGAATTCAACCAGTATTGAAGAGATTTGAGGTCAGATTTAGGTTGGAATATTAAAAAAAGAGTCTAGCAATAGGTCTCCAAAGTTATATGCACTTTCAACAACCATTACAAGTGGGAGGAGCCTCTATTATATAGATTTCTAGGCTTGTACCTCAATAATAAAATAATAATATCCATGCTAAAACTCTAGATCTAATCTAGAAATACATAGATAACTCATATCCACCTACTAACTAGAGTGGACAAGTCAAACAATGTTAGAATATTGGTAATCATGCCATATGTACAATTCTCCAACAAGATTAGCTCCATAATGTAAGAGGCATTCACAATATGGATTCAAAACCATTACATAACATTCATATAGTCTAATGCATGATGTTTAAAACAGCTCTAAAACAAGATATGAACGAAAATGTGAAATGAAGCATGAAATGAAACAACTACTCTAATCTCCTACTCATATGAGCTTACTTATCCTACCCTAAAATAACATATGGAGATGAACATGCTAGGTAAAAAGTCAAATAGCCAATGGAACCTTGCTAGCAGCTTCTCAAGGCTGAAAAGCCTTCCCTTTTGTTTGGTAAAGAACCAAACCAAGGCTACATCAAACACCACATGAATGTATTCTGGAAACTCTTTGACAAGAAGGCTGCCATCTGAAGTATGCTTATGAACATGGGAGAGAACACCAATACCATACCAAGGATGGCATCTTTAAGGATGACATCAATCTGACATAAGCTTCATGAAAGATGTGACATGTAAGTTGCTGAATCAGTGTGTGAATGAAAACATATTTTATAATCAGCCAGATCCACATGATCAAACTCATTCAAATATCCCGGGATACTTGAGAAATCTAATTGGTGAATCCAAAATTCATGTAAGGACCATGCCACGATTCTTCACTTCAATCTTCAAAATTAGGTGCTGATATAAACTGAAAATGCATAATCACCATATCTCATCCCAATCCCAAAACTGCGGAGTCACTAAGGTGGGCCCTCGAATATGTGTTGGATGCCCTCACCCGTACAAACAACAATTTTTTTAATGGGGGAGTCGCTAGATGAGAATGTTATCTTTAAACACAAACCTTCATCAATCAAGGTAGTTGATCTATAGGTTCTCTGGGAAAATGAATTTATCTTCAGCATTGATGCCAAAATGTTACCTCCCAGATTCTCACTTAAGGTTTAAAAGTCCCACCTCAAAGCGAAACCCCAAGGGAATCTTAGAAAGACTACCCACTATCACCTTAGTAGTTTTTTTTCTCTCTTTAGGATGACTCTTCTGCACTCACCTAAAGATTAGGTAAGTCGAGAAAAAGTATGATGAATGTCATGATAAAGAGCTCCAAATGTAAAAACTCCTCCGGATAAGCTAGGGTGATCACCCCATGGGGATCAGACCTAGCTAAACCATATTAAATAAATCCACTGGAAAGGTTTGAACCATGTGAAAATAAGTTACATGCAAATACTTCTCCAAAAATGTGATGTCAACCATGCCCAAATGCGATCCACATGTAAAATAAACCCCAAAGTGCTAGGGTGCTCATCTACTAGGTTCATGTATCATCAAAACCAAATCTAAACCATGTCCAAGTGCTTAATGGCATATTGGTTTTCTTTGTGCTTATGTATTTTGAATTCAGCAATTGAATGACTTATTGGTTAACTTTCTTGTAATGTCAAAAAGGAAATTCTGTAGCTTGTGACAATCGTGTCAAAGAAAATGAATCCTTTTTCTTTGAACATGTCAATTTTTTGATAATGATTATATAATCTATTATCTTCTTGACTTTCTGCAGGGCGATTGCTGCAGCAAATTCTCCATTTGACTGATCCATCCCAGTCAATGTATCTTGCTCCTATGAGTGGGTGGTAATGACTCATCACTTTCTTTGATGGTCTTAATGCCCATTTTATGTAATATGAATTTGTTGTGGTTATTAATCAATTTATAGCTATTGCTGCTTCATTTGAAATTTTAACGATATATCAATTGAGGCAAATTATAGATGTGCTAGCTTCCAGTGTATATTTCAATGTGTCAAAGATCAGCATGAATGATATCTTATATGTTACTCTTGATTTAGTGGTTAGCATATAGTTATGAGTGATTGCAAGCTATATCAACCTATATAAATGTCTTTACCAAATACAAATGTTAATCTATAACAATACTCAAGTCATGTATATCTTGAAAAATAAATTGGCAAATCATTGCTAAATCTAGTGTGATCATTTTTTCACCTGAAAATCAGATTGGGAAAGGAATATGAACAAATCTATGCTGTTGTGTACAATGTTGAGTTTTTTCTTGTGATTAAAAAAATACAAACACTTAGCCAACTAGAAAGAATTCATCTGTTTGTTTTTTATAATAAGAACTGATGCAGGATTTCGAGTGAAAGTAGAGTACAACAGTCAAGCTATACTTTGATTGCAGAATAAAGAGCCTCTTTTACAGGGGCTTGGAACTATTAGAGGCAATTTGTATAGTGTCACTAACTGTAGCCGTGTTGGCATTATAGTAGACAGAAACATTAATTAGTATCATTTATTAATTATCTAACATTTGTTCTTCTGTTCAGGTTTGATGCAGGAGGCAAAGAGTTGCTTGGTTTACGGTCTTTCAGATTGCTTGAATCCTGGTATGTCATTCATTTATTCAGTGGATATAAACAGTCCATTATAAGTGGCTATGTTTAAGGTAACCTGTAAAATATATGGTAAATATAAGGCACAGTAAGAGGTGCTAGATTGAAACCTATAGTTACCCAAAAAGTTTCAAAAGCACTGGTATACAATCTGGAATTATTCATGTTTTGAAATGGCAATGGTCTAATTGTAAGGAAAACAAAAGATGCATATGAATATATATTATGCATACATGTCTATGGCTGTGTGACATCTGCAATGTATACAATCTACATTGAGAAGAAACTACGTACATGGAAGAACAAGCATCATCAGTACCAAAATGAAAATAAATAAACATAAGAAGAGTTTTCGTAATCATAAAATATACCTCATTCATTATGGAAACAAAGGAATGAGATATGTGAAAAGATTCAAATGCCAAAGCGAATGTTGATAGGGAATTGCCTTTTAACCCAGAAAAGGATTAGCATTGTTACCTCTGGATTTAGATTGCAAATCATTTTTCTTATCATGATGATCATATTGTCATCATAGAACTAGACAAAGCTGCTGTGACAGATCATTCATGTCCACTCTGTACGTCCATGTATAGAATGGATCCAATGTCCTGCTACTTAAGGAATTGAGCTATTCTGGATATTTCCCTCTGCTGAGTTGTCGGCTGGCATCCATGATTCAGAGTTTATTTGGAATATTCTAATCGACTATTTGCTTTGTGTAATGAAATTTTTAAAAAGAGCTAATTTTCTAAATCTCAATCGGTTGTTGGACTTTGGCACAGCTTAGGACCTGCAGGGATGACTGGCATTGATCGCCTCTTAAGTTTTATCATCACGAGAAGCCTTCAATGTGCACTAATTGATCTACACAACCAGGTTTGCTTCTCATATACGTTTATGCCTAGCAAAAAAATATTTTAAGTACTCCTTTTTGCTTCAGTTCAGTGTTTTATTCTCTGCTTGCATCTAAAAAGCTTGGAACGTTTTATGAAATCCTATCTTAAAACAGAGGACTGGTCAATAGTTCTCATATTTTTTCTATATATGAATATTTTTTGTTGAATTAAGAAAAGACTGGATTTTTTTTGTGAATGTCAGATGGACATTTCCAAAAGAAAACTGTGTTTTATATGTATCCGTGAAGCTTAGTGGAATACGTGAGAGTCATCAATTAAGCGAAAAATTATAATGTGTAGCCGTCATTCAAAACCGGGCCACAACTTGATCTTCAACCCTGGCCAAATATGATATGCACTATTGAGAATTTAAAACTCGCCAACAGTCTAATTTGAAACTTGGATGCTTTTCATAAGCATTAAGAACTTGATTCAGCTTGTAATTTAATTAATGTTTGTGTTGCAGCTGGGTAAAAGCTATCTGGAGCAACTAGGAAGTATGGATGCTGCATTAGCTCCACCTGCTTCAATCCCTCATTTGGGCGTTTCTGTTTATAAAAAGGTTATATCTCACACAGACAACAAATCAAGAGGCCTTATTTTGTGATAGACTTGTTGGAAGATTACAGTTTTTCTTACCTCCAATATATTTGAAAATTTCATATTTTATAATTGCTAAAGGAAATTCTCTAGACAAGAAGGGCTGACCTTTTCTCCACTAAAGATGCTTAGTTTAAACTTTATACAGGAAACTTTATCTGCTTGGTTGCAGAGAGTGCACCATTATATAAGACAGCCACATGGGCCTTTCTCTATTCCATTTTATCTGCACTTCTTCAAGGAAGCTTAGATTTCCTCGTGCTCATCGAAGCAATCAACATTTGATACATTAATGGAAGGCATAATTGGTTGAAAATGCCCCTTGCTCATATATATACATTTGATGCAATAATGGTAGACAGAATTGGTTAAAAATGGCCCTTGCCCCCCCGCCCCCCCACACACATCCTTCTTTTCTGATATGAAAGCATTTATAATCATGATGTATAAACATATTCAATTTGTATAATAAGACTTATTGCTTAGTCTCTATTTTAAGCAATGTTGCAAATATCGTGTCGGTGAATATATCGCCGAGGGTCTGGAAAGAAACTTAGCGGGAACATCGGGGAAAATATCGGGAATTATCGGAAAATATCGGCAAAAAAAAACTTACTGTTGAAGAATTATGAAAATATCGAACAAATCGGCAACACGAAAAACTCGGGAGAAATCGGAAATATCGTGAGAAATCGGAAATATTTGCAACACTGATTTTAAGTGCCTTTTTTATTGGTTAGTGTGTTTAGTGTCCTTTGTTGTCCATGCATACAGCAAGACTTTGTAGTCAGCCTACTTTGTATTCTAGCTCAAATTGGCCTAGTTTTTGTTGAAATTTGTACCTAGGAAGTGTTCCCCTAGCTATTTTTGCCTAAGTAATTAACTAAGGGAAAAGTGACATGACCCTTGTATTAATTGCTTGAGATGAGCAATTAATTCACTTTAATGTTATAAAGCTAAGTTGCCAGGGAACTTGGGTACGGGAACGGGGACGCCGCTTTTTGAAACAGGGGACTTGGGTACGTCGGGGGTACTGTATATATAAATATATATATAATATAAAAATTTTTAAAATTCAAATAATTTTCACTTGTATTCAACAAGTAACATGCACATTCCTTCAAACTTTATTAATCATTGATATAAAGTGGAAATTACATATGAACCTTAAGTCTAAACATGATATCAGACAATCATAATTATTAATGACATAAACCAAGTGGAAATTCAAATTACTGTTTGCATATTGATATGATTCATCAATCATGATATATGTCCAATGCCATACAACATAGAGTATGGTAATTTTCCTCTGTGGGCTGCCTTCCTTTCCCGTTGTCGCCTCTCTCCAAGTGACAAGTCCAATGTGAAATGAAAATCAGAAATGTGTTGGGAGGGCAGGGCATGGTGATAAGAGGGTAGGGGGACCCACGCCCACCCCTTCCCTCTTCAAAACGGTAAAAATATTTATAAAAATATATATATATATTTTAATTTTCTGTCAACGAAGTCTCCTCAGAGTCCCCAAAATCGGGGGAAGGGGTCCCCAAAATCGGGGGACATGGTCCCCAAACCAAGCGAAGTTTCCAATATTTTTGCCAAAGGTTTCCGGTACTTGAGTACTTCGATGAGGACTTCAGGAAACGTTTGAGAGGTATCCGACCCGGTTTCCGAGATGTGGGGACAGTACCCGGGATGGGGACGCGAACCCAGCCCCCAGGCACGGGAACCCCTGCAACACAGTTACAAACTGACTTTTGATTTATTTAAGTGGTGGTTGAAAAAAATTAATTTATGGAGAGAATTAAAGAGCATTTATTCTCATCTATTGACCTAAGCCAATGTGGGCCCTTGGATTAGATGACCTTTCAGCTACCCTTGAGAGGCAAACCAAAAGACAAGTAATTTGAACTAAATAGACATTCCTTCTTTCATTCTCATTCATCCAATAGAGTTGGAGCAAGTTCGATTTGCTTGAGAAAAGCTAGAAAGATGAGTTTATTAGAGAGAGACCATGTGCAGCACGCATTCCCATGAGCTGAGAATTGGCACAGTTATCAAGGCCATACAGCAGAGTACTGTGGCTCGAGTTTCTAGAGAGATTTTGGAACAGAAATTGAGACCATAACAGCTACACAGAAATCTGAAATTGCAGAGTTCAAGGAGGAACTTCTGCACAAGTTCCCAGGCAGTTTGACACACTTTTCAAGGTCATCCGTATAGCATTAAATGTCTGTTTGTAACTTTGTACAGCAAGTTTCAGACATATTCTGGGCGTGAATTTCTAGATTGGAGGGCACAATTTTCGAGTTGAATAGCTGCTGTTACAGTGGGCACACAGAACTAATGAGAAGACCCTATTTGACTCAGTTTTTAGAGGTGAACGCTGACTGTGAGATACAGTTCGAATTGGCCTGAGAGAGGCATGATCTTCCAAACAATTATTGCACAGAAATCCAGAAATTCTCTGCACAGATTTTATTTTGGTCTTCGTTGAGATAAGTATTATCACTATTGATTTTATTGATGTACAGGTTTTCCCTAGTTGGGGTTTTGCCTGGGCCATATTGGATAAAATCCTTGTGTCTGAAATGTTATGAGATGAATGTGTTTTTCTGCTTTGAATTTAATGTGGTAGAACTTCTCATTGTGCTTTAAGTTCAGATGGTTCATGAGTAAGAATTTTATTTGCAGCAGTTAGTTGAATAAGATTAAATATTAACTGATATCTGTGCATAGCTTAAACTCTGTTGGGAAGTGAAATTTCTACACGGTATCAGAGCCCTACTGAGGGAAGATTGACAGATAGTGATTTTCAGACATCAGAGGCAGATTTCTTTTGTTCACCAAAGAGGCAGTTTTTGGACTTACATTTTTAGTGAGACGGCCACTGGTTTGAAGTTAGAGGACAAGCTGGATGGGGCAGCCAATTTCACTCCTTGGAAAGCAAGGATAATGTTAGTTTTACAGGAGAATGAACTATGGGATGAAGTAGTGAACAACACCCAAGTGAATCTTGTTCAAGTTCCTCCATTCACTGATGCAATAGCATTGGCAGCCTTCAATAAGAAGGACATCAAGGCGAAGAGGATCATGCTTGATGCAGTCAAGGGTCATGTGATCCCACACCTAAACTCCGAGACACAAGCATATCTTATGTGGGATGCCTTGACCAACTTGTACCAAAGTTCAAATGAAAATCGAAAGATGGTGAGAGATGAGCTTACAGTAGTTGGGGAGGTTGTGTAGGGCAGTGACCTAGTGACGGCGACACTGAATGGAGCATCCAAGCAATGGGTTCTTTTTGTGGAGGCGCTTGTTGCACGAGAGAACATTCCTTCCTGGGATCGTCTTTGGGATGAATTTGTACAGGAGGATACCCAGAGACGATTTGAGCAGGGGAGCTCTTCAAATAGTGACGAAGAGGAGAACGTTGCCTTATTCGCTAAAGGAAGGAAGTCCAAAAAGGGCCCTATGGGAAGGGCTAAGCAGCAGAGGGGTGAGTAGAAAAAGAGCCTGAGCAGAGTCGGGTGCTACACATGCAATGATTGTGGTCATTATGCTGGCCAATGTCCTAAGAAGAAGAGGGGCAAGCAGGAGAAGGAGGAACAGGTTGCAGCTACAACAGAGATTGAGAGGTATGCTACACAATTCGAGAAAGAGTTCTCTCCTGCTACTACTGTTTCGCGTTGCGGTAGTACCGAACCAGTGGATGCTGGGAAGTGGATTGTGGATAGTTCCTATTGCAGTCATATGACTGGGAGGCGAGATGCCTTCCTCACTTTTGAGACTATTCCAAAGCAACTTGTACAGGACAGAGATGGGACAGTGCATGCAGTCAGAGAATTGGGACGAGTACAGTTCCACCTTGAGTTTGGAAAGATTCTGGAGATTTCAGGAGTACGCTATGTGCCAGGGCTGCAAGACAGCAGGCTTTCAATTCCATCCTTGGAGGGAGTAAGATATGCAGTATTGTTCAAGAGTGAACATATCTTCATTTATGTATTGGGAGTGGATCTGGTTTACCCTGTGTTGATAAGCCATCGGAGAGATGGAGAGTATGTAGTGCATGGTCAACCTACAGCAAGAGAATCAGGGTGGATCACAGATCCTGAGTCTGAGACAGACGGTGAGTAAGATGCTTCGAGGATTGATGTGGTGCCGAGTAGTCAGTCCGCAGTTCAGAGGAGAGAGTGAGATGCTCTACATATTATTGTGGTACCGAGTAGTCTGTCTTCTATTTAGAGGAGTCAGTGAGAGGCTACTTCCTTCAGTGTTGGCAAGAGAGTCAGTCGGTATGACTTGTCACTGACGGATGAGCGAGATGAGATGTCTTGACATGAGGCATCTATGTAGGATGCAGGACAGCTTCCAGAGATTAGGGGAGCATCTACTGCTGACAGTGTGAGACTGGAGTGTGGTTCTGGCAGAGGATATGCCAGAAGGTCTTCCCGCACGAAGCGAAAGCACTGAGCTTTGCAACTCAGGATGTCCTTCATGTGATGATGTCTAACATGAAGGGACACTTGATTTGACCTTTCTAGAGCAGAGTTTAGAAAGGGTGGGCATCTTCGATATTGTGCGAGAAGAAAATGAGCAGACTTTGATATTGTGCGAGAAGCACATGAGAAGTTTACCAGCTTTGGTGGGAAAGCAGTTTATCTTCTTTAGGGATGAGTTGGTTGTTAGGGAGAACACCTTCCTTGGTAAGGGGGAGTGTTGAAATTTGTACCTAGGAAGTGTTCCCCTAACTATTTTTGCCCAAGTAATTAAATGAGGGAAAAGTGACATGACCCTTGTATTAATTGCTTGAGATGAGTAATTAATTCACTTTAATGCAATGTTGAAAAAGTCGGCATCGGCAAAAAGTCGGCAAGGGTTCCGAATACAACTTCTCGGCAAGATCGGTGAAAAAATCGGGAAAAATCGGCAAAAGTCGACAAACATTAAAAAATACAAAATACATTTATTTTTTTTCAGAATTTTAAACATATAAAGCAACAATAACATCAGATAAACACATTAGAACATAAATATGGAGAAAGCACTGATATATATCATCATCATGTAGTCATGCCAAATATAAAATGATACATCAAAGTCGATACTGAATCCTGAAACATCATAGTTGTCCAATCAAGGACTCAAAAGTAGATAACCAATACAAAATGACATCACATATATAAATGTATCTCAAGAAAACTAGCAGCTAGCTATCTAATATCAATGCCCTCTTCCCCTTTTACGGGAAAAGGTCATGGGTCGTTTGTCAGGCCTGCCCCTAGCACTAGTAGTAGCAGCAGAAGGCCCTGGCCCTGCATTTAACATCAGATGATGAGTGATGGATGGAGGACTAGTTGTATCAATCGGTGTAAAAGGTGGTAGTGATGCTAGCACATCATCTTCCATCGTGTCTCCGACCTCCTCCTCCTACCCCTCCTCCTGCCCTTCCTCTATCTCTAGCCATGAAGGTGACTCCTCCATGATAGGAGTCTCAATCTCCACCTTCCACTTAGACAATATATCAATATTGTCTAAGGAGATGGCATCAACATTTCGTTCTTTCTCTATTTGTCTCATCCATAAGCGGAGATTGTAATGGACGTAGATCAATTCATTGAGACGTGTGAACGCCAACCTGTAAGAGGGTAATAAACTTTTTTATGAGTCTGGAGGTTCGAAAATGAATAAATTATAATATGTGAGGATGATAGATTCATAAATTACATTAAATGCAATTGATTTGTTGAAATTCTAACCTTTTGCGTCTCTTTGCGTGTATTTTTTCAAACACACTCCAATTCTGCTCACATCCTGAAGCGGTACATGTTTGGCTAAGAATCTTGATGGCAAATTTCTGTAAATTTGGTGTCCTTACACCATAGGTTCGCCACCAAGTAGCTACAACAAATAAGAAAGAAAGAGAACTAAATTATATTTCATTGCATTCAAAAACTGAAATAGGAAATAAATAAATCATAATTCAACTTTCAAATAAAACTTAAACACTTTAATAACTTACCTGGCATGAAATTGGTCCTGTCACGAAGAGCATCACCAAAGCTAAATACTCCAGTACCATCCCTATACACCTCTATCTCGCGATTGATTGCATTGCGAGTCTCATAATCATGTACCATCCTCTGAATACAAGTGAGGAGCCCCTCCAACACCTCGCCATCAAAATCAAAATTGCATTTGTAGGAAAATGCAGGGTTGAGGAAGAGTGATGCTGCATGAATGGGTCGATGAAGCATCCCGGTCCATTGACTATCAATCAACTCTCATAACAACATGTGCCTGTTGTGCCTCGGGGTACCCTTTCCCACATAATAATTCTGGATGGCCTCTTTGGCCCTATCCATGGCCTCATACAAATAGCCCATTGCAGTCTTATCACCATCAACAAGTCTCAGAACCCTTACCAAAGGTTCACTCACCGAGCACACTTCCTCCACTCCTTCCCAGAAGGAGTCAGTGTACACCAACTTGGCAATGGTTCTCCCATCCTTTCTCCCGTTGTAAGCACAATCACGCCACTCATCACAAACAAACATTTGCTTTTTGTTATCACATCCATGTTAGCTGGAGCTACCATGCTGCAGATTGTGTGGTCAGGGTCCATACTACATTTTTTTTTCCAGATCAGAGATCCGATGCCTTCGGAGGGGGCATTCATCGTATTCAGGTTGCCCCGAGCAGAGATATCAGAGGGGACAGATTCTTTTGTACTGGTCCAGAGCTATTACAGAGCAGTGATTGCAGGGCTCCCCCTTCCTTGCCGAGCTTTGCATGATCCCATTGAGATAGTTACTTAGCCATATCGTGATGAGAGCAGTACAGAGTATTGTTGGTTTGCCACTTATTGCCCGGATTCAGCAGAGATCTAGTTCTAGATGCAGCTTCAGCAGTAGGTATATGGTATGGAAGGTATAACACTTTATGGTTTACTGCTTATGTTGTTGTTGAGACTTGTTTATTTATGATAGTACACAGACTTGACATATGATGTTTGATGTGGTGATCTCGGTTTGCATTATGATGTGTATGGCCCTTGGTGATGTCAGTCCACCTCATTCAGTAGACTCCTGTCTATGCACACTGGTTCCCATTCCCCATCATCAGTATAGACTTGCTCATTTCGTGTTCCTTGGCAGCTAACCTTGGATCCACCTGTCACTTCCTTCCACCCATCTGACTCATCCATTCTTGGTTTTCCCCGACTTGGACCTTGATTTGTAGCCGTGACGATCCCCTTCCCCATTGACCTCTGAGTATGCCATGATTCCCTGTCTCTTGTGCCTCGGCTCTTTAGTGTGTGAGATGCATTCTCAAACCTGGGATTTGCTCCCGTCGGTTGCCCTCGATGTTGCAATGCAGTATAGGATTGTGTAGACTCATCGGGTGTTCCCCATTGGTCATCGAAGCATGTACTCTTGTCCCCGTTACTTTGCAGTATGAGTGCCTTGTTATATCTTTTGAGATATGTATGTAGCCCAAAAAGGGCCTTGAAATGAAATGAAATGTAAATGAAGCCAAAAAGGCTATCTGAATGTAAAATCAAACCAAAAAGGCTAAGTATGAAAGTCAAATGTAAAGTCCAAGAATGTGTTTTTGAACACACACAAACACAGGTCAGCCATATGTATCAAAGCATTGTAGTGGTTATTTCCTCACCTAGTCCTGCGGGGCAAGGAGGTGAGATGGAGTAAGAGACCACTATGTGAATTGTCCCCTAGAGTCTCAAGTTACAGTTTTTCGGACACCCAGTCATGGCGGCTCTAGAAAATATCGTCACGGAGTCTTCTGAAGGCACGGATGTGAGTTGCAAGATATATGTTAGATGATCAGTGGTGGTTTCCCTGCACTATACCCATTTGTGAGGCACCGCCTTTCCCTGTGTACAGTCATGGTATGCTTATGTCAGTGGGTCCCGCCTTCCCTGTTTACCCGAAGGGTCGCATGGTCTTGGTCCTCGTCTTCCCCTATCCTTCACCTTGTTTATCCACCTCACCCAAAGTTAGCTAAGTGGTCAAGTCTATAAGTTGTGCATAGCAGTTTTGAGTCTTTGTTGGAGGTGGTGGGCCCACCTCACCTGGGGCCTATTTTTATTGAGATTTTTCTATTATGATCATCATGTCGTCATTATATTTTTTTAGTAATGTACTAACATAAATAAGGAAGCCTTGATGCTTCATGTTGCATACAGGTTTTCAGCCATTTCCATTTTGACCAGATTTGACTTGGTCAAACCAGGTTGACTAAGCCAAAAATGGGCCTGAAAAAAAAGTTGCGATCAAGATTTCAATTTTGGTCATTTATCATGTCTTGGAGTCCCATATGTACCTCCAAGTGTCAGATTCAGAAAAAGTTGAAGCGTTGATGAGATTTTCAATGATTATTGGTCACCAAGGACTTGCTTTAATTAAAAATCTTGGATTTTGGGTAAACAGTGCCCAATTGATGGATCAGGGTCGTTCAAGTGACCATGTCTACTATATTTTAGGTCTATGATCACATTGCAGCAGACAGTTCATCAATCTAGGCAATATAAGTGGGTCAAAAGTGCAAAATACACCTTCAGAAATAAAACCAGCAATTAATTAAAAATGGAAAATCAAATTTGGCAAAGGTAACTATTGAAATAGTAAGTGCAAAGGTTGGTTAAGGTAAGGGGGTCCCCTAAAGTCATTTTTGTAATGTTTGCACACTCAAGTTATGCTGTGGGGCCCTCATTTTTTCCCAGCTCAACACATGGGGCGAATTTGCCAATAGAGGGGCGTTTTTCACTTAGCAAAACTTCATGTTTTGTGAATTTTATGTAATGAAACTTTGGATGAGTGGTATGGAGGGCTAAAACAGTCCATAGACATCCCCCATCCACCTATTTGCATGTTTTATGGGCCCCACACATGGCCCCATCCTCCACTTGGGCGTTAGAGGGCAATTCGCCCCCCCTCTCTTGAGCTCTCCTCCACCATCGATTTGGCATTTGAGAGAATGCATCTCAGCCATTGATTTTGGGGGGAGTTAGGGTTGAGTATGAACATTCTCTATAAGAGAAGAGACTCACCCATTTTGTATCTCTCTTGGCACATTGTATACTTGACATTAGACTGATATAGAGACATTTTTCTCCCGACTTCTTGAGATAATTTGTATGGATGTTGATGGTCTTGATTGTTAGCTGGTTTTGATAGCTTTGTGGAGTGATTTCAGTGAGTTTTCTGTCCATATTTGGCTAATGCGAATTGTAGGGAGAATGGCCATTTGAAGGGAGGCGCTACACTTGGAGTGGGATCTCCATTCTTGCTCTTCTTGTCAAAATATTCACAGGGGAGTTGTCTTTGCTATTTAGCTTGTCAATTTTTTCATTTTCAGCCATTCATTTTCTGTTCTTGCTTGGTTATTTGCCGAATATGCTGATTCGCTCTTGTTTGTGGCAGGTACCCAGGGCGCAATTGGTCATCTAGCTGCTCAAACGCCCATAGAAACTCGCTGGTTGCTCAACTATTGAACTTGAAATAGGTCTTCAAGCTATTTCATCCATACATTTCTATCCCAGGTATGCTTCTTTGCTGGTCTCATAGATTTCAAATTTCATTGTGTGTGTGTTAAGCTGGAAATTGTCAAAATAAACCCAAAATTTAAAAAACTAAAAATTTCACCCCGAAAACTTAAATTTTATTACAAACCCGCTTTTAAAATAATTTTCAGAACTCAATCCCAAAGTTTCACTCCATTCCGACTCCATTTGCCCAATAAACTAGCACTAGTCCATTCACTAATTTCACCCCACTTGGGCATTTTCGATTTTTCTGCTAGGTTGGGTCATTTCGGGCTTGTGGGTATTTCTGTTTTGGTTTGTATTGATTAAAGATCATATAATATAAACATAAAATTGCTAGAAGTCGTGTGTAATCGCTGATTTTATTTCTGCCCTACATACTTGGTCAAATTTGGGTCAATTTCCCCCATAGGCATAATTTCATCTTCCACTTCTAGCTGATTTTATATTTCTGATTTCATTTCCAGCCACGAAACATCTTAATTCAAACATCTTCATCTTCAGAATCAGATCAGAAATTGTTTTAGTTAAACGCCCCATCCATTACCCAATTTTTGTTCATTGGCTGGAAAAGAGTCTAAGATATTTTCAATACTCATCTCTTGTTTGTATTTGTTCCATCTTTTGGGATTTGGGTATCTATTTTGTCTCTCAACCATCACTGGTTGAGCGGGGTCTCCCCCCTTGACTTGGCTACTTGCCTTGTCTGAAGTGACAAACGCCTTGTTCGGTGTGACGACCGGTTTTCGAACGGTGGACTTGGTGTTTGCAGGTTTCACCTACCTGGATGCTTTCCCTCTACCATCCCGGACGAGATATCCTTAGTAGCAGCTAGAGCTAGTGTGATAACACTTTTAACTCAAACTGAAATTGAAGCAAAGACTAAAGAGTAATGAAGGTGGTGGAAAAACACGTGATTGTGGGATGCTTCAGCTCCCTGTTTTTGGTGTGTCTCCTCATGAGGTTGAGAACAAAAGTATGGTTGAAATGAACTTGGGGATGCTCCTAGCTTGATCGATCACCACCGAATTTTCCCCATATCCTCTAGCATCAAATCAATACAATGAGCAACGCATGGTGTCCCAAACAAAGTGGGGTGCCTCTCCATAAGCATCCTGCCGTCAGCTACATAATTAGTTGCATTATCCGTAATAATTTGCACAACATTGTGCACCCCAATATCATGTAGGAACCCATCTATAAACTCACATAAGAGTGTTGCATCTTTTACATATGTCGATGCATCGACTGATTTCATAAACATGGTACCTCTACGATAATGTACCAAAAAGTTGATAAGGGATCTACCCTTATCCTCTGACCAATCATCTGACATGACTGTGTATCCAGTGCTCTCCCATGACTGCCTGAACTTTTCCAACCTAGCATTGATGTCCTTCTTTTCTACTTGATGGATTGGGCCTCACAACTCCTCGAAGGTGGCACTTTTATACCCTGGGCCAACTACTGCAATGGTATCACACATCGGCTACCAAAATGGATTGTTTTTTACGATGCTGAGAGGCATGTGACTCTAATAAAGACACCTCCCCATCACCCTGTCTACTTCTACCTTTTCTGTTTTCTTTACCATTGACCTGATAGAAGGTTATGCTCCAACTCCTGTTCGTGAAGCAAAAGAGGATGTGGCCCCCACCCTCCCGGTAGGTGAATGTGTGGCAGTGGATCCCCTCGCACTACCCTCACCAACAGTGGCAGATAGTGATACCCCCACACTTCTTGCTAGGCCAAAAGCTGCAAGCTCAACTTTGTTTGTGGCGATCTCCTCCTTCTTTCTATTTTTTTCATGGATTGCGTCATGGGCAGATCTCATGATCTTTGGGGTCACTGCAGTACAAAGGCCAACATCATGCCTAGGGAGTTTAGCTAGATGGTATTTTCAACCTGTTAACCCCCCTCGACATGTGATGCCCACATAATTTGCAACTCAAATTTTGCCTATTTGTTCCATCCTCGGGCTCACCATACTGCGAAAACAGGTCCAATGGCTTTGGCATTTTGGCAAATGGAATGGCAGTCCCAAAATGCAAGCCTAGGGCACAAAAAATACAAAAAATTACATTAAACCACATTTGAAAAAAATTGTAGTAGTTTGGCTTAAAAAATTAGACCTCTAAATTTATATTTTTAGCCATGAAAAATGATAAGAAAAGGGTGGCTAAATATCTAAAAAACAAGCATGCTATTCCATTCTAAAACCCCCTTACATTGTGACTATTTTTCAATGTTCCCCCAAGTTTTCGAGACGCAGGAGCGCGGGAGTGGGGAAACGCACATTGGGGACGTGTGGAGACCACCCCCAAATTTTATTGAAATTCGGGGGGGGGCGGGGGGACGTCTAGGTCATAATAAAAAATATAAAAATTAAAATTATAAATTATTAAATCTCAACAATAACAATTCAATAATTCATCCCATGTAAATCAATAAAAGTAAATAATAAATACTAAATACTAAATTCATCATTGTGCAATGTAAATCAGAATGTAACAAATTAATAATACAAACACGTTACACAATTCATCATGATTGTTTTCAAATTTGTCATTTGAATCTTGATATTCATATTTCTAATTTTGGTCATTCTAATTGAAAAATTGAATGAGTGATATTGCATGCTAAAATAGTAAAATAGTAAATTACTAAAGACTAAGTCTGAAATAGAGACTAAAACATCAATTAAAATTAAAATTTCATATTTTTAAACTAAAATTGGGAAAATCATGGGGGGGGCATCTAGGAGATCCCTAGTTTCGAGAGGGAGTGTGTGGGAGCCCCCCTTTACCGGAGCGCGCTGCAGAATAGGGGGATGCGCTCCCTTGTGCGTTTCCGAGAGTTCCCTGATTTTAGGGATGCTGGGAAATGTTTGGCCAGGAGTCCCCATGTCCCCGAGGCACAGGGAGCGAGAGGGGCGTGCCCCCGACCTTGGGGGACGAGTCCCCTTGGAACACTGTTATTTTTAATATTTATAAACATGGAAATAATTGGCAAAATGGCAAAAAAAATAGAGAAAGATAGGCAAGAAAATATGCAAGCAAACATGCAAAAAACCTAAGTTGCATGATACAGGGAAACGAAAACGTGTATCCGATACAGAAACGCATTGGAAACACGACCCCCCCAAATTTAGGAAATGGGGAAACGCAATATATATATATATATAGATGCAAATTAGCGAGGACATTAAAAATCAAATGTGAAATATAAATGACAAGTGATAAATCATAATTTCAAACGTCTAACATCACATTTTGCTCATAAGTCCATCTCTACATCATTAATAATTGTCATAGATGATTACATAATGCAAGTTGCCAACTAGTAATATCCAAAAACAACTTTGGCAATACAATATATTCAAAATTAACCTTTATGTATGAGGCTACAATGCTACATATATCAAAATGTGAACAGTCAACATCGAACTAAAACATAAGATAAGTCGATTTGCACAGTGTTGTAGCTGACTGTCTTCAAATTGGCTTTCTCAAGTAACCCTCACTTGTTCAAATCACTGTGGGAGATGAGGGAAGTAAAATCCTCTTTTTATAAAAAAATGACTTTTGGAGGCTTCTAGAGGTTTCCTAAACCATCATTAACCCATTAAGAAACAACTTAACCCATTGATTAAGCTAATGGGTTCTTTTTTTGGATGGAAAAGTGAGAATTCGAGGAGGAAACGTGCCATATAGATGCATATACGGCACGAAAACACGTTTCAAGTCATACCACCCATGTTTCCTCCGCGTGAATTGTGGTGGCATGATTGGAAACGCGTTTCCGAGTTTCCTTCCTGGTACGGCAGTGGTACGGGGCCTAGTACCAAGTTTCCTGCAACTTAGCAAAAAACTCATGGGAAAGATAGAAGAATATGAAACACTACATACCTATGAGAGGAATTGGTTGATTGGCAAATGTTTTGATTCTTGAAGTTGAACCCTTTCTCCACAAAAATTCTCAATGGTGATGATAGATGTTGTTTGGATGCCTCCAAGGTGGTTGATGGTGCCCTCTTGCCCTTCACACTCCTCCAACAATGAAATGAAGCAAATGACCCCAAAAAAGTGACTTTTCCCCCTTTAAGCCGCGGATTGGATGGCCTGGGCGACTTTTTCGGTCGACCGGCGAGTTTTACGAAAAAGTCGCGATTTTTTCTAAAAAATCATGCCTCCATGATTTCTCCCAACCCCGATTTTTGGACTTAGGGAAAACTTGCAATTTTTTAAAAAATCGCCAATTTTTCGGCAAGGCTTTCGACATTGCTTTAATGTTATAAAGTGCCTTTTGATTTATTTAAGTGGTGGTTGAATAAAATTAAATTATGGAGAGAATTAAAAAGCATTTATTCTCATCCATTGGTCTAAGCCAATGTGGGCCCTTGGATTAGATGACCTTTCAGCTACCCTTGAGAGGCAAACCAAAACACAAGTAATTTGAATTAAATAGACATTCCCTCTTTCATTCTCATTCATCCAAGAGAGTTGGAGCAAGTTCGATTTGCTTGAGAAAAGCTACAAGGACGAGTTTATGATAGAGAGACCACCTGCAGAACGCATTCCCATGAGCTGAGAATTGGCACAGTTATCAAGGCCGTACAGCAGAGTACTGTGGCTCGAGTTTCTAGAGAGATTCTGGAACAGATATTGAGACCATAACAGCTGCACAGAAATCTGAAATTGCAGAGTTCGAGGAGGAACTTCTGCACAAGTTCCCAGGCAGTTTGACACACTTTTCAAGGTCGTCCATACTCCATAGTACATACAGCATTAAATGTCTGTTCGTACAGCGAGTTTCAAACATATTCTGGGCGTGATTTTCCAGATTTGAGGGCACAGTTTTCTAGTTGAATAGCTGCTGTTACAGTGAGCATGCAGAACTAATGAGAAGACCCTGTTTGACTCAGTTTTTGGAGGTGAAGGCTGACTGTGAGATACAGTTCGAATTGGCCTGAGAGAGGCATGATCTTCCAATGAGTTATTGCACAGAAATCTAGAAATTCTTCGCGGAGATTTTATTTTGGTCTTCCAAGTTGAGATAAGTTGTCTCACTGTTGATTTTATTGCTGTACCATTCATTTTTATTGAAGAAATAAAAAAATACTCTCACTCTCTCTCTCACAGGTTTTCCCCAGTTGGGGTTTTGCCTGGGCCATTTTGGCTAAAATGCTTGTGTTTGAAGTGTTATTAGATGAATGTGTTTTTCTGCTCTAAATTTAATGTGGTGGAACTTCTCATTGTGCTTTAAGTTCAGATGGTTCATGAGTAAGAATTTTATTTGCAGCAGTTAGTTGAATGAGATTAAATATTGAGCTGATATTTGTGCATAGCTTAAAGTCTGTTGGGAAGTGAAATTTCTACAGTTTTTCTTATTAAAACATTTTTTATCTCTGTGGTTGTAGGCTGCTATATAAAATTTCACACATAAAAATATAAAAAATGAATAAACCTAGCTCAATCTTTACATTAGTAAAAAGTCCTATTCATGGCCATAATAACTCTCTTTGAGGGAGTCATTGTACTCTATGTGTCCAAATTCTCTTGTGATGACTGCTGATTCGAAAATTGGCCTCTTTAATTGGTTTGTTTGACCATTCTATCAGAGACTGCTTTATTTTTTTGTTTTGACACTTGATCTTCGATAAATGATTTGTATAGGATCATGTATTTCAGATTTCTTACTCAAATCTCTTCTACAATGATATAATTAGGTAGTATATTTTTATATTTGGATAATGCTGTTATTAACAAACTCAAATGGAAAACTGGATGGGCTTTGATGTGAGGGGGTGGATGTATTTTTGTAGGTGATTAGGATGATTTGTTTCAGAATCGTGAATTGTTCAAAGTATGTGTGAGAGAGCATCTTCCAATAAATAGAGAGCTATTTGGTTGGACTCTTTAATATTTTGTCTCTGATCTTGAATTATCTTGGCATGCAAGGCAAGTCTTGACTCTCTGTATAGTGAAGTCCTAGATTATGCTCTTTCCATGTTCTCTTTACATTCTTTTAATTGTTGTTACATACACTCCAGTTTTTTAAGTGGGCTTTTTATGTTTACTTTAAATTTGCATGATCAAGATTGATATGAATTAGAGGTTCTTGGCGATACATTGTTTGGAGCAATCTTATGCCTGATTTTAAATGGATGCTATCATTATAGGGGAATCCTCAATACAGTGTATCACCATGACCATCTAGGGCTTAACACCATCCACTAAGATGACCAACGTTCCTCCAAAGCAAGTCATCCCCACAAGCAAGCAACTGACCTCCAAGTGACCATCATGAAGAAGTTACCAAGCTTCATAGGTCTTCAACGCTCAAAGGAAGAAAGCCACACAAGCACCAAGATGGCATCTAGCAATCAATGAGCAAGTCAAATCCAATGTTTAAGTCCATCACAAAACAACCAAGGGTTATCCATACACCATGCACCCAACATCACATCAAGCGTGCCCAAGCATGGTGTAAACACTTTTAGAGTGTTATGCGATACCAGTACCTACTCACATTCAGATGTCTGCCCAAGGAGAGGGGTCACACTTTTCTTCAGGACCATGATGGGGGTATTATCAACACTTTCTGAGAGGTGGTTATGGCCGGACCCTTTGATCCTTCCTTTAGGAGTACTATGGCTTAGTGGCATTGCTGATTGCCTCATCTGGGGCTTGTAGCCGTGAGGTTGGTGTCTAGGGCTCCTAGGGGCAGGTCACTGAGTCACAAGACCCCCTACTTGTTTTCCATGCAGGTGACAGTATTTGAGCTCTGAGGCACTTGCCTCCTCTTTCGGTCACCCTATGCTCCCAGACTGGCCCTTTTCCAGCAAAGCGCCCTGTCTCCTTGGTGCATTTTCAATGATTACGTCATCCTTGGTCACCAGGCCCATAGGCTTGTAGAGGGGGGATGTTAAGGTTTTTTTAGCATTGTTGGGGTTAGATAAGGCATAACAATCCCCCCTGCTCACTCCACCTTTCAGAGTGAAACCTTATGTTCAGTTTTACCTATTTTTAGCATTTTTTTGTCACTTAGGGAGAAAATACCCCAGGTAGCCACCTTTTAGCCATCTTTTAGACTATTTTATATTATTTCATGTTATATTTTTACATTGACATTATATTTGGCCTGTCGGCCTGGTTATTTTGTAAAAGTGAGTTGAGAATACTATAAATAAAACTCCTCACTTCATTTGTAAATCATAACTCATGGGATAAATTACATTATGTTGCTCTTTTACCCAAAATAGGCTTTTTGGATGTGATGCGCACCTCTTTGAGTTTTTCCTTCTTTTGCTTGTGGATGAAAGTTAGATGTTTTCTAGGGTTTTGCTCATGCTTGGTGGATGCTAGGAATTGTTGAAACAACACAAAGCTCAATTAAGTCTTGTTTTAGCCTTGCTTGGTGAAGGTAGGTGAGTTTCTTGCTTCTTGATGATTGAATGGTGACCATAGAGCTGCATTTTTATTTATTTAGGCCTTCTTGTTTTCCTTCTATCATCTTTGCATGGTGAAAAACACTTCTGTTATCACATTCATATTAGTCGGGATTACCATTTCTTCAGACCAGATTGTAGTACTTTTCCTAAGCCAGTCCTTTACTATGAAATGCATGAGATCGGAAGATGATGAGAAACTATTCTATGATCACTCATATTTTAGCAACATTATTTGACTACGTCGGCACTGGTCTATTTTACAACAATACTATTTGCTTTCAGCGATTTCCTTGTTGTGAATGTTATATTCTATATGTTGTTGATCAAATTCATATCTTTTGCATTTGTCTTGTTTCAGTATTAAATCTCAAAACTCCTAAAAAACTTACATCCATTTTAACATCTATGAGCTAAAAGCCTTAGTAACATTTCTTAGGGTCTACCACCTTTGACTTCGTTGGGAGTTACCCTAAATGGAGGAGTCAAGATCAAGTGACTGTACTTGACTCGAGACTTGCCCCCAAGGACACACCAAGTGGCTTGAAGATTTATGCCACGTTACCCAAGTGTGTATTAGGAAGCAATAGACGGCATGGCCCTTTATCATTTAATTTTTTATTTTTTGGTAAAAAACTATCAAAATAAACGTGGGGACGCCATTTTTAGGTGGAAAACATTTCCCTTCTGTGTTTTCTTGAGTGTCCTTCAAACAGGGGCATGGGTGGGACATTTCCAATGGAGTTTCCAAGTTTCCAAAACGTGCGAGGGCGTGTAAGTGCATTTCCTACCCTTGGGGATGCGTACCCACATAACATTGCTGGAGGACCCTCTAGATTTGTTCTCTTCAACAGTAGATGCATGGAATCTTCTTTTATGCCCCTTTCTTAGCTTGGGACAATCTCTAGCAAAGTGTCCCCTCTTATGACAGTTAAGCATTTTTCCTTTGAGATATCAAACTATTTGTCCTTAAAACTCTTGTCTCCCTTTTGGTGAGGAAACTTCTTCTGAGAGGAAAATATTTTCCCTTTCTTTGTCCTAGCTGAGAGTGCAAGGTTTTCTTCTTTGGATGGACCACCTCTACTATGAATTCTCCCTTCTTCCTATAGGTAGTCATGCCACAGTCTTTCAAAGTCAGGTTGGTTTTCACGAGCATTTATAGCAGACAAAAATGTCTTCGAGGGAGGTGGAAGACCATCAACTACACTCTGGACAAGATCATTATCATCTATAGTTACCCCAATTACCATAAGCTGATCTCAAATCTGAGAGATCTTAGTGAAGGAGGAAACCGTATTGTTCTTCTCCATCTTGAGAGAACGAAGTTTCTTCTTCAAATCCTTCTTCTGACTGGGTGCTTTCTTTTCATAAAGATTTGTCAGTGTCAAAACATTCTTTTGGAGTTTTCAGAGGGATCAAAATAGGCATTAAACTGTCTTTTACAGAATAAAAAATTATTCTTTTTGCTTAATCTTGGTTCTTCTTAAAGTCTTCTCTTCTTGCATTAGAGGTGGGTTCATCAATCACACTGGTTACAAAACCATCTAGATCATGCTCTTTGTTGACCACCAAAACCAACTAGGTGGACAATGATGTACCATGCACATGTTGAATGTGCCTTGAAGATGAGAAAGAAGTACTTAATGATTTATTCAAGCGAGGCAACTCTTTTTCTTATCTTCTCTCCATGAAATTTCCACACCCCTGCGGGGGATTTTAATTATTTGAGTTTTTCACTCAAAAATACCTCCAAAGTGGTGAAAGGCATTCTAGTGATCGAGTCCATGGGGTGATTGGGGCCTAGGAATGTTCTATATTACCATACTAGACATTATCCAGAGTCTTGCAGAATTTCATTAGGTTTTACGTAGGATTTTTTAATTCAAGAAGATCGATATCAGCAGAGACATAACATTTGACAAAGACTCGGCCTACATCAAATCCATAAAGTTACCTGTTGAAGACACTGAAGAACCTGAAGTTTCTAGGACCAGAGATACAGTAATGGAAGAAGCGATTCCAGAAGATAATGAAGATCGCGAGATGGAAGAACCACAAGAACCTATAGATCCACCTCGTGAGAAGAACTCCCACAAGAGGAAACCAACATGGGTACGAGAGGCAATACAAGATGTAGAGAAGTATGGTGCTCTAGAGGGGATGCACAGAGAAAGCAAGATACCTAGGCCATACTCCAGCTGTGTAGCCCTGTTGTGTGACATCATTAACAAAGAACCTACCAACTATGAGGAAGCGGCAGAGAAGAAAGAATGGAAGGATTCCATGATCGAGGAGTACCAGTCGATCATGAAGAATGATGTCTGGGAGGTAGTTCCGAGACCAGAAGGGAAGTCTATTGTGACTTCTAAGTGGATCTACAAGATCAAGCATGCTGCAGATGGCAACATAGAGAAACACAAGGCAAGGTTTGTGGCACGTGGCTTCTCCCAAAAGGAAGGCATAGATTATGAGGAGACATTTGCACCTGTAGCCAGATACACTTCCATCAGTTCAGTACTTGCATTGGCTGCAGTGATGAAATGGAAGGTACACCAGATGGATGTCAAGACTGCGTTCTTGAATGGTGTAGTAGAGGAGGAAGTGTACGTGGAGCAGCCACTTGGATTTGAGACACATGATAGGAAGATTCATGTGTGCAAATTGAAGAAGGCCTTATACGGATTGAACAGGCACCCAGGACATGGTATGGTAGGATGGATAGTTTCTTGATGAGCTTGGGATTTACCAAGAGTAAAGCAAATTCCAACTTCTACTACAAGGTTGAAGTGGGAAATCCAATGATACTTCTACTCTATGTAGATGACCTGTATGTAACAGGAGAGGATGGGATCATTGCAGATACGAAGAGGAAACTTGCCGCAGAGTTCGAGATGAAGGACCTGGGTATGATGCATTATTTCCTAAGCATGGAGGTGTGGCAGAATGCATATGGGATCTTCCTTGGACAAGGGAAGTATGCAATGGAGATTCTGAAGAGGTTCAGAATGATGGATTGCAAGGCTATGGCCACACCCATGGCATCGAACTTGAAGCTACTGTGTGATGCTTCATCAGAGTCAGTTGATGCCAGTATGTATCGTCAGATGATTGGGTCATTGATGTACCTGATGAATACGAGACCAGACATATGCTTTGCTGTGAACACATTGAGCTAGTTCCTGATGGATCTGAGACATGTTCACCTGATTTCTGCAAAGCATATATTGAGGTACCTAAAGGGTACAGTTGATTATGGGCCCAAGTGTGATGCGAATCAGAAGATTAACCTATAGGGTTATGTTAAATCGGATTGGGCAGGCAATGCCGCAGATAGGAAGAGCACTTCGGGATGCTGCTCGAGTACGGGATCCGGTATGATCACCTGGTTTAGCAGGAAGCAGTCGTGCGTGGCACTGAGTACAGCCGAAGCAGAGTATGTTGCAGCTTGTTCGGCTAGTTGTGAGGCAGTATTGCTTAGGAAGCTACTGTTTGATTTGTTTGATCTCCAGTTAGAGGCGACTTGTATATTCTGTGACAACCAGAGTTGTGTGAAGTAGTCCAAGAACCCGATGTTCCATGACAAGTCGAAGCATATTGAGATCAAGTACCACTATATCAGGGATATGGTGCAGAGAGGAGCAATGAAGCTCCAGTATATTGCGACGGACGAGCAGATAGTCGATGTATTGACCAAGCCGCTAGCTAGAGTGAAGTTCGAGTACTTCAGAGAGAAGCTTGGTGTTCTCCAGATCGAGGTTCCTTCCAAGAGGAAGTGATGAGTCCGGAAAACGCAGATGGACATGGGCCATTCTCTCATAGTGGTAGGAAAGTCCTCCTATGTTGGTAGATGTAAGGGCCGGGCCATTCTCGCATAGTGGTAAGAAATTCCTCCTATGTTGGTAGATGTAAGGCCCGATCCATTCTCGCATGGTGGTAGGAAAGTCCTCCCATGTTGGTGGATGTAAGGGCTTAGCCATTCTCGCATGGTGGTAGGAAAGTCCTCCCATGTTGGTAGATGTAAGGGCTGGGTCTCGCATGGTGGTAGGAAAGTCCTCCCATGTTGGTAGACGAGGTCTCGTATGGTGGTGGTTTGTCCTCCCATACTGGAGACATCCACCGGTCATAAGCCACTGTGTGTGCGCCTAGGCAGGATCTCGCATGGTGGTAGGTTTGTCCTCCCATGCTGGTAGACGCGGGTTGACCGTTGTGGGACATGTGATGTGCATCTGGGTTGTGCTCCGTGTGATGATGAGATGATCTGAAGACGATGAGGCGACAGTAGGAGACGCAGGTGTTTGCAGTGGCAATGTAATGACTGGTCCTGGGATATACCTACTTGATGGCTTGCTCACAGAGATGATGAAGACCTACATGAGGGCTAGGCCTACATCCAGCATGAAAAAGGGCTGGCTCTGTAGAACTTCCTATGACGAGTAGATTCGAGAGATGTCACCAATCGATGATCGACATGATGAGGATTGCAGCAGCGATGACAATGATCCAGTGTTGACGATGATGTTCAAACATTGATGATGATCCAGCGACGAAGACTTGTGTCCAGATGTGTTGATGATTGTGTCAAGAGAATACCTTCCTAGTTAAGAGGGAGTGTTAATGTAATTGTAACTTCAGAAGATATTCACTTGTATTTTATATTGTTATTATTACTGGAGGCGTGGATCTGTCAATGTGGGGCTTGTGCAACCCTAAAATGTCTGTGGGATGCTTGAGCTGCCCTCTCTTGCCCTGATTTTCTCTCAGCCTAATACCCTTGGCCTCCAACTAGTCAACACATAAAACCTTAGATAATTTGAATAATGTGCTTGAGTAGTAGAGAGAGAGAGATTCACACGATCATGTATTTGACAGTAGCATGATGCTCCTCTTTATAATTCTTCATTGAGTTAATTAAATGGGCAACTACTTAGGGCCACCAAATACTATGGGCCCAATACCACTTATAATTTAA
This sequence comes from Larix kaempferi, assembly GCA_027924585.1. Lineage (NCBI taxonomy): Eukaryota > Viridiplantae > Streptophyta > Pinopsida > Pinales > Pinaceae > Larix > Larix kaempferi. The sequence goes on along the minus strand of BSBM01000397.1, from coordinate 10,433,642 downwards.
TTGTTCATTAAAATAACTTAGGACATCATTTTGCAATAGCTTTCCTCTTTTAATAACTTATTAAGACTTAGGCAAGCTTGTTTTGGATAGTCTTCTTAGGCTTAGCGCTAGCCCTTCTTGGTTCATATGGTTCACATGTGCCAACTCATAGCTCATCAAATATATAAGGAAGATCTTGTGATGATGTGATCATCTTGTTCTCATGGTCATAAGCTAGAGATATTCCTACTAGGGTTGGCCAGGCCCTAGAGGAGTCCTTCTAACAAAACCACCTAAGAGAACATCACACAACATCTCTGCCTCGACACACAAGGCACTGCGTCAACACATGAAGCTGCTTCGACACACAAAGCCTAGTCTCGACACACGAGACTCTTCTCCAAGTTTCCCGAGACTAACTCAGGACAACCTCGACACACGAGGCTTTGCTTCGACACAAAGCCTACTTGGAGAATGACTCACGATACTACAGATTTCAACATATGTAACTATACTTTGTTCATATTTGATTAATACAATAGTGTACAAGTGTTGGGAATATGAAGGGACCAAAAAGAGGAGATGAGTGATTAAAATGATTCGGCTTTCATTCATATGTTGGGCATTAAACCAAAATATGTTAGGATATACATCCTGGATTATTGCTTCTGGTCCCTTACAATTAGGTGCATTATCTGTGATGATTTTGATGACATTGTGCGATGCAATTTCTTGAATGGTTTACAGCAAGGATTTTACAATATTAGTACTGGTCTCATAATGATCATAGTACTCATGAAGTACAATGAAGATTGCAACACCAGTGAACACACCAAGAAAATTATCTCTAGCTAGCCTATAACATTTGTCCATCTATTAGATACAATGGATACCCCATATTTAGTCCAATTATTTGTAAATTGTCCTAGAACATCATGGATTTTGGTTTTTCCTTTTCTAGTGACTAGATTCTAGCTTTGTCATACCTGGGGCTTTTGTATCCTCAGGGGCATTGTTGATGGCAGTAATCATATCATCCCAATAGGAGGAGCTAAGAATATTGAATGGTATGGCACATGCATAGAGAACTACACTTTTTTGCATCCATGTCATCCTTACCACTCTAGTCAAGGAAATCTGCTATTGTTCTATGCCCTGTATGCATGGTCATGGATCCACTAGCACTAAGGGATTGGGTTTGGCTGAACATTCTAGATGTGGCCTTAGCTTGAACCTTTTGTTTTTGTCTTATTTTGTGCTTCTAACTCCTCCTTGGTGTATTTTTCTCTATCACCCTTTGGTACATTGTCGTGGGTTTTGATTCCCTATGTTCTTGGTTTGATCACCTGGCAATACCACACACAGATGCTTCTTTACACTTGTGAAATCTTTTCCTGTGCTATTTATATTCCAATTATATTATGTATGTTATATTTCACTTCACTATAGGTTGAGTTTTTAGTCCACACTTTTGTTATCTAACTTGAGGACAGGTGCATTTTCCTCTTGAATCAATTTCATTTTTCTTTGAACTAAGAGACATTTTATTAAAGGGATGAGAAAAATCAAGATATAATTTGCAGTCTATCTTTTGGTCTCCAGCTCTATAACTCTTGCGTGTTACCAACAAATTTGCCAAAAATGTGTCTTTTAGTATGATCAGCAGTCAAATTATATAACTATCTTTAATATTGCTTTCTTTAAGTTTAATAAGCTTCTGAAAATATTTTATTTCAATTACTGTACTAGTTCAACTGACTGACCAGTTCTTTGTTGACAGATTGAAATCATAAATTCAACATGGGAACCATGGGTTGAATGTTTGGCCCATATTGGGCAGCTACAATTATTGCGATGCTTGCTTGCATCACAGTTAAGATCAGCATCTAAGGTATCCTCACACCCTTCTTGAATTTCTTCCCATATAAAGGATGGTGAGTCCTGTCGAATGTTTTGATAGCTTTTCCATCTGCTATGGTTTTCTTTCTTGGAACTGTCAATTAACACTTCAGTACTTCCATACTTATCACAAGAACTTAGCAGTTTTAAGGAAATTAACAGACTATGCATGTATTTTAGTTTTCATTGAAAGGTGAGACCAAGTATAATGTAAAACTTCCTCAAGTTGAGGAAATGTAAGTTTTTTCTGTAGCAAGGATTAAGGCAGATTGTGGAAGAAACTTTTTAATACTCTAAAAGTTGATTAGTTTTCCTTGTCTGCTGAAGATCTTTTGTTCGTGGGTTTTCCTTTTATCCTAATTCTTGTTAACGTGCTATTGTGTCAAAGATCCTTTGGCATTTAATCAGGTTATATTAATACCTTTAGTTTGAAGGCAGAAAAAAGGAACACTATCATTTTTCTTATAACTGCAGGCAGAAGCAAGCACCATTTCATTTTCAGTAGAGGGGATTAATATTGCAGCAGTCCGTGAGATTAAGAGTTTTAAGCAGGTAAGTTGATGGAGTAATCAATTGTAGTCTTAATTTAAAAGTATTCATATTAGGCATGTGAAAGTAGATTCTGACATATCATTTTTCCCTAGAAAGGAAGCTCAGGAGTAGCATTGGAAGAGAAGCAAGAAGAAGTTAGAAGATATCTTAGAGAACTGAGAAAACAAGTGCATTTGTGTGGCTTCTATTCGCCCCTGCAAGCTATATATATTACTGCTGAGCCACCAGATTACATTGCTCTTTGCCTTTTCCTTGTCACAATCTCACAGGTAAGTTTAATGTATGGCAATTCATTAAAAATCAAAAGTATGTTTTTATCTTAGTTTGCGTTTCAACATTATGGGATCATTTTTATGATTGGCAGGTATTCCCTTAGTGTCTCAGTCATTTCTTATTCCCTTTGAAGTCACACTTCTTTCTACAGGTACAATACATAGCCCCAAAGACAATGAGTGGGACATACTCCACTATAAATGACAATGGCCTCGAATTCATTAATTATTTTAACTATTTTCTTTCAAGATAAGGTTTTGTGCATAATCTAAACTAGGGAAATTGTGTAATATCTTAGATGGTCAGGAAAGCATTTCTTCAATAGATATAAGTTAAATTCATTAGCCCCTATGGGTTATAACAACTGTAAGAAAAAATGCCATTGCAATAAGACAGGGTGTGTTAGCGAGACGACATGATCCTTGTGATCTTTGATACTTGTTATATGAACCAGCATGGTTCATATCAATCAATAATATAGTTATCTAAGTACAAGTGTTGATTACCGGTTGCCCCAACAGGTTAGATAATGAAAGACAGTGCAAGTAGTGGAGTGCTCCCTTGGGATGTTCCCAAGGTACTTAGATTTTACTTATGCTAACGATCGTATATTATCCAATGCCTTGAGATGAAGAGAGTTTCCAAAGAGACTCTTTTGAGACTTCTCCTCTTCCAAAGAAGCAATTTTGGCCTTGAGTAAAGGAAGCCTTTGCTAAAGGTCAAGCCTAATCTCTTCTTTGACTTGGGTAGAGGTAATTAAGTGATGAGTATGTTAGATTAAATACCAACCCCCTAGTGCCAATTCATCTTACTTTTTACCTTGTGGGACCCAATTGGACCATTTTCCATATTTTAAGGGTAGGCCTCACTTGGGTACTTTTACTTGGCATTAGATCTATCTAGATCTACTACTCCTAACCTATAAGTGGCCTTATCTTTTCTTGGTTGAACCATTTGTCATCTCATTAGCCTGTTCAATCAAGCCCTAACTCTTTGGGTCCACTTATCCATTCTAGATCTAGATCTATCCACCCTTGATCTCTCCATATCTTATTCTCACACATCCCTAGGAGGTCGTGAGTGGGTTTGCCAGCCTTCATTGGCTAAGCTAGGGTCTCCCCCTTCGTCTTGCTTAGGCTTGATCTAAAGTGAAGAGTGCCTCGGTTAGCGTGACACCAACTTGCATTGGGAACCGTGGTATCTCTTGGGTCACCTCTTTAGTTGTCCAACGCCTCTACCATCTTGGATAGGATAACCTTTAGGGACAACTACAAGTTGTGTGATAACAGTACTGTTATCACATCCATAGTAGCTGGGCTACCATGATTGTAGAGCAGTTTCTTGTATATTTTTTAGCCAAGCCTTTACACATTTTTTATGAGATCAGCCTATGATGAGCAGTACTTTTGGTGATCACTCACATATCAGACTAGCCCCAGATCAGATATGATGAACCTTATGCCAAGACTGAGCCTCATGACCTCAGATTTGATGACCGAGGTGACCACTTTTGTTCCATACAGAGCAGTGCAATAGTGCCCAAAGTTTTACAGCAGCAGTGTTCCAGTGACTATTGATGATCTAGATGGTAGATACAGGTATATGGCCCACCAGGCATATGGTTGTGCATTGGTTATGATTGCTTTGCTCATTTGCTCATCTTAGTAGCTTGACTTGGTATCTAGTGGTCATGATCTGGTAGTATATATATATATATATATATATATATATATATATATATATATATATATGGACATGGTTGTTTTAATGATTATCTAAATGGTCTAATTACTCGGAATAAGAAGCTCTTGTTTATACTCATTGGTTTTACCCTCTTTAGTAGTATGGACGTGGTCATTCCCACCATTTATGGCTTGCTAGCTTTGGCATCACCTTTCACTTTCCCCATCCCTTCGTTCTTTCCCATTTTTGGTTTTACCTTGACTTACATCTTAGCCTGTGATATGGAGGACCTCCCCACTTTTTCCTATGTGTTGGATAGCATCCATGTTGATTTGTGTCTCGGCTCTGAGTTGGCAACAAAACTTACCGAAGCCTTGATCCGTCTGGGCTAGGAGAACTCGTTGGTGTTGTTTCCTTAGCTTAGGTGAGTTGGATTCGATGCCTTGACCTCTCTGATCAGTTGCCCCCGATGTTTGGTCCTGATTGAGGATGATCCCCCTAGTTGCCTGAGTTGTGTTGGCTAGACTTGAAGCAAAATGTACTACCATCATTACATGCATATGTGAACTATTATTATATCTTTTTTGCAAGACCATGGAAATAAATTAAAACTATGCTTCTCAGCACAACGAAAGAGGACTATGGAAATTGAAATGTGAAAGCACCCTAGATGAAAGCGGCGATTAGTTGTGCTTCTAAGCACATGCAAAATCCAAAGGATCCTAAGGCCTAAAAAGCAGTGGTTAAATCCATGCTAAATCCAAAGACTGTTGGCCATGATTAAATGTAATGATTAATACCTCACGGAGCCAATGGGTTGGGATGTGAGATGGAGCAAGGGACAACTAATTCTAAGTGTCCCCTAGAACCTCAAGTTACGGTTAGTTGTGCACCTAGTTATGGTGGTTCTAGTAAAGATCCTCATGAAGCTGGTTTCAGCTTGGATGTGAGATGTAGACATTTGCTAAGGTTGAATAAGCACCTCTCAAAACAACTCATTCCATTTGTGAGACACACTGCCATTCCCTGTGTGTATATTATCCAGCATATGCTTAAGTGTGTATTCCTTTTCCCTTATCCAAAGTATTACAGTGTTGAGTCAGTAAATTCATTTCCTTATCCTAGCCTTGCATTTTTCACCCTCACACATTTCTAGCAAAATGGCCACGTCCATGAAATGAGTATATTCATGAGGTTTTGTTTTGAGTAATTGATTATTTTAATTTTAGACTTATATTTGATATGATTATTGCTTAACCGCCAGTGAAATGCTACTTTATACTTTAAGACTTGCTATTAGAATGATTAAAAGAGCATACCTTATCCATTTGCACTTGCAGCATCAGGCATTTCAAAGCCTGGGTCATATTTTGATCAGTCTTGACCTGGTCAACCCAGTTTGACCAAGTCAACCATAAAATCTGAGATGAGTTGGACCAGTGATGTTCGAGGTTGATGATTTATGGTCCTATGCTGCCCATTTGATGGATCCATGCAGCAAACACAGGTTTCACATGATGGTTTGGTGGATTTTTTTATTGTTATTATTATTTACGGACCATTATTTTTATTTGTCCAGGCATGGTTGAGACTAAAGATGATTATCCAAGTGGCCACAGGGTGTAGGAGTACTCATCTATAGTACATTCGGACCTTTTGAATCCATTGGCACACTCAGATACCATTTACAGGCACTTCCGGATGAGATTTCACTTAGATTGTCACTTTATTGCAGATTTGCCAATATTAAATGGCCTGACAGCACAGTTGGATTTTCATTTGGTTCTCCTAGGGCGCTACAGAGGGAGTATGGGGTCCATCCCCTTGTTATTACCATATTACCATACCCCCAGACACTTTGGTACAATCAGATTTGTGCCCGGGGAACCAGACAGAGAGCTATAGGCATTTTATTACTTTATAGGTGATTTTCTAAGGATTAAAAATGGAATAAAATGGTCACTGAGGAAATCGATTTAGGCAATTGAGGCAAGGAATTGGCATGAGGTTTGTTCAGAGGTTATTTGTGATGCATCCCACACCTTCCAACACAGCTTGCAACATTCAGTGGGGTCCATACACACTCCGGGCCATTATTTTGATTATTTATTATGCTTTTTAGGGGGCCACGATTTGGTCACTTGGTCACTTTGTGATGTTATTGAGTCATATTCTTTATCATTGTGCCATTGGGTGATGCTAGTGAAGGATATAAACACCTCCTAGCCCCACCATGTGCTTACTACACTTGTCCTAGTCACTTGTCATGTGGTGCGACCCCCTTAGGGCCACTTAGTGAGTGCGCACCCCCTCTTTTAGTGCGTTGATAACTTGATCCATGTGTTGTATTTCCGACTCATCTTAGTCGTTGATTATTATTGTTATATCTTTTGATCTCCACTGCTCATTCAAAAATTGGTCAAGGTTTTGGTCTCTCTCATTCCTATTTAAGAAAGAAACCCCCCTCATTGTAAATGCACCTTTGGGCTCTTGAACTCTTGGAATACAATATTATTTTGCAGATCTACTTCTCGTGCTTTGATGAATGTTCTCGTACGTGATTGTAAATATTTTCTTTTAGACATCTAAGTGATTTACAGGTGGTTTCAACATCTTCTTGGGGAGGTCGAATTCATCTTCTGCAGGGTGCGACTTGCTTGGAGAGGCGATTGTGGGGGTTTCCCATCTCTTCTTGGGAAAGACGTCTTCATCTATCAGGGAGTTTTTCAATTGTGATTTTTTCCATTGATTTATTCTCTATGATATGCCATGCTTAGTTCATCTTTTACTTGTGGATCAAATCTAACTTGAATTGTTTGAATTTGTAGGTGAAAGAAGACACATTTCCTCCTTGGGCTAGGACGTTTTAGCTTGAAATCAACTAGATCTTGTTTGGAATTGTAACTAATCTAAAGGATCATCAATGTACTTGGTGGCTGCAAGCATTTGAGGTAAGATCTATAAGGTACGTATTGGTTTTCATGCATTTTACCCATTGGTCACTTAAAACCCTCGTTTTATAGATCTAATAGATCTGGCGATAATTTGGGCTTAATAACTAAAACCTACTTCTTAAATAATTAATGAACCTTAGAGACCAAGTTTGGTGGAAATCCAACTCCATTTACCCTTCGATCCAAGCACTGGCCATCTCTAGGGGAGGAGGCACTTGTGGGTTCTTAGTCAATTTAATAGATCTATCATTTGGGTATTGCCATTTTGTCTTTCAAACTCCAAATCTATCCTTTGTCAAACCTTCTAGTGCCTTTCCTATCCTAATTTCACTAAGTGGACCCCACCTCACTTCATTTTGACTAAATCAAAGGTGGACCCCACTTGGGTCTTTTAGATTGGCATTAGATCTATCTAGATCTACTTGTTTAAATCCATTAGTGGCATATTCATACCTTGGTTGAGCATTTACATCTTTCATAAGCCTCCTCAATCAAGCCCTAACGCTATTTGCCACCTATCTTCCCTAGACCTAGATCTACTTACTCTTGGTCTCTCTCTCTCTTCCACTTCACATCTCCCTAGAGTGTCTAGAGTAGGTTTTCTAGCCTTCCTTAGTTACCTAATGGTATCCCCTTTGGTCTTGCATTTGCTTGATCTAAAGTGAAGAGTGCCTCGATTAGCGTGACAACCATTTATTCTTGGGAATCGAAGCCCTCTTAGGTCACCTCTTTAGTTGCCCAACACATCTACCATCCTGGATAGGATCACCTTTTGGGGCAGCTACAAGTTGTGTGACAACATGTACACAACTTAGAAATACACAATGTTGATGTGATTTAAGAAGCATTCAACACTTAATAAGCTTGCTAGAAAAAAATAGTAAATAAACCTCTAAGACAACAAGCTCAATATGACTTTAAATGATGAACTAAAGTCATACAACACTCAATAAGCTTGTTGCAAATTAAAATGCAGCAGTAAAAAAATCAGAGCAACAAACTATTTATGACTTTAAACAGTAAACTAAAGTTATATAACACTTAACAATACAATGATACTTTAAGCAAACACGCCATTTATGAATTAGGATTATGTTTTTATGTTTGTTTTAAACTTTTATGGTGTATTATCCTAAGGGTGAAATGGAGTCATTAGATAAGGGTTTCAATTGAGAAAGAATGTAGGAAAGCAAACAACAAACTCAGCTATAACTCAGACCACAGAAACTTAACATTGCTTGACAAAAAGGATGGAAAAAAGGAAAAGCAATTTAAATAGTGGAACAACAACTAGAACCGGAATATGGGTACTTACCTGTTTCTTGGCAGCCTGATGAAGTCGCTCTACCCTTCCTAGCAATGATATGAGGAAATCCTAGCCCAGAAAATATCAAGGATTGGCTGGGGCGCGCTTATGTAACTTTGAGTTCTCCAATCTTCAAACAAGAAATCGAATTAGTAAGGGTGAATCTCACAATAACACAAACACCAACTCAAAACCAACTTGCAAATTAGAAAATCATGCAAATTAGTGACGAAAATGGCAAAGAAACATAAGACAATGAGCAAATCGATTTCTTATAGCAAAACCTCCCTGTACTGAAGACCACCAAGGCACACTGGGCAAACTTGTTGATTGTCCCTACATGCAAACACTGAAAAAATAGCTCTCCAAAGTCCAAACCAACGAAACTAAGATCTAATAACTCAAAGGGGATGGCAAGGAATGCAATTCATCAAAAGAACTCGTTATCTTTTATAGAATAAGAGATGAACATGTTGATGTTTCTAGTAGCATCGAAAGATATTCTTATGTCAGCTCTACAAGAAAGAATAATAACAATCCCAAGAACAAGTCGGCCCAGTTAAAGAGAAAATGACCCAGTCAAAAAGGGCAAGTCGGCCCAATAAGAAAAGTGACCATTTCCAATATAAATAGAAGTGAAGTTGTTGTTATCACACCATAGTAGTAGGGCTACTATTCTTGCTTAGTAGATATCTGCACATTTCAGAGTTTGGATTATTCAAAGCATGGCTATGATGAGCTTATATTTTGAGATCACTCATGATTAGAGCAGTGTCTTTTATCAGACTTATGTTAGACCTTGTGTCAAGGCTGAGCCTTGAGAGTTCAGATGTGATGACCGATGTGACCCTTTATTCCATACAGTTTCAGTTCAATGTCTAGTGATGTTATTGCAGCAGTGTTTCAGATGATTTATGATGATTATTCTTATGATGATGTTGTATGACCTATGGATTTATGATCATTGACTATGGATTATTATCTTGTTGCTTTAGTCATGTTCACAGCATTAGCTTGGTATATAATTTATGATGTGGCAAACTTTGTAAACTTAAAATGGACTATCTTGATGATGAATTATAGAATGGACATTTTACTTGCACATTTAGGTTTCTTGACAAAACTCATTGGTTTACTACCTTGCATAGATATGGTCTTTCCTGACATTACCTGTCTGCTAGCTTAGGCACCATTCTCACTTGACTCCATCCATTCATGACCTTCCTTGATTGGCTTTTACCCTTGACTTGTCTGGCTTGACTTTTTGATACCGAGGACTTCCCTTTTACTACCTCTGTGTTTGGATCGCATCCATGTTTGTTTAGTGTCTTGGCTTTGAGTTGGTGACAAAACTTGCCTTTGGTGAGTTGGATTGTAGGCCTAAATCATTCTGGTCGGTTGTCCCGATGTTTGGCACTGGCACGAACTCTCCCTAGTCACTTGAGATGTTGTTGGCTAAAACTGAAAGCTCATGTAATACTTATGGAAACTTGTGTAAATTCGCCCATGGAAACTATAAACTCTATAATGTGTTTCTGAACACACATGAGTAAAGGGCAAGAGCGATGAACTACTAAAAATACTCCTCGAAGAGTATAAGAAAGGTCTCAAAAGCAATGGTTCTTAAACTCTATATCTAAACGATTGTTGACCTTATATATATAAACATGCCCTGGATGCAAGCTGCAATTAGTTGTGCTTTTTAGCGCACTTGAGATCCGAAGGGTTATGTAGGCCAAAAAGGCCAAGAAATGAAATTGAATGACCCTAATGAACCTGGATCAACTTGATGTAGACATGATGCCTAAGTTGAATAAACACTCTCTAAACAATTTACCCATTTGTGAGGCACAACCCTTCCCTGTGTTATTTGTCCAGAACAGAGTGTAGCTTCCCTTTTCTCCTAGTCCAAAGTGTCTTTTAGTTTGAGTTTAGACAAGTCACCCTTTTGCCCAGCCTTGTTCCTAGCCTTCATCCTTAGCTAGCAATTAGACCATGTCCAATGGGTGAGTTTGTCATTTAAGCTATTGTGCAAGTAATTATAAATAACAATGGAATATGCAACCATGATTAAAGCCACTAAATGATGTTATGCTTTAAGTTAAGCTGTGAGTATGATTAGAGGAACATGTCTTAGTCTATTGATATGATTTATCCTTGGTTGTATATTGACCTAGTCAAACCCAGTTTGACTATGGTCATTTCTTGGGATCCGTGATGATGTGGGTCATGTACGCTTATTGATGATGATTCATGGGCCCACATACTCTTGATGATGATGCTATATGATGGGCATATGATTCAGATGGTGATTAATTCAGTTCAACAGGGTTTATTATTACTTCAGATCATCAGATTATGTACTGTCCATATATGGTGGACCCTACAGTTGGCCCATCAAGGCAACCCATGATGTATGAGTATACATTCTTAGTAGTTTTGGGTTTTCTGGATCCAATGAGACACTTATCATCCAGTTCCGGGCACTTCTGATAGTGATAGATGCATTTTTCCATTTGTTGACCAAATTTGGTGTTGTTTTCCCAGCCTGACCAACATGGGCCATGAGAGGCCAGTTCACCTAGGGCACTGTATAAGGAGGGGGTGGTCCATCCACTTGATGTTACCATTTACCCCCCCCTTTCGGAGAGCCTGGTGGGCGCAGGTGCCCTAGGAGGTAGTTTCAGCAGCTTCACAGTTACCGAGGCAGGTTAAAAATGGAATAAAAGGGTCGCTGAGGAATTCGATTTGGGCAACTGAGGCAAGGTTTTGGCACTTGGTCTTCATAGAGGTCTTCTAGGGTGAACCCCTATCTTCCAGCCAGTTTTCATCAGTCAGTCGGGTCCACAGAGGCCATAGGAGGCCTTTTACTGCATGTCTCTCACAGATTGAGGACATACTTGATCATTTGTATTATTTTGGACATATTATTTTATATTATTGTCCTATGGGGATGAGCTAGCAAGGATTGATGCCTCCTAGCCCCACCATGAGCTTCATGTGTCATGTCCTAGCCATATGAGGTGGGCCCATGTACTTTTGCCCCCTCTAGAGGATGACGTCACCCTCACTTTGTGCTTTCTAGCTATGATGTCATCACTATTTTGAGTGATCCATGTGATATATTGTTATGGTTCATCTTAGCCATTGATTATGTATTGAGATCTTTTAATCTCAACCACTCATTTCATAAAGTGGTTTTAAGATCTAGGGTTTTGGTCTTTATTATCCTATATAAGGAGAAGACCCCCTATTGTATAGCTCACCTTTGGAGCTCTTGAATATTGGAATAGAATACTTATTTGTGGAGCATATTTCTCGTGTCTTGTGGATTCTCTTGCACATTGAATATACAGTATCTCTTCCATGTATCATTGTGGATCTTGGAGCTACACGTTGTTTTCTTTCAGGGAGGCCGAATTGGTGGAGAGGAGGACGATTTGAAGAGGGTTATTGTTGGAGGGATCCACATATTTTCTCTTGGGTTGATCTTGGTGACAGGGAGTATCATTATTGTATCTTTGTGACATAGTTGATGCTTTCTATTACATCTTTCCATCATTTTCATAATTTTCTTACTTGGCTTGTTTCACTTGATCTTGTCTTGTAGGAGGAGGACGATTTGGCTTCATTGGAGGAGGACGTTTTGGCTTGGAGCACTTGGATCTCACTCTTGAATATACACATAGGAGAATGCTATCAATTTGCAAGGTGGCCATGAGCAATTGAGGTAAGTTCTACAAGGTATGTACCTAGATCCATCCATTCTTCTTCATTGGTCATCAAACCCTTAAAATTCAAAACCCTCATTTTTGTTTTTCTTAGATCTACTTGGATCTAGCTTGCCTTTGGGTATAATAAAAAGCACCCAACTCTATAGCATCCACGACAATTCGGATCTATAGTTTGGTGGAATTTGGGCTTCATTTGACACATTTTTCAAGGCACTTAGCCTCCCTTAGGTGAAGTCGCCCTCCTTGGGTGAGTGAGTTAAGCTATTTCCAACACATGGGTAGGAGAGATCCCACTTGATTCATACTCCTCTCCCTTGATAACCTACCCCTAGTGCTTCACTTCTTTGATTTTTGCCTTGTGGGCCCCATTCCTCATTTTGAGAGTTGTGCCCCACTTGGGTCATTGAGTGATGCATTTTCAGTCCTAGATCTATGGAGATCTAGCCGTCATTGGGGCATGCCACCTAAAACCCACTTTGATATTTGCCTTAACTACCTCGATTTATAATTTGGCATCATTTGGACCCCATTTACCCATTCATCTTAAGGCACTAGTCCACCTAAGGCAAATCGCACTTCTTGGGATTCGTGTCATGTGCTAGATCCCATATGTGGGTATCTTCTATTTCATCTTAGATCTATAGATCTACTCCTTGCATACCCCTTGGTACCTTTTGCACCCTTAATCTCACCTTGTGGGTCCTGTTGTCCGCCAAACTTCACACCAGCAGCAGAAATCTTTCGAAAGTTGTCTCCCTCACTGGAAAGTGGGGAGAGTTGTGGCCTTGGGGGCAAGCAATGAGCCAGGTACTGTCACCTGAATCCCAGCTCCTCCGTTTAGGCTAACTCCTAACGAAGCCAAGGGGGGTAGTCCCTACAAAGAGTTGTCTAAGGCTCTTGTGTTTTAAATGTTTTTTGATGTTGTGATGCGGATGGGTGTTGTTTAGGAGTTTTGAAGGTGAGAGACGCAAAAATGCTTTAAATGAAACTAAGATAACGCAATCCACATTGCAAGAGAGAATAAAAGATACACTGAATCAAATACAAATTACTCTTTATGAAAATTAAAGCAAGTACTCCAGATTGATATTAAGCAAATAAAGTATATGATAAAGGACCAGTGCCTTATGGAGTCAGATAATATCTGAGTGATTGAGTTGATTGATACAAGTGTCTGAGAAAAAGTTCTTGAGATCGTTTTGCAGCTTATCTTGGTAAATTAAAGATTTTAGTGGTCTTGATTATTAAGGCTAAGAACAAAGGTATCAAAAGGAGTGGAACCTTAGCCAAGAAAAACACTGGCAACCTTTTAGGTGATAGGTCGGGAGCACCCAGATTGCAAAGAGGGCAAGTGTGCTTACGGCTTGACCGCCCTCGAGTCTGACAGTGGATTCCCGGCACCACCTCTTTCAGGAAGAACTCAGTGATTTTGTCTTGGTTGGGGTTTTGGGGTAAAATTTTAATTAATATTATCACTTGCCAAATTAACAAGTCCTGCACCTTTCTGAGTACTAGCCCAACTGTTTCCGGTTGGCAGAGCATACGGGTGTAGGAAAAAACCAAGATAATTTAATTAAAAGGGAAGTATGGGTTGAAAAGTTTTTATTATTAGAGCACCCGTTCAACTCTCCGACAGAGAGCGCTCTTGACTTGATCTTATGACCGCAGTTCAAGAGACTTGCTAAATTAAAATGCCTAATGCAAGAAAGATGCAAATTCTAACAATGCTCTCCGATAGAGAGTGCTCTTGACTTGGATTTGGCCAAGTTCAAGAGGCTTTGTTCATTTTAAGAAGCAAGAAGCAGTTGTGATACAAGATATTGAAACTTTGTGAAACTCAAAACATGTGATAGCTCAAATCAATGGAAATACTGCTAACATGCTACTTGCAAAATAAAATGAGATAACGGAAATATCTAGTGTTCTACTAAGCAAAAATTTACACTGCAGGTGGGATCAACCTCCGAACAAGGTCAACCACTAGAAGCCACCAGTCTTGGAAACCTTCCAGTTAGCTGGATGTCCACAAGAAGCTGATGGGGGAACGAGAAGCTACCACAAAGTTATGTGGCCTTTGGGATGCAATCCCAAAGTTCTTTGGTCAAGGCTTGGAAGAGAAGTGACAAAAATAAAAACAAATTATTCTAAGACAAGAATTGTAAAGATCTAAGCTAAGCAAACCAAACAAACCCAACACTCTTCCCCAAATGGGGAAGAAGACCAAAAAGTGGAGCCTCCTCCACTTGAAAATTATATTAAACGGTTACAAGTGCCTTTGGGGATGAAGCCCTTGAAAGGTCTTTTGAGAGAAAAAAGAACTACTTAACAAAAACAATACTTTATGGGCCCTTACTAGCTAATTACAAAAAGGAGAGTATACAAGATTTGTTATTGTGGTTCAAGTCTTCTCCTTAGATGCACTTTGCTCTTTCTTTTGAGTATTGTTCTTATCAAGCTTTTATCCTCCTTCAAAAAAGATCTACACAAGCTCAAACTCACTTCAACAATGTACCCATTAGATATTAGTCAAAATCCAACTTTAAAAAACAAATGCAAGAACTAGGATCTAACCTATATGCAAAAATAATTTTTCCAATGCAAACTTTTGAGATTTATGACAGGAGACTTAAGGCCCTAATGCCATTTTTTCAAACCATAATTTTGAAACTATTAAGTAAAAACTCTAGAGATCTAATCTATTGCAAAAAGGACAAGATCTATACTTATGGAATAATTCTAACACTAACTTTAAACTTTACCAAACTATTTCTTGACTGTTTTTTGAAATGTTTTGAGGGCAGAATTCTGAAGTAGATGAGAGGGAGAAGAAGGCAGCCAAGCATGGGACAAGGGACAACTGCAAAACATGGTAAGGGCAGCAGAAAGATAAGGCAGCAGACTGTATTGATGGAGAGAAAGGGAATGAAAATGAATAGATGACAAGGGCAGCAGCTAGAGGAAAAAATGGGACGATAGGAGGAAGGAATGGATGGGACGAGAGGAGGAGAAGACTAGATGGACGAGAGGAGGAAGGGATGGACGAGAGTTAGGAGGGAAGAAAGGGATGGACAAGGGCTAGAGAAGGCTAGATGGACGAGAGCTATGAGGGAGGAAAGGGACGAGAGCAAGCCAAACGCAAGGAAGAGGAAAACTAGGGCAAGAAGATGGATAATGGTTTGTAGAGGATGAGGATGGACAAAACAAATAGGTGAGAAAGCTAATCTAGTGAATATGGGCTTGAAGATATAAGCTTAGAACCAAGAAGTTTGTTTTTTGAAAGTAGTTGATGGTGAAGCAAGAGACTCCTCTTTTGCTAGTGCTTAACAAGTAGAGAGATCTTTGGCCAAAAAATGGGGTGAAGGAGAACCTGCAAAAGCTCACAAAACCATTAGCAATACCTGCAAATAACATATGATTTAAGCAAATAGAGAAGATATACATGCATGTGCTAGATTGTTAGCCTTCTAAGCATATAGATCAAAACTAAATAATCATAAACATATGAAAAAATGACACAATATCACATCAAGAGTGTGATGAAGCATGGCCACCAAGAGCCCCCAAGAATTTGACCTCCAAAGTCACAACTTTATTAAATATAATTTCAAATACAATTGCTTAGAGTTTCGATGCATAAAGATCCATCCTAAGAGAGCTAAAATGCATCTCTTATATAACAAAGTACAATGCTAAAACCCTAGGTCGAATTGGCAGGAGAAGAGAGCCAATCCCATCGAATTCCAATCAAAGGCAAAGCTTGGCATCACAACTTAAGTCTTGAGGTTGGTGTGAGTGGGGAGGTGGCCTTCACCTTCCCTTGGAATTAACACCAAACCCATTCGCATCCTCCACATGGGATTGACATGAGCAATGAAGGGAAGCGTGAGCTATCAAGAGTGAAAGCTTGGAGTGTAAGTAGGTGGTAACTCATGATCTCAAGGGAGCCAAGCCCATGAGGTGGCCACAAAACTAGGAATGCACCCACCTTGTAATAAATACAACCCATTTACCAAGTGCCACTTCACAAATCCGTGAGAGCTATTCGTACGGCCAAATGGCTCACGTCATCCTTTCTCATGCGATTGTTTAACCAAAGTTTTTGAATTGGCATATGTTTACATATTAAAAGGTGGACCACCACATTAGAGCCTTCACTTGCCAATGAGCTCATGATTTTAATCCATGCTAGAGACCCACGCTTTCCAAAAATGTGCCCACGTCAACCTCTTCTAATTTAATCAAAAATTCCAATTTTGATTTTTTATAAAATGTGACCCTATCTCCAATGTGTACGTACACCTTAGGAAAATGATATCCAACCTTTAAAAATCATTTTTCTAATCAAATTTGACTTATTTGATTTTTGTCCTCATGGTGCAATTTGTCATTTTCTGGCAATTAAATGCCAAAATGATGCATTTTTAGCAAAAACTGCTCCTAGGGTGACGTAACTGCCCGGAAACTAAAGAATAAAGGTGCCAAGGTGAAGAGGATGCTCTGAGCATCAAAACGAGCCTTCCCACGCCCAATTTCACCTCCGGATGAGGTTTTTATCACACTTTGAAATTTTTTAATTAAACCATTAAAAAATGGTCTAATTTATGGAAAAAATTATTTTTCTCGGAATGGAATGAAACTCCTAGGGGACCTAGTGCATGTTCATACGACTCAATCGAGATGGCTAACACGTAAAAAATCTTAGACACAAGACTCTAATAACCACCTTAGGTTTTGACCATCATGGGAAATACTCCAGCTTTGGAGGGTTGAGTGAAAAACTCAGGGATTATACGCCATTGATGAGTAGCACATAATTCCTAAGGAAAAAACACTCTAGAGTATCCCCCAAATGGCTAAACCTACGGATAGCCGAGTCTTTTATAAAAGGACCTCGTTTAGACCAACTTTTTACATTTTCCCCATGGGGGTATGAACATGCAGTTATTACAAATGGGGCAAAATTTGCCCTGAAATTGACTTCTGAACTTCTGAATGTTGATGATGAACATGAATCATGTTCAATAAACTGGCGGCTCATCGAAAGTTCAACTATTTGTACAAAATAGGTGATAACATCTGGCTCCAACTACGGGACGTGTGCTCGTTCTGGAATTCAGGCAAGGAGAGGATACGAGAGCACCAGAATCTCTGGTTTATATATATAGCCTGTAAAAACATCTCAACTTGACAGAAAACCTTCAGTAGCACATGTGTTATGGAAAAACCAAAATGAAATACCAACTATATTTTATTGTTTGAAAATGAATTCTAAGAAATCTAAAATGCAGAAGGTAAATTAAATCTTTTCCTATTCTAATATAATACAAAAAGGAAAATGTTAAGTATAATCAGAAATCCAATGTAACCATTTAAGCATGTGATTAATGAAAGAACAATTTTTTACTTTGTCTTTGGTTACCAGCCAAGACAAGGGCATGCTTATCAGAAAGTGCAAACCTGCTTGGATCTTCTGAAAGGGAGGGCTAGATGGGGAATCATGAGTATGTAATAAATATTTGAAGTGCTCCCCAATATAATAAGAAATCTTTCTGTAGGCACACTCTATCCAGAACAGGATAGGGTGATGAAATTCAGGATGACAAGGCAATTCTGGTACCTGATCATATTCCTCCAAGAGGCTCTTCTGAAAATAATTTTCCATGAAAGTGCATGCCTCGAACTGCTCTAATATACAAGGGGTTTCCGATGGGCAAGATATATGCTCAACTGACTTCTCATATGAAATAATTTCCTTCTCTTCCTCTATGCTCAACTGACTAAAATCCATACTCCTGCCGCAAATGGGGGAGTCTTCATGAATTTTACCATTTTCCTGGCCACATGTATCCTCATGCTCATAAGTGGGATTGTTAACATTAACAAAATTTCCAAAGGGATTTTGTTCATCATTAACTTCTTCAGACATGGCATAGATAGCGTTCTCTAAAAAGGTCCACTCATCATTTCCAATATCTATGTCATCCATGATGGACTGATCATCACTTATGTCATCCTCCAAGCTATGTCTATCCTCCTCAACTTCATAACAATCCTCTTCAAACAAATGGGTTTCAAAGATATCACAAGGGACCCAACTTTCTGAATACTCACTGCCATGTGGAGAACAAATGGGAGTGTCATCACACATATTACAAACTTCATGGATTTCTTCATGAGTGTCAATCTTTGTAATGGTTTCTTCTAGAGGTGGATCAGGAATACATATGCGTTCATCATTACGGAAGTAGTCTTGAAAAACTTCCCACTCATAAGTGTCTTTTGATTCGGTGGCATGAGGAGGGTCTTCAATAGAATTCGATCTTTGATAAATTTTCTCGATGGGATTATCAGGGATCTGAAGGGAAAATGTCATACTTTCTGTAATAGGTTGACCCAACTGGTTCCCACTATCTTCGGGAAAATCATAAAAGTCATTTACATAGTTTATGCACTCAGGCTCACTTGATGAAAACTGACAAACAAACCCTTCAGGGAAACCATGCTTTTGGATATAGCATGCAAGGTGACAAGTGTCTTCTTCATGGAATTCTTGGCAAGCTCTGCAGAATGGGATATATATCTCATTTATGTTAGCAACCTCTATTTGACTCGGAGGCCTCTTTTCATTGTTGGGAGCCCTTTTCTACCAATTGTTTTCGGGAGGATAGTTTCTTTGAATCGGCTGAGTTTGCTGGATTTGTTGAACATGTTGGACATGTGCTCTTTTTATGTTTATGATTTTATTTTGCACTTCCTTCATTTGGACTTCATGTTTATGTTCAGCCTTTTCCATCCTCTCACACATCTCCATCATCTTTTTCTCGTACGAATCCTTTATAGCAAATAAAGGATCTTTATCTTTAGGCTCAGTTGATTTCAATGGAGTTTGAGCTCTTGAATAACCAGGAAAATTTGATTTACCAGAAGACTGCATGTTTTTATCTATCTTAGTTGCCATTGTCTGTGCTTGCAACAAAGTGGTGGGCTCCTTATCCCTAAGCTCATACTGCATCTCTCCACTTAAAGCTTCAATGTAGTAAACCAGTATAGTATGTGGAGTTGGTTTGTAATCTGTAGGGATTGCATTGGATAAGTCGGTAAATTTCTTATTGAACTCTTCCATGGTCTCCATCTCACTTCTTTTGATGTTTGTTAAAGCAGCAAGTTGATATCGGGGTTCTTTTTTCTCACCATACTTGTTGGTGAAAGCATTTTTGAAATCAGTCAAGGTTGCAAAAGAGTTGTTTGGTAAGCCGATGAACCAATCACCAACATCCCCATCTAAGGACAAAGCAAACAGCTTCATGTATACATCATCATGCTTGTGAGCAGGATCTTTGACATATCCACTTGTACATTTTGAGAAGGCTTTGAGATGATATGCAGCAGCAATGGCATCAGTGCCAGTAAAAATGGGAAGTTGGTCGATAGCTTTGTCTGGAATATCATGTGGTTGACCTGCTATCTAAGTAATGTTGAGGGGAAAATAGAAATCACCCATCGTATCGGAAAAACAACTATTACTGTTTTCAAAGTTTTTAGAATTTTCTAAATTATTTTCTTGAAAAAGACTATGGATGTCAGAAATAGACTGAGATCTAAGTTCTTCAAGGATTTTACGAGAAGCAAGCTTGTTCAGTCTTCTCCTATAAACCTTTTCAGGTTCAAAGATAAAACTAAGCAAGCCTTCAGAGTTTCTTCTAGTCGAATACCTTGAGGTGTTAACTGACAATGGAGTCGCCAGGTGGATCTTGGGCTAATTTCTGAGTGATTAAACAAAAATCTACCAAAAAATGAAAAAAGGGCAGCGGAGTCGCCAGACAGATTTGATCTAGAGGGTTATCATTTCAAAGGGCAGTGGAGTCGCCAGACAGATTTGATCTAGAGGGCATCCGGATTAATCTAGAGGGTTATCATTTCAATCCTTAATTAAAAGCATATCCATCTTGGTAGAAGAGCTTAAAAGTCTACCTGGCGACTCCTAATCGTGACTTCGCTGAGGAGCGAGCTCATAGTCATCCTTACAACAATAGAAGTAAATCAAATCCAAATCAATTGGAAGGAACCCCACTCACTTATCACAAAAGAAATCCTAAAGTCCAATCATCTAACTTCTTTTGGAAACTTGTTAACTCAGATCCTCCAAACCGTATCTTGGGATCTCCTTTGTTCAATTCGGTTCCTCCTTCATCTCCTAATCCTAATCTTAACATAACTCCACTCAATCCAAGGGATGGACTTAATCAATCTTCCTCTGGAAACAACAATCAAAACAACTCTCTCGTTGCTCGTGCTTTTGGAAACAAGGCTAGGGCCTCTCCCTTAGATTTTTCCCAGGTCGGAGGTTCCCCCCCATGATATGCCAGACAAGTACTTTGAATGTTGATGTATTTGTAACTTCGGAATGTATTTCATATATGTATATTGTATTCCTATAGAGATGTTATTATTCCTCTATATAGAAGTGTTTGTATTCCTATAGAGATGTTATTATTCCTCTATACGGAAGTGTCGTCATTTATATTGTAAGTGTTGTTGCCAACTAAGTTGTACTTGGTTGGATTATCAAGCGAGCGGGCAGAGTTGAACATGATACATGTTCGTTTTTGGTGATTTATATCCAGCTAGCCTTTTAAAGCCCCCGTTTTTAAATTTTTTTCCACATGTCCATGGCCCTGCGAGGTTTGTAACAAAACGTACTAGCATGGTGTTTTGTAAAAGACTTGGTTCCCTAGGACTTTTTGGCTAAGTCAGGTATTCCAAGGAGTTTTTTCACCTATCTATTATGTCTTGCATTAGTGCATAACAAAATTAATGGGTTTTTCTCCTGTTCCTCCAAAGCTGGAATGCCTAGGGAGGCTGACAGGCCTTAGGGGTTGTTAAAGTCTATGGGTCAATGTATATGAACATGCTAGGCGTTAATTTTGAGTCATATGGACATGTGCTAAGTCCCCCTAGGTTGTTTTTTAATTTTCGGCAGAGTTTAATTTTTCCGTAAATTGGGCCATTTTTTTAATGGTTCAATTAAAAAATTTGTAATTGGCCTATAAGGGGCGTCTGGAGGTATTTTTTGCCTTAGGGGTGCTCGTTTTCTAACTCAGAGCACCCCCTTAACCCCTAAACCCACTTTTCCTAATGTTTGGGTGCTTCACTTTTTTCCTATGGCCAAAAAACCCAAAAAAGTAAAAAAAGTCATGAAAAAATAAACAAAGTGACTTAAAAAATATTAAATTTTTGGAGAAAGTTATGGGTTTGATTTTGACCAGCATGAATTTAGGAGTGTTTTTGGCTGAAAAACGTGTCGTATGGGCAGCCCGTATCATGGGCATAACTCCCCCATTGTGGGCTGGGCGCTTTTATGAAGGAGGGACGCATTTTTGGCATGTGGGCAGCCCACGAGTTAAGGATAGAGCAGCACATTATGTGCTGCCATGTTAGCACCATACGTGCTGGTTTATTGCAGCTGTTAAGAAGGAGTGGGCAGCCCCAATCTCTCCCTCAAATCGTGCCACCACTCCCCCATTTCCTCTCCTTGACATGGGCGCACTCCCCTTAGTCATTCTCTATATATTGAAGTGCTCTCTCCATTGTTCAAAGGAGAGTTGGAGTTGGATAGCAAGGAACTTATCATTGTAATACTTTTTGTTTTTCTTGATTAATAAAAGGCTTTGGAGGTCACTTATGGTGTTGGGCTTTGTGAGTGGATGAATGTCTTGTTTCAAATGAGGTAACCTGTATTGATGCATTTTGTTTCTTTAAGATCAAGTATAGCTTACGGAAAGATCAGTATTGGTTTATGAGGAAAGTTTGAGTAATTTGTTTATTGTTTAGTCTTTCATTTTACGCTTTAGTAGAGATCAGATTTAAATATATCATTTGTTTATGAATATTTTCTTCAAATTTCTACTATGTGTTTTATCTACATTTGATCTTTTTGTTGCAAGTTGTGGTGTTTTTACAGGTTGTCTCAGGCGGATAGGTTGGAGAACTTGTTTGTGTCTTCTATTTATCTAATCTTTTATGCAGATACAGTCCCTCAGCTCACCACCGGAAAGGATCCCTAAAGTTTCGGTTTTATTCAACAAAAAATTGCTCCATCTCTCTCTCCCTTCTATTTCAAAAAAGTTTGCTCTGGTTATTGGTTACATAAGAAAAGTATTTCTGATTTATATACCATCTTTAACATTTAAAATAGATCAGGATCTACTTTCAGAAGAATCTAGTCTAGTGGTTTGTTAGAGCTCTTATTTTTGACTGATTAGATCTTTACTTCTTTCAAAACTTGCAAAAAATTGTTAAGTTTTTCAAAGTTTTGTTGAGTAGTGTTAGTTATGATTTTAAAAGTATATCTAGCTGTTAATTAGAGCTTGTATTTTGCAGCTCATAAAGCTTGCAAAGATCCCAAGTAAACAAGCCTCACTGCTTGTCTTACTTGGTTATTTTATTGCATTTTTACTTAGATTTTCACTTAGAGATTTTTTGGGTTTTTTAGGAGGTGTTCCAAAGACACTCTTAAAGTGTTTTTGGGCATCTTATACTAGTAATTGCTTGTTGGTTTGCAGCAAAAGACGAACAGGTAGGAGGAGGTGCTGCCGAAATTTCGAGGATCCAGGAAATCTGGAAGACCAAAATTCATATTTTTGTAAAACCGGTTAATTTTCCCTCAAAATTTGTAAGCCGCCAAGTCACTTTAAGTAGACTGGGGCATTTCTCTGATCATTGTAACGATTATTAAACGAGAGCAAGTGGGCTAGCCAGCGCTCACACCCCATCCCCCCAGGGGTGGCCTATGTCGTCTCTTTTCATGGTGTGATTTTTTAGAGTAGTTTACTTCTTTTATTTTCGG
Source organism: Larix kaempferi (assembly GCA_027924585.1). Taxonomy (NCBI): domain Eukaryota; kingdom Viridiplantae; phylum Streptophyta; class Pinopsida; order Pinales; family Pinaceae; genus Larix; species Larix kaempferi. The sequence goes on along the minus strand of BSBM01000397.1, from coordinate 10,410,416 downwards.
CATTAAATAAAATTAACTAGGGTTTAAAATCAACCTTGTTGGTCCGTTCCACTGGCGGGCCACAAGTTCACTCAAAACGTAGTTTTTTCCATTTTTTTTTTACAAACTCAAAACGCCCCCCTTGCTTTCCCGAAGTAGGGTTTCTGTATAAGGGCTTGCCCGAATACGTGCCTGAAAAGAGACTCCTGGGGTTTAAAAAGATAAAATTTTGGTTCATAAAATTTATCTAAAAAATACCAAGATCTTCTCCCGTATGCTCTGTGGCCGACTTGCAGCTCAGTCTGATCCAGTTGGTACACATCAGAAAGGGGGAGATGACTAGTAATAGGAACTAACACCACCCCAAATAAAAAACCTTTATGTGAAAATCCGGCACATCATGAATATTTTGCCGTCGTGGGGAAATTTCTCAGAAGGCTTGGGACAAAACTGAGTAGTGACCTCTTGGAAACCGTTAGGCTTGCCCTCGTTGGTATAGCATCTGAACACCTCGTTGAGACTCCGATTCAGCCCAAGCCTGAGAGGGAAGCCACGCTTCAAAATTCCGGACATGTTCCCCCGTACCTTGCGTGTATTGGGAACCCACCTGCCATAATAAAAAGATCACCTTCACATTAATTTTAAAATAAACCAAGAACACTCGCACAACATCTACTTTTCTGCTCATGCATTTGTTTTTGACTCCATTATAAGGCACTGGTCTATGTTAATGCTTTTTTTTTATATTATTGACAAATGTGCAAATGAATGATGATTATAGTGAATGGGAGTAAATGATGAATGATTGTTTTATTTCACAAAAGTATATGCTGCTTTTTCTTAGTTATCAAAAAATATTTTTTTTAACTCCTAGATTAGATACCTTAGTTTTTTTATTTTTTAGGGTCCACCCCCCTTGGCTTCGCTAGGAAAGCCTAGACGGAGGAGTCGAGTCCCAAGTGACAGCACTTGACTTTGACTTGCCCCCAAGGCCACACCAGCAGCTTGAAGACTTCTGCTGCGTTTTCCCCAGGTGTGGAACCAGGCGGCAACATTTTGGCGCCGTTGCCGGGGATAAGTCTTTCTATTCTCGGAATACGATTTTTGAGTTTTCCTTTTTGTTTTTGCTTTGTTTGATGAATCTTTAGATTAGATTTTTAATTTTTCATCTGGCGACTCCACTAACCTTTTTTCCTTTTATAAATTTTCAAAGAAAAACAAAAAGATAAAATTCTTTGTGAGATTGTTTTATATGTATATTTTTATACTCACATGGCGACTCCATTGAAGAGATAAAACCCTTTGTTTCTCATATAGTTTGTTGAGACTGCTTGTGTGTAGATGAGTCCATCCATTACAGTAAAATCTATAAAGACTCACCTTTTGACAACTCCACTGATTCAGTACCAGATATATCCCATGGTCATTTCAAATGCAGGTTATTGATCTTTGAAAATGGATGATAAAGAGTCTAGTGAGCAAATTTCCGATGCACATCCTCCCATTGACTTCTCAAACATCCCTGGTTTCCCTAATTATCATGATGGTGAAGATGTATCTGATTATCTACCAGTCTTTTGGGGAGATGATGATGATGTAGAAACCCGGCATGTCTTTTCTTTTCTTAAAGTTGTGGCTAACTTCAAAGTCTTATATGAAGATAACATAATGGAGATGTTTGTTAGTACATTACAAGGACCTGTTTATCAATGGTATTTTAAGGAGCTTCCAAATAAATGTATTAACTCTCTTTCGAGCCTCCTTAGAATATTTATAAGGCAATGGCATAATAAAGGAGCTAGTATGGAGCACTTGGACAGGATCCTTAGAAGGTACTTTCTCTTGTTCATACCTTGGATTGAGTATCATAAGGAAGACCCCAACTTTCCTCGTATCATCATGACAGAGAATAATAAATATTGGGAGATGCCTCTAAGTTATATCAATCGTGTTGATCTCCCTATAGCACAGTCTGGCTTTAAAAAAGAGATTCAGCATGACCCTATCGAAGAGTTCCATGAAGCACCATTAACTAAAGATTTTGTTGAAAACCATCCTCTTGTCACCATAGCTGAAAACATTGAAAATATGGAGTGTTCTCAAATCTACGATGATGATCACATGTGTGTTTCAGATTTGCCTAAAGAGGAAGCCATTATAGAAGTTGACAAAGAAATTCATGAAGGGTCTTCAATTGAAGATGTTTCAGAACAGTTTCCTCAATTTGCCATTGAAGATTTGGGATTTCAAAATTACTTTAGTGCAGATGATGATGTTTGTACTTCAAATTCACCTACGGAAGCAACCATTACAGAAGCCTTTAAAGAAACTTGTGATGATTTTTGTATGGTTTATGATGACACTCCTCCTTTTTCTCCGCATAGTGGTGAAGTCTTGGACAACTTTATACCTTGTAAATTCTTTCAAACCAAGCCTTCTGAGGATAAGTATTATGAACATGAGGATGGGCATGGCTAGGGTTGTGATGCAATAGACAAAGACTCCCCTTTCATTTACAAGGATGGGTATGATGATTATTGGACGGATTTAGAAAAACCCATCTTTGATATATCAAGAGAGGAGAGTGTTGATTTTGAGATCTTGGGGAATCTTGACATGGAAGAGGAACATACAGATACTTCTCACGATCAATCAGAGCCATGCATAAGTATTAGTAATGAAGACTTGGATTAGCAGTATAACGAAGAGTTGGATAGGATGGAGTCAGTGGAATGTCAGTTTCAACCTTCATCAACACATTCTGAGGTTCCTTATGATTTGGAGCAACTTGGGGCTTATACTTTCACAGAAATAAACTATCAGAAGAGCCCTTCGGACCAATATGATGAGGTAGTTGGTCTGCCTTATCATTCCGAGGTTTTTCTCAGCCTTATCCAGTCATGGGTAGAAGAGGCCTGCATGAGGACTTACCATTGGGGGAAGCACTTCAAAGATTTATCATATACCTATGATCTACCATCCAATCTTTCAATCCAGAATTATCATGCAGGTTTGCATTTTCTAAACAAGGTACCCTTGTTTTGGCTGGTAACCAAACACAAGGCGAAAAATTTTTACATTGATAAAATGTTAAGATGGTTGCATTGGATTTATCATTTTACTTAGCATTTATTTGTTAAGCTTAGAGTAGGAAAATAAGTTCATCAAATGAGCATTTACTTTCAACATTTCTTTTTCAGTACTTTACTTTTTTATGCTTAGAATTCTTTAGTTTTTGAATAATACAACTTATGGTTCATTTGCCTCTTATAAGAATTTGTGCTACTAAAAGGTTTTCTTGTCAAGCTGAGACGTTTTTACAGGTCATAGAAACTGGAGATTCTGGTGTTCTCATATGCTCTCCTTGCCTGAAGACCAGATCGAGCACATGTCCCACAGTTGGAGCCAGATGTTGCCAACTAAGTTGTACTTGGTTGGATTATCAAACGAGCAGGCAGAGTTGAACATGATACATGTTCGTTTTTGGTGATTTATATCCAGCTAGCCTTTTAAAGCCCCCGTTTTTAAATTTTTTTCCACATGTCCATGGCCCTGCGGGGTTTGTAACAAAACGTACTAGCATGGTGTTTTGTAAAAGACTTGGTTCCCTAGGACTTTTTGGCTAAGTCAGGTATTCCAAGGAGTTTTTTCACCTATCTATTATGTCTTGCATTAGTGCATAACATAATTAATGGGTTTTTCTCCTGCTCCTCCAAAGCTGGAATGCCTAGGGAGGCTGACGGGCCTTAGGGGGTTGTTAAAGTCTATGGGTCAATGTATATGAACATGCTAGGCGTTAATTTTGAGTCATATGGACATGTGCTAAGTCCCCCTAGGTTGTTTTTTAATTTTCGGCAGAGTTTAATTTTTCCGTAAATTGGGCCATTTTTTTAATGGTTCAATTAAAAAATTTGTAATTGGCCTATAAGGGGCGTCTGGAGGTATTTTTTGCCTTAGGGGTGCTCGTTTTCTAACTCAGAGCACCCCCTTAACCCCTAAACCCACTTTTCCTAATGTTTGGGTGCTTCACTTTTTTCCTATGGCCAAAAAACCCAAAAAAGTCAAAAAAGTCATGAAAAAATCAAAAAATTGAAAAAGTGACTTAAAAAATATTAAATTTTTGGAGAAAGTTATGGGTATGATTTTGACCAGCATGAATTTAGGAGTGTTTTTGGCTGAAAAACGTGTCGTATGGGCAGCCCGTATCATGGGCATAACTCCCCCATTGTGGGCTGGGCGCTTTTATGAAGGAGGGGCGCATTTTTGGCATGTGGGCAGCCCACGAGTTAAGGATAGAGCAGCACATTATGTGCTGCCATGTTAGCACCATACGTGCTGGTTTATTGCAGCTGTTAAGAAGGAGTGGGCATCCCCAATCTCTCCCTCAAATCGTGCCACCACTCCCCCATTTCCTCTCCTTGACATGGGCGCACTCCCCTTAGTCATTCTCTATATATTGAAGTGCTCTCTCCATTGTTCAAAGGAGAGTTGGAGTTGGATAGCAAGGAACTTATCATTGTAATACTTTTGGTTTTTTTTTATTAATAAAAGGCTTTGGAGGTCACTTATGGTGTTGGGCTTTGTGAGTGGATGAATGTCTTGTTTCAAATGAGGTAACTTGTATTGATGCATTTTGTTTCTTTAAGATCAAGTATAGCTTAGGGAAAGATCAGTATTGGTTTATGAGGAAAGTTTGAGTAATTTGTTTATTGTTTAGTCTTTCATTTTACGCTTTAGTAGAGATTAGATTTAAATATATCATTTGTTTATGAATATTTTCTTCAAATTTCTACTATGTGTTTTATCTACATTTGGTCTTTTTGTTGCAAGTTGTGGTGTTTTTACAGGTTGTCTCAGGCGGATAGGTTGGAGAACTTGTTTGTATCTTCTATTTATCTAATATTTTATGCAGATACAGTCCCTCAGCTCACCACCGGAAAGGATCCCCAAAGTTTCGGTTTTATTCAACAAAAAATTGCTCCATCTCTCTCTCCCTTCTATTTCAAAAAAGTTTGCTCTGGTTATTGGTTACATAAGAAAAATATTTCTGATTTATATACCATCGTTAACATTTAAAATAGATCAGGATCTACTTTCAGAAGAATCTAGTCTAGTGGTTTGTTAGAGCTCTTATATTTGACTGATTAGATCTTTACTTTTTTCAAAACTTGCAAAAAATCGTTAAGTTTTTCAAAGTTTTGTTGAGTAGTGTTAGTTATGATTTTAAAAGTATATCTGGCTGTTAATTAGAGCTTGTATTTTGCAGCTCATAAAGCTTGCAAAGATCCCAAGTAAACAAGCCTCACTGCTTGTCTTACTTGGTTATTTTATTGCATTTTTACTTAGATTTTCACTTAGAGATTTTTTGGGTTTTTTAGGAGGTGTTCCAAAGACACTCTTAAAGTGTTTTTGGGCATCTTATACTAGTAATTGCTTGCTGGTTTGCAGCAAAAGACGAACAGGTAGGAGGAGGTGCTGTCGAAATTTCAAGGATCCAGGCAATCCGGAGGACCAAAATTCATATTTTTGTAAAACCGGTTAATTTTCCCTCAAAATTTGTAAGCCGCCAAGTCACTTTAAGTAGATTGGGGCACTTCTCTGATCATTGTAACGATTATTAAACGAGAGCAAGTGGGCTAGCCAGCGCTCACACCCCATCCCCCCAGGGGTGGCCTGTGTCGTCTCTTCTCATGGTGTGATCTTTTAGAGTAGTTTACTTCTTTTATTTTTGGCATTAAATAAAATTAACTAGGGTTTAAAATCAACCTTGTTGGTCCGTTCCACTGGCGGGCCACAAGTTCACTCAAAACGTAGTTTTTTCCATTTTTTTTTTACAAACTCAAAACGCCCCCCTTGCTTTCCCGAAGTAGGGTTTCTGTATAAGGGCTTGCCCGAATACGTGCCTGAAAAGAGACTCCTGGGGTTTAAAAAGATAAAATTTTGGTTCATAAAATTTTTCTAAAAAATACCAAGATCTTCTCCCGTATGCTCTGTGGCCGACTTTCAGCTCAATCTGATCCAGTTGGTACACATCAGAAAGGGGGAGATGACTAGTAATAGGAACTAACACCACCCCAAATAAAAAACCTTTATGTGAAAATCCGACACATCACGAATATTTTGCCGTCGTGGGGAAATTTCTCAGAAGGCTTGGGACAAAACTGAGTAGTGACCTCTTGGAAACCGTTAGGCTTACCCTCGTTGGTATAGCATCTGAACACCTCCTTGAGATTTCGATTCAGCCCAAGCCCGAGAGGGAAGCCACGCTTCAAAATTCTGGACATGTTCCCCCGTACCTTGCGTATATTGGGAACCCACCTGCCATAATAAAAAGATCACCTTCACATTAATTTTAAAATAAACCAAGAACACTCGCACAACATCTACTTTTCTGCTCATGCATTTGTTTTTGACTCCATTATAAGGCACTGGTCTATGATAATGTTTTTTTTTTATATTATTGACAAATGTGCAAATGAATGATGTTTATAGTGAATGGGAGTAAATGATGAATGATTGTTTTATTTCACAAAAGTATATGCTGCTTTGTCTTGGTTATCAGAACATATTTTTTCTAACTCCTAGATTAGATACCTTAGTTTTTTATTTTTTAGGGTCGACCCCCCTTGGCTTCGCTAGGAAAGCCTAGACGGAGGAGTCGAGTCCCAAGTGACAGCACTTGACTCTGACTTGCCCCCAAGGCCACACCAGCAGCTTGAAGACTTCTGCTGCGTTTTCCCCAGGTGTGGAACGCGGCAACAAGTGTCGTAACTTATACTTAATGGGTTATTAGACCACCTTTTTTGGGTCGGCCCTGTATAAGTCATGTGGGTTAAAGGGTTATTAGACCACCCTATTGGGGGTCGGCCCTGTCAGCATTATGTTATGTGGTTAAGTTAAGGCCGACCTAGTAAAGGTTATTAGGCAAGTCAAGTCAAGTATAAATAGAGTGCGAGAGGCACTCTATTTGATCATTCTATTCTTCTCTCACACACTCATTGGAGAGTGGCGCACTAGTGGAGGAGGAGAAGCTGCTGTTAGGAGGACTATCTCTTGTACTTGGGTTGTATCATTGCTCTATCTATCTCTGAGGAAGTTGCGGGGTTTTTCACCTTCTTGGTTTTCCCCAGTGAAACTCTATGTCTCTTGTGTGCTTGCATTATTGTGTCCATAATTGATATGTTGTAGTTAAGTTGTACATGTTATTCTCTTAGTTAAGATCTTAGATCAAATTGAAATTTCTAAAAAACTAACATGGTATCAGAGCTAGCCTGAAAGAAGGCATGGTATGGCATTTATGACACTTGTTGCACTTGCGAAGCTAGGGCTTGATATAGAAAAAAAACCAGTCATCGTAGCACTTTCGCTATAAATTCATTTTGGCGAGGTTTCAGGATCTGAAAATCTTACAGGTCGAAGATAAGATCCCCATGTACCTTGTGTCCGAAGGAGAGCCTCTAATTCGTTGTATTTTCAGATTTATGATCTATACAATATAGAGTTTCTGCCTCTTCCAGATCTCAGTCATAAACAGGTGACCTAGTAAAAAAGGTCACAACTTGGGCTAGGAAGCTCCAAATGAAATTTCGTAAAAAGTGGCACGTAAGACATGGACTGTACTTTCACAAGTACGATTTTCAGAGGCCGAAATTGAACCAGTGACACGTGGCACTCCATACAAGTTCGCTCCTGTTTTATCACATAAACAGGTCACGTTGTGACATTTGGCATAACTCTCTCTCAGAGAATCCATTTGAGGTCAGACCTGTGGGGTTGGAAAGATAATAGGTTAGGCTACCACAGGAATAATTTTCAGACCCTGTAGATATGAAATTTCGGAGTTACACCATAAACAATCAAGTGCATATTTCTGTCAAAACAGAATTGGATTTTGAGCACCTTCATTCAGGGCTCCGGGAATTTAGGGTTTCGGAGAATGTTGGAATTTTTTGTATCAGAGACCACGGCTGGATGCTCCTCATCAAAATCGAAATTTAGAGACCAAGATCAAATTTTTTGGTTGGGTAGAAGGTCGGGCTTGATCAAACCCTAGTTCGGGACTTTGATCAGAAAGGTGGAAAATTAGGGCTTCTACAGAAGTTGGAATTTTTGAATTCTGTGACCATGGTTGGAAGCTCCTCAAGAAAATCGAAGTTTAGAGCTTTGGATCAAACCTTTTGGTTGGGTGAAGCTTTGGGAAAATCAAACCCTAATTCAGGGTCCTCCCCAATGAATCCGAAAATCTAAAAGGCAATTTTGAGGGGTGAAACTTTGCAATTTTCAAATTTTGAGTATACTAGCTTGATCATCTCATCGAGGCGCATCTTTCTATCCTTTCAGAAGTTTGAAATTCAAGGTTTGAATTTTTAGGGTTTCTCTGACAAACCTCCAGATCCAGTTTCAGCAAATCAAAGTGGATTGGGTTAATCCTAGAAGAGAATGGATTGGTCACCTGCATAAGTGAAGAAGTTCCTGTTTGAGAGGGAGATGAGGCTAAGGCCTTACATAAGAAGATTACAAGCAATCTCGACAGGTATGACTTATCCAAGTATGTTTCGAGATCTGTTCATGATTAAGTTTATGGTATGTTTGTCTTCATTAAGGTTAGTACAATCTTGATTAACTTTAGATTTGTCGTATCACTTTAATAAAATTATGAATGCAGATATTCATTGATTAGGGTTTTGACACTTATGATTGTACTAATGCATTGTGGTGTTGTATGAGGTTGATGTTGTTTGCTAACATGAAAGGTACATCAAGAAAGACAAATCATGTTCTAGTTCAAGAACATATGACCATGGTGACATGAAGACAAAGATTCATACATTGTCATGGATCACATAGAAGCTCTACTTACGAGGTATGTATAATTTGGTTCTACAATGCTTAACCTATGAGATATGTAGGTTACTAGCACAAGTCATTGAAGAGAACAAGAAGACATTGCTAGACATAACTAGCAAATATGATAACCAGGTATGTTTTTCCTATATCAAGTTAGAATCCTACCTTGTGTTAGGATCTTATACTGTTGTATGGTTGATAATGATTATTCATGAAGTTAGAAATGTAAGTAATCAAGGGTTTATGCATATTATGTCTCTTAACCTGATCGATGATATGACTAACCATAAAAGTCCTTTGGTCAAATAAAGAATATGCATGAGTAAAAGAAGTATTCCCTGAAACCTTGAATACTAATGTTTATTATCTGTGTTTGAAATGATCATGACTATACATGTTTAAGATTATTGTGTTTTGATAGTATTGAGATTATACTAATGAATGTATATATGAGACCTCGAGGATAACACAATGATGATACTAGTAATTATGCATAAGTGATCGAGGATGGATATAAGTTCAAGGACAGGTAATCCAAGAACCAAAGATCAAGAGGGAGAACACTCCAGTAGTTCCTGCAAGGAAGCAAATATTGAGAGGGAGTCCACCCTATAAACCAAATAAAGATAAGTATTTGATTGTCATTTCTTGCATATTTGTTTGTTTAAATAATATTGTTCAATGATGTATATGCTTATGTTCCTAGACTTAGGGTGTGTATTATGCATATTAGAATAATTGCAATAATGAACAGTATACTACTAATATGCATGTGATGGGTAAGTGGCCTATGGCACTGTACAACATTCCACTGCTACTTATCTAGAATGAAACCTCTTTGCTGACATGTTGGGAGTTGTGCACACTCTTAACAATGTTCTGATAGAGATTGGAAGGCATCTAAAAAGTTATGGGATATGGATAAATGTTGTATTGAAGCACTGGCTAAGATAATTACATGACTGTATGACATATTTATTTATGTGTAAGAATTTGTTCTGAAAACTATGAGATGTTTCTAATCATGCAATTTAACTTGTTTTGTAGGAAAGATCGTATATCATCACCTACAAAAGAAGGACTACAACATTTGTTCAGCAACAAAGTTATCTATTGAAGATATTGAGGTTCCCAGGATTCGGGAAGAATGCCATGATCAAGGAGTACCAGTCGATCATGAAGAATGATATTTGGGATGCAGTCCCAAAACCTGAAGGGAAGTCTGTTGTGACTTCCAAGTGGATCTATAAGATCAAGCATGCTGCAAATGGCAGCATGGAAAAGTACAAAGCGAGATTTGTAGCTTGTGGCTTCTCCCTGAAAGAGGGAATAGACTATGAAGAGACTTTTGCCCCTGTAGCTAGGTACACTTCCATCAGATCAGTACTTGCTCCGACTGCAGTCAGGAAATAGAGGATACACTAGATGGATGTCAAGACAGCTTTCTTGAATGGTGTAATCGAGGAGGAAGTGTATGTGGAGCAACCACTTGGTTTTGAGACACATTACAAAGAGTCATATGTGTGCAGGTTGAAGAAAGCCTTGTATGGCTTGAAGCAAGCTCCTAGGACTTGGTATGATGTAGGATAGACAGCTTTCTATCCAGTTTGGGCTTTACCAAGAGTAAAGCAGATTCCAACCTTTACTACAATGTTGAGAACGGCAATCCAGTGATACTACTCTTGTATGTGGATGACCTGTTTGTTACAGGTGATGATAGATTGATTGTCGACACGAAGAGGAAGCTTACTGCCGAGTTCGAGATGAAGGACTTGGGGATGATGCACTATTTCCTAAGCATGGAGGTGTGGCAGAGTGCAGATGGAATCTTCCTTGGACAAGGGAAGTATGCAGTAGAGATCCTGAAGAGGTTCGGGATGATGGACTGCAAGGCCATGGCCACACCTATGGCATCGAACCTGAAGCTTTTGTGCAATGCTTCATCTGATCCGGTTGATGTCATGGTGTATCGTTAGATGATTGGGTCCTTGATGTACCTGACGAACACGAGACCAGATATTTGCATTGCGGTGAACCCATTGAGCCAATTCCTAACGGATCCGAGAGGTGTTCACCTGGTTGTTGTAAAGCATATTCTGAGGTACCTGAAGGGTACAATTGATTATGGGCTCACGTATGATGCGAATCAAAAGTTTAACCTGGAGGGTTATGTTGATTCAGATTGGGCAGGCAGTGCGATTGATCGGAAGAGCACTTCGGGGTGTTGCTTCAGTATGGGATCCGGTATGATCTCTTGGTTTAGTAGGAAGCAATCTTGTGTGGCACTGAGTACAGCCGAAGCACAGTATGTCGCAGCTTGTTCGGCCAGTTGTGAGGCAGTATGGCTGAGGAAGCTACTGTCTGAGTTATTTGATCTCCCGTTGGAGGCTACTGGTATTTTTTGTAACAACGAGAGTTGTGTGAAGCTGTCTGAGAGCCCAATTATCCACGACAAGTTGAAGCACATTGAGATCAAATGTCACTATATCAGGCATATGGTGCAGAGAGGAGCAGTGAAGCTCCTGTATGTTGCGACAAATGAGCAGGTTGCAGATGTGTTGATGAAACCACTAGCCAGAGTGAAGTTTGAATACTTTAGAAAGAGGCTTGGTGTTCTTCAGATTGACGACATTTCAAGGAAGAAGTGATGGACACATTTGCAGGAGCCATTCCAAGCATGGTGAGAGCAGGATCCTTCCCATGGTTGTGGATGTAAGCGCTATATGATAAGCATCAGGTCGATGCTCCAGTTACTGCTCTGTATATGCATCATGTTGGATGCTTGTTATGATCCGTTGGATCATGTATATGTATATGCATCATGTTGGATGCTTGTTATGATCAGTTGGATCATGTATTTGTATATGCATCATGTTGGATGCTTGATATGTATTAGGTGGATACATTGAATGATCAATTGGATCATGTATTTGTATATGTATCAGGTGGATCATGTATGTTGATATTTATCAGGTGGATACATTATATGATCAGGTGGATCATGTATTTGTTTATGTATCAGGTGGATACATTGTATGATCAGGTAGATTATGTATGATGATATGTATCAGGTAGATACTATGTATGCATCAGGTGGATGCATTGTATGATCAGGATGATCATGGACGATGAGCTTCAGGAGGTTGCTCCAAATGATATGCATCGGGACGATGCTATGATGATGATCAGGATGATCATGTGTGATGAGTATCAGGATGATGCTCTAGACGACATGCATCAGGACGATGCAGTGACGATGATCAGGATGATCATGTGTGATGAGTATCGGGACAATGCTCTAGACGACATACATCAGGATGATCATGCGATGATGACATGCATCATGACTATGCAGTGGTGATGATCAGGATGATCATGTATATCAAGATGATCATGTACATCAGGATGATGTATGTTGAGTATCAGGATGATGCTCTGTGGCCGTGGACAGGTTGTGCTTGAAAGGACTTGTAAGACCTGGGAGATCCGAGAGGTTGGGCTATGTGCTCGTAATAAGTCCTGGGATGCTCTTTCGAGGGTTTGTCCTGTGACCACATGTAAGACCTGGGAGATCCAATAGGTTGGGTTGTGTGCCCGTAATAAGTCCTGGGATGCTCTTTTGAGGGTTTGTATTGGAGATCACATGTAAGACCTAGGAGATCCGATAGGTTGGGCTGTGTGCCCGTAATAAGTCCTGGGATGCTCTTACGAGGGTTTGTGATGAGGATCACATGTAAGACCTGGGAGATCCGATAGGTTGGGTTGTGTGCCCGTAATCAGTCCTGGGATGCTCTTACAAGGGTTTGTGATGCACGTAATAAGTCCCGAGGATTCCACAGTATGGCTAGTCATGATGAAGACCTGCAGGAGGTGGGCCTACATCCGGTATGAAAAAGGACTAGCTCTGTAGAACTTCCTATGAGGAGTAGATCAGAGATTGATTGAGATAGCAGCAGCAGTGACGATGACGATGATCCAGAGAAGAAGACTTGTGCTAGAAGACCTGTGTCGAGAAATACCTTCCTAGTTAAGAGGGAATGTTGATGTATTTGTAACTTCAGAATGTATTTCATATATGTATATTGTATTCCTATAGAGATGTTATTATTCCTCTATACAGAAGTGTCGTCATTTATATTGTAAGTGTCGTAACTTATACTTGATGGGTTATTAGACCACCTTGTTGGGGTCGGCCTTGTATAAGTCATGTGGGTTAAAGGGTTATTAGACCAACCTATTGGGGGTCGGCCCTGTCAGCGTTATGTTATGTGGTTAAGTCAAGGTCGACCTAGTAAAGGTTATTAGGAAAGTCAAGTCAAGTATAAATAGAGTGCAGGAGGCACTCTATTTGATCATTCTATTATTCTCTCACACATTCATTGGAGAGTGGCGCACTAGTGGAGGAGGAGAAGCTGCTGTTAGGAGGACTATCTCTGAGGAAGTTGCGGGGCTTTTCACCTTCTTGGTTTTCCCCGGTGAAACTCTGTGTCTCTTGTGTGCTTGCATTATTGTGTCCATGATTGATATGCTGTAGTTATGTTGTACATGTTATTCTCTCAGTTAAGATCCTAGATCAGATTGAAATCAAAACTAGAAGTAAATCAAATCCAAATCAATTGGAAGGAACCCCACTCACTTATCACAAAAGAGATCCTAAAGTCCAATCATCTAACTTCTTTTGGAAACTTGTTAACTCAGATCCTCCAAACCGTATCTTGGGATCTCCTTTATTCAATTCGGTTCCTCCTTCATCTCCTAATCCTAATCTTAACATAACTCTAGTCAATCCAATGGCTAGACTTAATCAATCTTCCTCTAGAAATAACAATCAAAACAACCCTCTCGTTGCTCGTGCTTTTGGAAACAAGGCTAGGGCCTCTCCCTTAGATTTTTCCCAGGTCAGAGATGCCCCCCCATGATATGCTAGACAAGTACTTTGAAAAGATCCCAAAGTTCAATAGGAACTGTGCGACCTCCATTGAGGACCACATAGAAAATGTCTGGGCCCACATGGAAGCTTATGGGGCTGAAGAAGAGATGTGTTTATGAGGGGTCTCTTTTCATCCTTGGTGGGTGATGCTCGCAAGTGGTTTGACCGTTTGCCTGCATCATCAATCAATGGATACAATGTATTCACCGAGAAACTCAAGCATGAGTGGTCAGTCAAGTTAGATGGACGTTTCCTTTTGAACCAACTTTTTGAAATCAAGAAGCAAGAAAACGAGTCTGTCCATGAGTTTAACCTTCGCTTTGACTAGATTGTGGCCAACATTCCTAGTAGCATTAGGCCTCTTGATCAAGCTATCTTAATTCATAACCTCAATGCTTATGAGGGTTACCTTGGCTACCACTTAAAGGATAAAGACCCCAGTGACTTAAAAGTGGCACAAGACAATGATAGAAAGGCTGAAGCAAATGCTGCCTCCATGGGGAAGCAAAATTTCTTTGACCTAATCAATGCCTCTTCTTCTAGATCTGAGCATAAGTTTAAGAAAGGGAAAGAGCCTGGTAAAGATCCCAATGAGATGATGGAGAGCATGTTTGAAATGATGAAGAATCTAACTCTCTTGACTAGGGATCTAGCTAAGAGCAAAGAGGCAGAAAGGTATAGGCAGCCCTATGGCCCTAAGCCTTATTGGAACCAACAAAAGAAACCTAATGAAGGTGATAGAAGAAACCCTGTGAGCCAAGCTTCACCTGAACCTCCTATCATAAACTAGTCTGAAGAGCAAAGGTTGGATTGTCTTGAGTATCCCACCCATGGTGATGATACTACTAATTCTCCAAAGAACATTAACTGGGTTGACAACTTAGAATTTGACAAGGACTTTTGAAGAATTTTGGTTGATCATGAGGAAGAGTCCATAAAAGAACCCAATCCTAGTTTTCCCATCTATGCCACTGAACAAGCCAGTAGCAGTAGTCAAGCTCCTCCTAGAACCTATCAACGAAGAAAGGATGGCCAAAAGCCTACACCTTTCAGTGAAAAGAAAAGGAGTGAGCTTCCTAGCCTAGTGAGTGAACCAATTCCTCTTCCTAAGTATGACCTAGATATCAACATTGAAAGAGAATTAGACAAGGTTATGCACAACATCCCACTCACTGAGTTAATGAAAATCTTGTCATTAAAAGAGCAAGTGGTAGAGTTTTTCGAGAGTATCCCTGAGACTGCCACAAGTAATGGTGAAGGTCCATCTTTTCAAAACTCAGCACCTAGTGCTATGGTTGAAGAAGAGGAGGATCCTCCCATTAATATCCAAACTACCTTATACGAGAGAAAGAATGGTGGTCACCAACCTTTTTATCTTACACTTCGCATTGGTGATACCCTTCTTCACACCTGCATGTTGGATTCTGGTGCTTCCATGAATGTGATGCCTTTACAAGTCATGGAAGCTATGGGATTAAAAATAACTAGGCCCTATGGGAACATTTGTGGGATTGACTCCAGACCAGTTCAAGTCTTTGGCTTGATTAAAAACTTGAGAGCTGACCTATTTTCATGCCCCGACATATCCATGCAAATGGACATAGTAGTCATAGATCTCCCTCCAGCCTATGGAATGCTCCTTTGTAGGAAGTGGTCTGCTGGGCTAGGGGGACATCTTCAGATGGATTTATCATATGCTACTATCCCCAACTCTGATGGGTTATTGGTTAGGGTATATTGGGAGCCATTTTATGATGGTCATCTTGAGAGTTATGAGGATGGTGTAAGGAACACGTTTGGTGAGGGTGATTTATTACCTGAGGGTATCTTCATGGTCATGGGTGGCCACAATGAAGATCCTAGTCCAGAAAGAGAAAACATTTGGAGATCATTTGGAGATGATAGTTCTTCCGAGGAACAGAGGGAAAGAGCTATTGTTGTTAGAGAAATAAACCTTGAGTCACTTCGAGGTGAAGTGTCGGAAGAACTTAGGGTTTTGAACCAGCCTAGTGATGTGGAGCCACACATTGAACTACCTGAGCCCACCACTCAACTAAATACTTCTGAGGTTAACTTTGATCGAAATAGAAGGGGTGAGTATATACCTAGGACAGTCCATGAGTGTTTTTTCCTTGTTGACCTCAACACGGAAAGGGGAAGACAAGGCTTACCTCACATCACTCCTTGGGCAAATAACAATGAAGGAACACATCCTCCCCCTCCTAAGGGGAATGATGAAGAACCAATTGATTATCACTTTTCTGATGTTCCTGATCATTTGTCCCATTTGTCCTTGGAAGATGGGGTTTTGAGGCAAGTGAATGACAACTCCATGAGTTGGCAAGAACATGTCGTAACCCATAATGCCCCTAGGGAGGACTTTTCTTTGAATAATCTAGCTATTTTTCAGGAAGAGCCCACTAGGTCAAGTTCGTCTTCATCTTATCCTAGCATCCCTAGTTTTCTTTTTCCCCGTGAGTTACCTATTGGTGAAGAAAGTATGAACTCCACAGATTCATTTCACACTTCTACTTCTTCACCAACATCCTTAGACACGAGAACTCAGAATGTTCCTAACACGGTTCCTAGTCATTTGTCGTTTCCCACTAATCATCTGGCAGCTTTAGAGAGTATGACTATTCCTGTCCCATCTAGAGAAGATAGTAGCAGAAGTGTTGAAAACCAAAACCTACCACCTCTAGTCCCTGCAGAAGAAGATGAGGATGTTGATAGAGACTTTTGGACTGTGGGGGAAACTCCAAAGTACATCATTCACCCACAAGTTGAAGAACCACGAGTAGAGAGTCCTCCTAGGAGAGTAGTTCGAGAAGTCCTGATTGGTAGGGTAGCCATACCTTTAGACAGTGGATCTCCCAGGTTTAATGCAATTCCTCCTGATAGGAATTCGAGGATAATTATGCCTCAACCTCGATGCAATTCTGACATCCAACCTATTCTCGATCATGTTGTTGAAGCCATCCCTCAGTCTGTAAATCACCAAAGGTTTGAAATTGATGATAGGGTCGTTATGCCTAATGATTTATTTTACATGCAATCCAGGGATCTTGTGACTTTTAGGCTGGACCGCTCACTGTTGAGCGGTGCATTGATAATTGGTGTTTCCTTATTACGGGGACTGGCCAGCGTATCTTACTCCCTATCAACCAAAGGGAGTTAAGGGATTATCATCCCTAACTCTATCTGCCTTGCCTTGCCTTGCATGACTGTTTAGAGTAGGTAGCTCTCTGAATAAGCTCACTTGAGCAATAGGTTTTGTGTGTTTTTTTTCTGTGTGCTGAGTACTGCCATTTTCTTTTCTCTTGAGTTGTCTACTTGATTTTTGTCTTTTGCTGAATTGTTGATTGAGTGAGTCTTGCTCCTTTCTAAGCTTGTCTCACCTCCTGCATGCATTGAAGAGTGGATAGTTTTCTTGATTCTTCTTTTTTCGGCTTCCTGTGTAAGTTGAGTTGAGTATGCTTGGCTTGAAAAAGTTTTATTTTCCTCCTGCACAATAAAAATGAATAAAGTTTGTATGCCATGTTAGATTAGAATTTTTATTATGCATTGTTAATTTATGTCTTAAAATAGATTTAATTTTCAGTCTTATTTTATATATCTCCCATAAATGCTCCATGAGGTATTTTAGTGTTTGTGAGAGCAGATATAGGTGCAAAATAAAAGTTGAAAGCAAGGATGATGTGGTGCTGGATTGAAGATTGATGCAAAGCAGTTCGAGACCAAAGATTCTGAGGTTCTCAAGCGCTCTCTCCCTTAAAGCACTTGTCCCATTTGGAGCCAGATGTTATCACACCATAGTAGCAGGGCTACTATTCTTGCTTAGCAGATATCTGCACATTTCAGAGATTGGATTATTCAGAGCATGGCTATGATGAGCTTATATTTTGAGATCACTCATGATCAGAGCAGTGTATTTTATCAGATTTATGTTAGACTTGTGTCAGGGCTGAGCCTTGAGAGTTCAGATGTGATGACCGATGTGACCCTTTATTCCATACAGTTTCAGTTCAATGCCTAGTGATGTTATTGCAGCAATGTTTCAGATGATTTATGATGATTATTTTTATGATGATGGTGTATGACCTATGGATTTATGATCATTGACTATGGATTATTATCTTGTTGCTTTAGTCATGTTCACAGCATTAGCTTGGTATATAATTTATGATGTGGCAAACTTTGTAAACTTAAAATGGACTATCTTGATGATGAATTATAGAATGGACATTTTACTTGCACATTTAGGTTTCTTGATAAAACTCACTGGTTTACTACCTTGCATAGATATGGTTTTTCCTGACATTACCTGTCTGCTAGCTTAGGCACCATTCTCACTTGACTCCATCCATTCATGACCTTCCTTGATTGGCTTTTACCCTTGACTTGTCTGGCTTGACATTTTGATACTGAGGACTTCCCTTTTACTACCCCTGTGTTTGGATCGCATCCATGTTTGTTTAGTGTCTCGGCTTTGAGTTGGTGACAAAACTTGCCTTTGGTGAGTTGGATTGTAGGCCTAAATCATTCTGGTCGGTTGTCCCGATGTTTGGCACTGGCACGAACTCCCCCTAGTCACTTGAGATGTTGTTGGCTAAAACTGAAAGCTCATGTACTACTTATGGAAACTTGTGTAAATTCTCCCATGGAAACTATAAACTCTAGAATGTGTTTCTGAACACACATGAGTAAAGGGCAAGAGCGATGAACTGCTAAAAATACTGCTCGATGAGTATAAGAAAGGTCTTAAAGCAATGGTTCCTAAACTCTATATCTAAACAATTGCTGACCTTATATATATATAAACATGCCCTGGATGCAAGCTATAATTAGTTGTGCTTTTTAGCGCACCTGAGATCTGAAGGGTTATGTAGGCCAAAAAGGCCAAGAAATGAAATTGAATGACCCTAATGAACCTGGCTCAACTTGATGTAGACATGATGCCTAAGTTGAATAAACACTCTCTAAACAACTTACCCATTTGTGAGGCACAGCCCTTCCCCGTGTTATTTGTCCAGCACAGAGTGTAGCTTCTCCTTTCTCCCAGTCGAAAGTGTCTTTTAGTTTGAGTTTAGACAAGTCACCCCTTTGCCCAGCCTTGTTCCTAGCCTTCATCCTTAGCTAGCAGTTAGACCATGTCCAATATGTGAGTTTGTCATTTAAGCTATTATGCAAGTAATTATAAATAACAATGGAATATGCAAACATGATTAATGCCACTAAATGATGTTAAACTTTAAGTTAAGTTGTGAGTATGATTAGAGGAACATGTCTTAGTCTATTGATATGATTTATCTTGGGTTGTATAGTGACCTAGTCAAACCCAGTTTGACTATGGTCATTTCTTAGGATCCGTGATGATGTGGGTCATGTACGCTTATTGATGATGATTCATGGGCCCACATACTCTTGATGATGATGCTATATGATGGACATATGATTCAGATGGTGATTGATGCAGTTCAGCAGGTTTTATTATTACTTCTGATCATCAGATTATGCACTGTCCATATATGGTGGACCCTACAGTTGGCCCATCAGGGCAACCCATTATGTATGAGTATACATTCTTAGTAGTTTTGGGTCTTCTGGATCCAATGAGACACTTATCCTTCAGTTTCGGGCACTTCTGACAGTGATAGATGCAGTTTTATACTTGTTGACCAGATTTGGGGTTGTTTTCCCAGCCTGACTAGTAGGGGCCATGAGAGGCCAGTTCACCTAGGGCATTGTATGAGGAGGGAGTGGTCCAGCCACTTGATGTTACCATTTACCCCCCCTTCTGGAGAGCCTAGTGGGCTCAGTTTGACAGCACAGGTGCCCTAGGAGGTAGTTTCAGCAACTTCACAGTTATCGAGGCAGGTTAAAAATGGAATAAAAGGGTCACTGAGGAATTCAATTTGCGCAATTGAGGCAAGGTTTTGGCACTTGGTCTTCATAGAGGTCTTTCAGGGTGAACCCCCTATCTTCCAGCCAGTTTTCATTAGTTAATGGGGTCCACAAAGGCCACAGGAAGCCTTTTACTGCATGTCTCTCACAGATTTTGAGGACAGATTTTATCATTTGTATTATTTTGGACATATTATTTTATATTATTGTGCCATGGGGATGCGCTAGCAAGGATTGATGCCTCCTAGCCCCACCATGAGCTTCATGTGTCATGTTTTAGTCATATGAGGTGGGTCCATGTACTTTTTCCCCCTCTAGAGGATGATGTCACCCCCACTTTGTGCTTTCTAGCTATGACGTCATCACTATTTTGAGTGATCCATGTGATATATTGTTATGGTTCATCTTAGCCATTGATTATGTGTTGAGATCTTTTAATCTCAACCACTCATTTCATAAAGTGGTTTTAAGATCTAGGGTTTTGGTCTTTATTATCCTATATAAGGAGGAGACCCCCTATTGTATAGCTCACCTTTGGAGCTCTTGAATATTGGAATAGAATACTTCTTTGTGGAGCATACTTCCCTTGTCTTGTGGATTCTCTTGCACTTTGAATATACAGTATCTCTTCTATGTATCATTGTGGATCTTGGAGCTACACGTTGTTTTCTTGCAGGGAGGCCGAATTGGTGGAGAGGAGGACGATTTGAAGAGGGTTATTGTTGGAGGGATCCACATATTCTCTCTTGGGTTGATCTTGGTGATAGGGAGTATCATTATTGTATCTTTGTGACATAGTTGATGCTTTCTATTACATATTTCCATCATTTTCATAATTTTCTTACTTGGCTTGTTTCACTTGATCTTGTCTTTTAGGAGGACGATTTGGCTTCATTGGAGGAGGAGGTTTTGGCTTGGAGCACTTGGATCTCACTCTTGAATATACACATAGGGGAATGCTATCAATTTGCAAGGTGGCCATGAGCAATTGAGGTAAGTTCTACAAGGTATGTACCTAGATCCATCCATTCTTCTTCATTGGTCATCAAACCCTTAAAATTCAAAACCCTCATTTTTGTTTTTCTTAGATCTACTTGGATCTAGCTTGCCTTTGGGTATAATAAAAAGAACCCACCTCTATAGCATCCACGGTAATTCGGATCTATAGTTTGGTGGAATTTGGGCTTCATTTGACACATTTTTCAAGGCACTTAGCCTCCCTTAGGTGAAGTTGCCCTCCTTGGGTGAGTGAGTTAAGATATTTCCAACACATGTGTAGGAGAGATCCCACTTGATTCATATACCTCTTCGTTGATAACCTACCCCTAGTGCTTCACTTCTTTTATTTTTGCCTTGTGGGCCCCATTCCTCATTTTGAGGGTTGTGCCCCACTTGGGTCATTGAGTGATGCATTTTCAGTCCTAGATCTATGGAGATCTAGCCATCATTGGGGCATGCCACCTAAAACCCACTTTGATATTTGCCTTAACTACCTCGATCTATAATTTGGCATCATTTGGACCCCATTTACCCATCCATCTTAGGGCACTAGTCCACCTAAGGCAAATCGCACTTCTTGAGATTAGTGTCATGTGCTAGATACCATATGTGGGTATCTTCTATTTCATCTTAGATCTATAGATCTACTCCTTGCATACCCCTTGGTACCATTTGCACCCCTAATCTCACTTTGTGGGTCCCATTTGGACCATTTCCATATTCTAAGGAAGTGGGTCCCACTTGTGTACTTCACGATACTAGATCTTGTCATTTGATCTCATTATGTGGCCTAAATCATTCGTTGGTTGAAACACTAGTCATCCCTTAAGCCTCTTTCAACCATACTTAAACTTCTAGGTCCACCTAACCTTGCATTGGTTTCCGTAACTTGTCTTTCACACTTCCCTGGGAACCTTTGCTTTGGTCCAATCACCTTTGATTGGCTATAGGTTCTCTCCCTTGGTTTTGATTCATCTTGATCTAAAGTGAAGAGTGCCTCGGTTGATGTGACTACCAGCTTGCATTGGGAATCGTGGCATCTCTTGGGTCACCTCTTTAGTTGTCCATCTCCTCTACCATCCCGGATGGGATACCATTAGGGACAACTACAATTTGTGTGATAACAAATGCCTCATTTGGGACACACCAATTCGCTCAAGCAAGGAAGAAAGTGCACAGTTCCAAGGAAGCTTAGACAAGTGACCAAGAGACATCAAGAAGACATCTTTTCGGGTTTACTATCTTTCTCTCTCTTCTTCATTCTCAAGGGGCTCAACTACTCAGAGGTATTCTGTATCTTTCTTGTATATCATTATTAGGTTTCTGTAACTAGTTTTGAGCACTAGATTTGACATTGTATCTTGTTGAACAATCTTATCTAGAGAAGTTGTTGGGTTTTTCCCGCGAGAGGGTTTTCCTAGGGTAACATTGTGTCTATTGTGAATGTGTTTCTTTCAGTGATCCTTTATATGCATGTAGTTTATGTTTATGTGATAGATAAGTTATAAAAAGTTAAAAACATCTAAGTGCTAAGAAAAATCAACATGGTATCAGAGCCGTGCTAAAAGAAGCCATTGCAACAGCCATAATAGTCGTAAGTTGGAAACTTGGGTTTCCAGTTTCAAGCACTTCCAACCATAGATTGGACTAAAAAGTGGGGTTTTGGAATTCGCTCTAGGAGGGTGCTTCTATCTATGGAAACAGATCTCAGATCCGAAAAATTTCAATTTTGACCTAATTTCTGTTAGGGGTCAAGAACTAGGGCTTCCAATTTTAAGCCCTTCCATCCACAGATCAGGTTCAATCTTAGCATCTTTGAACTCCCCCTAGGAGGGCGCATCTACCTATGGAGTCGTATCTCGTTTTTGGCAAACTTCATTTTTTACCTACCCTCTGCTAGGGTTTCTAGGTCAAATATCAGTGTTGACAAAATGACAACCAAGCTAAGGGTTGAGAATAGATTGGATGGAGTATATAACTTCAGATCTTGGAAGCATAGTATACTTCTCATTCTAGAAGAGAATGATCTGTTAGATTATGTCAAAGAAGATCCCCTAGAACCAAAAGAAGAGGAGGCTAAAGCAAAGTACAAGAAGAATATGGTCAAAACAAAAAGAATTCTATCTGATTCAATCAAGGACCACTTGATCCCTCATGTGTCAGACTTGAAGACTCCCAAGGAAATGTTTGAGCCCGTGAAAAGATTATATGAGAGCAAGAATACCAACAAAAAGTTATTGTTAAGACATCAATTAAGGAATGTGATGATCAACAAGTCAAAGACAGTGTCCTACTTTACAAGGGTTTCTCAAAGCAAGGATCAACTAGCGGCTATTGGAGATACTATAGAAGAGAAAGAGCTCGTGTTGACAACATTGAATGGTTTTCCCTCTTTTTGGGATGTGTTTGTTCAAGGTATCTATGCAAGGAAAAAGCTACCCATGTTTGATAAGCTATGGAGAGATTGTACTCAAGAAGAGGCAAGGTTGATCTCCAAGATGCAGAAGACGAATGATGAAGAAAATCAAGCACTTGCAACTCATGCAAGAAGAGGAAAAGGAAGAAAGGTTACCAAGAATACCGATAGAAGATCAATATAAGAAAATAAGAAAGATATGTCCAAGATCAGGTGTTACAACTGTAACAAGTTGGGACACTATGTGTTACGTGGTACCAGTACCAGCCCACCTTCAGATGTGCCCCAAGAAGACAGGGTCATTTTTTTTCTTTCCAGGAAGGGTGTGCTCCAGCATTTTTTGAGTGGAGGTTATGGCCAGACCCTTTGGTTCTTCTCCTGGGAGTACTATGGCTTAGTGGCATTGTTGATTGCCTCATGAAAGGGCTTGAAGCTTTGAGGTTGGTGTCCAGGGCTCCCAGGGGTAGGTCATGTTAATGTTTGCACTTTAATTCAATGTTATCTAGGATCTTTAACTAAAAGAATAGCAAGCACAGCAAAACACAATAGACACAATAGTTTTCCTCGGGGAAACCATAAAGGAGAAAATCCCCCAACTTCCTCAAAGATAGATTTGTCACTAATACAATATCAAGCAAAAATGGAAAACCCAAAATATGTCTTCTACAGTTCTCTCTCTTTCTCCTCCAGCGAACTTGTCTTCTCTCCCTTGCTATGCGAACTTGTGTGAGTCGGTAGTGTGTCCAAATGAGAGAGCACGGTTCTCTATTTATACTTTGCTTTTGACTTGACATTTTACCTAACTAGGTCGGCCTCACTAAAACTGATTGGGCCGACTTCTCTAGGGAGACTCAATAATACCTTTTACATTTGACTCTAGGGGATCTAATGCCCCGACTTACAAAGGAGGTTTTACCTCAATGACTTTGCATGACCAATTATAATAATGACATCCCCGAACAAAGGAAAAACATCTCCGTCGGAAGTACAAATAAAATACAATAATAATATCAATATAAAATACAAGTGAATATCTTCCAAAGTTACATTTACATCAACAGGTCACTAGGTAACATCACCCCCCACCTGTTTTATTACTCCGGTGAAATTTCTCTCAGCACTGAGGCTTTTGTCTCTCTTTCAGGTCACCACAAATACCCTCCTGGTCCCTCTGCACCATGGCACCCTCTCTCCTTGGGACTCTTCTCATTATGATGTCATCTTCTGTACCAGGCCCTACTGCATGATATGGGGGGGGCGTTGAGGGATTTTCACTACTGTTGGGGTTAGATGGGGCATGACGTCCCCCCTTGCCTATTCCAACCTTTTGTTTGGAGTATTTTGCTCATTTTCAGTCATTTTAGTCACTTTTGGGTAAACTCTGGAGAAAATGCCCCAAGTTACTCACAAATTTGATTATTTTATATTATTTTATGTTATAATTTTAAGTTGACATGTTTTAATTTTAAATTGACATTTTAAAGCATGTAGGCTTGGTTATTTTGTAAAAAGTGAGTGGGAGAACATATAAATACAATCTCCTCACTTCATTTTTACAACAACTTATGGAATAAAATTCATTATGCTACTCTTTTACCCTAGAAGAGCCTTATGAAGTGATGAGCACCTCTTGAAGAGAAGATTATTTTTGCTCTTGGATGAAGTTGGATGCTTTCTTTGTCTTGCTAATGCTTTGTGGATGCTAGAATGGTTGGAATTTAAAAATATTAAAAATTCCTAATAACCCTAATTGTACATGTGTAAATAGTATTTTTAGGTTTGTTTAGGCTTTTTCTCTTGTAATTAGGTCTTTTTTTATTATTTTGTACATAATTAAAAAACCCTAATGACTAAAACCCTAACCTTGAAACCTGATTTTTTGTCGTAGAATCAGACCTAAGGCTTCTGTCCTAGTGGCCTCCATCCCTTCTCTCCTCCCTCCTTTCTTCTTCTTCCTTTATTCCCTTCTTCCCTTCCTCTCCTCCCTTCCTTCTTCCCTCTTTCTTCTCCTTCTCCCCTCCTTTTTTCCTCTCCTCATCCAAAACCCTCGGCCACTCTTTGCTGCCCAAAATCAGGGCTGAAAACAGCCTGTAGCAGCCTCTTATTTCTGCTGTACTTTGGTCTGTAAAACCAACAGTTTGCCCACTTAGCAGCTCTCTCCAAGTCAGCTCCTTACCTACACCAACAACCATACAAGGTTAGCTATAAAGTTACATTGACTTATTGTTTAAAGGCTGAAATATTTACATCATAAGAGGTCTGAAATTCACTTTACATGCAGCCTGATAACTTACAATTGATGCATAAAAGTTGATGGTGAAATTGGTTAAAAGTGCAAGCAATATTGTTAATCTTGTTCTCATTTCTCTTGATTGATTTACCACTGTTATAGTGCTTCTATATCACTGATAAAGAGGTCTGAAACCATCTTATTACAGTCTGAAAGTTGATTTAACTTGCATGAATAAAGTGGTTAAGTGTGGGAGCCTACAATGGAATTATTTTGTTATACTACTTGCATCAAACCTACTGCTATCACACACATTTGTTTGGACTGATATCATCATACTAGATTGACTATTATATTGTACTACTTTAGTTCATAATTATTATTGGTGACCACACTTTCTTGTCATTGGTATTTACACTCACTTGGTGGTCCATGTTAATCATTTTTGAATGATCTTATTAGTATGCTAAATCGCCATTGATTGTGAATACGTTGACTTGATATATTTGGCATCTCCAAAATGCATAATTAACTAGTATGTCTTTTTCACTCGTGAAATCATATTGATTAAGGCACTGGTCACTAATTTGGTCTTGTAGGAGACATAGTTGTTTTTGGTCATATGTGTTTGCAGGTCATTGAAGGGCTCTCCCCTTGGAGGTTCCAACTCTCCGAAGCAATTGGAAGTGTGACTAAAGTGACAGTGGTCACACTCTCCATACATGTGTACATCGGACGCTAGCCCTGCTAGTTCATCTGGTAACACTATGCAAGAAATTGCACTCAAGAGAACAAAAAGGGAAAAAGGAAGCATCATGCTCATATGGTGGATGATGATGAGCCTACTTCATAGAAGAAGTCAAGGGAAGCATCAGATGATGAACTTGTACTTATCTCAACACTAATAGGTATTGTTGCTCATGGAAGTGATACCTGGTTAGTAGATAGTTTTGCATCCAAGCATATGATTGGTTACAAAGATTCACTCACAAAATTACTTCAAAAGGATTCATCTTATCAAGTGGAACTTGGGGACAATTCCAAGTATGCAAATAAAGGAGTGGGAGAAGCTTCTTATCAACTGGAATCGAGAAAAGCCATGAAGATGAAAAATGTACTATTTGTACCAAGTTTAAAGAAGAATCTTCTCTCTATATCAGCTTTAAAAGATCGAGGCTTTAGAGTAGAATTTATAGATGGCCAAGTTCTTATGTGGTCAAAAGATTCAAGTATTGATTCAACTACTACAATTGGTGTTCGAGAGGGAGGCCTATACACAGGTTCATATACCCGGGTGAGAAAGCATTTGTGTGGGGTTATGCCATGCGATGTAGGTAAGTCTCATGGAGTCAAAACTTGTGACAAATTGGGAGCTAAAGAGAGAAGCAAATACAAGATGGAAGAAGAGGCCGCTCAAAACAAGTCCAAGAGATCGAGGGTTGATTCTAAATCCCCACAGAGAATGTTTGGTAGTGGAGCTGCTGCTGGATCATCATCGGCTCGATCGGGAGCCTCTACTCCCCATAGAGTCTCGCCTATACGAAGAACATTATCCGATTTCCTTGACCAAGGTTGTAGAGATGATGTGGATTCAAAAGTTTATAGGTTTCTCTATGCATGTGGTGTGCCATTCAATGTTCTTCGCTCACCCTATTGGCATGAAATGGTACAAGCCATCAATGGTGGCCCTCAAGGATACAGAAGCCCTGGGTATGACAAAGCTAGAACCGTGGGACTTGACAAGGAAAGAGCCAAAATCAATAGTGCTCTTGAAAAGTTCACAAATGATTGGTCCAACTATGGGGTATCCATTGTATCTGATGGGTGGACAAATGTTAAAGGCAAGCCGTTGATAAATATTCTTGGCGTTTCTGCTAGTGGTGCGGTCTTCCTTTCAGCCCATGACTACTCAGATCGCTACAAGACCGCTATTAATATTGCACAACCTTTACTTAAAACCATTCAGGAGATTGGGCCATACAATGTCATTCAAGTCATCACTGATAATGCTGCTAATTGTAAGGCAGCAGGAGCAATCATTATGGATAAGTATCCCAACATATTTTGGTCAGGGTGTTTGGTTCACACATTGAACCTTTTGATGCGTGATATTGTTAAGATGAAGGACAATAATTACCGATGGATTGGTGCCTTGTACAAGAGAGGTAAGAAAATGATCAAATTTATTACCAATCATAGCATGGCCCACCAAATTTTTCGCAATCACTCTAAGTTGGAGCTATTGAAGATTGCAAAGACTAGATTTGCTAACTACTACCTCACCTTCATGAGGCTTTTGAAGGTAAGAGAGGCATTGGCTAGTATGGTATCAAGTGATCCATGGCGGGAATTGAAAGATAGAGTTGCAAGTGCATCAGATAGAAGTGACTTTTAGGAGGTGGAGGACACCGTTCTTGAAGGTCATTTTTGGTCACAGGTTAGGTATGTTCTGCAATTCACCAAGCCAGGTTATAACATGATTCGTTTTGCAGATACAAATCAGCCGGTGATTGGGGAGTATATGAGCAGATGGATAGCATGCTTGGTCAAATCAAAGACATTGTTGAGGAAAGAGATGCAGTCTTGTATGACCATATTCATAAACTTGTGGTCAAAAGGTGGGATAATCTAAATGTTCCACTCCATGCCCTTGCATATGTCCTCACCCCAAAATACTATTCTCCAATTTGGTTAGCCCAACCTGCACCTGGGGGTGGAGTCAGGAAAAAACCCCACACAGATCCAGAGGTTGCTGCTGGGTATATGCTTGCATTAGAAAAGTTGGTCCCTGATGAGGAAGAGTGTGCTCAAGTACGGAGTGAATTGAGCATATACATAAGTGACCATGGACGCTTTGGTTCCCTGTTTGCAACCAAAGATCGAGACAGATTGGATCCTATCCATTGGTGGAACATGCATGGCTCTGGAGCCACATATTTGCAT
This sequence comes from Larix kaempferi, assembly GCA_027924585.1. Lineage (NCBI taxonomy): Eukaryota > Viridiplantae > Streptophyta > Pinopsida > Pinales > Pinaceae > Larix > Larix kaempferi. Next base: position 10,382,168 of record BSBM01000397.1, on the reverse strand, counting down.
AAATTGGCGCTGAATGTGCTATCACAGGTTGTTAATAGCTCTTCTGCAGAGAGGTGTTGGAGCACCTACAACTTCATCCATAGTGTAAAGAGAAACAGTCTGAATGTAGATCGCGCAAAAAGCTTGGTTTATGTGCACTACAACTTGAGGTTGTTGTCCCATTATTGTGAGGCGGCCAAGAATGATAGAACATTTTTGACTTGGGACAACAATCCAGAGGAGGCTAATGTGGAGGATGGAGCCATAGCATTAGAGCGTTTGGAGGCTGAACTATTGGGTGATCATGATGATCCAATTCAGACTACCCATACAGAGATGCCACCCCCAAGCAGAAGCAGCTTTCCGGATCCAGGAGTTTTGCCTTTAGCTTCACAACGTCCAATTTCAGCCCGCGGGGGCCATTCATCTTCTACTCATGTTCCACGATCACTTCCACCAGCACCTATTCCACCTAGAACACGAGAAAAGAAATTGGAAGTTACTCGTGGCAAGCGGAAAGCTTAGTAGATTCACAGTACTTTGTAGTTTGTACTTTGTATTTCATTTTCATGTTTATTTTGGCGGTTGGCCTATTTTGTAAACATTATGGCTTAGTTTGATGGCGAATATTATATGTTGAAATTTGAAGGTTGATGTTGTTGATGATTGATGATTGATGATTTGATGATGATCATTTAATGACAATGTTATAAGTTATAGCTCCTAGAATCTAGAAGACGAGATGATTAATGTTATATCAATGTGTACTAAATGGTTATATGAATATCTAGATTCTATGTTTTGATGTTTTCTATAGCTAATTTGGCATAATAGATGTTTTTTTCAATTTATATGCATCAAAATATATTAAAATATATACTATATAAAAAAACTCCCGAAATGGAAGCTTTTGAATATTTCGCTTTTCGCTCCCGCTCCCCGCTCCCAACAACGTTGGCACCGCCCTTCCCCGTGTTTTGTCATGGTATGCTTATCTCAGTGGACCCCACTTTCCCGAGTTATCCGAAAGGTCACATGATCTTTATCCTTGTCATCACTCATCCTTCACTGTGTATTCCACATCACCCAAAGTCAGCTAGGTGGTCAAGTCTATAGGTTATGCATAGCAGTTGAGTCTTTTGGATGTGGTGGGTCCACCTCACCTGGGGCCTCGTATTTTTCCGAGATTTAATGTAGTTTTTTATCACCATATTATTGTCATATTGTTTAGTAATGTACAAACTTGTATAAGGAAGCCTTTCGCTTCATGATTGCATATAAGTATTCAGCTAGCACCATTGTTGACCAGATTTGATTTGGTCAAACTATGTTGACCAGGCCAAAAATGGGCCCAAAAAAATGTTGCGACCGGAATTTCGATTTTGGTCAATTATTTTCTACAGGGGACCCATATGAGCTTCCAAGTGACAGAATGCAAAAAGATCGAGGCGTTTGTGAGATTTTTAATTATTATTGGTCATTAATGACCTGTTTTAATTATAAATTATGGATTTTGGGCAAATAATGCCCAAGTGATGGATCGGGGTCGTTCGAGTGATCATTCCTACTATTTTTGCGGTCCACAATCACATTGCAGCAGACGATTCGGCAATCCAGGCACTCTAGGTGGGTCAAAAGCCCAAATTACATCTTCAGCAATAAAAACCAGCAATAAAATACATGGAAAATAAAAAATTGACAAAGGCAACTATAGCAAAGGGCAAAAATCAATGGCTGGAAAATAAAAGGGTGATTCCTAAAGTAAATTGGTAATGTTTGACATGGTATTTGTGCATTGTGGGGCCCTCTCTTGCCCAGCTCACTAGGTTGGACGAATTGCCCAGGGGGGGTGTTTTTCTCCACTTGGGCAATTCGATTTTGATGTAGCATTGGCATGTGGGGCCATGATGTATTAGCTAGGGGGCTAAAACACCATATAGACACCTGCTAGCATCTTATGTGATGTTGTATGGGCCCTACAAGGGATCCCCCTCCACTAGTGCGCTTCACTTGGCCAATTCACACCCCCATGAGGAGAGATCTCCACCATTCATTTTGGCTGATTGGGGAGTTGATCTTAGCCCTACATTTTGGAGGGAATAGGTTTTGAGAGTGGCCTTTCTCTATAAGAGAAGGCACTCACTCCATTGTTGAGTCTCTTGGCATTTTTGTAAACTTGTGACTTGTGAATAGAGAAGCATTTCTTTCGATCTTCTTGTGTACATGGTGATTAAGTGTTTAGATGATGACTCTTAGATTATTGTTGATGCATTGTTGAGTGTTTGTGCGCTATTTCCATCCATTTCCTTGGCCAAACGAACTGCAGGTGAACTGACCACTTGAAGGGGGATGCAGCCATTGAGCCTGGCAGCTCCACGCTGCTCTTTCTCTTCGAGATTTCAACAAAAGGGAGTAAAACTTACTTTGTTATCTTATTTCCTTTCATCATTTGTCATTTATTTCCTGATTTCTCCTTGTTATTTGCCATAGTTTCTGACTTAGCTCTCTCTTTGGCAGGTACAGGGGTGCACTTGGTCAACTGGCTGTTCCAAACATTGAAGGAAAACGCTCAGCTGCTCGATACTTGGACTTCAGAATTTGTGTCCATCATCAAGCTCTTCTTCTCCATTGTTTCAGGTAGGCAATCCTCGCTTGTTTCTCTTGTTTACAATTCCATTGTGAATGCTAGGCTGCAAAACATTAAAGAAAACCCTAAAAATTGATAACTAAATTTCCAACCGTCAAAACCCTTTTTTATTGCAAACCCGCTTATTATTTGTGCTTAAACGTATAAATCCAATGTTTCAGAGCCATTAGACTCCATTAACCCATAGTTTAGGCATTGGTCCACTTAGCTAAAACGCTCACCTGGGGCGTTTTTCTCTTCTGCTTGTTTGTGTCAGTTTGGGGTTCTGGGTAGCTTAGATTCGAGTTCTAATTGTCTTTTCATCACTAGAGATCAAGCTATTCATTGCTAGAAGCATTTTAAAACACGTATTTGATGATGCCCTAGGTCCACTATTTCACTATTTAACTGTTTTCCTTGGGTAACTTCATTTTCATTCCTTCACTTCTAGCTTAACTGAGTGTCCCTTGCTTATTTCCAGCCACAAACACTAATCTAATCTCATTTTACTCACCTTATTTGATTGCTGGTCACATTACATTATTATACACTTATTTCATACTTGTGCCCAGCCCGTGGCTGAGATTAAGCTTAGGACCTATTTACACTCATTTCCTGTCTTTACTTCTTTCTATCTTTTGGATTTGGGTGTGTTTTGTCTCTCGACCATTACCTGGTTGAGCGGGGTCTCCCCCTTGACTTGGCTACGTGCCTTGTCTAAAGTGACAGTAGCCTTGTCCGGTGTGACTTCCGTTCCTTGAACGGAGGACCTGGCTATTGTCGGTTACACCTTCCCAGTTGTTCACCTCTACCATCCCTGTTGGGACACCTACTACCAAACAGCTAGAGTTTGTGTGATAACAGAGACAACTAACATAACTTCTGACCATAGAAGAGAGGACTCTTACAACAGTCATAGAAGTAAATTCATCCCATGCTTCCGTAACTACATGAGAAGACTTCTCCCATCAACCTCACACATGCATTCAATGATTGGATTTAATGTTCAAAATGAAGTAATTGGCTCATTTAAGTCACCTAGCAGCAAATGGATGATTTCTAAGGTTGACACTTGACAATAGAGGATTTAATCTCCCACAGTCCCGCTTTCCTCTTCCCCTCTAGTGCTCTTTACACAGCCATCTTGAACCATTTATTATTTTTCCATCATAATATTTACATAGCTTTTTGAGTTAGCATGACAAGCTAATCACATGGTCCATATAGAAATATTTACATTATACATGTCTAGCCATTCACTAGTCAAGCCTTGGCCTTGAGCTCTACACTAGGAATCCATACTAGCACATTTACATAATTTGGTTAAATACATTCCAAGTCAAACTGGGGGTATTACAAAATCGCATTGCCCTTTCACATATGACAAAACTTTACTACCTCGCCCTAGAAGAGTTGTATTATGTTAAAAATATTGGTCACATTAAACGAAAGATTAAGGTGTGATACAAAGTGTGCCATGGAAAGAAAACATGAGATGTATTATTAAAAGCTTTAATCTCAATTTTGCAAGACAATGGTGCTATTTAGTTTAATCTATATCTATTGGAAAGATATATATTTGCACTAAGAGATGCATTCTACAGCTCAGTATGAGTGAGATGTGTCATCGTAACATGTGTGATGCTCATGCCAAATAACGTAAAGGTTAAAAACATTAATATGAACCAGCCATTATAAAACCATGAATTTGCACCAAAAGGCACATTCTACAGCCCAGTATGGGTGAGATGTGTAACATTGACACCAAACAACTTAAAGGTTAAAAACATAAATGTGAACCAGCCTTATGAAGCCATGATTAAGTTATAGAATAGGTCAGTCTTATAAATAAAAATCAAGAATAATCCATAAACAAAACATTATAAATAAAAAAAGAAAAAGACAATAAAAATTTCAGAAGCATTCATCTGAGATCTGTGATCTGGAGTGGCAATGAGTGAACCGTGGGGATTTCTAAACACTGGAAATCCCAAAGAAGAGATTTTAGAGTTTTAAAAGCAATTCCAAAATACCACAAGATAGGGGTATTATTAATTTATTACACAATTTATTTCGAATTATCCCTGAAATTTCCAAAACTTAAAGAGTGGATATAGTTTACTGAGACAATTGCATGAATATCTGATGCACCTAGTATATCCCAGTTGGAGTTATACTTAAGTCTTAACCATCTGGATAACATGCATCTATTTGATCCAATCATTCAGCTTTAGTTTCCTAGATTATATTTTGATTTTCTAGTATCTGACATTTGATAGCTTACTAGAAACTGCTGTTTTTTTCTTTGGGCAATTAATTGGTGCATTGTCAGCTTATGCATAGATAGATAGATATCCTGTGATTCACCATGAATGTTGATCTGCGTGCCAGTTGATAATTTGCCACTCATGTCTATATCCTGATTTTGATTCTTCATCAAAGTAGATCTTCATCTTAGTTCATGGTGTATCTTTTCATATATAAACCGTTCTATTATTGTAGCATTGCAACAGCCAACCTTCTATAGAAGTTATTTCATCAAAAGGAAAATAAAATAAAATTAGAAAAACAACACCTTGTAGATTGGAGCATGTTTTGATTAGTTTACAGATCATATAAGCACAAATGACTTTGTCCAATGTCCCAATGAGGTTGGAGTTGACTGTTCAAAAAGTGAACAAAGAGAGAATCTTGTTTTCTTTTAACAGAATTTTGTCCACAAGAAAGGTCAATCTTGTGTAATAAATGTTTGAAGGAATCTTGTACGAGTGAAAGTCAATCTTGTAGATACATTGGGCCTTTAAATCTTTTGATCTAAAGCTACTTGGACACCATATTTCCAAAGACCACTATGACCTCTGAGCAAGTAGTCTTCTCAGTCAATAAGAAATTGAATTATGCCTTTTTGTAATTTTTGAAATCTTTCCATCTAAAGCTGCTTGGACTCCACATTTACAAAAACCACTATAACCTTTGAATAAGTAATCAGCTCAGTCAATAAGACGTTAAATTATGCCTTTTTGTAACATTTGAATGAGCTTTGCTTGTATTGATGCTAGTGTTTTACCCATTGTGATATGTTTGGAGTCTTGGACCATATCTGTCCAACTTATAATATAACGAAGAGGACTTGTACAAGATATTTCATTTTTCTGCTACATTGTATGGGAACTTTGACATGGATAAATTGACATTTGACTGTCTGCAGTTGTCCCGATATGTATTGGACACACATCTGGGCACACTAACAAGCCGGACAAAGAAGGCAGTGCTTGATTTCTCCCCTCTGGTAAGAATTTTGAAAGAAAAATATCATTACTCTTTCTGTAAAATCTTTGAAGGTAGAATAGAGAATTTATTCTTTCTTTTCTAAATAAAACTAGGTCCTTGATTTGATTACTAAGATTCTCCATATACTAGCAAGAAATTGTTATCTCATAGGCAACTGCTATTGAAGCTCTATATTAGCTGTGCAGTGTATTTTCTAGATCTGGCCAGCTAGCCTGAAGATTTCTTCAAGAAAATATATATGCAAGCCATTGCAAGAGCAACTGGATCTGAATAACTTCTCTCTATTACCTCTCATTGGACATTTCTATTCTACTCGTTTAACTGAACTGTAATTTTTTTGTAATAGACATAAATATATATAAATTAGCACCAATTAATAATAATAATAATTAATTAATGAAGTGACATGACCTAATGAAAGGACATGACTATTCATCCATGTTGACCAGTCAATGCACATATAAGTATATCGTCCCTTCACAATGTAAAATATCTCTTATTCATTACACAATTTATTATATATACTTGTCCTTGTGGATTTTGACCTATTGTCCTTAAATTGGATATTCAGTAACTGAACTATGTTCATATTCAGGAAATGAACTTTGTTTGTTTCAATTTTAGTTTGCGAAGTTAAGTAGTTTGAATTACTTAAAATTTCCACTCTTACCAATTACTCATAATTTGTGAAATGCTAGCAATTAAAGTTGTAATTTATTGCAGTGCTGTTTCACATCAGCAATAGTGGGTTTTGTAAGTAAGCATGTGTGTATTACACACAAATTGAAACTTCAGTCTATAACAATGCCAAGAAATTATGCCAGAAGCCTTCTCGTCTCACAAGTCTCAACCTCATTTTCCTGGACCTATTTTTGTTACCTTATGAAAAGGGTAACTTGGACTTAAGACAGTTTCAAGCAGTCATGAACGTGATTATTGAGGAAGCGGTGTAAACAGTGTCTCTGGAGTTTAATGCATCAAGCTCACAATTGAAAATAGCTTGAGAAAGAAAATATAGAACCACATTTAACAGACAAGACCTGTAATCCATCAAGGAGAGTAGAGAGAGGAATGCTTTATATGCTGTTTCACCATTTCCATAATTTCAAAATCATATCCATCACAGTGACACTATATGCACAAAGAACAAAATTTCCATGCACACACTCTCCTTGTCATATGTAGCAGCTTTGGATCTTACACAAGATTTGGCAGCATACCATGCAAAGAAACTTTATTCCTTCTCCAATTGCGATTCTACCACAGGTTATAGGCTTTGGTACATTCCTGAGGCAGTTCCATCCTTCGCAATCGGCCCTTTATGTAGAGGTATGCATTTGATTTTCTGGGTTTATCTTACACTCTATTCAATTAGAAAATTCACTAATCTGATATTCAATGCTGTAGTACATGAGCCAGTATGTGCGAACACAAATTGTGAGCTTACCAGTCTCTCCAAATTTCAATGAGCTTCCTAAAAGGGGACCAGATGCAACATCAGAGGTTTATATTATAGCAGTGACTTCAGTGTGATTCATCCCTAGTGTTTTCTTTAATAGAATGTTCATCCATATGATACATTTAGATTAACTGCATGATTAATTATGTTCTCTGGTGTTATATCATCGATTGCAATAGTAATTCATTTGCATTATTTTCTTTCAGGTCTCTAAAGCTGTGTTTTGGCTACTGTACTTCTGCAAGTATATGAAAATTTCTCATGATATTTTGGATTCATGCTTACCACCACTCATGTTCAACAATCCTACAGGATAAGATAAGCCTGATCACATAAAAATTTTCAGAAGTAGTCTTTGAATGTATTCAAGCCTTGTGTGTTATAGAGGGATTTAGATGAGGTGGGTTTTCATCATTTCATAGTAAATGAGAATAAATAGCTTTATCTTCAAGAAGGTCATTGTATATGGAGGAGCTATTTTGTGTCTATCTCCTCCACCGGCCTTCTCTTTCGACAATGCTTAGAACTAAATTTAAATTAAGCTATAGAAGCCCCCTGAAAGGTAACAGTAAGCAAACTTTTGTTTCCAGATAGGTTAATTTTAATTAGTTTTTGAGCTGGCAAAGATTATGTCTCATGTTTATTTAGGACTCATGTTCTCTTCACGGCTTGAGAAATCTGCACCAAGCTACTTAAATTTTTTCTGATAGTGTTCTAACTGGTTATCCTGTTAGTCCACGTCCTCAAGAGGATAATTCGATTGTTGTACTTGTCACAGCTGATCAGAGTCACTGGATTTTTTCTTAGAGTTTCTTAAAGTTGGTGATTTGTATTAAAAGTTTTTAGTTCATGCAATTAAACCATTTTGGCGAAAAATTAGTTGATGCTCTTTGATTAGACAAATTAGAACCTCTTCTATGGATCTATTTTTTAAACTATAATGTTCGATTACTAGATAAACTCTACACTTGTATGTTATAATTTTTTTTCCAAACAATTGTAACAAAACAAAATCTCTTCACATGACATATACGTTTGGTAGGTGATTAAAGATTGAGATTTATTTGTAGATGGGAACTATACATTATTTTATGGTGATGGAATATGATTTGTATTCTTAAGGCTGTCATAGAACCTTCAAAGTTAGCATGTGGAATTGTTGCCTATGTGTACATCCTTACCACTTAAAATATTTTGAGGGTTTCAAATGGCTTTTCTTGTTGACTTGTAAATTAGCACCTTCACATTGTGCAGATATTAACATTCAAGAAAATTTGTTATTTTGAAGGGTGAATCCATGAAGTTGGGCAATGCTTTTGGGCAAGAGGGAGCATGAAAAAATGTTTTTCATACCCTTGCTTGAGGTAATTTTAAGTGCTTGATTGAGCTATTAAATAAACCCTCAGTCGAGGGTTTTTGACGGACACGAACTCTTGATCGAGGTTCCATACTGGGTTAAGTAAACCCTCAATCGAGGTCCTTTTTTCAATTTAAGTGCTGAAAATAACCATGAACCCTTATTTCTTGTTTTCATTGTGATGGATAGGGAAATCTCAATTGAGCAATTGCAACCCATCTTGACCACCATTCCAATGACAACACTTCCATCCAAGAAGTAATTGGTTTTTTTTAGTAAATCATTACACATGATTAAATTTTAATTCTTTTTTTAAAATTTTATCAACTGATAGTAGTTATGCTACCATAATTTTATTTTTTGTTTCAATTACTAGCATTGTTTATTCTATTAGTTTTATTTCTAGCTATGTATTGGCAAGTAGAAGTGTTATCGGATTTTTTTAATCGTCTCAGAGGATTGAAAACTATCTATTGATACATGGTTGAAAATAAAACTGGCAACATAAATGTTGCTGTTTTTCTTCAATTTGTTTAGTTTCGAATAATCAATTGGTAGCGTAAATGTTGCCACTGGTTTTTATGCTATTGTGTTTTCCCCAAGAGTGTTGGCAAGCATAAATGCTTCCCATTTTTTTCCAACAATGTGGCAGGAAGTATAATTGTTGCTGATTGTTTTTTCAATCCTCTGGTAACACTTGGAGGATTGAAAATTATTGACCACTTCATGTTTGAAAACTAGCACTCTAAAACATCGTTGATAGAAAATGAAAGATAAGGAGAGTGTCACTTTAACTTTAAGAGTTTAATATTACCATTTAATATTATTGACTTCAATGTCACTTGTACAAAACTAGTCGGGCTTGTACCAAACTGCCCTGGGTGTCACCAAGCATCCCCAAAACAAGGGTACTCCATACAAAACTGGTTTCCTGGGCATCCCCAAGTAACCCCAAAACAAGGGTACCCCGTCCCCTTTGCAATCAACGTCCCATGAATCTGTGACAAACCTCTCAAGTACTTCGGCCAAATTTTAGGTACAACAGGGTACATGGGTACAAGTACCCATGCTACTTAGTAAATTAATAAACATTGCAAGGTCCCTTGTTTATTCTAATTCTAGAGATTCTACCATAAAGAATAAACAATGGGACTATCCACCTTTCAGCACAAAGCTATTAGCCTCAGTTGAGAAGGGTCTTGAGTAGTTGTCTAAACAAGAAAAATAAACATTTAGGCAAATAGATGGGTTTATAAATTTGTTATGCAAAAGATGGGTATTCAAATTTGTTGTGCAAAAGAATATAAAGATTGTTTTCAACATAGTAGTGGAACAAATGGACTACGTATGTAGAGTATTTTCTCTTACAATTATTAAAAAAAAATTGATCCAAGCAACTTAATTATTATATGTTACATGGATTGAACACATTTTTAATAGTTCCTCTAAGTAGTTTTGGCATTTCCTATTATGTGCTTTGTAATGACACAAACCAAGTTGCATTCATCTAGTCGTATAGAATTTTAAAAAATGTGTCGGCTTCATGTAATAATTATAAATGTTGCCAAAATTTCTTCAAGAGTTTTTAATATCCAGTGAATTTGAATAAAAAATCCTTCTTCATTGTAAGGTAAGTACATGTGCTCTTCATATGGCTATCTTTTATCCCATGACTCCTATAGACCATCTTTATTGTCATTTGCACAATAATCACCCCATAGAAATCTCAAACCCCCATCTGTCTCAAATATGTCTCTCTTCAAATAGTTTCTCAATATCCTTTTCAAGTGAGGCTAAGAGCTATGGATTAAAAAATGAATAGTACCATTGTTTATTTTATGTGGCATGTGGTGGTGGAATACCTAGAACAAGTGATGAAGTTGAATTTGCCCCATTTGTTGCTAAGATGGTGTAGATAGGAAAAGAACCCATGGATGGTGATTTGGGTGGGTCACCATGGAATGCACCTAGCAATGAGGAACCTTTGTAGATGCTAGGACCTATCTCAATTTAGTATTTGGTTGGGTGACTGGCATCAAGGATGGATAAGATGGTGTTTGAGTTCATGGTCGAATGAGGCTTGTTGTGTGTAAGCTAATCAATCTTCTTATGACTTATATTGATCTCCCTATAAAAATGTTATCGGGTCTTCCAAAATTCTGAATGACAAGTGATGAAGTCCTGTGAAGCTCACTTATGAAGGTATTATAGAGTTGGTTCTAGTGGAGACTAATGAAATATCCTAGTGGCCAAATTCCATTTGCCTTGGGTACAAGGCAAATGGACCAATACAACGGGTTGCATAGTGTGTTTGGAGATGTCTTCTAGCTTAATCACTTGAATGTTGTATGAGGGTGAAGTTGAGGTGGTAACACCCTTCATCTATCCAAATTATATAATATTGTTAAGCCAAAATGGATTATTTGACGAAAATAATCATTATTAAATGCCCAATCAAGCTTTATAAAAACCTTCAATCAAGCTATATTGCATGGTAAAGGGATTTTAATCCATAAATCTAGTCCCCTTTTGCGGGATTTGTTACAGTTGCAACTTTCAAGGGGTGAAACCCCTTCATCTCTTACATTTTAGGTGGTGAATTTAATGCCAATGTATTTGTCATTGAATCCTCTATACAATGGCATATCATTTTCACACTTTGGATTTCATGTTATATTTTTAATTTATTTTCTTTAAAAAGTTTTAAAAACTCCATGGCTCTAAAGCCACTTAGAGAAAAAATAGTAGCATAAAAATTACACAACCAAAAATTATAAAAAATTGGTGAGATCATGATGGATGTTTTCTCTTCAAAATATATATTTGTTTTTTCAATATATGTAGATAGTACGGAAAAAGTTGACGGGAAAACAAAGGTATATAAAATGTGGTTCAAATATTAATTGGTTGGATTTGCAAAATAAAAATTATAATTTTCAAAGAGAAAATGTAAACAAAAAGAAATATACCGCATTCTATATTGATTGTACTCATATTTTGCTTTGAAAAATATACATTGAACATTGAATAAGTTAATGGGAACATAGGTTAGTTATTAACTTTTCTACAAATTTGCAAGGACAGACAATCAAATGAAAATTTGACACGATAAATGATAATAATGTTTTTTGAAAAAAAATGCCATTTTAAAGATAACACAATCCCTACAAATGTTTTTTTTTGTTGCACATCAAATTTCACAAGGTGTATATGAGTTTTGAGGAAATTGAGTTCATAGTGTTCAGTTAGTTCAACTTTCTTATAAGCTAGGTTTTTGCTTGTGCTATTAATGTTTTGTTATTAATGTGTGCCAAAAGTACCTACTTTATGGTTGTGTGATTTAAGTAGCACAAAGAAACAATTCTCTATTTTGTCTCACACCAAAGAAAGTAAATCACACAAGATTATCTAAAGTGTGAGATACAATCAAGAGTATAAATGACTTCATTACCAATGGAAATAATAAGACTTACAACATTACACTCCTCAAAGTATTTGATGAAGTTAAGTCGGATCCAAAGCCACCTTGAAGGAGGGTCCCTTGCCTCCATTTGTGCAACACTCCAAATTTTTGGTGGTAGAAACATATTCCTATGTGGTAAAAAGAATTGGGCTTATAGGTGCTTTGTTTTCTCTAGACGAATTGTAACAGCATAATTTGGAATGGATGAGTGAGGATATGGGTACCTCAATAGCTCTATTTATAAGAAAATAACGGACCTCTTTAGAGCTAGCTTCAATATGAATGATTCCAGTGTATTAATGTAGTTGTGGGATAAGGATAACTATTGATGACTAGATCAAACTCTATTTTGGAAATAATGGACTACTAAGGTCCACTTTAGGCCACTATGTCACTTTTGGAAGGTGTATGGCATTAATGAGATGAAAATAAATAATTTTTATGTTTTAAGGCGAAGGCGTGGATTTTAAGATATTTAGTGTGTATCCCATATGCAAAACATGATTCAAATGTTGTGCATATTCATTTTTGGTCAATTTTGAGGTTTTGCTCGACGTGTGGAAAAATTGAGGTCATATGATGATGGACATGAGGGCTAAAGTTGCTAAGGTGATGCTTTTGATTGAAGGTACGCACAACAAAGTAGGTGAGCAAAATTAGGCTGATAATAGCTTGGTTAGTGATATATCAAGAGATCTCATCCAAAGCTTGGATGGCCAAGAGTGGGGTTTTTGATAGCCTATGCTTGATATGTCATCACTCACATTGTGAAGCATAATTTTGGAGAGTATTAGTTTTCCAAACATCATTGGAGATACTTTGAAGATCAATATTTAGTGCTACTTCATGGCATGCTTTAGTGGTGTGTTGCATTGTTTGGAGACTATCATTTCTCTGTAAGATATGGCAATGCTTATGGATTTTGGCATTATTCATACTTTGGAAGCTTAAGTGTAAATCTATCTTTAAGATTGAGGTTAGCTTATTGTCTACTTTTTTCACTACGTGGTGTGATGAAGTATGCCATCACCTAGATAATGATGCTATGTTGGCCAAAGATACTCAATCTTTTGATCCTTTAGCTTATTATGCTTTTATATCAAATTCAATAGCTCTTTAGAAGAGGTCATGATGTCATTTGCATATGTTCTTTCATCTTTTATATTATTGTTTGTAGTTATTTTGTGTAAATTTCAGAAGTATTTTTCAAAAAAAAAAGAAATTTGTTTTTTTAACTTTTCTAAAGCTGATCTAATGTGTCATTTATTTTTTCAAAATCATAATTTTCATATACTTAAAATATATTTTATTTTATTTATGGTGCAACCCATTTTAAATAAAATGAATACATTAATTTTTATACATTTTTTTCAATATATATATATATATATATGTATGTATGTATGTATGTATGTATGTAAAATCTCAATATTCAAAACATTACAAATATGTTTGCATCAATTTTTTTATAGTTTCCATAGACTAATTCCCCATAGTAAATGTTATAGTGAATATGGAAAACCTAAAACACTAAACCATTCATGTTAGATCACGAAAATGAGAGGCAATCTTTCTGAGCATACAAGTCTTAGCAATATAAGCTTGGGAATGTTGGGTTGAAAGGACAACTTCTAGGCAAGGTCAAGTGGTGATGCAACATTATCACTTTGTTTTTTCTTCAAAGTCTTTTTCTTTCAATTATTTTATTTGATGTGATAATCTATCACCATGTTTTATTTTTTTATTTTTTGGATGTTTTAGAAAATTTAGTGGTTTTATTTTTGTGATAGTTTTTCAAAGTCTTACTTTCAATGTAATCAAACATTATAATCTATTTGTGATCTCATATCTAAAATAATTTTAAAAACTATCATCTATAAGCTTACTTCAACACACATTTTAGTATAATGAAAAATAATATAAAATTTAAATAATTTGCAAACCTTTATAACTTTATATGTGAAAAAATATTTAAAATTACACACATTTTATAAAGACTTTAATGAAATAGCATGACATACAAATATTTAATTGCATCAATTCTATTCAAGTCTACACAAAATGATTTCCCTCAAGTATATGCAGTACGGAATGTAAAATTTAAAAGTCTAAGAAGCATCCATGCTAGGTTGGGAAAATGAGGGTTAAGTCTTATCGAACACAAGGGACTTGGTATTAGAAGCTCAAGTTCAAGCAAACTTAGCAAAAGCAATTTAGAACAACTAGACAAAGGCAACAAGCTAGTTAGATTAAAAGGATAATTTCTAGCACTAACTCTTGTGGACCAAAATCCAACGACCCTTCATCGGCTATCCAACAACAAATCGACAGTTATCCGACTCAATCGGCACGCCAATACCATCGGTGCAACTTCAACGGATCTCCAAGAAATATATTAGCGTCAGATAATTGACGAGCATGACATCGTTTAATCGACCACTGCGAAGAACAAAGGAAGCAACGAAGGTGTGTCTTTGTCTGACACATAAGCGTCGGATGATCGACACATGGCTTGTCGACCCCTCGTTGGCTAACCGACTCAAATGTCATAGGTTCGATGGTGTTTTCATTGGATAACCGTCGCCAATAGTCTAACCCTAGACATTGGATATCCAACTATTGTATAGTGTAACCGACAACCATTTCATAGTTCCAATGGTTGTTGCATCGGATGGCCCGGAGCAAAAGGCATCGGATATCCAACTGTATATTTATTGATTGTATGTATATATATATATATATATATATATATGTATATATACATATATATATATATATATATGTATATATACATATATATATATATATATATATATATATATATATATATATATATATATATATATATATATATATTCTATAGGGTATCACAATATCCCCCATTATATGTTGTGATTCAACTTGGTGTGATTTCTTGTACTCTAAAACTACATCATTGTGTAGTTTCTTTAATTTGGTGTGATTTCATGTGGTTTAAAACTACATGCTACAACACATTGTGGCACCGAATCACCTCTAATTGAACCATGTTGGCATTCACAACTCAATCTCCCATTTTCCCTTTTTGTTGGGATAATTAGTCTTTAGATATAGTGCTAACTAATTTCCATATACTATGAATCGTTGGTTGCACCCATAAAGAGATTTCCAATTTAATCAATTCCCTGTCCAACATATAATCCCAATTATTAGTACTCTAAGTCATTGGTGACATCTTGATAGGCTTGGTCATAACAAAAAGATTGGGGATGAGTCTGGTAGATGATCCTAGAGTGACTTGAACACTAGATCGAGCAAATTCGTGGCTTGGTGTAGTAGGTAGCTTGGACAAATCAATCCACACAAAGTTGTTGAGACTTCTTCATGTTTGTAGGAGTGTGTAGACCAAGTGAAATCAATATAAAACTTTCCTTTGAGTTTTTTTTTAAAGACAAGTGCACCAAATTGTAGTAGTGGCGGAGTTGCAGTAGAACTTTGGGTGAAGGAAGAATTCTTGGAATAGGTGCTTGGTGCTATGGACTTGGAAGCACATATGACATAATCAAGTCTTGAATATTTAGGCCGATTCTTTGGCCATGGAAATGTGCAGCATGGATGGAGCAGAAAAAGAGTATGTAAAGACTGTGAAGACAAGGGTGGATGCTGTGATGTCAAGGTTTGGACTGTTGTTCCAATAGTACATTGAGATGCCCAATAGTCCAAGGCATGAGTTGAATTCTTGGCATAAATGTTGTAAGCTATGATAAATTTCCAGCTTAAGATGGGATTGTTTAGGAGGAAAGATGCCGTGATGATGGAAACATCACAACAAGGTAGCAACCAAAATTGTCTAAACTCCAAAGGTAAGGTTGTTGATTGTTTTCATTGTTACCAAAACATTTTTCCATTGATTGTCCTTTGAAGACGAAGTTGGAAGAATTGGAAGAAGTATAAGTGCAATTGACTTTGACAATGAAGTCAACAACCTTAGGAGTAGACCAAGTGCAATGATATTTCAAGATAATAATGGAGGATTTGGATGCCTTAACAACAGGTTTATGGGAATTCATGGTAGAAGGCTAGGAACAAGTTAATGGGAAAGGCAAAAGCAATGCCCATGCTTCACTTAGACAATTTGGTCATCTTTCCAAGGCAATATCTATGCACCATTACTACAATATGGAGGTAGAAAGAAATGATCAATAGGATGATTGCCTTGAGCATGGTTCAAGGTGTTGTGCGACTTTGCAATGGAGGACATGCATATTTTGGATTTGATGGAGGATCATACATGGAGATTTAGGAGGGAGTTATGTGCAAGCCTTATTGGATAATAGTTTAGTGAAGGCGTTGGAACAAATTTTTTCTAGGACAAAACCCATAATGGATTCTAGATAGTTTATTGATGCAATTGTTGGCAATGGCCTTGGCAACCACTTGCCATCTTCCTTTCATTGTTAAATTCCATAGGTGGTTTGTTGTCGAGGATCAATTAATAGAGCCTAGAGTGCTAGCAAAGGGGCTCAGTTTAGTGAGAGGTTAGATAGAGGAGGAAGCTTGTTTTATCAAGTGGACAAAACTTGCAATGGAAATAGTCCATGATAGCCATCCTCTTCTTCACATTGAGGCTATTTTAGACAGTTTACTATCTAAGAAGTGGGTTATTGTGCATGGAGGCGCCAGTTTATTGATACCTTGAAGAACTTGTTGAATGGCATGAGGAGACTAGACAACTTTGAGAAAGGGGTCGTGACCTTTCCTTTATACAACAACAATGTTGGTGCCAAAGCAATGTATGCTTACTTGGAGGAGGACAATTTGGTTATGAGTGGACGAATGGAGAAAACAAAGGAGTCAACTAAGGAAATGTGTGTTCAACCTAAACAGTGTAAATTGGAAAGTAAAACAAGTTGATAAGGAAGATGCTCCTCCACCATCATGTATGGGTACCTAGGAGGAAACATAATGCTCTTTGGGTATATTTGAGAATGATTGTTAGGATGATATGGAGATCACGAGAAGGAAACAAGAGGATTGTTGTGGAGATGCCTCTCTGAAACTACTTAAGCTAGAAGTACATGAATCCTAGTATGTATGCTCTAACTTGGACTTTGTATGCCCTTAAACTCGGCATTAAACTATCTAGCTACAACTAACATCAAATATATAACCATTTAAATGCCCAATCATTAAGCGTAACTAAGTTACCTACAACCACACACTATAAACCAATGATCATATACATTTGTATTCTAGATTATAATGATAGTGATGAGGAGAAGTAGATTTTTTATAACTATGCTTGTAGATAGCCAATTTGGTGTTTCCTATATTCTAAAATTTCAATAATTGGTTGAATAATCATACTCTTATAGTGATTCGCTTTGATTGGTACAAGTCTACTTTCCCTGAAATCAATGCATTATTTTAAGCCATTGCATATTTCCTTCAATTGCTTGTTCACTGTGATGATTTCCTTGCTTTTGCATTGTGTGGGGCCTTTGATATAACTCTAACTTTCCTTGTACAACCTTAAACTGGGCATTAGACTATCTACCGACAACCAATATCATAGATATAGCCATTTAAATACACAATGCTTATGCATAGCTAAGTTAACTACAACCACATACTATAAACCAATGATCATATACATCTATATTCTAGATTATAATGATAGTGATGAGGAGAAATGGTTGTTTTATAACTATGCTTGTATACATCCAATTTAGTGTTTGTTATATTCTCAATTGAATTAATTGGTTGAGTAATCATACTTCTGCAATGTTCCCTTTGATTGGTTCAAGCATACTTTTCATCAACCAATGCATTCTTTTCACTCACTACATCTTTCCTTCAATTACTTTATCACTCTAATGATTTCCTTGCTTTTCCATTATGTGGGACCTTTGATATAACCCTAACTTGCTTTGTATCTTCTTAAACTCAACATTAGACTATCTACCTACAATACATGCAACCAACACCAGATATATAACCATTTAAATGGCAAGCCTTATGCATAGCTAAGTTATCTACAACCATACACTCTAAACCAGTAATGATCATATACATTTCCAAATCCACATCATGTAATTTTGGGAACACATTAAGCTTCACATAAGTAATGTACTTCATTAATGTACCTTGGGACAAGACTTGAAAATGAAATGTTGAGAGCAATATTATCACAAAAATTAATTAAACTAGCTAGAGGAACTTAATCAATTATAGAGACTTTTTCTAGAGAAAAAACATAACAAAGGTAAGTGGTTTGAACCTCTAGATCAGAAGAACGGCTCAAATTGGAGGATTCATCCTGAGAAAGGCTTGTTGGTGTTTCTTTTTTGTTAGAACCTCCTGCGCCAAGTTAATAGCAAAAGTGGTGTTAACAAATAATAGTCAAACCAATAGATTAATTCACTCACAGACAACAATATATAACAATGCAGAAATTGTGTTAATTTAGGGCTAAGTTTACTGCTAAAATCACTATGGAATAAGCCTGTAAAAGTATTTCAACAAGTGTCCAAATGATCATGAAGCCTGGCAAATGTGGGAAAAGTCCTGTACTTGTTCAAATGTGTAACAGTGTGCCTCCTCCCAAGTATATCTACCCTTCATATCTATGCACAAGGTAAATTGTCACAACTTTTTGTAGGTGAATTCTTATGTTCTTGACATCAACAACGATCTTCAATGTTACACCTCTTCCACCAGCTCATCAAATGATCTTCAAAATTGAAGATTTGCCACTCCAAGGACAAATAGCATATTTTGCAATTCATTAAAAATTTCATTTTTTCTATAGTTGCTGGCAACATTTGATTTAGAGTAACCCAAAGCATCCAATTTCCTAAACATATGCAAAATTTTAATATATTCAAGCCAACTACAGGCACAACATCCATAATTTTATTATAAATCTGCCTCCAGTTCTAATGTAAATATGTGTGGAGAAAGTGTTGTATCTACTATCCAAGTCTGGACCTTCTTAGAAAATGTGAATCTCCAAAAACAAACCTCATCTCACAGTTGTTGCCACAAAATATGTAGATTCCTGATGCAAAAATGTATAAAAAGGTGTTGTATCTAGTATCCAAAGTCCAGACCTCCTTAGCAAATGGGAACCTCCAAAAAACATTGGCAATATCTTTTGGATTTATGCAACAGTTGCAATAGATTAGAAATCACCTAACCAATTGGAAGTCAATAGCTAATCCTGAAGAGCAATGGGATTGGGGTTAATCTATCATATAAAATTTGATGAAATACTAATTTTAATTGCAATATAAAAGTTCAAATTCGAAATTAATGCAAAGAATGCTTGAAAGATTAAATTGGACATAAGAAATGAAAATGAATAGAGTTTACTCATGTTTCTGATGTCCTAACAAATCAAATGCCCGGATATTTGATGGTTGTCCTCGTATGATATTCCTTTAATGTTGCTCCAATAGATCTCCTCCAATAGTTGTTTTCCTAATTTAACCAACAATTAAAGAGTCAGCAAAATAAAAATAAAAAAATTAACAACATTTTTATGAATAAATAATAATTAAAAATACTTGAGTGCATGAATACCTGGATGATCCTCTCAGTTTCGAGAATAAACTATTGGAGTAGTTTAATATTGGAGCAAACATCCCTCCACTTGACGGAGAAGCAACGAAGTCAACATTGACTTTGTTGTTGCTCTGTTGGATCAAGGGAGGTTTGCTCCAAGATTATCCAAATCATAATTTATTCTCTACTAAACAGGGCCAACCACATGAAGGTGGAAGCTCTCATGTCCCCTCCCCCCCTCACATCACTCTCAATTCCCCAATACCCAATCTGTCTACTAGAAAATGGTTGAAAGCAACACATTAAGATTCAGGCATAGACACTAGCAAAACAAAAACGTTCCTAAACACACATGCGGTTTTGTACATAAAGAAACATATAGAAAACATTCATTAACATATATTAACATTCATTCATTCATAGACACAAAATACTTCATCTCAATATATTGTATCATAAAAAATATGTTTACATAATATGAAACAAGATCGTTCTAATTATATAACAAGTACAATCATTTATTTCTCGATATACTAGAAAATAGTTGAAAGCAACACATGAAGATTCATGCATAGACACTAGCAAAACAAACAAACAAAAAGACATAAAGACACATCTGTGTTTTTGTACAGAAAGAAACATATAGCAAGCATGCATTAACATATATTAACATTCATTCATTCATTCATAGACACAAAATACTTTATATAAATAAATTGTATAAAAAAAAATATGTTTATATAATATGAAACAAGAGTGTTCTAATTATATAACAAGTACCATCATTTATTTCTCAGTCCCTTTTTCTTTTTTAGGAAATTAACAAGGATGTCGGTTGTGCCTTCTTCCCCTTCAGTTGTTCTGGGATATGTGTGTCTTAGTGACAACCTATTCAAACGTCGGCATTGTTGCAAGGGGGCTGGGGCATCAACTGCAATAAGAAAGAAATTTTAAATTGATATTTTTAGTTATTGTTATTACAAGTATTTTATTAATAAAAAGAGCAGTAGAGTGTTCTTTTCTTGCTTCAGTAGTAGAGGCAAGTTGAGTTAGATGTGATCATATGTTCCTGTTCTTGTCTGGCCTCATCCTCTACATGCTCTAGAGTTGAAACAAGAAATGTTATAATTAATACACCATTTGCAATTAAATGTTTTTAATTGTAATACATACTACAATTTTTTTATAACACATGAAATACCTCCAATATCGAGCTGAGCATCGGTTGCAAGTGACACTCCACCATCACTGGGATCATGTGTTCCACTACTTGGGACATTTGTATCTACATTGGTTTCCTACTTAAAAGAAACAAACACATTACTTTATGGCCAAAAATAATAACCAATAGATTGTACAAATAATAAATTATAAATACTTTTGTTGCTTTTATTTACCTGAGTGTCAAGTTGGGTGTTGGAAGGTTGCGTTTACCCTAAGCTTCTCCTACGTTCAACCAAGGCTTGATAGCCATGATAGTAAGCATGCTTGAGGTCTTCCTCCATAGGAGCCTCATTGAATTGTGCACCCTGCAATTTTGCATAAGCACATGAATTTTTCTTCTTCTGTGATATTAAATTAAAATTGTTAAAAATTTATAATTTGGATGCAATTTTTTTTTTATATAATTACAAATCGTGCGACCAGTTTTGAGTAACTACCCGAGCCAAGTTTATGCTTCCCATGTTTATCTATTCTAGCCTTGGTGGCTTTCGATGTATTTGGGAGCCTATATTCAAAAGATTCAAATACTTAATTAGATGTCGCAATGATGATAAAGCATCATAATTACATTATTAAAAGTGTCTCATACCTTCCTGATCCATGTGGTGTCTTCCCTTATTTTCAGAGCGTCTTATCCTTTGCATCGTCTACAAGGGCCTTCCACTCCCTCTCTAGAATTGCTCGAGGGCGCTCATACTTATGGTTATTCTGCAGATGAACCCTATACTGGTCACATAGATATTTTAAATATAAGCATGCCTTTGAGGTAACTCTGGTTTTGTTGAAGGTACCCTCATCGAATAAGCCAACCAACTTGTTGATAAATTCATCCTTTAACTTGGAACTTTGGGAATTCCACCTTGTGCATATGGTGGGCCCAAAGAGTTCCAAGGTTAGGTCATTCATGCATCCATAAAATGTATCGTTTCCTGCAAAACGATATTATCATTAGTTTAAAATAATTGTTAATTATAGGTAAATTTCAATTAGATTATGCATAATATTTAAAAGACTTCTTAAATTCCTGTAAGCTTTTCTAATTTCATGGGGATGTGCTTATCATCTACCAAAAACATAACTAGTAGTGTTCATGTGCTAGTGACAAGGGATGATCCAGGAAATCTTGCTTCAAATTCTGTGATGGGATCACACTCTTCATCCATAGCATGTCATGCACATCCTGGCATGTGGTGTTCAGGGCGGGGTGTACTACTGGCATCGACCCTAGGGGGTGTACTGGTCTAATTGATTGGCATGTCACTCACAAGCGGAGCAATGCCGCTGGTACCAACATTGACTCCCATAGTCGCACCATGAGGATCATATTGTTGCAAAAACTCCTGTAAAATAATATTTTTTTATAAAGGATGGGATAATTAAAATCATAAATAAATAAATGGGATAATTAAAGATGTTTCTTACCCCATAGTGTTGAATTTGGAACCCCGCGGTATTAATTTTATCACTTATCTCTTGTGTATGTGGTTGAATAATAATTAAAGAAGCGAATTCCTTGTTTAATTTTATGACAAGCTTCCTTATTGTTTGCGTTGGGTCGGTGGACAAAAAAATTGCTTCGTCATTAATCCCTTCCTTAGGAGCATCTGTGGATTGCTCTAAGGCTAGTGCCTTCCTCTTGTTACCATGTTGATCTATATGAAAGCATACATGCTACATAATAAGATTGCTAAGAATAATTTACAAAATAGACTATGAGGAAAGCAACAAACATTAAAAAGGTATTATTTGCAAAGAGTATTCTCATAAAGAATTTTAGACTGTGAGAAAAAGAAGCTTTACTTTATAGATGATTTAAGACACAAAATCATTCTAGTCATAATGAATAGAGGGGTATATTTGATATTTATTTCAACATTAGAATTAAATAAAAATGGTTAACTTTGAAATTATTGATCTAATTGAAGGAAACACAACATACATAGGATTCGTGGAAAGGCCTTAGGGGAGACTGGAAAAATGACATACTTGCGAAAGAGAGGATAGAAATGGAGATTAGAGAGCTAAAACATCTTATAGTTACATACAATTATATTGATCTTTACCTGCTGCGAGCCTGGTGCCCTTCGACCCTAATCACCCTTCCACAATATAAGAACCATGAATTACTCAAATGTTTTGTTAACTGACAAGATGGATGACAACATATTACAATAAATGATAATCATAAAATATAAGAGTCATTGCTTACAAGTTGGGTAAAATAGTATACGTACTACCCCCATAATAGAAACGCATGTATCTATTCGATTCAAATTGTAGTCAATCAACAACACTTTCCCTGCAACTATTGATTTTATTGCACATATGAATACACGGTTTCCTTCACGCCCCTCAAATATGCAATTTGGTTGCTTATTTGTTGTCGCGGGTCATGTACTATTTATAAACCTTGCAATATTCCTCGTTGCTTTTGGCCTTCCATCAATATACATTGATTCTCTTTTATTATGATAATTGTCTTTTAGATGTATATACTTTGCATCTACACCATATCTTCGCATACTTTTTGTACATTGGACTAGTCGTATCCAATCTATGTAGTTATAACATGGTCCGACAAAATCCATCAATTCAGTTAATCCACCGTCACAGACATTTATGCCATCCATGGAAAATAGCCCCAAACCATGTAATGGCGATGGAGCAATGCGATATATCCTTTCGTCAACACAAAAATCAGTGTTTATTTGAGGAAGATCCTTGGGTACCCATTGTTTCACTAGATTTTTGTACCTCAAGGGAGCCTCGATGTCACATATGCTCTCATCACCATAAGAACATGACCCCCCTTTAGCAAGAAAAAATTCAAATCGGCTATTGAATTTTCTTTTGATATTTTGACCTCTAGTTGATCTCCGCCTGTTAAACCTACTAGATGTCTCACTTTCCTCTATTTTACCTGAACTTCCCTCACTCGACAAAGATAGATATGACAAATACCTATTTGGTTGTACGTCCTATAACACTCCATCAAATGAGAGAATCAATTAGCGAGTGTCATAAGGGATGTGATGAAACATCTTTAGGAACCACAAGAACATAATTGAAGATCTAAATTTGAGTTTGAGAATATCTCACTAGTTATCCCATGTAATTTGGACCTGTTTATCACACAACTTGTAGTTTCCCCTAAAGGTGATCCTATCCAGGATGGTAGAGGTGTTAGGAAACTAAAGAGGTGACCCAAGAGGGCCTCGATTCCCAAGGATGATTGGTTGTCACACCAATCGATGCACTCTTCACTTTAGATCAAGCTAAAGTGAGATCAAGGGGGAGACCCTTACTAGCCAATGAGGGCTAGCGAATCAACACAAGACACTGTATAGGTTACGAATGATGCGCAAGAGTAGGTGGATGAAATCTAGATCTAGGGAACGTAGTGGTTTATGGGAGTTAGAAACCGGTTGAAGAGGCCTAGGAAAATTCTCAACCATAGAATAAATGTACCACTATGAATTTAGGAAAGTAGATCTAGATGGATCTAGTTCATATGAAGAATACCCAAATTGGATCTACCTAGGGTTTAAGCAAATGAGGCCAAAGTGGACCCAAAATAGTAGATCTGGGTGTTAGATGACTAGATCTAGGTGCTCGATGAATAGATCTATGAAATTTAGGGGGGTTCAAGCATACCCAACTGATAGATTTGAAAAATGGACTAAAAATCCAAGGAGAGCATCCCACCTAGAGGAGACTAGTGCTAGATCCAGGGGTAAATGGATTCATATTAAGTTGAAAATTTAGATCTAGTGTTTTTATAATTATTCCAAAATGGGTTTAGATGGTCGTACTCAAATAGGTACTCGATCTATCAGATCTAGAAAACGAGGGTTTTAACAATGAGGGTTTTAATGGTGACAATTGGAATGGATCCCGAAACAAAAACAAAAAAAATTGAAACACACCTGGAAATGGTTGTGGCCTCCTTGCAAATTGATGATCTTCCCAAATCAAAGAAATCTAGAGTGAGATCCAACCTCCCCAAGTGAAATAGATTTCAACTCCAAGATAGCCAATGCGCACCTCCTACCAAAAACGATCAAGAGTAAGAATCAATCTAGACAAGACGTAAACTATACAGAAATAAATATGAATCAAAGAGCATCAATATGATCACAATATACAATAAAATACTCCATGATGCAAGATGTGTTGAGGAGGAGAGATGGAGTCTCCCCACAATAGCGCCCCCTTCAAAAATGTCCTCCTTCTCTACCACACAACCCCTACAAAAAAATGGTTATGGAAAGAGCTAGATCCACAATGATGTCAAAGAGAAAATTATTTACAATCACTTGCAATAGCATTCATCAAATCTTCCAAGATTTTTTGCAAAAATATTTTATTATGCCAGAAATCCAAGAGTCCCTCTACAATGAGGGGGGTCTCTTCCTTAAATAAGAATGAGAGAGACCAAAACCCTAACCACTTTTTAAATGAGTGGTGGAGATCAAAAGATATAAAAATACTAATCAATGGCTAAGATGATCCAAAAATACAATACATGGATCAACTCACAAATAGAGGGGGGCGCACTCACTAAAACGTCCAAGGGGGACGGACCACATGATAAATGACTAAGACACATGACATAAGCACATGGTGGGGCTAGGAGGTAATCATATCCTTCACTAGCATGGCCCCATGGCACAATAACAAATAATATAACAATATAACATAATAATGTGACCATATGACCAAATCGTGGCCCGCCAAATACATAATAAAATGCCCCAAATGATGAATACTTGGACGTGTGGACCCCACTGATGCCGGAACAAATGCTAGAAGGTGTGGAAATCATCATCAAAATATCCCAGACCAATAGCAATCCATTTAGTTTCCCCACTATGCTAAATTGATTTCCTCAATGAGCCATTCCTCTGCCGAAAAACCACCTCTAAAAGTACATAAATGCATGTAACTCACTTCCAAGTGTCTCGGACACAAATCTTACTGTACCAAAATGTCTGGGGATGGTGTGAAATGGTAATAACGACTGGCTGGCCCCCCATATCCCTCTCTATAACCCTAGGAGAACGTGCTAGCTCAATGAAAGTGTTGGGCATGCCATTTCTGCATGGAAAACTGAAGAAAAGTGGTAATATGACCATATCATCACCTATAAGTGCCCGAAACTGATAAGTGAGTGTACCAATGAGCTCAGAGTGCTCAAATCTACTAGGAATGAGTACTCATACACCATGTGACCATCGACCATCGAGAGATACCTCTATAAGCACATCCATGCCCAGAATAATAAAAATAATGGTCCGTAAATAATGATAATCAATAAAAATCCATCAAACCACCATCTGAAACTGTTGTCTGAGGCATGGAACCATCTAATGGACACATATGGTCCATGAAAAATGCATCTCGAACACTATTTTCCCAAACTCATCCTAGACCCTACGATTGACCTGGTCAAACTGGGTTGACCAGGTCAAGAATGATCAAAATAATGATCTAGACCATGAATAATTGTTGCTGCAAGTACAAATGGTTATGATATGCTCCTCCAATTATATCAGTAGCTAGACCAAAGCATAGAATGATGTTTATCTGGTGTAAGCATGAAATAATAATATAAATAAAATAAGTCTAGATCAAAGTAAATGGCTTATAAAAACAAGATTTTCAAGTGTATACTCGTTTATTGACTTGAACAATTTGCTAACCATGGGTGAAGGTGGAAAACAAAGGCTAGGCTAGGGGAAGGAGTCAACAACCCCAACACTACAATCTCTCGGATGAAAGAACCGGGGAGACCACCTACGCATATACTAAATAGAAGATAACACGAGGAATAGTGGTGTCTCACAAATGGGTAGAGTGATGAGAATGCTTCCAATAGACTCTAGAAAAGCAAAATTTTAAGCATTATTATTTTTCAACTTCCACGTTTAAGATTTCACATTTATTTCATTTCATAGATTTTCACTAGCCATCCTCCAAGAGAAGGTGCCCTGAATAGCCCAGAGGGCCTCAGATAATGACTCGGTATGACCTCCATTTCCCGCCACCGTCCATAGGTGTGGTGGAATGACCACATTGTTGCCCTGTAGGGGCAAACAACCTTACACCATACAAAGGGTGAGTGTGCATCCCTTGGTCACTGACTAGCTAATATAGATATGTATAGTTAGTGTTTAGCAACACTATTTCTGCTAACTAAGAATCCCTTAGATATAGCATTTAAGATCCGATGTTGTAGTGTTTAGCAACACTGTTTGTAGGAATACTTGGTTTCGAGGGCTAGAGGAGAACAACCACTGTGACTAAAATCACACACTCCAGAGCCGAGACACAATGC
Organism: Larix kaempferi; assembly: GCA_027924585.1. Taxonomy (NCBI): domain Eukaryota; kingdom Viridiplantae; phylum Streptophyta; class Pinopsida; order Pinales; family Pinaceae; genus Larix; species Larix kaempferi. Next base: position 10,354,887 of record BSBM01000397.1, on the reverse strand, counting down.
AAACTGGGAATCTATTCAACACAGAGGTCTAGGTGGGGGAATTCCTCAAGATCACTAGCTAGGTGTGAGTCAGGATAAAACCAAAACTGGAAGGTATAAACGGATGGACGGAGAAAGTGACAAATGGTTCCATGGATAACAGAGGCCCTTAAATAAGGGAATGGGAAAGTCAATACTTTATGGAGTAAGGGTATTACCAACGAGTATATTCAAGAACCTCCTGTTAATAGTAACCAACCACTTTTAATCTAAACAACAAGTAAGAATCAAATAAGATAGATCCAACAACCATCACAATATACCCATTCATAAACTACTTAGATAATAGGAAGAGCACATCAACAACCCACATGTACCAAAATATACCTATGGATCATGCACCTAAGTCCCTGATTTGAACTACCTGGCACTGCATCTAAATGTAATATGGGCATTGCCATCAATCTGCTCTGGATGATAGAGGAATGGCTATCTCAGTCACCGACCTGGGGTCATGGGGCTCAGTCCTGGAATGGGACTGTAACTGTGCAAACTCTGGATCCACTCATTATATGTGAGTGATCATCAAAATGCTGCTCATCATAGGCTAATCTCATCAAAACTGTGTAAAGGATTGGCTCAAAAATATATTGGAAACTAATCTGTAATCATGGTATCCCGGCTACTATGGATGTGATAATAGGACCTTCCAAGTGAAAGCCTAAGGTGGTATTATGAAGATGGAGAGAAATTCTACATTACAAAATTGTAGAGGGAATAGATGGAACACCTTCTCAGTACAAAAAAAATCTTGTGTATGTGCTTTCCCATTATGCAATCTTCACAAAGATTTATAAGTTTCTATATTTGTAGTAATCAACCAATAGCATATTGGGGTTGTTTTCCCTTTGGGCATTGTGGCGCTACATTTATAATTAACATTTAAAGATTGATTCATGTAGTCTTTGATGACAAGGATTGATTATGTGTCTTATTGGGATTTTGGTGATCAAGATTGCTTACATCACTTATTGGGGCTTTGATAACTAAGAATGTTTACAACTATTATTGGGATCTGTTATAAGGATTGATTACAACTATTATGCATTAGAGAGTTGTGCACATGGTCAAATTGGATAAAGTATTCAAGCACCTTTGGTTTTTAAAGAATCTATATACACATGTTTATCCTTGATTTTCATGAAAATGAAATGTAGTACTATTCCATGGCCACCATCAAGACATAGGATTGTAGAAGAAGTGATAGAGATTATAAGAAAATCGCCATTGCCAATCATTAAATTTATGTTTATCCATTTTAAAAGAACCAATGAAATAGAATTGGATCCACTAAAGTAAGATAAGTGGAACTGTTTCAGAATATGGTATGAATCTTGATTTTGACAATGTATATCAAGAGGCTCTTAGAAAATATTATTTGGGAGTAAGGATCAATAAGGTTTTAATCAAATTTACGCCAAAGGTTGGGGATTGCAAGATCATTACAAACTAGAGGCCCATTTCTCTACTCAACACTATCAACTGTGGATAAATATTTTTCCCTCGATATTAAGAATATTTTCTCTAAGGTTATTCACACTAAATAGACTAGCTTCATTCATGTCTAGAATATCTTAGATACTGTTATTTTTGTTTGGGACGGTATGGAATGGGCTAGATCTTATGATGTTTGTGCCATGTTCATAGATATTTATTTTGTGTAGTATTATGGTAGAGTGCAATGGCCTTTCACTCTATAAATGTTTAAAGCCTTGGGTTTTATCCCTCTTTCATTACTAGTGTTGAAACCATGTTTTCATATGCCTCACTATGTCTATTTATTAACAAAAGCAAATACAATGAGGTTGGGATATTTTGTTCTAATATTGGGAAAGGTTTTCCCTAGACCTGGACCTATATGTCTTGGCCACTAGAGATATTCGGTCCCTACTATGTTCCAAAGCTAATTTTGGACTAATTCAAGGGATTCCTCTACCTAGTCCTTATGTTGGGTAATTAAGTCAGTATAAATCTTTTTCATGACCCATTCCTAATAATAATTTAGGACCAAAGATCTTGGATTAACACCACTAAGTGTTTCAACGGTCTCTATGTGGCCTCAAGATCACACATCTAGATGGTCAAGACACAATGTTACAAACAAAGTTAGTGCCCTATGCCTCATTGGGTGGCCTCTCAAAATTGGAAATGGATTTAGTAAGATGAAATATTCGTTAAGATTTATGAGTTTTCCTTTTCCTTGGAACCTATTTTAAGTTGTCATAAAAAAAAGTTTAAAATAATATTGATAAATGAATCTAACCCATATAAATTCTAAATTTACTCTAAGGTGATAGAAACAACTCATGTATAGTATTTACCTTATTGGGTGCCTTAGAAGTTGACCTATTATAAGCTTGAAAAGGCCCTCATTAATTTGTTGTGGGTGAATCTTGACCCTAATAAAGGTTTTTTCATAGTCCATTGGGAACTCTATTGCACTCTGTGACAAATGCAACGACTGAAAATTCAACCCTGATTTCTTCAAACGCACCACCCGAATTAACTACAAGTCCATTCCGAAATGTTCATTATGCAATTCAATGCACCAAAAATGCACGTAGTTCTCGTGATGAGTGCTGGTTGGAAGCCATAAGGTGCATAGTTTACACCGCATAAGAATTTCACGCCCAAGAATGAAGCGTGGGTTGAAGGAAGAGCAATGTCTTGTGTAGGGTAGGGTTACAAAATTGGCATTGGATTTGCACTTAGAATCTACGCTCAGAATCTACGCCAACCAGAAAGAAAAAAAAATTGTAGGGAGTATAAGGCATATCTTTGACATTTTGGCCAGTCAATTATTCCTTGTATAATTATTAATATTTTTAATAATTATAATATATAAAAATTAGTTTTATATGTTTTATATGTTTTAATTTTTATATTTATTTAAATATTTATATATTAATATATAATTTATGGGGTTATAATGTTTGATTCAATAGGATATGGGGTTAAGGGTATGAGGTATGAGGTTAGGTGGTATGGATACTATAAGATAGTTGAATTTGAACTTTTTAATTTATATGGTTTGATGCTAAAGTTTTAAATTACATTATTTCCTTCGCAAGGTATATGGGTCATTACATAAGGAATTATAGGTTATGGGTTAGTAGGCTTGTTTGGTATGAATTAGGAGTAATGAGCCATAGGTTGGAAGTTAGGAGTTAGGTTATGAGTTAAAGTGGTTAGGGGGTATGAGTTAATGCACTAGACATTAGGGGTTAGAGATTAGTAGGTTATGCATGGGTGTGTCTAATATGGGTAGGGGGATGATACATTAATGTTATGTGTGTTTTGAACGGTACCAAATACATAATAATTATGATAAACACATTGTTTATAAGGCATTACCACATCAATCCTTTTCAAATATAGAGGTTGGATTTGAAGGTTTGTGGTTTAAGGGTTTGATAATAATGAGTATGGTTACTAATTATATGTTAATATTGGTCAGTGCATGGGAGAACCCTAGTTAACTGGGGGTGAACAAATTGTTGGAATGAACTAGTATGGTTAATGGTACCAAGAGATATAGTATTTAAAAAAAAATAGTTCTACCCCCATCATAATCACCATCATCATCAAGATCATCACTGACAGCATCATCAACATCATCATCGTCGACATCATCATCATCATCATCATCATCATCATCATTGTCGTCATCACTATTCATCATCACAATCATCATAAACAACAACATCATTGTCATCGTCGTCATCATCATGATAATCATTGTCATCAACATCAACATCAAGAACATCATCGTCATCATAAACATCATCATCATAGTCGTCGTCATTGTCATCACAGCCATCATCGTCATCATAGAGATGATGCATAGATCAACTCAATGATGTGCAAGTGAGAGTTATGACACATGGATCACTTATGTACATGAAGAAAATCATAAAAGACTAAAGTATATATGATGAAGTTGATTTTAATCAATATCCTAATTTTTAATATTCTAAAATTCATATATCAAGCTAAACACTCATGGGAATACATGAATGGATGACTATGATAAATCCATGGTTCATGGAAAATATATTCTTAAATAATTATAGGGAAAAAAAGAGGATCCCTCGAGTAGGAGTAACTAGAATACATCCCTTGACAATCTCAGAACTATCCCATCCTCTACATGAGCTATGTCTCCCTTTTCATTTTCTTTTTAGTTTTTAAATGTACATTTTTTGTCCAGAAGAAAAATATGCAACTTGGTTATTAAATATAACTGAGTTACATCAGAGAGTCAATATCCAACATTACAACACTTTCACAGAAGCTTAAAAGCACATGAAATGTTTCAAAACTTGAAGATCAAGGGTTGAGTTCATGAAGTCTAATACAAAGATTAGAAACAAACAAAAGATGCAGAGTCCAAAACGTCCATAAGAGAGAAAAAAACTAACAGCCAAAAATGCGACGAGATCAATTAATAGGCTGGAAATTTAGAAGTCTGGATGCTCCCCTGATCAACAGTGATTTCGTCCACAACTTCCCTGAAGTGTAACTTACCATCCATCGGCCCCAGCGCCAGTTTGGAAAGGTGGTCGGCTGCCTTGTTTGCTTCGCGGTATATATGTTGGTAACGAATCTAGTCAAAGGAATCTTTGAGGTGTTTCACTTCATCCATCCAAGGGTATAGAAGCAAGGCTTTGATCTTGTATTTTCTATTGAACCAACTTACCACTAACTAAGAGTCTCCATAAATGTTCAAGGAGGAGTAGCCTCTCCGGAGAGAAAACCAGAGTAAACAACAAAGAGCCAGTAGCTCTGCTTTGAGCCAATCGCCTGCTCCAAATCCCAGCACCACAGACATAAATGGAGACTACTGGTGAATATAGATCAGAATCCCAGCACCACAGACATCCCTCTGAGACACCCCATCGAAGAATCCATGAATAGAGTCATCATTCAGCGTGGGGATAAGGATCCGACGAACCTTGGGCCTGTTGATTGATGCAGGCACGGGGGATTCACTCAATAAACCACTATCATAGCACGTTTGTTCGTGGCATATGAAACAATACCCCTAATTTCACTAAATATTGGAAAATACCTTCCACAATCGTTTTTTGTAACCCCCTCCCAATATGCCTTCCCAATTTAAAAAAACCCCTATTTTCACTAGATATTGAATGTATCAATTTTTTCATTAACATTTTTTATACCCCTTTATATTTCTACCTAGTATATTGATATGATACCCCTCTTATGATCCCACATGCATTCTACAATGCACCTTGCTTCTTTCGATGTATATTGTGGATGCACATTACTTCACCCACAATGCAATTAATCAACCACATATCATTATGATTTGCAACATCTAATGGTCTAATGAAGAGATAGGAGGTCACATCTTGTATGTCACTAGAGACAATGCACATAGTACAACATTTAGATTGCATGTTGCAGTTCCCCAATCCCTGACTAAGCCTATTGTGGGCTAGGTATCCAAGCCCCCAGGGCCTGTAACAAGCTCTCGGAAGCTGAATAAACCTCCCAAGGCCTGTAATAGGAACGAGTGGTTGGGTATTCAAGCCCCCAAGGCCTATCGAGGGCCTATAAAAGGCCCTAGAGGCTTAGAGCCTCCCAAGGCCATTGGTAACAACTTGATGAGTGTTATTGGTAACAATTGGCTGTCAATGACCACTGTCTCTCGACTATGATCGATTGGAAACCCTCTTCACCATGAAACCCTTGGCCTCAAGCATGCCTCAAGATGTGATTTCTCTGCACATTGGTAAGCCTGAGCCTTGCCTCAACCCGATTTCTCATCTGGTCGTGATCCTGCTATCTCCATTTTGCGGATATTTGCCAGCCCACCCATATAAAAAAGACCCCAAAGTATTTTTGTATTGTTACATTAAATAAAAAAAACCGTTGCCCCTTAATATATAAGCAATATAATTTTTAGGTTTTCATGAATATTTAATACCGCAATATGAATGAATGTGATATTATATTGCCTTCTAGTGAAGCCCCCGTGGGTGCAGGATAGCAATTCCACTGTGAAGTGATTTTAGTTGCTGTGGCATATACCGACGGCATAGAATCTTCGAAAATGCTAGCATTACGAGCTTTCCAAATGGCGTCAATCAGAAAGAGAGGAAGGGTGTTCTTGTTTCCAAACAAAGCAAACCAATTGCGAACACATCCTACCAGGTCAGAACCCTTCCATTCCACTGGAAGAGAAATCCATCCTCTAAGGATCTGCCAAACCTCTTTGATGAAGCTACAATGTAAGAAGATATGATTAAGCTCCTCTTCAGCCTATCTACATAAAGAAAAAATAATTGGGCCAGCGATTCCCCTTCTTTGGATATTGGGCCAAAGGAGAATCCTGTTTTGAAAGCAAAGCCAAAGAAAGCAGCCTAATTTCAGAGGAATTTTCCAACTCCACAACGGTTTGTGCCACCAGCAGGGTGCCGGGGGATTCAAAGCATTTGTTATGTGCAGTTGATATACATTTGACACTGACATTACACCTTTCGATCCGGGACCATCCCAAATCAAGGAATCAGGAGTGTGGTTGGGCCTGATTCCTGCACAAGCAAGGCTGGCTGTGAAGGTTTCCCAGTCCGCATGCGAGGGAGGGGGCAGATTTAGATCCTCACTATTTAGCCAACATTCCCGAGGAATATTGCTCCTATTAATGAAGAAATGGGACAGTAACATCAATATTTTATCATGTAGAAACTTTAAGAGATCAGAAGGAAGCCGAAAATCCTCCGTGCCTACAAAAAAGGGATCCACCCCCACGAAGAATTGAGCACCATTCCCTATCTTCCCATGGGAATGGGAATTTTTTAAATGTACATGTTTAACATGGATAAAGGTTAATAAATGAGATAACTAGTTAACATGGATGGAGATATTTCAAAAATCTTATGAATCATTCAACAACTTCCTAGTTTATAGTAGAAACTAATTACAAAAGGAGTCATATTTTATATTTATATAAACATCATCTCCATATTTCAATCATATTTTATATTTATATAAACATCATCTCCATATTTCAACAATCATTTGTGAATATCATCATGTATTCCATGCCCACCTAACAATCCTTTGTGAATATTTGGCTTATATGTGTCATATATGGGAACCACTACTTTTAAAACAAAAATATTTCTACTAGTCGACGCTTAAGCGACGAGAGCCCAACGACATTGCTATGCCATCAAAATTTACCAAGCGACGACTTGTTTAACCACTTTATTAAATATTTTATCACATCCACTATAATTTTGGTGGTGGCCCTTTTCTTTGGGAGAGCCACTTTTAATTTAAATTTACTTTATACATATAGGCACAAGACTTTGTGAGCGGTGGATGGGACGGTGTTTCAATGCTACCTTGATTAAAGCCCAAAAATTCAGGGGTAGTAAATGGGATTTAGGAAAAGGGGGAAGCCATAGTTCCATTACACTTCGAAATTCATTGGTTTAGATGCCAATACTGCCCATTATATTCTTTGAAGGAAAATACCTATTAGCAACCCAATATGATTAATTCTCTTCATGAATGCAATGGCCTTCTTCATGTTCTTACTCTCGAGAGAAATTGCAAGCTTTGCATTCTTTATAATTGGAGGCCAATCGCATAAGGCACAAATTTGAGTACCAACAAGTTCATCATTAAATTGAATGGTTAATGCTCTTTAAGTTCTCCAACTAAGTCATTTAAGTTAGTTTGTTGTTTTGTACCATGTGTCTATAGTTTTGTCAAATTAATGGGTCAATGAAGCACACAAAATAATGTGAACGCGTAAAAAAGAGTCAAATTGAATATGAATATATGAATAAAAATTGAGATTATTACATTTGCAATATTTCGACCATTTAAATATGGTCCTTTCATGCCCTTCAATTTGAAGGGCATGTCTTTTCCTAGTTATTATCAAATTAATTTTAATAATTGATTTATTATTATTTATATTTAATTATTAGTATTATTATTTTATATATTTGTCTATTACATTGCCCTCTCCTTAAGAGTTGCTTTGTCCTCAAAGCAAGGGTAGAGTAGGATGTTGTTTATAGAATCTCTCAGACTCCCACAATGAATCTTCTTATGGTAAATTCTTCCATTTAATGAGATACTCTTTTATATTCCTGGAACGAAGCTTCCTTTCCTTAATAGCTAGTATGCCTTCAGGTTCTAGGATAACTAGACATTCCTCGTCCAAAATAGGTAGATTGGATTGTGCTACTTGGTTTTGTCCTAACACCTTCTTGAGACATGACACATGAAACACATTATGGATGCGACAGTTATTAGGAAATGCTAACCCATATGCTACCGAGCTGATTTTTTTGTTAATTTGATATGGCCCATAGAATTTTGGAGCCAACTTATTATTTCCTTGTTGTTTAAGCGATAATTGTTTGTAGCGTTGAAGTCGTACAAACACTCAATCACCTACTTCAAGCTCTCTTTCTTATCTTCGTAAGTATGCTTGTTGCTTCATTCGATTACGAGCATTTGTTAAGTTTTCCTTTAATATTTGGATGGTCTTTTGGTCTTCTTCTAGTTGATTCCTTACTGCTGGTACTTTGGAGTTGAATAGTGCATATTCCTTCCATTTGGGCGGTTCATAGCCATATAAGACTTCGAACAGGGTCATTTTAGATGCAGTATGGTAAGTAGTGTTATACCACCATTCAACCAAATTCAACCATTGGTACCACTTGTTTTGTTTGTTTGTCACAAAACAACGAAGGTATGTTTCCAAACATTTGTTCACTATTTCTGTCTGTCCATCAATTTGTGGGTGATATGCTGAGCTCATATTAATGGATATCCCTGCTTGTTTATATAAATCCTTCCAAAAATTTCCTTTAAATCTCGCATCCCTATCACTGATAATGACTTTCGGAAACTCGTGTAACTTATAGAAATTTTTCCAAAGATTTCAGCTATTTGTTTTGTTGAATCTATCTTCTTTATCCCCATGAAGTGAGCATACTTAGTTATCCTGTTGACCACTACACAAATTTTATCCTTTCCATCTGACATGGGAAACCCTTCGATGAAGTCCATTGAGATCTCTTCCCACTTCTGATTTGGAATGTGTAGAGGATAAAGTAATCCCGGTGATAGAACATTTTCGTTTTTATTTCTTTGACAAATATCACATTCAGAGATGTACTTTTGGATGTCTTTTCTCATCCCCTTCTAGTAAAATGATTTTCGTGCATTGAAATGCGTTTTAAAAATTCCCACATGTCCTACAGCAAATGAGTCATGTGATTCCTTTAAGATTTCTACTTTGAAATTTGAGCTTAGTGTGAGATAAATTCTTCCCTTTTACCACCAAATGTCATTTCTCCATTCGAATTTTGAATGTTTCCCATGGTTGTTAATGATGGAACAAGCTTCTGGATCCTTGGCATATTCCACTCGTATCCCATCCAACCATTCAGGAATTATGACGGATACTGCATATTCTATTATCTCTTCATCTTTTCTAGATAATGCATCCGCAGCTATATTATCTTTTCCCTTTTTGTGTAATATATCCATATCCAAAGCGACATTTTTTTCTATCCACTTATGTTGCTCTATGGATAAGGTTTTCTGTCGAAGTAGATACTGAAGGTTGTTGTAATCTGTATGTATCAAGAATTTACTACCCAGTGGGTATTGTCGCCATTTTGCTAATGTGTGTATGATAGAAAGCATCTCCTTGTCATAGGTGGATCTTAAACCTTCCCTCTTGTTGAGTTTCTGACTTTCAAAAGCAATCAGATGGTCATCCCGCATCAACACTACACCTATTCTGAAACCTGAAGCATTGCATTCTACCACGAAGGGCTTCATAAAATTAGGGGTCGCTAACATGGGAATGGATGTCATAACCCTTTTTAAGGTTTCAAAACACTCTTATGCTTTGTTATTCCATTGGAAGGAATTTTTCTTTAGTAGATCTGACAATGGTGATGCCAAATGGGCAAAGTTTTTTATGAACCTTCATTAATAAACTGTTAGACCCAAAAAACCTCTTAACCTTGTTATATTATAAGGTTTTGGCCATTTTGTGATTTCCTTGATTTTACTTGGATCTACTTTATCTCCTTCCTTAGATATGATATGACCGAGGTATTCTATTTCTTCCTTTCCAAAGGTGCATTTTGATATTTTTGCATAAAAATGATTTTTTTCTAAGAGGGAGAGTATCATTTCTAAGTGCTTAAGATGCTCCTTCCATGTATTACTATAAATAAGGATGTTGTCAAAAAATACCAATACAGACCTTAAGTAGGGACAGAAAAGTTCATCCATGGTTGCTTGGAAGGTAGCAAGTGCATTGGTTAATCCAAATGGCATTACCTTGAATTCATAGTGACCTTCATGAGTTTGAAAGGCGGTCTTTGTGACATCCTCTAACCTTACTCGTATTTGATAATACCCCGATCTTAAATCTAGCTTGGAAAAGTATTTGGCACCATGGGTTTCATCCAACATCTCATCTATAAATGGGATTGGAAATTTGTCTTTTACTGTTATCTTGTTAAGACCTCGATAATCTATACATAGTCTGAAAGACTCATCTTTTTTACGAACCAGCACCACTGGGGACGCATATGGACTCCTGCTTCTTGTGATAACTCCACATCTTAATAAATTTTGTATTAACCTCTCTATTTTTGTCTTATGATGGTGAGGATATCGATAAGGTTTGATGTTCACAGGAGCTGAACCTGGTTTAACCTCAATTATGTGCTCTATTTCTCGTTTTGGTGGCAACTTCATGGGAATATCTTGGAATACCTTCTCATATTTTTGGATTAATCCTTGGGTTTCTGGTTGTTGGCCATGAGCCAATTTCGCTGCCAAAATCTCTATTTGATGACATTGTGCCACAAATGCTAGTGCCTCCTTTCAAATTAGTTTTTCTGTTTTTTGTGAAGATATAATCTGGGTAGGGGGGGTTGAAAACCAAATAGTTTGTATTTTCTTCCTTCACACTTGAACTTAATGAATTGATTTTGATGATTTGTTGAGTATGTTCCTAACGTAAGTAACCATTGGATTCCTAAGACGATGTCTACTCCTCCTAAAGGTATTGTGTAGAATCCAGATTCCATGTTATAATCGTCTATTTGTAACTTAACCTTATGACATTTCCCTATTCCATCGATCTTCTTCCCATCTGCTACCATTAATCTTATGTCGGTTCCTAGATATACGAACAAGTTTAAACTTTTCGGTACATTCACATCTATAAGATTATGGGTGCTTCCTGTGCCTACAAGTACGGTGACATTCTCTTTTTTGACATGCCCTCCTAATTTCAATGTTTGTGGTTGTGCAATACCTGTTATTGCAGCTAGACATATTTTGGACATTACTTCTCCAGCCTCTACATTGATATCAGGGTCAACCTCCTTGCTAGCTTCATCCTCATAATCGCTAATGGATGATTCTGATTCCTTCTATGCTTCACAGTTATACAATTTTTTATTAATGCATTTATGCCCTTTCACCCATTTGTCTCCAGAACATCTACACTTGTTTACCCAATTCATTTCGGTGTCTTGGTGTTGTTTTTCATTCTCCCTCATGTGGGGTGGTATGTACTTGTTAGACTTATCCAAGGGAATTTTACTGGATCCTTCAATTGAATATTTATTTGACTTCTATGTTCCTGTGAATGACGGCTTGTTGTACTTGTTTTTGTTTTCGATTAATTTGGTTGCATATCTGGCATCCTCAATGGTTTTAGGTTTCCATAGCTTGAGTTCACTACGAATGTAATCCTTTAACCCGTAGATATACATTTTAGTAATTGCTCATATGAAAATCCATCTTGTCTTGTTGCGAGGACTTCCCATTTGTGCGTGTGATCTTTGGCATTCCCCTTTTGTTTTAAATGAACGAATTTATTATAGAGATCATATTCTTCTTCATCATGGAACCTTTTTAATAAGGTTGTGATTAAGTTCTCCAAAAGAAAAGCACGGGCAGTACACTTCCCACTCCACCATATAAACTAATCATAAGCTTCGCCTTCCAAATTATTTGTTGTTGTCATTTTTTTCTCTCTTTCTCCCATTGGAGGGTTTGATTCAAAGATGCCTTCCATTTTATTGACCCAAACGACAGCTCCTCTATGGTCCTTCCCATCATATTTTGGTAATTCTTTTTTATCTTCTAGTAGTCTCTTTCTTAAGTTCTTGGAAAATGTGGGCCACCTAGAATAAGTGATTCACTTGTTTTCGGCTTCCATTGTTCTGGTACTTGTCTTTTTATTTGTGATAGCTTGGTTAGTATTGAACTTAGCACCATATTTTTCTGATCCTTATCTTTTTGCTTTGTTTCCCGTACGACACTTAAATTATGAATTTGATCATCAATGTTTCGTAACCTAGTATTGTTTTCATCAACGCTTGAGTGTAAATTTGCTTGTCCAGCTTCTAACTTGTTCAAACGTTCTTTGATAGAATTTAATTCATCCTTGTGTACTAATTTCTTTGCTCAACTCATAATTTTTTTTCTTTGTGCCTCCATTTTTTATGTCAAGTGGAAAATAAATAGAATAATAATATTATAATAATAAAAATATTATTATATATTTATTCTATTTATTATTAAAAAAAGGTGTTAAAAATAATATTTATAATAATAATAAAATTATTATAATTTTGTGTTATTAACTGTTTTTTTTGTGATGTTGTATTGCCTATGAAGGGAGCAGGTTGTGTAGAAGTGGATAGAGCAACGGGTGTTAGCAGCGGTGGTGTGTTGTGAAGGGGGATAGCAGCGGAATAGTAGCAGTGGGGAGTGTGGCGTAAGGGAATGTGCGGTGAGGGATGCACGAGGATGATGGAGTGCGGTGGAGGAGCGAAGATGGAGCCTCGAACCGACAAGGCCAACGCCTTAACCATTCCGCTTATTGTGTTACTTAGGTAGGCATAGTGGTTATTTGTGTTCATTTATGAATATTAGGAAGTTGAAATAATAGAAAAATTAGTTATTTGAAATAATGTTGGTATAACATAATTTAGGTGTAGTTTATTTTCAATTTTTTTAATTTTTTTTTTTTTTTTTTTTATTTTGTTTAATGTTAGGTTGGAAATCTTTAAAAATTCTTAGAATGGCATATATTAGCTAACCAAATTGCATAATTTGGGTGGGGTATTAGAGGGTGTTGAATCTATTTATGGATTTAAAAATACAATTTAAACATTTCTAAATTTATATTTTACCAAAAACAGATTTACTGGATTTCGACCAAAACCTACCATAAAATCCAAAACTAGAATAAATAAACTACTCCCATAATTATAATTTATATAATGATATATTTTAAATAAGACAATAAAAAATTAAAAAATAATTCACTATAATAATAAAAAACTAAAGACATGGAAAAAATAAAAAACTAAAATAATATCATTTATCTATAAAATAATTAAAAATATATTATAAAATAAATCAACACAAATCCATTTTAAATTTACATATTTTAAATATTTATTTAAATAAATTCATTTTAAATTTACACTTCTTAAATATTTATTTAATTAAATCCATTTCAAGTTTACATCATCTAAATTTTAATTAGATATATAAATTTAATAACTTATTATTTATAATTAAAATAATTTTTTATTATTATAAAAACTTTGTATCAGTGAAAAAAAAAATCTATATAAAAGAATTAAAAATTAAAATGGTTTTGCAATTTTTAGAGTTTACTTATTAGTCCATTATAGGGAACAATAAGTACTTTTGTGGTGACATACATTGCTAAGTATACACTCCTTAATATAGTTGAATGTTCAAAAATATATGTTAATTTAATGTATGTCTAAATTTTTGTATAGTAAATTTTTCATTTTAATAATAAGTAAAATTTTCTCATTAATACAATTTTATAAAATAAAATTTAATTTTTATTAATGTATGAGAGAAAAAACTATGCAAAGAAAATAATTTAAAGTATGTAAGGTTCATAAAATCAACTTAAATAATATTATTAATACAATTACATAATTTTATTTTTATTAAAATTTCACTTTTAATTAATTTATAAACAAATTATATAATTAATTTAATATAATTAAATAATTAAATTTAATTCAATTATAAAATGTTTAATATAATAATTATGATTGGCTAAATTTTAGGTTCAATTTCAACTAATTGGTTATACATTTGAATTTATCAATTATAGTTTTAACAATGTTTACGAGAATGATGAACCATTTTTATTTAGAAAACAAAATTAAATCAAAGTTCACTGATGTTTATTTATTTTTGGTAGGTAATCAAATAAACTTGGTTTTTATGATTTTTATTTAATTATTTTTGATTTAGTTATTTTTAAAAAAATTGTGTTTTCTATTTCTAGATTCAATTAGTTTGAACATTTAAAAATATATATTAACATCTTATTTTTTTTTAAAATTATAATTTATAACTTTTTGTGAAACAAAAGTTAACGGCTATAAATTATCATGCAAACTTATAAATATATTAAAAGAAAACTTTCAAATTATATGAAATTGCTCATTTCTAAAAATATAAATGTTATTTCCTTATAAATTTCTTAGTTTGCGCTCGAGTAAGCTAAATGTTAGATGATATACACCCACTTTTTTGCCACTTTTCCTTGCAGTTTCAATCAAAATTACAATTCTAACAATAAAAATCATGATTTCAGCAAAAATCACATCAGTGGATTCCAACAAAAATTGTCTAAAAAATTCAAATGATCTAATGCTTATCTTTCTCCATTTGGAACGATCACAGATAATTTTGTGTAACTAGGGAAGATAACATGACACCATGATTCTTGGGAAGAGCACAATAAGCTTATTTGCCTATCAAAAAATTAATAAAAATCATTAGTAATATCCAAAAACGCATAGTTATTAAATGTAGGACTTTAATAATTAAAAATAGATAAGAGTAAAATAACTTAGTGCGTGTAGTTTCTTTTTCATGAATAAAAAGCTAAAGTTGATATTCAAAAATGAATCAAACCATACAGGTGATTTTTATGTCCTTCAACCACATACAAAAGTGATACAAAAGTGATAACCGGATTTCCACTTACAACCAGGATATCAAGAGTTATCAAGACTTTTCTAGTAATCACAACCACATACAAAAGTGATAACTGACTTTCCACTTACAACCACGATATCAAGAATTTTCTGGTAAACAAAAATAGCTAAAGCTTTAACAGTCACATGCTTGCACCAAACAACATAAATAGGCTGATGCAAAAACGACACTTCCCAAGACAACAAAAAAAATCACTTTGTCAGCAAGTAGGCCAAAACAACAGAGCTGAAATTTACGCACACTTTACGCTACATAGAATGGAAGGGACCCCTGAACAATCATAATACTGTCATGCCATTCTTTAAAGTGAAAAATACCATCTAAATAGGACAGTCATCTCTTAGAAAAAGAGTCAACAGCCGAATTGAATTCCCTGATAACATGATGAAAGGATAAAGAAAGGAAACTCTCCTGCAAATAACGAATGTGTTGCTTCCACCACTCCAACAGAACAACTTGAATGTTTTCTCTGTTAAGCGCCCAATCCATAATGAGTTTTGAATCGTCGATGACCTGTAAGGTGCATATATATCTGTCTCAGGAAGAAAAAAGAAGACCAGCTAAGGCCAATATTTCACTACGGGTATTAGACCCAATACTGCACCCGATCCATAATTTGTAACAATGAGAAGAAGTGAGTGCCAACACCATACTAGCTCCAGAAACCAAACCAGACATTTGGGAGGCACCATCAAAATGACCAACCGGATAAATAAATTCGAAGAGGAGAGGGGAAAGATAACTCATCTTGGGAGCTTGCACAAACTAACTTGACCTGGATTTACTAAGGGAAAATCGAATAATCTACAATACACTCACAGCATGATTCTCGAAAATAACCAAATTTATGTGCCTCCAAATAGCCCAACTGACGAAAATAGGAAGGAAAGACCGTGAAGTGACACCAGAAAATGAAATGAACAAGATTTGCTCAAAGAAAACAGCTCCCCAATGTTTTGATATGTTCAACATCCTATACAGTTTCTGCCAGACTAATCTCATCTCCACATAGGAGCAAAGAAGATGATCTACCGTCTCCTCAGAATTCCGACAGAGACAGCATAAGCCTGGTCCCTTCCAACCTATTTTTTTAATATTATCCCAAGATAGGACTTTGTTTTCCAACACCAACAAACAAAAGCAAAGCATCTTGACAGGACAATTTCAATTCCAAAGTTTTTTGTGTCACCATATTTCTGGGTTCACTCGTTTGTTAGAAGCATTCGCATAATAAGCACCTTTTACATTCAGAAATCCAGATTTAACATTCTAGGACCATAAAAAAGTTTATCCTCCTCCTTTGTCAAGAAATAAACCGTACTATAGAGCCCAAAAATAAAGCAATTCCACTCATCATGAAACTGAACATGAAGGTTAAGTTCCTCTATATTTTTCACCTATAAACACCCCGGTACAAAGTATTCCAATAAAAACTTGTCCTAACACGACAATCTCGATCACAAGTTGGCGTGACAAGAAAGAGACATAAGAATCGCCAAAAATCGGGTCCTCTCCCACTTTTATTTGCAACCTTTTTCCTAGATTCCACACAAGCCAATCCTTTAACAATCTGACTAGGGCCAAGAAGACATAACCATCAGTTTGACCCCTCTGGACAATAGGAGTCACTGCAAATCCAATCAACTATGGTAACATTTTGAAGATACTTTGCCTTTAAAATAGAAGACCATAAACCAACGCCAAAATTTTTTGGCAGCAAGATCTTTACCAAAATCAAAGATATTGTTCAAACCCCACCCGCCCAACTCTTTAGGTCACGCCAAGGACTCCCAGTCTACCAGTTGATATTTGTTTTTTGTGCTTTTCCCATACCATAGAAAACATAAACATTGTTGACGAATTTTGTCAAGAACAAATTTCGGAATTTTGGCTAGTGTCATCCAATAAACAAGAATATTTTATAATACATAATTTATGAGGATTAACCTTCCTCCCAAAGAAAATCCAACACTAAAACCATTTTTGTAACTTTTTTTCAACCTTCTTCAACAGCCAAAGCAAGTCAACCTTGTGATAATGCTTTGTTTTTAAATAGAAGCCGAGGTACTTGAAGCTGGTATCTAAGGGATCAACATTATAGTGAAAGAGTTGCATCAAATTATTTTCAAAGTCATCATAAACACCAACCACCAAAAAGGAGGACTTGACATCATTTACCTTCATACCAGTGACCTCAGAGAAGGTATTGAGACAATCCTTAAAAACCTACCACTCAACAATAGTACCCTTTCCTAGGAGAATCACATCATCAACGAAGAGAAGGTGGGTGATACGGATAGAAATTTTTATTCCAGATAATCTACCATCCAACCTAGCCTTAAGAATAAGAAGACTTATCCCTTCCATAATCAACAAGAACAATCAAGGAGACAAGGGGAAACCCAGTCTCAAACCTCTAGAGCTTCTGAAAAAAGGAGTATGAACACCATTTAATAGAACCACAAAATTTGTAGAACTAATACATCCCATGGTCCATCCAGTAGCCTCTCTACCCAAACCAATCTGAAGAAGAATGAACCTTAAAAAATCTCAATCAACCCTATCATAGGATTTTACAAGGTCTACCTTGATAATCACAACCCTCATTCTTTTGTTTTATGGATTGCATACATTCCTAGGAAACTCCCACCGCATAAAATATCTAACGATTCTTGAGAAATCCAAACATTTCCTTTGATAAGTAATCTAAAAGGACCGGTTTCAAACTGGAGGCAATAACCTTCGATATGATCTTATAAATCAAATTACATAGAGAAATCAGATGAAAGTCTTCGAATGATCCAGGTTGTAATATCCCCAAATAAAACAATTTGAATTTGTTGACATGATTATTTGATTAAGTTATTAGTCAATAGCTATTTGGATAAGGAATAATTTTGGCTAGTTTTGGAAGCTTCCAAGAGTCTGCATATGGACAGATGTAAGAAAAATGTTTTTTAAATTTAATAAAAGAAATGAATTAGTGAGGACAGCCACGCTGAAAGAGGAAATCATGCATCTCATGGATGGGGGAACAAGGAGAGTTAACCTTGCAATATTCAAGCAAATGTCAAGGGTGCATTAATGGCACTAGACACACTCCCTAAAGAGTAGGGATTGTAACAGTAACAGAATTCTCGAGGAATCGGTTGTTTGCAAAATACCTAGGCAATGAACTGATAAAAGGACATATGCTTGAGGTAGGACGCTGCTTAGTATGTCCATGAGAAGAACGGTTTGTTGTGTGAGCACAAAAGTGTTAGGAAAATGGTGAACTATTTTGTTGTGTGAACACATTAGTGTTAGGCAAAGAAGTGATTTGGAACTTGACAGAGGTTTACTAGTTTCTACCCTTGGGATGCAAGATTTGGCTCGGGGGTGATTAGAGTGTGGAAAGAGACAGCTCTAGATCTACGGTTGGGAAGAGCGTGGTTATTCCTACTTCATTTCGGAATCAAACTATTGTTAGGTTCCATGGTTAATTGTTATTTTATAGGATTTAGGGAAATTTAATTAGAGTTGCAGATGGATCTAATTTGTTTTGAATCTGAATGTGCATTGTGTATATGTTGCATAATTCTTTTATAAGTATATTTTGTTCATTATTTGAGATCTGTTTACAGTATGGTAGAGGCATAATTCTTCTTCATTTGAGTACATTATTAAGCTTAATCTTTTTTCATTAGTATGTATATGCTCATAGAATAACAGAGACGTGATTTCCCTGCATCGGAATATGGTTTTAAGCTCGAATATCTGCTCATTCTTTTAGATATGTTTATTGCATCAAAGAGGTTCGATTTTCTTTGTATTGGAGTACAAAATGAAGTTATATCTGTTCATTGTGTACCGTATGTTAAAGATTTGAATTCCTATTTATTTTTAGAGTTTGTTTTGGGAATAGTTTTACCCTTGTGGAATTCACTTATAATCTTCATCAAGAATAGTGATCCCTATACATTTAATTAATTGTACACACATAGTTTTTCTGGCATTAAAAACCGAAATCTGATCAAGAACTATTAAACATTTGAACAAGCTTTCCAGATCCGCCTTTTACACAACCACAAATACCTAGATCCACCTTTTTCGCAAACGGAAAGACCTGGATCTGCCTTTCCACAAACAGAAACACTTAGATCCGCCTTTCCAAAATCAGAAAGACCTAGAATTGCCTTTCCGCAATCGGAAAGTCTGAGGCCCGCAATCTGCAATGCGGAAGTCGGATTGCGGAAGTGTTAAAGTGTTCTTTCTGGAAAAATATGGATCCGCAATCCGCACTGTGGAAGTCGGATTGTGGAGGCGCTAAAGTGCTCCTTTCTGGAAAAATGTGGATCCGCAATCCACAATCTGCACTGCGGAAGTCGGATTGCAGAGGCGCCAAAGTGTTCCTTTTGGAAAAAGATGGATCCGCAATCCACACTGTGGAAGTCGGATTGCGGAAGCGCTAAAATTTTTCCCTTTGTAGAGGATGGATCCGCAATCCATAATTCTACATTGCGGAGTTCGGAAATGTGGAAGGATTTAAATCCCAAACTTATGACTACAGGCTCCCGTAATGCAGGAGTCAGGATTGCAGAAGCCTTGAGTTGCGGAAAACATTAGGTTTTGGAAGCCAGGTCACTGTGTCTGTAAATTACTTTTAACCATCAATTTTTGGGTTTCTGAAACTCAGAAAATGCAGATTTGTTCTGAACTATGATGTTATTTTTTTTATTAGAACAGGTCGAAATTTTAATGGATTTCATGTTGTTAAATCCTTATTTCATTAACTAAATGTGGTGAAGTAAAAGAGGCATTTTGGGAAGTAATTACACATATTGAATTATTGTAGGACCTCAGGGAGAACTGGATTAGTATGAATGTATATCAATGAATGAACCTCATGTGGGAGTATTGGGATGATGAGTTGTTGTAGAGCCTTAGTGAAAAATGAATAGTATGAATGTATATCAACAAGTGAATTTCATGTAGGAGGATTGTGTTGATGATTCAAGGAGAAAGGAATGTCATTAGTGAATGGATTTCACATGGAAGTACTGTGTTGATTGAATTATTGTATACCCTTAGTGAGGAATGATTAATATGAAGGAATGGCAATAAAGGAACTTCCTATGCAAGCATTGTGATGATAGATTATTGTAAATCCGTAGTATGAATGATTACAACAATATGAATGAATTTCATGCAAAAATATTTGGTTGGTTTTGAAATTTCATACTTTTATGATAGGAAGGCATAATCTGTGTTAGTCTTTTGGCATGTGTTATAGTTGAATTAGAATAAGAATTAAGATCGAACTTGGAAGACTCAGCATCATGTTATGAAACCTAAGTAAATGAATGTATAGTGAGGAAACTAATGTAATTGTTTATGAAGTAATCAAGGGAAATTTGTTTTTAGTTTATACCCCTTTTTCCTTAAATGATAACTTGGAATTATGGGTATGTTACACATGGTATCAGATCCCATCTACAAAAATGCGGCCTTTAAGAATGAACCTTTGAAATTGAGGTAAAATGGATATAATATTTGTCACGTCCCCATTTTGATCCCCTTCGCATTAAATCGTAAATGATGTAAATATTGTTATTTAATCATGGTGAGGAGCTCAAGGCCAAGGCCCCACCATTGATTTAGCGTTTTATGTATCGGCAATTAAAAATAGATGCCTATGGTTCTTGTGCTAGATAGGCACAATGTAAATTAAGACATCATGTAAATACGAATTTTAATGAAAAACCCACAACTAACTATGCAATGCAACAAATAAATGGGGGCATGATTCTACAAGGAATAGGGAGGGAAATTATTCAAACCCTTGAGCCAATGGTGTTAATCCATGTGTCAATGAGAAAACCCATAAACCACCAACTACCCATTTTGGGTTATGGATCCAATCATTTAATTCTTCAAAGAGTTGGTTGAGGCAGTTAATGCCTTGGGAATGGAGAGGTATGGAAGCCAATTTCATGCATGGGCAAGCCATCAACTTGGGAATTCATATTTTTGCTTCTTGGGCAAGAAAACACTCACGAAATGGTGCCCAAAGCCATTCTGAACCCATAGTTTTTCCTCTCTCACGCAGTCTGAGCTAGTTGGGCTTTCCCCATCATGTTTTTCACCATTTTCCCTGCATTTTCTATGCCTGGGAGCTCATTTTTGCATTGTACAACAGCTAGGAGAGGAGGGCCACGATTTAGGAATGTGAGGGAGGTCGTTTTTGCCCCAAAATACCCATGGGCATTTTTCTAAAAACGGTTTTTCTCTCCAGGGTTGAATCCCCAATTGCCATTTCGTTTTTGGGTCTTTCCACGTTTTTCTAGGCTGGTAGCAACCCCATCTTTGGGCATCTCACTGTAAAAACGTTTTTATCATGCCCAATAATTGTGGTTCTGCTGTTATGTGCATCCTTGTTTTGGTTTGAATCTATGAGCAAGAGATTTGGAGTGGTAGTGGACATAAATGGCTTGATAAACCTAGTGGGGGGGAAATAACCTCTCAAGAAGATCAAGAGGGCTAGCTACTCTTCTATGCACACCTTAGAAACTCTAGATTGGAAGGTATGGCCTGAGGGACTGTGCATTGGTGAAGGGAATACTTCCTTGAGTGGGGTGTGTAGGCATTGTGGGTGCAAAGCTAGATGGCTCTTGTAGAGGTGTCCCTGGCTCTGTGCTTGAGCTCACTAGCTTAGCAATTCTTCCTTTCCATTTCCTAGCAGCCTGATAAACCCAATTGTAGATTGGCTTGGCTCATCTTGGTATATGCTTGGCTATGTGTGAGTCTGTCGTTCCCTAGTTCCTTGTAGAAATCATGCCCTGCTCGGGGGTGGCAGTTGTATCAAGAGGTTGATAAGCACAACTGGCCTATGGTTGGGTGGAACTTTGCAGATGCATAGCTGGTTGCTTGGGACTACTTTGTTAAGATAAGTATTCTCTTGTGTTAACTTTGCAATTATTTATTTGATGAATATCGTGAATGTATGATGGATGTATTATTGATATTACTTCCGCTGTGTTTTTCTTATAATTATACATTTCCGTATGTTATTTTGTATTATGTGAATGCTTATTTAAAAGCTCATGGGGCTAGATGCCCGGTTTTAGCATCACGATCCTCTCCATCGCACTAGTATGATGGGAGGGGACGTGACAATATTTCTAACCAATGAAAAATTTTGTTGCTTACAAATTTATGACAGGTTGATACAAACATAATTAAAGTATGGCTTCCAATAATGAAGGAAATGTAAATACGAAAGAAAACAACCAAACAGATAATGCACAACCAAATCAAAGCAACTCTGAAGCCAGTCGAGTGTTAGAAACCGTGAGACATCTGATTTTCAAAATACAGAGTTATAAGGATGATAACAAACAACTAAGGAAAGCTCAAGAGAAACAACAAGAGATAAATGAAATTATGCTTCACAGTCTACGTGAAAGAAACCGGGAGGAAAATCAAAGAACATAAGAAAAGCCTAAAGAAAATACTACAGAAAATTGTGAACAGAAAGAAAGTTCCTCCAATGACACCCAAAAATCAGAACATCAAGTAAAACTAGCTATGAAGAGAAAGGTTGACCACCTAGAAGGTGAATTTAAAAAGATTAAACCGACCACCTTCGATGGGGAATCAAAGACTGGAGAGGAAGCAGAGGCATGGTTATTAGATATTAAAAAATACTTTCAAATCTATAATTACTCCAGCAATATGAAAGTTAGGCGATTTATAACTTAAAAGGAAAAGCCAATATCTGGTGGCAAGACTTAAAAATCGCGCAAGGACTGAAGGAAAAAGTGTTGGAATGGTCTGAATTCAAGAAATTCTTTAAGAAACAATATCTGTCTGAGAGCTACTACGAAAGGAAAACCAAAGAATTTTATGAATTAAGGCTCAGAAAAATGACCATGGAAGAATTAATCAATAAATTTATGGATCTACTACGGTTCATACCTTACATCAAGGATGAAAAGGTAAAGTTTCAGTGATTCTCGAATTGCTTACCATAGTCGTACAAGGACCGTATATAATTTGACAACCCCAGAACATTGGATGAAGTACTAAGGAAAGCAATACTTTGCTATGAACAATACAAGCAAATGACTGAAATACATAAGGCATGGAGGGATAAAAAGCATGAGAAAATCAACCAGCGCAAGAAAGTCTATAGGCCGCCTCCATACATAAATTTCCCAAGAAACCAGTAGGGAAATAATTACCCCAATAATAAGAGTCGGTATAGAATGACAATAAACCTGCAAATTCATGCCCAAAAGGGGCTAATAGATATGTTAAAGGACCACTACAATGTTGGGTACCAATGGGACAAATGGAACCCCACTTACGACGTAACTGTCCACAATTCAATGGGACAAATGGAACTATTCACAATGTTCAAGAGGCCTCAACTGTGGGAGAGATCGACAGAAGTATACACAGAATTCATGCAGCCCTGGATAATAGACAGGTAGATCACGAATCCACCATCGTGGAAATTGAAGGTAAATTTTCTAATCGAAAACTTTTTGTAGTGATTGATCCAGGAGCTATTTTGAGCTATATCACTCCAAAAATGGCAGAGGTATGTCACCTAACCAAAGAAAAACATCGGAACTCGTGGCTAGTCCAACTAGACACCGGGGCTAAACAAAAGGTAACCGAGTTTATTGTTGATTGTGAATTTGTAATTCAAGAGCATAAAACTAGAATTAATTTAAATATATTTCCTTTAGGGTCTTATGACATGATAATTGGTATGGAATGGTTAGAATCAAATAGAGTTGTCTTGAATTGTTATAAAAAAACTTTTACCTTTACAATAGAAGACAAAATCATTAGGACAGTGAACGAAATAGCCAAGCCGGTTTCAATGAGACAAATATTTGTAATGCAATTAAAGAAATGCATGAGAAAGGGTTGTCAGATTTATGTTATTTGGGTTAAAGACTTTTTTTTTTTATAGAAACAGTTAAGTAGCTTTGATTAAAATAAAAGAGGCAAAATTTACATAGTGGGGAGGACGGATTGCTCCCATAACAGAGTAGCATCCATCACTCCTTGTTCATCTTTTACAAGTTCATAACTGATATGATACCTTCTAGATATATGAAAGCTGTAACACCTAACGAACTGTCCAAGAAGCCTAATACAGAAGAAAAACATAACTACTAAGCTAGCTTATACAAAAACTGTAGAGTGGATCTTTCTAGAAGAGTACTGAACTTATAAGAACTCCCATCCTGAGAAATACAATGAGACGGAGAAAAAAGATATATAGACTGAGGGAAAAGCATGCCAAAACCAAAATGCAAAAGGGCCAACTGTCAACAGCTAGTGAAGTCCAGTGTCCATGACTGCTCCAATAGACTCTGCTGTCCCATTCTTGTCACAGCTAAGGTCTACATAATTCCCTACATGAACCATGAACTGCTTCAACTTATCCATCTTTCTTCCAAGATCCGCCATTTAGCTGCTAGTGGCACCAGTTTTACGAACTTTGTGAGGGTAGCATAGGCCCAAGGTCTCTTTTAAATGCTCAATCTTGTCGTCCACCTTGCAGTTCTGAGTCTTGACCTCGAAATTCGTTGTTTGTGCCAAAGAATAGAGCCTGGTCAAGACCTTCTTGAACTCCAGGTTTTAATTGTGTATCAGGCGAACCTGAGCCTCGAGCTCCTACATATGGTTCAGCATATCCTTTTCTTGATTCATGTGACCATGCATCCCGCTCAAACCCTGACCATGCTCAACGTGCCTGTGACAGGGGCCAAGCCCAGAATTGTTGTTATGAGAGACCTAGTCACCCATAGCATCGTCGACCAGCGGGATAGCCCAGCTGAAAGCACCATGAGGGATTCCAATAGCCTTACTACACCGTAAATACTTTAGATAAACACCAGACCCTTCTTGCGAGCGTCCGACCATATGGTGCTCCATGTTCATCAACAGAAGCAACGCAGAGATGAGGTCAAAGCAATTCCAAACAGAGGGAGAACGTAAACCGGCGAGGAGATGAATGCAAGCGAGCTCCATCCCATCTGGTCTTAAACCATTCCAAGAGCATCGCATGCTAGCCAACTGGAAAACCGGCAAGCGACCATTAATGCTGGAGTGATAGGAAATCCATCGAGGATCGAGGTGGCCGTCAAAAATCTTGGTTGGGATTCCAAAAACCAAAAATTTATCAATCCTATAGTTTGTAGCCAAAATAAAGTGAAGTCCCCTTAGTGCAGTATGGAGTGTCATGACATAAAGAAGAGACCTAAGGTTGTGGAATCCCTACATTTTCATAATTGTCATTGTCGCAGACTAGAAATCCATAGTGCCACATACCCAAAATCTGAAAATTTTATGTTATGAGAAAAACATTATGTTATATGTTATTGTAAAGTTTTTTTTTTTTTTTCTGATTATTGACCAAGTGGGGTCAAGGATGACTGTAATTAATTAACTCTAATATTTTATTATTAATAAATAAAATAGGAGACAAATATCCAAAGGAGATTGTTGAAAGAGTGTTCACTGACCCACTACGAGGAATGGACTGGGGTGGAGAGTAAACTGACACTTGGCAGCATCCTCAATCACTTCTAGTTGTTGCAGAGGGAAACTTCCCTATTTTTATGGTCATGTTCCCCAAGAAAGTTGAACTGAGCAACTGGCTCAATAACTAATAAACTGACCAAAGACCTAGGCATGCTATATCACCCATCGAATTAAGCAAGAGACTCATCAAGTTTTCCTTGTGATAATTTCTAAACAGAGAAAAATAAGAGTACACAAGATATTCGATGAGGGGAAGGATACGAAGTGATTGAGGGAGTTAAGTCTGCATTCTGAACTAGTACTGATGAATG
This sequence comes from Larix kaempferi, assembly GCA_027924585.1. Taxonomy (NCBI): domain Eukaryota; kingdom Viridiplantae; phylum Streptophyta; class Pinopsida; order Pinales; family Pinaceae; genus Larix; species Larix kaempferi. The sequence goes on along the minus strand of BSBM01000397.1, from coordinate 10,328,893 downwards.
CAGAGTTCAATACCGCTAAAGGATGGAGTTATACTGTTGAGTACAATAAGTATTATTGTTGAGTTGCAGAGGAATTTATTCCATTCTCCAACAAGCATCTTCGTCCTCGTGGTTCAGTGAACAGGCTCAGGGGTCCTAAGGAAAGTGACTTGGCTATATTTAGGAGAAGGTTGGGTGGAATGGGCTCCTTTGGGTGTTTGTTTCCTTCTTCAGTTATCAGGTTCTTAATGTCTCATTGTTTTATTTATATTGTATATCTTTTTCTGAAAATGTTTAAATGTATCATGAACTCTAGATTTGTTTAGTTAATATACAGGATAATTAGCTAATTTGATTTTGTACTGTGAATGAAAAAATAGATTAGACATGTAGTATGATTGAATGAAATACTTCCCTGTATTTTTTCACACATAGTTAAATGTCATACTCTAGTACAGAGAAGTTAAATTATGAATAGATCAGAATGATTTGAATATCTTAGATAGAAGTTGTTTTATAAAGATCTGTATCAGTGAATCTAATCTATTTTAAATGCAGTAAAATACTACTTATTTAGAAGACTGAACCTTTATTGGAAACCCTAGAAGTTGCTTTCACAATCAAACATAGGAGATAATATTAATATTAATTACAGAGTTATGGCTAGCAGATATGCTATCACATATTGTTGCATTTTCATTGTTTATATTCAATAAACTAAATACACATTCATAGAACATAATTATTAAACTTTGCATAAACCGGATAATTACCATATAAACAAATGGGTAAATATTTTATAAATCCATTTATCATCTCTATACTGTCACCATCCAATAACAATTATATCAAAGGTCAAACCATGATTATATTGATAAATCGTAAGACTGTAGGAATAATGCTTACAAACTCCATAACTAAAACAAGTTAAAATAAACAGTATCAAAACAATATACAGAGTTTCAAATTATGTATTATTATAAACCTAATGCATGTATAGCATAATTAATTTTTGCAAACCTTGCATCTAACCCTACTCATGCATCAAATATTTGATCGAATATAAACTATCGTCAATAAACTATTATTAAATAAAGAATCTGGTTATTTCAGTTCTATTTGAAGGCTCTTTCGACTAAGGGAAAGTCCTATGATCGAGACCCACTAGGGTCCTTCCTAGTTCACATAAATCGTGCAACCATCCTTTTGCATGCACAAAAACCAACCTAGAAGTTAGGGTTCAGATCATAGTTTAACTCCGTACTTTTAAATTTAAATACAGAGTTGCTTACAACTCGAAAATCAAATTAAAAACAATACTAAGATCCTTAAACAAGTTTTAGGTTCAAGTCTCATAAAGACTTCTCGTTCTCATTACAATTTCCATCTAAAACCCTAAACATAACCTTTCATCACATAATAAATTCATCACGAGCCCAGCTCAGCATCTTAGTAATAAATGTTAAAAGATCGATTTAAACAGAGATCGAAATCCATTATGGCCGTAATAGTTTTAAGCTTTTAGTTTAACAATAAAATTTACAGAGCGAGCTCTTCCCAGTTTCATTTCAATTTAAAAATGCAGAGAATTCCCGAATGGGATATCTTCATGCCCAGAAAATAAATACAACTACGACGAGTACAGGGTTTAACCCTAAATATTTTCCAAACATCCAATGCAACTGTAAAAAATTCCAAAACAAACCTTTTTAAAAACCAAGCAGAGGGTACATTGAGCCGTAGCTCCAGGGTATCAAACCCTTTGTAAATTCTTTTACAATTTCGCCAAATGGTTTACAAAATGTCCAAACAAACAACAAATCCAAATATAAATTGCAACTACATCTCAATGGAGTTCATAGACCGACATCAATGCCTAAACATCACCATTCCTTTTATGAGTCACTCACGAGGTATTCAAAGAGAATCACCGAGGCTTACCAGGGTCATAAGAAGCATTCTTTCCACTCTTCACAGTTTCAAACGTTGACGAGATGCCATCCTGGTACAGAGTCTCAACATAAACAAATCGGTTAAAAGATTGGAATTCAAAACAATTATAGACGATGTAAGTCATTTAACCCTGTCAAACTCAAACTCGATTATGGGTTTACCTTCTTAGTTTCACGACTGGAACAACGCTACGAAATTCACCTTCAACTCTAAAATCTCTTATAGTTATCAAAACCCTGGAGTGCAGGTTGGAGGTTCACCATCGAACCCTGGAAGGGTAACAACATTTTAAAACTCCCATAAAACCGAGAGCCTGTCGGCTCCCATAACCAACCTTGCAAATGAACAAAGTTAACACTAAAATGATCTTTCAATGTGTAGCTAGGGTTTACACAAAACCCCAAGCCTTCACGTGAAGCCATGCCACGAGGTTGCCAATGTGCATTCCACTTTGGTCTCATTTAATCAACATTAAAGTTTTAGCCTACCAACGCAGAGTTCCACTAAGTCTCAAATTCATGGTCCATGTGTTGCATAGTTTTATTTATGTAGATATGTTGTATTACATCCTAGAGCCATATTTATGTTACAAGTTTATATTCGTGGTCATGTTCTTATGACCCTTCCACATTAAAAATACAAGCATAAAAACTATAGTGATGAAAATCGAATATATTATGCAATAAACCATAAAATAATAATATATGGATCACTTAGAATCTGAAGGTTGCCAACACTTAAGAAGTTACATAAAGTGTGCAGCTATGTTATGTTTAAAGCTAAGATGTAAATCCTGTACATTATTTATACTTAAACTTTTATTTTAAATGGCGAATATAGCTAGGGTAGGTCTTACCCTAGGTATTAAGTAAGTCCTCTACATGTATGTCCTTAACATCGAAGGCTAGAGTAAGTACAATAAAGCCATAATGACGTACATCGATTGGAGATATCACTCTTACCTGTGATTTGTACAGGTAGACTAAGAGTGTTAGCTATAAAATAGCTAAGTAAGCCTCGGGGTACCCTTAGGACCCATTCAACACAAAAGAAACAAACGGTCAGTATCCATGGACAAAAATTATAACATATTAAGAGATAAAATAAATGACGATGTGCACATTGAACAAGAAACAAATAAAGTATTCTGGCAATGAGGATTTTAGGTAAATATTCCTTATAATGTTGCATTCAGACAGAGAAATGATGGATACATAATGTTGTTACAACATTAATATGATTAGAATAATTATTCAAACAATCGAATGCATAAAAAATAATTACGACAATACAAATTATTTACAGCATGTAGACGATGCAACGCATTTAAAACATTGAAGATTGTTTGAAGTATGTGTTGTCATAAATTATAATCAATTCATTGTTAAAATGATTTAAGGATCATTAGTTATACTTTCTGCAAGACAAATACTGGTATTAATTACTGCGTAGAAAATTTTAAAGTTTTGGTAAATTTTGGGGATGTTACACATACGGGAGCCCAACTCCTTTGTTGGCCATGGCATTTGCTTGCCCATTTAGGCCTCGCAGGGCATGGAGGAAGGTAATATCTTTGAATTCTTTATTGAGGCTATTTAGGAGATGATGCATCTTATTGGAGGGATTCTTCCTTCTGATGATGATGTTCCTGGCTTCTCTAATAACGATTAGAGAATATCCAATGACCGTCAAGTTCTCAATGCCCAGGTCTATAGCTATCTCCAATCCTTTGATGAGGCTGAGCCATTCCGCTCCGTTATTGGTCTTCCTCCCAATGCCCCAAGCAAACTCTTTATGCTTGTTCCCTATGGAATAAAAAATTACTCCCCCCGCACCTTCCAACCCTGTTATTCAGGTTACAGACTTACTGAACAAAGAAAATAGTATAAAATTGAAAGACTACCCTGTCTTAAGTGAGTTTACAGATGTGTTCCCAGAAGAAATTCCTGGATTGCCTCCCCAATGAGAGATAGATTTTTCCATAGAGCTCATCCCAAGATATGCACCTGTGTCCAGAATACCGTACCGGATGAGTATTCCAAAACTAACTGGATTAAAAATTCAACTTCAAGAATTACTTGACAAAGGATATATAAGACCTAGTGTGTCACCTTGGGGTGCACCGGTCTTATTCGTCAAGAAAAAGGATGGAACAATGCGACTATGTATTGATTATAGACAGATAAATAAACTCACAGTCAAGAACAAATACACACTACCTCAGATAAATGATTTATTCGAGCAAGTAGGTGGAGCTAAAGTTTTCTCAAAGTTAGACTTGCGATCTGGCTACCACCAGATCAGAATTAAAGAAGAAGACATCAATAAGACTGCCTTCCGAACAAGATATGGACACTACGAATTTGTAGTAATTCCATTTGGATTAACAATTTCTCCTGCCACTTTTATGTGCCTTATGCATAGTATTTTCAACAAATATCTGGATCAGTTTGTACTGATATTCATCGATGATATCTTGATCTACTCAAGAATGGAAGAAGAGCACGAACAATGTTTGAGGATAGTGTTACAAACTTTGAGAGAACACTTGCTTTATGCCAAATTTGAGAAATGTGAGTTCTTCAAAAAGAAGATACAGTACCTAGGCCATGTAATCTCGGAGGAAGGGATCACATTGGACCCTTAGAAGATCAATTCTATTCTAGAATGGTCGATACCCAAGGATGTGGAAGACATTAGTTCCTTCATGGGACTCACTGGATATTATAGAATATTTATTGAATGTTTTTCCAAGATAGCCTACCCAATCACTTCACTACAAAAGAAGGGAACAAAGTTTGTGTGGTCTCTCAAGTCTCAAGAAAGTTTTGAAGAATTAAAGAGGCTACTAACGACAACACTAATTATTAGAGTAGCTGGCCCTTATAAAGATTATACAGTCTGCACCGATGCAAGTAAAGAAGGTTTGGGAGGAATACTATCCCAATGACATGTGGTGTGCTATGAATCTCATAAACTCAAGGAATATGAATGGAATTACATGGTCCACGACTTAGAACTAGCATCGGTAGTACATGCCTTGAAGATTTGGTGACAATACCTGTTAGGAAAGAGGTTTTTATTATTGACAGACAACACCGGGGTAAAGTACTCATTCACTCAACCCAAGTTTAATGCTCGTCAATCCAGGTGGATGACCTTCTTGAGTGAATTTGATTTTGAAGCAAGACATATAAAGGGAAAAGATAATAAGGTGGTTGATGCACTCAACCGAAGGACTCATGATATTTAGGAGATAACTATGAGTCATCCAAAGAGTAACCTCAAGAGAAAAATTAAAGCAGCAAGCACTGAAGATGCATATTATGTGGCAATATTGAACAGACTGTCAACAAATGGAGTAAATTTAAATGGAACGGAATTCAGATTGGATCAGGAAGGCTTGTTATGGTTCAAAAACAAGTTATACATACCAAATATAGCATAAATAAAGTTGTTGATTCTGAATGAAATGCATAACAAGCCTTATGTCGATCACCTTGTTTATCAAAAAATTATAACAGCCCTGAGAAAACAATTTTATTGGCCAAGTTTAAAGGCACATTTAATTAATTATTTGACTAAATGTCTTGAATGCCAATAGGTGAAGGCTGAACACCAACACCCAGCAGGTATGTTGCAACCTCTACCAACTCCTGCATGGAAATGGGAGGTCATATCTTTAGATTTCATCACGGTTTTTCCAAAGACACAAAAGCTGTGTGATTCTATTATGGTTGTAGTAGATAAATTAAGAAAATCTGCACACTTTATTCCTATGAAGTCAACTCATAAAGCTGTGAATATTGCAGAGATATTTTTGAAAGATATTTTCATATTACACGGAGTACCGAAAATAGTCATTTCCGACTAGGATGTGAAGTTCACTTCAAATTTATGGAAGTCCTTGTTTGCTGGACTAGAGACCAAATTGAATTTTAGTACTGGCTATCATCCACAAAGAGATGGACAGACAGAATGTACAAACCAAATTATCGAATATATGTTAAGAATGTACGTCATGGAAAAACCCACTAAGTGGGAGGAGTATACTCACCTCGTGGAATTTGCCTACAATAATGGATACCAAGCCTCATCGAAGATAATCCCATTCGAAGTTCTATATGGAAGAAAGTGTACTACTCCATTCAGTTGGGATAGTCCAGTGGACCACCTTATGGTAGGACCAGAATTATTACATGACACCAAACAGATTGTACGCCAAGTACAAAAGAACCTAAAGGAGGCACAAGATCGCCAGAAAAGTTACGCTGACTTAAAAAGGCAACATAAGGAATTTGCGGTCGGAGATCATGTGTATCTTTGGGTTAAACCAAGAAAGATTTCACTGCGTTTGGGGAACTACAAAAAATTAGCACCACGATTTTGCGGGCCTTTCCAAGTTCTAGAAAGAATTGGACCCATAGCTTACCGACTTGCACTACCAACGCATTCAAAAATTCATAATGTTTTTCACATTTCTTTGTTAAAAAGTATATCCATGATCCTACTCACATCATTAAATGGAACATGGTGCAGATGGAACCAGAAGGCAAGTTCCTGGTGGAACCTATGCGCATTCTGGAATGGAAAGAAATAACACTTCAGAACAAAGTCATCGCTCAGGTAAAGGTGCAATGGAAGCACTTTAGCCCTGTGGAAGCGACATGGGAACTGGAGAATTAGGACATGCAAGAAAATTATCCAGATCTGTTTCCAGAACCAATGGAAAAAGAATAATAACACCGAAGACAATGTTTAAAATAAGGTGGTGCAGATGTAATATCCCCAAATAAAACAATTTGAATTTGTTGATGTGATTATTTGATTAAGTTATTAGTCAATAGCTATTTGGATAAGGAATAATTTTGGCCAGTTTTGGAAGCTGTAAAGTGTCTGCATATGGACAGATGTAAGAAAAATGTTTTTTAAATTTAATAAAAGAAATTAATTAGTGAGGATAGCCACGCTGAAAGAGGAAATCATGCATCTTGCCAGAACTATAGATCTAGCTAAACTAGCTTACCTATCTTAACAATCAATAACATATCAAAGTAAATAAGAACATAAAGAGAACAGGGAAAAGAATACACCAGATATACATGGTTCACCCAATTGGGATACGTCCACAGGAAGGTTGCCTTCTTATTATCTCCAGAAATCTCCTTCAATCTTACAAGAGAGCGACTACAAATAACCCCAATACAATATAGCATAGCTTGTGATCACAATACCATGTGTTGATACTATCTATGAGCATATACAATTATATCATCATGTTGTTCACTATATCACTATAATTGTGATGTGACCCCCTTGACCCTATTATATACCAAGAGATGAGGAGTAATTACTCTCACATATTGCATGTGAGATAATATAATTCTCCATAATAAAAACTTTTTATATAATGATAGATATCAAGAGTATACTTTACCATAATGAATATGGGATATAATGTATTACTCTTTTACATAAGATTGTGGATAAATTTCGACATAATACAAAGACATTATTACCTTCCAAGGATTATAATTAATATATTCCAACTCTCCCCCTTAATAATGGCTGGGAGAAAATCCCTCACTAACACTAAGGAAGGAAGGATTCATTATTGCTCACCCTTGATGACAACTTCCAGAATATCCATAAGCTACAAAGAAGAACACTTTGGCTAATGGAATCTGATGAAGAACAATCGCTTCGCACTGAATCATGAAAGTGCACACAAACCAGGTTGTACGATGAAATACCAACAACAAGATTCCCATATCTAAAGAGAATCCTCTATGGCTACTATATACAACAGTAAAATGTCGAGAACATGTGACGCAATCCAACGGAAAGGTGCCCATATCTAAAGAGAAGTCGACATGGCTACTAGATCCGCAAGATTCCTAGATCACCACAAGAATCATCACAACCATAACTAATAGATGAAGAACTATGATATAACATCCACACAAGTGTATAGATACCTCCTCATGGCTAATACAATAGAACATGTGGCTAAGAACACCACAACAGTGTACAAAAATACCCAGATGGCCAATATACATGCGGATAGCAGACATTCTTCCAATAAAGGTGCAATATAAATATCTGTATAAGACCTCAAAAATTGAAGAAACAAGACCCCAATGGTCTATACATCGAAAATGATACCATACAGATGAACATCATGACTTTAACAGTAGAAGATGGTGCTTCATTATTTCTGGAATAAGGTGATAACAAAGATCAAATATTAATATGCTCAGGAAGGAATTACAGAAACCAACTGCTCACAACTTTTCACATAAACAAAGAACTTATCTGCACACAAGAACTTCCAAGTTTAAATCATACAAATATCATAAAACAAAAAAATTCCCATATATAAATGAAAATGATTATACACCAAAGTTTAGCAAACATCATATAAAAAGATGGCAACATAATATGATCAAATAAAAAATTAACTTGCTCATGAAGTTACTTTTACACATTAAGTGTCAGCCACAACATATAAATAGTGAGCAATAAAATAGTTCACACAAGATTTACAAATATGAGATAAAATTGCTCTTATAAAATTGCTCAAGAATATCTAGATTTATTTTATGCTATCGCTTCTATGCAAGACCATAAAACATTATTCCATGAAGAGTGCTCTAATTACACGTTACAACAGGAGTAGCAACTCATAAATAATGTTAAAAATAATATAGGAATGCTTCTATGCAAATATTTTAAAAAATGAGCAACATATTAACAAAATAAACATGACATGATTAGAAATCAACATGATTAAACATGATCAACAAAGAAAAGAACAATTATTCATAAAGCATCATAAGAAGAACTACTAGACGAAAACAACAAATGCACTTAAAGCTACTTGTGATTCATCAGAACCTTTCTCTTTAGCTTTAGCCATTAAACGTTTCACTTTAAAGCAATTATTTTCAGGATGATTAGTTTTACCACAATGCTTACAAGGATCATACACTTTCTTCTTCTTACTATGTTCATGATGTGCATTAGGAGCATTACCACATTTATTAGTATGATTTGAAGTGTGTGAATTATAACCTTTAACATTATTAAAAATTTTCTTAGGATTCTTATTATGTGCCATAAGATCCTTATTAGGTGTGATTTGTCCTGAAACACTTAACCTTTCTTTTTCATTAATCAACCCTTTACAAAAATCATCAAAAGTATATTTCGTGGTACTTGAAGACAAATCAAGAGCCCTATTCCTAGTTTGGATGAACATATCAAAACAAGATGGCAATTTTTGTTCTACAAGAATTATAAGAGCAGTGTATGTTTTCTTGCAATCTTTACCACAATTATTTAATTTTTCATTTAAAGTTTTCACTTCAGCAATATATAATTCTACTCTTTCAAAGTTAGTAGGATCTAGCCCAAAAATATTCTTTTCAAGGTAATAAGCAGAAACATCATCAGATTTATCAAATAAGGGAGCAAGAAATTTCCATACCTCAACCGGGTTGTCTTCTGCTTCAATACTTACCTGAATACTATCTGAAACCGTTTGACCAATGAGCCCTCTTGCTTGATCACATTTATCTTCCCATATAGCCACATCTTTCGCATCAACAGGTTTTTGGTGTTCACTATTAACAATCCTCCATAGATTCTTACTCCTGAGAACATCAATCATTTTTCGTTTCCATGCAAGATAGTTAGGACCAACAAGTTCAGGAACAAAAGCTACTTTTGAATTCATAATGATAGAAATATTGACAAGAAACCCAAATCCTAGAAATGACAAGAGAAAAAATTGAATAACGAAAAACTGATACACTTTACCGTATTGATCTGCAGAAACACAGTAAAGGAAAAGAAACTTTTACCTACAGCCCTTAAAAACAGTGCCAAGAAAAGTCACTCGTGGGTCTGCCAACAGGAAACTCATGGGTAAAGCTGATACTCGTGGGGTCTGCACGAGAAAGGTCGCGGTTACTTGTGGGTTTACAAGAGAGTCAGCCGTGGGTGCGCGGGTCTATAAAGGCCAAAGTCACGGTTCTGATCGGATATTTGTGGGTTGTTGTATAGTAAAGTAGTGGTTATTCCGAAGCACTCACAGGTCTTTGCACAGGAGGGTAGGGAGTATCCTGAAGTAAGCGCGAGTTTACAATTAGAGCATACACGAGTATGCTGTAGCACACGCGGGTCTACACACTGGAAGTCATAGGTCTACAGTATACTCGCGGGTTCGTAGTAGGTCAAGTTGCGATTACCCGCACTTTCTGTGAAGAGAAAGTCGCGAATGTTCAGTTTTAGGACGAAAAAAGTGTCGATTATGCCGAAGACGGAACCTATAAAAAATATACCAAACTTGGACGAAAACTTCCGATTTGAAAACCGGAAGATAGATATCCTTGAGGAGAAGCCAAAAATCATATAGATCTACAAAAAAAACATCAAGAAACCCTTGAAAAAATTCTGCAAAAATATACACAACAAGGTTAGGGTTAGAAGTAAAAAACTGCAGAAACCTGCCCAGATCTGAAGAGAAGCCTAATGGATACTAGATAGAAAGCAAATCTACAAGAATAAACAATGCCCATATGATAATAGTTATTGATTGAAAGCTATAGAAGGTGCTAGATCATAACAACCAGATCTGATACCATGTCAGAACTATAGATCTAGCTAAACTAGCTTACCTATCTTAGCAATCAATAACATATCAAAGTAAATAAGAACATAAAGAGAATAGGGAAAAGAATACACCAGATATACGTGGTTCACCCAATTGGGCTATGTCCATGGGAAGGTTGTCTTCTTATTATCTCCAAAAATCTCCTTCAATCTTACAAGAGAGCAACTACAAATAACCCCAATACAATATAACAAAGCTTGTGATCACAATACCATGTGTTGATACTATCTATGAGCATATACCACTATATCATCATGTTGTTCACTATATCACTGTAATTGAGATGTGACTCCCTTGACCCTATTATATACCAAGAGATGAGGAGGAATTACTCTCACATATTGTATGTGGGATAATATAATTCTCTGTAATAACATCTCTTTATATAATGATGGATATCAAGAGTATACTTTACCATAATGAATATGGAATATAATGTATTACTCTTTTACATACGATTGTGGATAAATTCCGACATAATACAAAGACATTTTTACTTTCCAAGAAATATAATTAATATATTCCAACACATCTCAGGGATGGGGGAACAAGGAGAGTTAACCTTGGAGAAGTCAAGCAAGTGTCAAGAGTGCATTAATGGCACTGGACACACTCTCGAAAGAGTAGGGATTGTAACAGTCACATGATTCTCAGGGAATCTACTATTTGCAAAAGACCTAGGCAACGAACTGATAAAATGACATATGCGTGAGGAAGGACGCTACTTAGTATGTCCAGGAGAATAACGGTTTGTTGTGTGAGCACAAAATTGTTAGGAAAATGGTGAATTGTTTTGATGTGTGAGCACATTAGTGTTAGGAAAAGAAGTGATCTGGAATTGCAAGAGGTTAACTAGTTTCTACCCTTGGGATGCATGATTTGGATCGAGGGTGATTAGAGTGTGGCAAGAGACAACTCTAGATCTACGGTTGGGAGGAGCGTAGTTGTCCCTACTTCATTTTGACATCAAACTATTGTCAGGTTCCATGGTTAATTGTTATTTTATAGGATTTATGGAAATTTCATTAGAGTTGCAGATAGATCTAATTTGTTTTGAATTTGAATGTACATTGTGTATATGTTGCATAATTATTTTATAAGTATACTTTGTTCATTATTTGAGATCTGTTTACAATTTGGTAGAGGCGTAATTCTTCTACATTTGTGTACATTATTAAGCTTAAGCTTTGTTCATTAGTATGGATAAGCTCATAGAATAATAGAGACATGATTTCCCTGCATCAAAATACGGTTTTAAGCTTGAATCTCTGCTCATTCTTTTAGATATGTTTATGGCATCAAAGAGGTTCGATTTTCTTTGTATTAGAGTACGAAATGAAGTTATATCTGTTCATTGTGTATTGTATGTTAAAGATTTGAATTCCTGTTTATTTTTAGAGTTTGTTTTGGGAAGATTTTTACCCTTGCAGAATTCACTTATAATCTTCATTAAGAATAGTGATCCCTGTGCATTTAATTGATTGTACACACATAGTTTTCCTGGCATTAAAAACCGAAATATGATCAAGAACCATTAAAAAGACGAACAAGCTTTCCAGATCCACCTTTTCCACAACCATAAATACCTAGATCCGCCTTTTTTCGCAAACAGAAAGACCTATATCCGCCTTTCCGCAAACAGAAAGACTTAGATCCGCCTTTCTGAAATCAGAAAGACCTAGAGTCACCTTTCCGCAATCGGAAAGGCTGAGACCCGCAATCTGCACTGCGGAAGTTTGATTGCGGAAGCATTAAAGTGTTCTTTCTGGAAACAAAATGGATCTACAATTCGCAGTGAAATGGGTCTGAATTTTCCTAAATCCGCCCCATCACTCTTAAGAAAGAGAATAATAATTTTAGGAACCCATGTCAACCCTTCTCTTTACTTTGTTAGTATATTGTTGTTGGGCGCATATGCTTTGTAATTTGTCCCGTAGTATTATATGTTCCATGGTATTGATCCATAGTTTGTATTATCCCATAGTATTATATGTTCCATGGTATTGATCCATAGTATTGGACACATATGATTTGTAAGTTGTCCCGTAGTATTATGTATTCCATGGTATTGATCCATAGTATTGGACGCATAGACTTAGTATATAAGTACACGTTGAGGCCAATGAAGGCATCCACAAGTTAATTATATTGAGCTTGATCAAAGGAGGTTTCCCCCTCGAAGTGGCCTACGATCAATAAATCTCTTCTGTTTTCTATTATTTCTGATATATCGTGCATTTTCATCATTTAATTGCTGCATGTTCCTGACATCTGGTATCAGAGCACTTTCTTGGGCTCATTGGGTGGAATTTCTTCCAAATTTTTGTTTTCGCATCTATATTTTCCTTTTCAATTGCATATTTGTATCCGAGAATAATCCCTATCCGCTTAACTGTGGGAAGTACTTGGGAATATCCCTAAAACTCATTGTGAGGAGTACCACAGGAACCCCGAAGTAGCTGGTCCATTGAGAGGACCTGCTAGTGAAAATGGCAATGACGCCAACCTGATTGACTAGTTACCACCCACGAGGTAAACCAAGAGTTGTCATTTGTGGCAAAGCAGTTATCAATTTTACCTGAGTCGTGGAGTGAGGGGTATTGCCCCAATACGCAAGTTGTTAGACAACATTGGTGGATGAGTGAACCCCCTGAACCTTTAGGAAGACGTGCATACATGGAGTCCATATCTATTTCTAGTTGATAAATAGAAGATTACATCTATCCATAACTATTGCAGATCAATTTCGAGCCGTTGCAGATCCATTCCAAAAAAAAATAAAAAATAAAAATTAAATTAAGTATAAAATTCTGTTTTTTGGCTATATCTTCTTTGTTTTACTCTGTTTCCCTTGAAAATTAACTGACACCCCTACAATCTCATTCTGCATATTTCATTCCCGAGGAACCTATCCCAAATTCTACTTCTCGAAGCAAAAAAATGACACATCTGTCTATTTTTTGGGTTTTCCATAACTTCTTTAATTTCCACCCAATCACCTTCAAATTTTGCCACAGTGTTCATTTTCTATTTTCTGCTTCTTTGTCTCTCTTTGAAAAATTTTCCCATTATTTCACCCTGCTTTTGAAAACCCCATTATCTGCTTCCCTGTCCATTAAAAAGTGTCCAAAACCTAGTCAAACTCCAATTACCCATCCATGTTTTTCCCAAATCCAAATTTTCCTTTACTAAAGAAGCTTCTGTTTTTTTTTTCTACCCATTAAGAAAAACTCCTGGTTATGGTTGTCACCCGCGCAGGAGAAAAAAACTCGAGGAAGAACGTGCAACCCTCAAAACCAAACTCCAAGATCTGGATGAAAAATTTCTCAACATCCATCTTCAACATTCATCCATGAACAATAAACGACAACCATAATTTTCTGCACACACTGGGTTCTCTTCTTCCGTCAATTTTCATGGATCGAAGCTTGATTTTCCTCGCTTCAATGGTAATGATCCGATTAGATGGATATACCAGGAAGAACATTATTTCATTCTGCATAATACTTTTGATGTCAACAAAGTTCCACTTGCATCCTTTCATTTGGAGCATGAAGCCCTTCAATGGTACCATCAATACATCAAGGCTCATGAAGAGCCAAAATGGACATATTTTTGCCAACTCCTTTTGCAACGATTTGGTCCTAGTGATTTTGATGATTTCACTTGAGCACTCACTAAACTTCGCCCAATTGGCACTGTGAGAGAGCATCAGACAAAATTTGACAAACTATCCAAACACATAGACGGATTGTCTGATGAATTCTACAAGAGTTGTTTTATCAGTGGTATAAAGAATGCAATCCGATATGAGGTTAAAATTTTATGTCCCAACACAATGATGGAAGTCCTAGGGTTAGCTAAGTTGGTGGAGGACAATATCACAGCCCAATAACGCTCCAAATCCACTTTTGTTCCATTCAGAAATATGGTTTCCCAACGACCTCCCATCACGCCATCTCCTTGACCAATGCCTATCAAGCATTTGTCTAACGCAGAGATGCGGGCACGTAGAGAAAAAGGGATTTGTTATAATTGTTATGAGAAATTCACTCGAGGACATAGATGTGTTGAGAAAAAGATCTATCTCTTGGATGTGGATTCTTCACTTGCCTCTAAACTTGGTGAAGAATATCCAGATACAATAGATGATCAGGTCGACATTCAATAGCCACCTCTTGAGACTTTGTCTCGGGATGACCACCCAGATATATCTCTCCATGCTTTAGCCGGAGTCACCACCCCACAAACAATGCAGATGAGGGGTTACTTCAAGAAGCTCCCTCTTACAATACTCATTGATTCTGGTAGCACTCATAACTTCATTGACCCTCGGATCGCTAAACATGCTCATTGTTTTTTCCATCCTTGCTCCAACTTTGAAGTCATGATTTCCAATGGGGCACCTTACCTTGCAAGGGGAAGTGTCGCAATGTGCGTATCTCTATGGGAGATTATAACCTACACTCCGACATGTTTTCCTTAGCCTTAGGTGGATATGATGTGGTTTTGGGGGCTCAATGGTTATGCACACTTGGACCCATCTTATGGGATTTTGCTGAACTTTGAATGTATTTTTCAGTCAATGGGAAAAAACACACATTGACAGGCTTACAACCAAGTTCTCTATGTATCATCAATTCATATCTCATGGAAAATATCCTTAAGAATAATTCACATGGTGTCATCGCTTAGCTTCACTCCATTCATATGCACCCATCAGCGGTCTCCACTACTCCTTTGGATCTACAACAAATTTTGGATAGATATGCAAGTGTCTTTGATGAAACAGTGGGATTTCCACCTTCAATATTTGTTTCCAGTAAGAAATAAGCCACCTCTACATATGAGAAGGAAGTGATGGCTATTTTTCATGTAGTACAGAAGTGGCGGCCATACCTATTAGGTAATTATTTCCGCATCAAGACTGATCACCAAAGTCTGAAATATTTCCTGGAACAATGGGTCTCATCCCCAGCACAATAGAAATGGGTTAGAAAAATCATGGGTTATAACTATGAGCTCACTTACAAGATGGGTAAGGACAATCTGGTGGCAAATTCTCTTTCTCGCACATTTGATGACCAAGTTTCTCTTTCATCTATTTCTATGCTTGTTCCAAATTGGTTGCAATATGTTCAACAGGGATATGACTCCTCATTATCTCAAATCATCCAACGCTTGGCCAACAACCCATCTCTTGTACCACATTACTCTTGGGATGGCGCTTCCCTGAGATACAAGGGTCATTTGGTCCTTCCCCGGAGCACAGATCTTCAGCAGGCTTTCTTTTATGAACTCCATGCTTCTCGATCGGTAGGGAACTGTGGGCTCCTCAAAACATATGAGAGGGAACGACGTAACTTCCTTTGGCAGGGAATTGAAAGGAAAATTCAACAGATGGTGGTTGAATGTGACACTTGATAGTGCAACAAGGGTGAAACGACACTCCTTCTGGGATTGCTCGAACCCTTGCCCATCCCTACATGGATTTGGACAGATATTTCTATGGATTTCATTGAAGGGATCCCTAAATATGGAGGGAAGACAGTGATTTGGGTTGTGGTTGATCACCTCTCCAAATATAGTCATTTTTGTACCCTCATCCATCCCTATACCTCCTCCTCAGTCGCAAAAAATTTCCTAGATGAGATCTTCTGTCTTCATGGAATCCCTTCTTCCATTGTCTCGAATTGCAATGCAACTTTCACCAATCATTTTTGGACAAAACTATTTCGCCACACTGGCACCAAACTGAAAATGAGTTCAAGGTATCACCCACAAACAGATGGTCATATTGAAATTATCAATAAATGTTTGTAAACTTATCTTCGTTGCTTCACCCCCGAACAACAATATCAGTGGGAAAAGTGGTTTCCTCTCACTAAATGGTGGTACAATATCTCCTACCACACTGCATCTAACATGACTCCATATGAAGCAGTCTATGGTCAGACACCACCAGTTCTTCTTCCATACACCCCTAGCAGTTCACCAGTTCTGACAGTTGGTACGGTTCTTCAAAACCACGATAATATTCTATACATTTTGCAGGACAATATTCACATGGAAAGAAATAGAATGAAACAACAAGCCGATTAGCACCGTTCTGAGCACACGTTTCAAGCAGGTGATAGGGTTTTTATTTATCTACATCTTTACAAGAAATACTCCTTGAAACTCAAAGCGCGTCATAAGCTCGCTCCACAGTTCTCTGGGCCATATAAGGTTCTTCACAATATTGGGTCTGTTGCTTATAAATTGGAACTTCCTCATTCTTCCCGCATTCATCCATTATTTCATGTCTCTTGTCTAAATAAAGTTCTTGGAACCAACATCAGAGAACAAACTATTTTACTAGAATTGGATAATGAAGAATCTAACCTTTTGGAGCCGGAGGCCACCCTTAATAGGCGCACTCGTTAGCTTTGCTCTGGATCTATCACAGAGGTATTAATTCGGTGGCACAGAATGCAACCAGAGGATGCTACATGGGAACCACTCCTTCATATTCAAAAACAATTTCCACATCTAAAGCTTTGAGGACAAATCTTTTTCTAGGGGGGGGATGTTAGGAATCTGTGTCAACCCTTCTCTTTACTTTGTTAGTATATTTTTGTTGGATGCATATGCTTTGTAAGTCGTCCCGTAGTATTATATGTTCCATGGTATTGATCCATAGTTTGTATTATCCAATAGTATTATATTTTCCATGGTATTGATCCATAGTTTGTATTATCCCATAGTATTATATGTTCCATGGTATTGATCCATAGTATTGGATGCATATGCTTTGTAAGTCGTCCCGTAGTATTATGTGTTCCATGGTATTGATCCATAGTATTGGACGTATAGGATTAGTATATAAGTACATGTTGAGGCCAATGAAGGCATCCACGAGTTAATTTGATTGATTTTTCTCAAAGGAGTTTCCCTCCTCGAAGTGGCCGACGATCAATAAATCTCTTTTGTGTTCTTTTATTTCTGATATATCATGCATTTTCATCTTTTAATTGCTACACGTTCCTCACAAATAAAGGTGGCATTGAAAGCAGGGAGAATTTTCTGAGTGAGTCTAGAGTTTTCCACAATCCTACAAACTTCATTCTTGATGAGGTCCCAAAAATGATGAAAGAAGCTGACTATGAAGCCACCCGGTACTGGTTCTTTCTCGTCATCCATTTGGTTCGCCGCTTCTTTTAATTCAATGAGAGTCACTGGCTTCATTAGCAGGTCATTATGATCCTAAGAGACCAAGGTAGGGATATGTTGTGATATTTGTTCAATGTCTCGTTCTATCCAGGACAAGTTCACTAATAATATCCTGAAAGTAATGGCCTAATTTCTCCTCAATATCCTCCCTGGTTTCCAATCTGTCCCCATTAGAATTCTTAATCATGAGAATTTTGTTTTGCAAGCGGTTTTGGATTACCGATCTATGGAAGAATTTAGTATTTATTTCCCCTTCTTTTAGCCATCTAATTATGGATTTACGACTCCATCGGATTTATTCCTATCACTCTCTATCGTGGATCCTATTAATCATGCAGGCATATTCCTCTAGAAGATATATTGTGTATCCATCATTCATACCCTGAGTCTGTATCTCTTCCATCCTATATTATAGGAATTTTTTTTCTGCAAAGATATTCTCAAATTCCTCTTTGTTCCATTTCTTAATTTTGGCCTTTAGTTCCTTAATATTTTGTTGAAACTTATACATGCTTTGGCCTTTCCCAATGCTTAGTTCATCCCACCACTGACCAACTTTCTCTTTGAAATTTGGGTGACCTAACCAGAATTGTTCAAACTGAAAAGGATTTTTGATCTAAGAACCTATCCCGCTCCACCACAGTTCAACTGGCCATTGGTTCAATCCAGCAGGAGGAGGAATCGATGCCGAGATGTCTCTCCCCAACTCCATAACTGACACAGAGACTAGGAATCGATCAAGGCGGGAGGTAATGTGATGGTATCCACTTCGTTTGTTATTTTTTGTAAACCGACCTTGACCAAGAACCACATCCACCAACTTCAGGTCCTCGATAGTATCTTTGAAAAGCCCACATTCTTCCTCCAACCTCTGTCTTCCCCCTTTCGTTTCCTCCAATGAAGTGATGATATTTAAGTGTCCCCCCAGAATCCAGTGATTCCCCTTCGTCCATTTATGGATGTTCCTAATGGATTCAATAAAAGTCAATTTCTCTCGAGGAATATGAGGACCATAAACATTAGTTAATATCCTGCTAACCGAAAAACCAATTACTCCAAATGCTATAGAAATGGACCGAAGATTTCCACTGAATCCAGATAGGAATACTTTGTTAGGATCCCATAAGATCCCCAAACCTCCTTCCATCCCTCTTGCATCAATGCCAATTCCTTCGCTCCCTTTCTAAGCCTTCTTTCCTATTACCTGTAGCTGATCCGCCGAGCATTTTGTTTCCTGAAGAAAAACAATAGTTGGATCTGTCTTCTAAATACTTTTCCTCAAAATCTTAGATTTTTTAGGACTATTAAGATCTCTTATATTCTAGGATACAATATTCATTGGATAATAAGAACCAAGATATTTATAAGTCTAGAGAAACCCTAATGGTAGGGTACAAACCTGATTCAACCAACTTCAGAACGATTGCCGCTATGAGTTTCCTGTTTGATTTCTTGCCCGACTTCTTGGCTATCTCCTCATGCTTACTCTTATAACCTTATGGGAACCAAGATTTATTACCATATGGTTAGTTTCCCTTTCTTTAATGATTTCCTCGTTTAGTAATATTACTTGCTGTTGGGGGACATAGCCTTTCTTGGCATCTTTGTAGGTCGTTTCAATTCCATCTATATCTAAGTCCCTAATATCCATATCTTCATCTTCTTCCCCTGTATCCATAACTGGGTTTTCGTTGAAACCCTCCTCCACCTTTTTTTTTGTTTCCTCCATACTTCATTCCTTCTCATCTTGTTGATTATGGTTCTGTTAACATTCACTATGTGATAATTTTGTGACATCCTTCAGCTAGTCCCCTAAGGCTTCAAATTGATTGAATAAGGAGATCCTTTTTGGAGTTTCCATGCTTTCCTGTTCTCTCCCTCCTATTTTACGCATGGGAACCCTGGTAAACCTGTGATCCATTGTATCCTCATCTTTCTTGAGTTGGGATTTCAGAGAGTTCAAATGGAATTCTTTGAACAAATGACCATACTCGTGACATCTATGTCATCGAAACGGAATTTGTTCATAGTATAGAGTTTGAACCCAGTCTTCATCTTCCCATGACATTTTGATGGCCTCTGGTAGTTCTTTTGATAGATCCATATACACACATATCCTTGCATAATCTGTGTATCTTTGAGCCTTGGTTTTATTAGATACTTCAATGAAGGAACCCAATTTGTTTTCGATATCTTCCAGAATCTATATGTCCCAGTACTCGCCCTGGAGAGAATAAAGATGGATCCACACCGGTGCAACCCTCATATCCTATTTATTCGAGCTGAACTTCTCCTTCCAAGGCCTAAGGAACAAACTCGCAAAGTAGAAGAAATATGGTCCTCCTTCAAGCACTCTATTTCTGTCTTCCAATCTTAGAAAGGTAATGGTAAACAAACCTTTGGATCCCAGTTGGATATCATAATGACCCTGTGGTTTCCAAGTGGAGTTTATCCACAATACTAGGATTTTTTCGGAAGGAAAAATTCCCACGAACTTCCCTATGAGAGCATGATCTCTCATGTATTGGATCTGATCCCTAATTTTGCTCGATGTGATCTGCATCGAGGGAATTTGGGAATATTTAGGAATACACTGACCAGGCCTCCTTTTGATTGAAGGACCAACCAGATTCATAGCCAGATTACCCGTTCCATCTCCTCCCACTACTTCCAGAGGGATTGGGATACCCCTGATCTGGATTCCCCCTGAAAGATCTGCTTGGGAGACCTTCAAACCCCCCCCCCCTCGTTGTTGCAACCATGGTCACCATCAATCCTTCTGCCTCTCAACATCACCGAAATACACAGTTTGCCTCCACCAGACGACACTTCCTGTGCTGGTAATTGTATGCTATATGTGTGTAGTAGAGTATATTTCAAATATGTTTAATTGGATTATGCATCTGCACACATGTTTCATTGGTTGTGAATTAATAAAATGATTATGGGGCTAAATTTGGAAGCCCAAGTTTAGTTCATGTTCCTTCCCTTAAGTTGAATTGATGGAAGGGTACATGATAGTGTGGTATTAGAGCTAAAGGTTGCAACATCGGGCTTGGATGGGATAAGTCGTGTAACTTGCAGCATTAAGTTCGCTCCATCGCTATGATTTCATCGAAAAATGATGATTTTTTCCAAATTTTGTTTTGGCGAGTTTGGACGAGTTGCACCAACGTGTTTTGGCAAACTTATACGAGTTTTTCCGATGTGAAGTTTCAGTGAAGATGGAGAAACTCCACCGACAAGTTTCGTCGAAATATGAGAAAGTTTACCGATGAAGCGTTTCGACAAATTTCGAAAAATATGCTAACAAACATTTCAATGAAGTTTGAAAAATCCATTGATGAAGTATTTCGAAAAATTTTCAAAAATTCCCCGACGTGTTTCGGCGAGGTTTTGAAAAATTGGCTAACATGTTTCGAAAAAATTGGAGAAATTTTTCTGACAAGTGTTTTGGGGAGTTTTGAGAAGTTTGTCGATGAAGTGTATTGGCGAGTTTTGAGAAACTTTCCAATGCGCTTCTGTGAAATTGGAGAAAGTTTGCCGACAAGTGTTTCAACGAGTTTTGAGAAGTTTGTTGACGAAGTGTATCGACGAATTTTGACAAATCTGCCAACGCATTTCAACAAAGTTGGAAAAAGTTCATCGATGAAGTGTTTGACGAGTTTTGAGAATTTCACCGATGAAGTGTTTCGACGAGTTTTTGAAAAACCGTCATCACGTTTCGACGAAGTTTGGAGAAATCCACCGATGAGTGTCGCAACGCTTGGGGAAAAGAGGCTAACATATTGACAAACTTGGAGAAGTATCCCGAAAGAGAGAAAATGGGTATTTTTGCAAGCGAATTTCCGTGGAAAATTTTAGGTGCCATAGATTGAAAAATGCAATTGATCTTATGCACCAGATTGTGCGAAATCGAAATATTTACAAAACAAAAGAGGGCGTTGCCCTCGGCCCGCCCTGCAACAGTGAAGGGATGCCACAAGGGGGAAATCCCCTTGAACCCCATTTTATTTTTTTTATCCACAAAGTTAAATCTTGGGTTCAACCAAGACTGTTAAAGCAACATAAAATTTAGTGGGTTGTGTATTTTGAAGGGGTTATTTAAAGACTTCGGTGATTTGACCAAGATTGACAATATGGGTTGTTCCCAGGATGCATAATTTTTTTTTATATTTTCAAAGAATGTGATAAATCTAACAAATGTGTTTATATGAACACGTTTTGCATATTAAGAATCATATCAGTGACTCTTAAAGGATAGCATTGATTATAGTGCAGTTGGGATATTTTTGGTCCTTGGTTGGTCCAAGAAGATCATCATCATGGATGATGCAAAGGATCCCTATGAGCATGAGACAGATTCCATGGGAGAGAACATATAGGTTGAGAATGTAGATATAGAATCCAATGGGAGAAGAAACCAAGAGACTCCCCCATATAATGCAGCCACCATGAGAATCGTAAGGGTGGAACAACAAAGTTGTAGAGAAGACAATGAAATGTTGATTAAATCTCAAGAAGAACATAATTAGTTGAATGAAGCTATGCTGCAATTTTTTTATAGAAATTCAAAGGAGCATTAACTATGGGCATCACTCAGCAAATCCAGAAAAGACTGGGAATAGTTCAAAGAGAAATTTCCGCAAGAGGTCCAATAGCTCAAGAAGAGTTTCTAGAGACATGACATATATTCCAGGAATATATTTTAATGGATTATCTGACTTTGAAGAATTCATTGAATGTTCAAGCTCTTCATCTCATAAGAATAAGAGGAAGAGGCATTACAAGAATAATTCACATGGAGAATTTAAGAAGGCAAAACCTCCTGCATTTGATGGTGAAATAAAATCTGGTCAAGAAGCTGAAGCTTGGCTTCTTGGGATGATGGAGTATTCCAATTCCAAGACTACTCTAGAAATATGAAGGCAAGGGTGGCCATATTCAATCTAAATGGAAGAGAATCCATATGGTGGGATCACCTTAGGCATGTGAAGAAGATCAATGAAAGGAAGATTGTGTGGAAGGAGTTCAAGACATACTTCAAGCATAAGTACCTCTTTGATAGGTGCTATGATGATAAAATCAAAGAATTCCATGAGTTGAAATTGAGGCAAATGTTAATTTTTGAGCATTAATTCAATATACTCTAGGATCTTTACTGAGAGAATAACATGTACAGTATATCAAGCATATCAATCACAACAAGCAATCACATGAGACAATAGACACACAGATTTTCCTTGGGGAAAACCATAAAGGTGAAAAACCCCAATAACTTCCTCAGAGATAGATAGAGCAATGATACAAAACCCAAGCATAAGAGATAGTCTCCTAGCAGCAGCTTCTCCTCCTCCACTAGTGCACCACTCACTAATGAGTGTATAAGTGAGAAAGTGAATGATCAAATAGAGTGCCTCCCACACTCTATTTATACTTGACTTGACTTGCCTAATAACCTTTACTAGGTCGGCCTCAACTTAACGACATAACATAATGCTGACAGGGCTGACCCCCAATAGGGTGGTCTAATAACCCTTTAACCCACATGACTTATATAGGGCCGACCCCATCAAGGTGGTCTAATAACCCATCAAGTATAAGTTATGACACTTACAATATAAATGACGACACTTCCGTATAGAGGAATAATAACATCTCTATAGGAATACAATATACATAAGTGAAATACATTTTGAAGTTACATATACATCAACACTCCCTCTTAACTAGGAAGGTATTTCTCGCACAGATCTGCTAGCACAAGTCTTCTTCTCTACATCATTGTCACTGAATCATTGCCATCGAATCATCATTGTCACTGCTATTGCTATCTCAATCAATCTTCGATATACTCGTCATAGGAAGTTCTACAGAGCCAGTCCTTTTTCATACTGGATGTAGGCCTGCCACCTGCAGGTCTTCATCATCTACAGAGCCAACCCTTTTTCATGCTGGATGTAGGCCCACCACCTATAGGTCTTCATCATCATTGGTCATACTTTGGATCCTCAGGACTTATTACGTGCATCAACAAAACTTAACAAGAGCATCTTAGGACTGATTACGTGCCCAACACAACCTGCAAGATCTCCCAGGAAGCTATTACATGTGACCAAGCAAAACCTAGCAAGAGCATTTGACAGATCTCCCAGGGAGCTATTATATGCCATAGGCAAAACCTAGCAAGAGTATCTGCAAACCTCCTAGGGAGAAATTATATGCATCCGGCAAAACCTAGCAAGAGCATCCTGTTGGCTTGGTTTTGCAACCAAGCTTTTTGCAATGGGAACCTATCAACAATGTGATAGCAGTTTCAATATTGAAAACAAAAACAATTATAAATTAAATCTAAATCTAAACTAGCATGTGCATATAACAAATAATATTTTTTTTAAAACAATTCAAGAACAAGAAATAAAAGAATAGGTGTTTTGTATTAAGATACCGCAAATGGTGAGGATTTGTGTTGAGCAACTCCATAGGTGAGTAGCTCCAAGCTCCAAAGGTCTCTTCTCCCAGATACTGAAAATGGCCAAAAGTCTCATGAGAGATTTTGATAGCATGAGGATAGGATGATGGATGGATGGAAAGTGAGGAGCCCCTACCACCTTTTTATAGTTTTTGGTGGTGGGGAATACCATTATGGTTTTGAGGAAACCAATGGTATTGACCAACATGGTTTAGGTACATTTTTCCTACTTTTTTCTTTTTTTGAATATTTTGAATATTTTTATTCCCTTTCGAATATTTTTGGGAATTCTGGACCATTTTTTAGGGTTTTTTATGCTTTTTGAGGAAAAATATTCATTTTGAGGGGGGAAAGGGGTGTATTATGGTCTTTTGGTGACCTTTTGATGGCTTTAGAGGCTCAAATGGTGGAAAAGTGGACAAATGGGTCATGTGAATAAGAAAATGAGCTAGTGAGCACTTTTTGGGTGTTAACAGATTACCCCCTGATGTGTGAGGGCAGGAGCTCATCGTATGGCCGATAGACATCATAGTTCTTTTGTCTTTTTCCTGGGGTTTGGGGAAGAGAAGAGACCGGTTGGAGACTGGATCCATGGCCCTTGGAAGCTGCAAAACAAACAATATTACATGGCCTCAATATGAATGAGGAAGATTCTTTGATTATGGACGAGGCGGGCATACCCATGCTCGTACCAAGACATATACATAACAATTAGTCCCAAGAAGGGGGACCTGAATAATACATAAAAAATTTGTTGGTACATCATGATGGTCCAAAGGGGACACTATTTTGGGATGTACTCATGATCATGACATGATTGATCTCAATAACTGATACACTGGAATAAAGCGACAACCGTTCTGAACAAGGTCTCAGAAGGTTTGATGAACTGTTGAATCTAAAGGTGTCCAACATCTGTAGGGACTCAATGACTCTGAGTCAACTTGGAGGAGTATATGTAACTGTATACTCGAGGGAGTATAAAATTGGGGTACATCTGAATACTGTCGCCATGCGCAACCCGAATATCTATAGAAAAAATGTAGCTGTTTGTTTCCATAGGTAGACTCTCAAATGTGGAAGAGTCAGGTGGTATCCGGGGTCTTCAACCAATAACTGAAAGGACCAATACCCTGTGCGAGTCTCAACGATGCGATCAAGGTGTTGAAGTTGAGCATGTGATAAACAATCATTTGGAGAGGTACTGAGGACTCTTCTCGAAATGATTCGTAGGCACTCATCATAAATGGTGATGAGTCCAAGACACAGGGACCTCTAGGTCTATCCTCTGGAATAAATTTGGGTGTCGTCGACAGAGGGAGACCAGCAACTAACAAGGCAATGATGTTTCCTTGATATGAGCACGAGGTGTAGAACTGAAGTGTGGTAGTACTGATGGTAGGACTGACATACTTGTGGGGATGGGAAGTAATTGGGGTCATAGAGTGGGTAGACTCAAACTTCCTTTGTTTAGAGCATGATGACATGGTTGACCTGGCAGCGTAGGGAACTGATTTGTAGGTGTGGGGATCATAGATTTTAGGAACTTAAGGGTATGTATTGACTCTGGGGGGTCAAGCTGATGGGTGCTGTCGAGGGATTCTCAGGGTGACATACTGCAGAATACTCTGAACAAAGGCGGCCAAAATGGGGAAGTTGCCATATGAGTAGACGTGATCTGTTGTGGCACCGAGAAGCACCATTGGGTCCTTCTTCATAGTTTTAATGAGCTCCAAGAAGGGATAAAAGTGTGCTCTGAAATGGTACTGTCCTGTGGATTTTGTGAGCCCAGGACTGTTCATGCTCATGGGTGCTTTCATTTTTAAGGAGTCTGAAAACGATAAGAAGACTCTGCAGTGGTTGTGAGTACCGTCCTGTGGGTTTTTACGAGCCCAGGATGGTGATTGCTCGTGGTCGCTTTCATGTTTAGAGAGTCTGAAAGCGGTAAGTGTACTCCATTGGTGTTCTTTTTCGTAAGTTAGTCTCCAAGGCTCGAAAAAGCATAAAATGATGCAAATGGAGAACTCTTCTAGCCGATGTGACTAGAGTATTCCTTTTTTGTAATTAGTCTACAAGGTCCGGAAAAGGGGTAAACTTATACCAGGTAGACGCCCTTTCAGATACGTTTAGCGAGCATGAAAGGAAGCAAGGTTGCTCGGCGATCTTTTCATTTTTTTTTTAGGAGTCAGAAAAGAGCTTAACAAAAACTCCCTAAGTGCCTTTTTCGTAAAAGGGATTGCTCGGCCCGAAAAAGGGGTAAAACTATACCGAACAAAAAGGGATTGATGAGAGCGAGAAAAGGTCTCAAGCATCGTCATGAGTGCGGAATACTGAATCCGGTGACATAAAGATTGTCAAAAAGGGGCAACGGCCAATGTGGTACGCAAACCGAGGTGATGAGTGGCATTTTGAAAAAATGCCCAAAAAGTATGGGGTGAGAGCGAGAAATGATCTCAAGCATCATCACGAGCACTAAAAACTGAATCCGACAATATCAAACTTGTCAAAAATGGATGACGGCCTATGTGGCATGCAAACTGAGGCAACGAGGGGGCATGGGAAAAATGCCCAAAAATATGGAGGTGAGAGCGAGAAATAATCTCAAGCGTCATCACGAGCGTGAAAAAATGAATCCGGCGATATAAGAATTGTTAAAACTGGAGAACGGTCGATGTGGAACGCAAATCGAGGCAGCGAGGGGGCATGGGAAAAATGCCCAAAAAATATGGGCGTGAGAGTGAGAAATGATTTCAAGCATGATCATGAGCACGGAAAAGAGAATCCGGCGATATAAGACTCGTAAAAAATGGAGAACAGTCGATGTGGCACGCAAACTGAGGCGATGAGGGGCATTTTGGAGAAATGCCCAAAAATTATGGGGGTGAGAACAAGAAATGATCTCAAGCATCATCACGAGCACGGAAAATTGAATTCGGCAATATAAGACTAGTAAAAAATGGACCACAGCCGATGTGGCACGTAAATCGAGGCTACGAGGGGCATGGGAAAAATGCCCGAAAGTTTTTGGTGAGAGCGAGAAATGATCTCAAGCATCATCACGGGCATGGAATATGAATCCGGCGGTGCAAATGGTGTGAAAAACGGAGGTCATAAGGACTCCATAATGGTCAAAGGAAATAACTAGGTTAAAAAATGGCTACAAATAAAGGTGAGCCCACCAAGCCAAGGATGCAGTGGTGGGGGAAATGATGACCCGCGAGGGAAGAATACTAGGTGTATCAAATCAAATCAAATATACAAGTGATATGTGACCTCAAAAATGGTTGAGATCACGCATGTGAAAAAGTCAGCAGGGTTAATGACCTACCCCCATGCTATGTGCATGGGGTTTGTGATTGTGGATCACATATGTGTTGGTTTGAACAATGGGATCATTGGAATACTGAGATAGATATGATGGGGAAGGTTCAAAATTATTGATCATGCCCCCTATCCTAGGGTCGAGGTAATCTATTATGCCCCCTAAATCAGAGGTGTTAATGTCGTGCAGATGTTTTCTTAGAGAGGGATCAATAGGGCATTGAGCAACTAATGGCGGGGGGGTATACCATGAGGCTGTGGGCCGTGGTGGCATACTGAAGTGATGATTGATGATGGGGGATTACTCTTGTGGGGTGGATTCCCCCAGTATCTCCGACGAGAATCGCGATGATGATGAGTAGGCAAGGTTTTGGGCCTGCCCCCATGTTGTGGACATGTGGTTTCCTCGTCAATTTGAAAGGGTTGAACATGTGTGTCAAAGGGATCAATGGAAGGGGATGACCGGACAGAGGGGTATCCAGTGGAAATCGTGTAAATGGTGTTAATTTCATCTGATGAGGAAGATGGTGGGGGATGAATTTCCTGAATGAGAAGAGGGGATATCTCTAGGTCGACGTTATTCAAATCGTACAGTGCTGCTCTATAATCTAGGAGATCGGGGAAGTGATATGAATAATGGCCATAGATTCCACATATTGCACAAGGATGGTTTGTGCGCAATTATTTATCACGAGGTTGAGGGGGGAGTTCTAGTTTTACTACTGGAACGTTGGTGTCGTCATCCAACATATTCATGTGTTCTTGAAGTGCTGGTAACTGTGGACATTGATGGGTGGCATGGCCTATGTCGTCGCACAAAGAGCACTTGGGGGGTATGCGGATTGTTGGGGGATTCTTCGCCAACTTGGGGGTCGCTGGGGGGGTGCGAGTTGTGGGTCCAGTGGTGTAGGTTTGTGGACCTATGCCCCCAGTGTTTCGAAGTGGTGGGGGAGTATAATTGGATGTTGATGTGGTGGCTGCTGTTGGAGGTGGTCGATTCTGGATGTTTGCTACACCAGGGGGTGGACGGTTAGAAGTATTGATGGGTTGCACCGGTTGTAAAATGACATTTGGTGTCGGAGGAGAGGTTGGGGCAGGTAGGTACCACACAGGTAGTCCTAATGTTAATCCTGTGAGATTAAGTGTAGCCATGAATGGTCTGCTGATGGTGCCTGAAGAGGGAAATAAAAATGGGATAGTATGAATTGGTGTGGCTCCTACGTGAGTTGGCACTGAGGGTGGTTGCGGGAGTAAAGGGGGTTGTTGTTTTGGTACCTGTGTGTTCTGCGAGAGGGTGCACAAATTAGATATCTTAGTTATCGGTAAAGGTGGTGGGATGGATTGGAATGTGGAAGTCATAGGTGATTCCGAGTATAATCTGGGTCTAACTGTGGAGACGAACGATGTAGGTGCATTATGAACTGGTTGTTCAATCATAGGGAGAACATTTTTAGGTGCAGTGGGGGTGTATTGGTTTCGACGTGTTTGGAGTTCATGTCGGATGATGACATCATAAGGAGATGATGACTACTTGAATCCATCGGTTGGTTTGTGTTGAATATTGTAACTTCTAAGAATATTATATTTGTACATTATTTATTCCGAAGATGTTCCATCTCTCCGAGGTGATTCTATTATGTATCCGGAGATGTTTATTCCTCCGAGGAGTTGTGGCAACTAGGGTTATTAGACCCACCATGTGGGGGTCGGCCCAGTCAGTTATAATAGGGTATTTAACCTAATGGTTAAATATGAGCCTACATGTACTTGTGTAAAATATATGTCAGAGTAGTGTATAAATAGAGGTGTGTTCCTCATTTGACACACTCACACACTTGAAAAGAGGAGCACTTGTCTGGGAGATTTGCTAAGGAGGATTAGAAGGAGGGAGCACATCTTGTATTTTGGTTTATCATCTTATTGAGGAAAGCATTGCTTTGTTTTCTACCCCATGAGGGTTTCCCAGGATAAATCTGTGTCTCTTGTGTTTATGCTATGCTTGTTGTTTCTTCAGTGATCCTGTATATTCTATTATTGTGAAATAGAATGTAATGATGCTATTTTATGTCTTAGCATATTGAATTTTAATAGTTTGTGTGTGCAGCACATGTGATTTGTTGTTGTGGTGCTGTGGTTCCTTAAGGAGGATCCAACGGACAAGTGTTCGCCACTCCTTGTGTGGGAAAAGCATTCTGTAGCACCATGGGTTGTGGTTGAGGAGGTGGCGCTAGTTATGCCGCGTGCCCTTGGTGTTGGGCGTCATCAGACCACAGTTGGCGTGCTCGCCCCAAATGGGGGCAAGTGTGTGTATAATGGTCGTATACCCCGCATATGGAACATGGGTGGTTTGTTCGTAAATTGGGGTTCTTACCCTGTTTCGGTGGTCGATCAGGGTTTTGGTTGGCGGGGGTAGCATTGTTGTTGTTTGGAGGATAAGTCTGAGCGATTGGACGTTGTGGTGCAGCAAGGATTACCTATGGTGGGAAATAAGCCGTTGGGGCTTGTGAGTGAACAGGAGCATGTGTGGCCTACTGATGGTAATATGTAGGGTGTGCAACCAGAGGTGGATAGGCTGAAAGTGCATGACCATAACACTGTGGTGGACATGGGGGTCGATGAGTGTGGTGGGGGTGGGCTATGGGAGCATACAAAGTTGTAGCTCCATAGTGAGATGTGGCCCGCGAAAGATCGGGGCCGTTATTATTGCGCATAATGGAAAATGGTTGGTTGTGGGACGCAACTTGTCTAATGATGCCATTGGCAACATGGGATGCCCCCGGCGCGTCAGTCCGGGAGGAATCACTGCGGGGAGTGTTAGGTAAAATGGTATATAGGTAGCCACACTGGGCGTAGATCAGATCAAACTGCTGGGCTTTTAGAATGGCTTCTTCTTCCAACTGGGGTCGTTTAGAAGCTACATCCTTGGCTATGAGGGGTAGGAGTGATTTGAGAAACCAATCCAAAAATATACAGTCGTCCAGTTTTATCTTACAGAGGCTACGGCGCTTGAGCCACTCATGGATATGGTCAGTGATGTGGGTAGCTGTGTTTTGTCTACAGGACAACAATATTTCAACTCCTGCATCATAGCGTACAGGTAGCTGAAAAAATTGAAGGAAAGTGGAGGCGAGGCACGTAAATGTATGGTGGGTCCCATGTGGTTGTTCAATGTGCCACTTGGCTGCAGAGCCAGTGAACGTTCATTGCAACAGTCTTAGTCTAATGGAGTCATCCACTATGGAGTTAGATAAACACCATAGGTGAAATGACATTATGTGGTTTTGGGGATCTTCCCCAGGTTTTCCTTCAAACTTCGAGATGTCCGAGGGAAGCTTTGTGGGAATGGGGGGCCAAGTGGGGTCATGTCTAATAGGATCATTAGTTAGTCTTGCCAAGTCTGGCAAATTCAAACTTGCCAGAAATGGTAGACTGGCCGAGGGGTGTGATGTAGTGGCTGGGACATAATTGTTAATGGTAACATTATGTAGTGGTCCAGTGGCCCCTAAGGGTATGTTAGGTATGGAAGGTATATGTGCTCCAACCGATGTGGTGTGGGAAAGGCCAGCGCTCCCAAGTGCAACATGGGTTGCAGAGGGGTTAGGAATAGTGCCAGGAATTCCTGGGATCTGGGTTGTGGTAATGAGAGGGGGTGTGACCCTATGTTGGGCATACCCATAATAGGTGGTGGCCCTGTGTTGGGCATACCTAAAGGGAGAATAGCCCCTATATTAGGCATGCCTAATGGGGTTGTTGTTACCATGGGTGGCACAGTAGTAGTAGGGTTTGTCGATGTATCTCCAATAGTACTGGTGAAAAGGGGATCGTATGGTGATCCATCCATGGGGTTGGTTGGTGATATTTCAGTAGGGTTTTCGGATTCAACCTCAGAATCATATGTGAAGTGAGGTGTGTCAGAATCGGATGACTGTGTGTTTGGATGATGACGTGTCGAGTCAAGGGATAAGACTCTACGTCTATGACGTGTAGAGCCAAGTGTAGCGAACTAAGGGGGTTGACCCTGAAGACGACGAGATCGTCTTAAATTCTCAATGGTGAGAAATATTTAAAAATTTAAGTGTAAGGTGGTGACGTAAAACACTTGAAACCCTAATGCAACAATGAGTGCAAGAGGGGAGTGAAAAAATAAAGGCTCTCAGGCCAACAACCAACCTCAAAAAGCACTTATTATAGCATCTGTGCTATAATAAGTGGAGGGATGCAACAAAATTGATCAGAATACCAAAAGTCAAATAGTTCCTAGAAAAAAGGGGTGTTACTAGACCAAAGGTGGGTAATGTATCATGCAAATACTTAACTAGAAGTATTGTGAGTCAACAAACGATATCCTCTGCAAGGTGATGAAATCCAAGTCAAACAATATAGAGTGTTGAATCAACGGTTAGATATCCCCCTACCGGGAGGGATACCGGGTAGACAATCCTAAAGAGTGGCAACTAGGATACTCTGTTCATGACACGTTCGGTTGGGTGAATCTGCAATTTGGTTCTATCGCCGCTGTACACCCTCTTGGGTGTACATCGAGAACTTCGAAAGGTATCCTTCGGTTACTGAATGGATTGCGGTATTCCACTCAGACTTCCGGAACCAGTCTGGCTACTTCAACCCTCCTAAGGGAGAGGAATTCCCGATAAATTGGTTGATAATCGTGTCAAAATTATAAGGGATTTTGGTACCGTAGAGGACAACCACTATGTTTCAAATGTAATAATTGAGGGGTGTTATTGGAACACCTATCCCCTCAATACTACCTAACTACAAAAAAATTTTAAGCGCTCCCCAAGTGGGGTTAAAATTTTGTTGAGTTTAAGGTAAATTTTAAGGCTCAGTTTAAATTATGTGGCAGAGTGGGTGCAAGTGTGGTATTTAAACTGAAATTGATTTGCCTCGCTTGGGCGATTGATTACAAATAAAAGAAAAGACGCTTCCAGTTTTGCAAAAAATAAAGGCGTTTTTGAAATGTAAATGCTTGAAAAAAATATTCAAAAATAATGGATCTTTGAAATAATTTAAAGGGAAGCAAATAACATAAATATTTCAAGAAATAAATGGATCTCTTAAAAGTTTCTTGGGCAAAGTATTGAGCAAATAAACAGTAAAACCTTGATCTAAATAAAATGCAGAAAATCTTTCTTTCAATGACTGAAATTTTTTAAAAAGAATTTTAATGGAGCATATATAAATAGTAAAAGATTTAATATGGCTAAAAAATGCAGAAAATTTAATGTTGTAAAATATGCTAAATGGGCAGAAAATACAGCAAAAACTATTTTCAAAAAATTGGCCGAATTCAAAAAAATTGCATCGCGGGTTTTGGGAAAACAACTGCGATGTGCAGTGTGGGTTTCAGCCATGCAGTCGCGATGTGCAGCGCGGGTTTCGGTCGCAAAGCCGCAATGTGTAGCGCAGGTTTCGGTCACACAGTCACGATGTGTAGCGTGACAAATGGCCGCGAAGCCGCGGCGCACCACGCGGAAAAAAGCCGCGAGGTCGCGATGAGCCGTGCGACTGTCAGGCGAAAAGTTGCGAGGCAAAAGCCGAAAAACAGACGCCGAAAAATGAACCCGAAAATGGAAATTTCAGGCTGTTAATGGCAATAGAAAGGGCCAAGATCTAGATCAACAATGGATATGTTGTCTAAGATGGAAAATCTATGAATTAAAATGATTACAACTAACAAAAA
The DNA here is from genome assembly GCA_027924585.1 of Larix kaempferi. Taxonomy (NCBI): domain Eukaryota; kingdom Viridiplantae; phylum Streptophyta; class Pinopsida; order Pinales; family Pinaceae; genus Larix; species Larix kaempferi. The sequence goes on along the minus strand of BSBM01000397.1, from coordinate 10,295,578 downwards.
CTAAGATCTAAAGCAAAAAACTAAGATCTAAGAATTCGAAGCCAACGAAGTCGCCAAAAACTGTTGGCTTGGTTTTGCAACTAAGCTTTGTGCAATGGGCACCTATCAACAATGTGATAGCAGTTTCAATATTGAAAGCAAAAACAATTATAAATTAAATCTAAATCTAAACTAGCATGTGCATATAACAAATATTTTTTTTTTAAAAACGATTCAAGAACAAGAAATAAAAGAATAGGTGTTTTATATTAAGATACCTCAAATGGTGAGGATTTGTGTTGAGCAACTCCCAAGGTGAGTAGCTTCAAGCTCCAAAGGTCTCTTCTCCAAGATGATGAAAATGGCCAAAAGTCTCATGAGATATTTTGACAGCGTGAGGATAGGATGATGGATGGATGGAAAGTGAGGAGCCCCTACCACCTTTTTATAGTTTTTGGTGGTGGGGAATACCATTATAGTTTTGAGGAAACCAATGGTATTGACCAACATGGTTTAGGTACCTTTTCCCTCCTTTTTCCTTTTTTGAATATTTTGAATATTTTTATTCCCTTTTTAATATTTTTGGGAATTATGGACCCTTTTTTAGGGTTTTTTATGTTTTTTGAGGAAAAATATTCATTTTGAGGGGGAAAAGGGGTGTATTATGGTCTTTTGGTGATCTTTTGATGGCTTTAGAGGCTCAAATGGTGGAAAAGTGGACAAATGGGTCATGTGAATAAGGAAATGAGCTAGTGAGCACCTTTTGGGTGTTAACACATCCTAGGACTAATTACGTGCCTAGCACAACCTGCAAGATATCCCAGGGAGTTATTATATGCCACGGACAAAACCTAGCAAGAGCATTTACCAGATCTCCCAGGGAGCTATTATATGCCATAGGAAAAACCTAGCAAGAGTATCTGTAAATATCCCAAGGCGCTATTATATGTCCTTCCAAGCAAAACCTAGCAAGAGAATTTGCCAGACCTCCCAGGGAGCTATAATATGCCATCGACAAAACCTAGCAAGAGTGTCTGCAAATCTCCTAGGGTGCTATTATATGCTTATCTACACAACCTGTCCACGGCCACAGAGTATCAACCTGATACTCACCATACATCATCCTGATGTACATCACATGATCATCCTGATCATCATCATAGCATCGTCCCGATGCATATCATCCAAAGTATCATCTTGATACTCACACATGATGATCCTAATCATACAATGCATCCACCTGATGCATAAAATGTATCCACCTGATACAGATCATCATACATGATCCACCTGATCATATAATGTATCATCATATATGATCCACCTAATCATACACTGTATCCACCTAATACACATCATCATACATGATCCACTTGATCATACAATGTATCCACCTGATACATATCATCATATATGATCCACCTGATCATACAATGTATCCACCTGATACATATCATCATACATGATCCACCTGCTCATATCAAGCATCCAACATGATGCGTACATAAATGCATGATCCAACTGATCATATCAAGCATCCAACATGATGCATACATAGAGCAGTAACTGGAGCATCGTCCTGATGCTCTTCACACAGCACTTACATCCACAGCCATGGGAGGACCCGCCTGCCACCATGCTTGGAAGGGCTCCTGCAAATGTGACCCATCACTTCTTCCTCGAAGTATCTTCAATATGAAGAACACCAAGCCTCTCTCTGAAGTATTCAAACTTCACTCTGGCTAGTGGTTTCATCAACACATCCACAACTTGCTCATCCGTCACAACATACAGGAGATTCACTGCTCCTCTATGCACCATATCCCTGATATAGTGATATTTGATCTCAATGTGCTTCGACCTGTTGTGGAACACCGGGTTCTCAGACAGCTTCACACAACTCTGGTTGTCACAAAAGATACCAGTAGCATCCAATGGGAGATCAAATAACTCAAACAGTAGCTTCCTAAGCCATACTGCCTCACAACTAGCTGAACAAGTTGCAACATACTCTGCTTTGGCTATACTTAGTGCTACGTAGGACTGCTTCCTGCTAAACAAGGAGATCACACCTGATCCCATACTGAAGCAACACCCAGAAGTTCTCTTCCTATCTGCAACACTGCCTTCCCAGTCCGAATCAACATAACCCTGTAGGTTAAAATTTTGATTCACATCATACTTGAGCCCATAGTCAATTGTATCCTTCAGGTACCTCAGAATATGCTTTCAGCAACCAGGTGAACACCTCTGGGATCTGTCAAGAACTGGTTCAATGTGTTCACCGCAAAAAAAATATCTGGTCTTGTGTTCGTCAGGTACATCAATGACCCAATCATCTGACGATACACAGTGACATCAATCGGATCAGATGAAGCATCACACAGAAGCTTCAGGTTCGATGTCATAGGTGTGGCCATGGCCTTGCAGTCCATCATCCTGAACCTCTTTAGGATCTCTACTGCATACTTCCATTGTCCAAGGAAGATTCCATCTGTACTCTGCCACGCCTCCATACCTAGAAAGTAGTACATCATCCCGAAGTCCATCTCGAACTCGGAAACAAGATTCCTCTTGGTATCGGCAACCAATCCATCCTCGCCTGTAACAAACAGGCATCCACATACAGAAGTAGTATCAGAGGATTGCCTTCCTCAACCTTGTAGTAAAGGTTGGAATCTGCTTTACTCTCAGTAAAGTCCAAACTAGATAGAAAGTTGTCTATCCTACCATACCAAGTCCTAGGAGCTTGCTTCAAGCCATACAAGGCTTTCTTCAACCTACACACATATGACTCCCTGCCATGTGTCTCAAAACCAAGTGGTTGCTCCACATACACTTCCTCCTCGACTACACCATTCAAAAAAGATGTCTTGAAATCCATCTGGTGTATCCTCCATTTCATCAATGCAGCCAGAGCAAGTACTAATCTGATGGAAGTGTACCTGGATACAGGGGAAAAAGTCTCTTCATAGTCTATTCCTTCTTTCTGGGAGAAGCCATGAGCTACAAACCTCGCTTTGTATTTCTCCATGATACCATCTGCAGCATGCTTGATCTTATAGATCCATTTGGAAGTCACAACATACTTCCCTTCAGGTCTTGGGACCACATCCCAAACATCATTCTTCATGATCAACTGGCACTGCTCTATCATGGCATCCTTCCATCACTTCATCCCAGATGCTGGGAACTTCTGATTCTTCAATATCTTCAATAGATAGTTTTGTTGCTGGAACAAATGTTGTAGTCCTTCTTTTGTAGGTGATGGTATACGATCTTTCGTACAAAACAAGTTAAATTGCATTATTAAAGACATTTCATAGTTTTCAGAACAAATTCTTACACATAAATAAATATGTCATATAGTCATGCAATTATTTTAGCCAATGATTCAATACAACATTTATCCATATCCCGTAACTTTCTTGATGCCTTCCAATCTCTACCAGAACATTGTTAAGAGTGTGCACAACTCCCAACATGTCAGCAAATAGGTTTCATTCTAGATAAGTAGCAATGGAATGTTGTACAGTGCCATAGGCCACTTACCCATTACATGCATATTAGTAGTATACTGTTCATTAATGCAATTATTCTAATATGCATGATACACAACCTAATTCTAGGAACATAAGTATTTGCGTCATTTGAACAGTATTATTTAAACAATCAAATATACAATAAATTACAATTCAAATACTTATCTTTGTTTGTTTGTTGGGTGGAATCCCTCTTGATCTTTGCTGGAATTACTGAAGTGTGCTCTCTCTTGATCTTTGCTTCCTAGATTACTTGTCCTTGAACTTATATCCATCCTCGATCACTATGCATGCTTACTAGTATCATCATTGTGTTATCCTCGAGATCTCATACATAATCATACATTCATTAGTATAATCTTAATACTATCAAAACACAGATAATAAGCATTAGCATTCAAAGTTTCAGGGAAGACTTCTCTTACTCATGCATATTCATATTTGACCATAGAACTCTTGGTTAGTCATATCATCAATCAAGGTAAGAGACATAATATGCATAAACCCTAGATTACTCAAACTTGTAACTTGAGTAATCATTATCAATCATACAAAAGTATAAGATCCTTACATAGGGTAGGATTCTAACTTTATATAGGAAAAACATACCTGGTCATCATATTTGCTAGTTATGTCTAGCAATGCTAGTTATGTCTAGCAATGTTTTTCTTGTTCTCTTCAATGACCTGCATAACTCATAAGTTAACCATTATAGAACCAAATTATACATACCTCTATGTGATCCATGACTATGGATGAGTTTTTTTCTACATATCACCATGGTCTTGATCTTAGAATTTGATATGTACCTTCATGTTAGCGGATAACATTCTCCTCATACAACACCACAGTGCTTTAGTACAATCATAAGTGTCATAACCCTAATCAATGAATGTCTTCTATCATGCATTCATACTTTTAATAGGGTGATAAGACAAGTCTAAAATTAAACAAGATTGTTACTAAACTCAATAACATGAAGACAATCATATTATAAACTTAATCATGAACATATTTCAAAACATACCTATAAGTCATACCTATCAGATTGCTTGTAGTAGTTGTTGTTGTTGTTCCTTTTGTTCTTAGGACAATCTGAGGAAAAGTGTCCTCTTCTTGGTATGTGCTGTGAGAGCTTGATATTTATTCTCCATCTTCTCTTCTTGAGCTATAATCTGAGCTTCTTCCTGTGAGCATTATTCCCACAGCTTACTGAAAGAGATAAGTTTCTTCCTAGCACAAATTCCTTGGATGAAGGAATCCCATGACATAGGAAGGCCATTAAGAGTGGTCATTACCACTTCTCCATTCTCTATAACTTCTCCCACAGCTTCAAGTTGTTCTTTTATCTGGGAGACCCTTGAGAAATAAGACTGCATGGTCTCCGCATTATGGAACTTGATATTCTTCAATTGATTCCTCAAGGTCATCTTCTGATTTATATTCTTTCCTTCAAATAGCTTGGTCAAGGAATCAAACATCTCCTTAGGTATCTTCAGAGATGACACATGTGGCATGAGATGGTTTTTGATAGAATCAACAATGATCCTTTTAGCTTTGACTAAGTTCCTCTTGTGTAAGGCCTTAGTCTCTTCTCCCTCTGGGACAAGAACCCCTTCACTTATGTAGGTGTCCAACTCACTCTCTTCTAGAATTAACCCAATCCTATACTTCCATGCTCGGAAGTTATCAGCCCCTTCAAGCTTATCCTCAAGCTTGGTGTGGTGAGACATCTTAAAGAGTACTTCAAATGGAAATAGAAAAGATTTAGGTCTTACCACTTGATTTGTAGAAATCTAGATCTGGAGCTGGATTATGATTTGTCAGAGAAACCCTAAAAATTCAAACTTTGAATTTCAAACTTCTAAAAGGATAGAAAGATGGGACTTGATGAGATGATCAAGCTGGTATACTCAGAATTTGAAAACTGCAAAGTTTCACCCTTCAAATTTGCTTTTCAAACTTCTGGATTCACTAGGGAGGACCCTGAATTAGGGTTTGATTTTCCCGGAGCTTCATCCATCCAAAAATTTCGATCTTGGTCTCTAAACTTCGATTTTTCATAGGAGCTTCCATCCATGGTCTCAGTTTTCAGAAATTTCAACTTTTGCAGAAGCCCAAATTTCCAGCTTCACTGGACAGGACCCCAAACTAGGGTTTGATTTTCCCGGAGCTTCACCCAACCAAAAAGTTTGATCCAAAGCTTTGATACCATGTTAATTTTTTAGCATTAATTCAATATACTCCAAGATCTTTACTGAGAGAATAACATGTACAGCATATCAATCACAACAAGCAATCACATGAGACAATAGACACACAGATTTTCCTTGGGGAAAACCATAAAGGTGAAAAACCCCAATAACTTCCTCAGAGATAGATAGAGCAATGATACAAAACCCAAGCATAAGAGATAGTCTCCTAGCAACAGCTTCTCCTCCTCCACTATTGCGCCACCCTCTAATGAGTGTATAAGTGAGAAAGTGAATGATCAAATAGAGTGCCTCCCGCACTCTATTTATACTTGACTTGACTTGCCTAATAACCTTTACTAAATCGGCCTCAACTTAACCACTTAACATAATGCTGACAAGGCCGACCCCCATTATGGTGGTCTAATAACCCTTTAACCCACATGACTTATACAGGGCCGACCCCATCAAGGTGGTCTAATAACCCATAAAGTACAAGTTACGACACTTACAATATAAATTACGACACTTCCGTATAGAGGAATAGTAACATCTCTATAGGAATACAATATACATAAGTGAAATACATTCCGAAATTACATATACATCAAAAACAAATGGCTATTGAAGAATATGCAAACAAATTACTAGAGATGATGAGATATGTCAAGTATATCAGAGATGATACAGTGAAAATTTAACATTTTCTAAGTGGACTACCTCATTCATATAAAGACAGAATTGAGTTTGATGAACCTCAAACTCTAGATGAGGCCATGAGAAAGGCCAAGTATTTTTATGATCAAAACAAAATCAAAGATGATTTCCAAAAAGAATGGAAGGACAAGAAAATGAGAAGTTTGACAAAAGGAGGAAGGGGTTCAAACCTCCTCATATTAGAAATCAACAAAGTTAGCCACCATAAGATGTGACTAAGACAACTAGAATGGTGAGAGACAAGCCAAGAGACCCAAAGGATCCAAAAGATCCACTTCATTGTTGGGGATGTGGAGAGGACCATATGCTTAGGAACTGTCCACATTGGAATGGGAGTGTAAGGCAAGTTCACAACATCCAAGGAGATGAAACTATGGGTCAAGTGGGAAGGACCATCCCTAGAATATATGCAACATTAGAGGACCTCCAAGTATACCACCAATCAAATGTGGTTGAATTTGAGGGTGATATTGCTAAGCAATATGTTTATATTTTGATTGACCTTGTATCTACTCACAATTATATCACTCCTAAAATTGTTGATATTTGTGCTTTTAAGAAATTAAAGCATAGTAAATCATGGTTAGTTCAACTAGCCACCAGAACCAAGACGAAAGTTAGTGAAATAGTAGATAAATTTCCATTATAGATGGATGGGCTATTCACTTATGAAAATATGAATATTATGCCACTTGGTTCCTATGATATTCTCATTGGAATGGACTAGTTAGAAGCACACAGATTTAAACTTGACTGATACAACAAGACTTTTGAATGCATGGATGAAGAAGGAAACCAAAGAGTCGTAAAAGGAATTCCAAAGGTGATTTTTGTTAGGAGTATTTCAGCCATGCAACTGAATAAGTTATGTATGAAGGATTTTCAATTGTATGCCACCTATGTTTTGGAGACAATATAAAATGAATTTTCCAAGTTGGAGGACTATCATGTGTTGGAAGAATTTAGGGATGTGTTTCCTAATGAGATTCCAGGACTTCCTCCAAAGAGGGAAATTGATTTTACAATTGATCTTTTGCTAGGAGCTACAGTAGTGTCCAAAGAACCTTACAGGATGAGTACACCAGAATCGCTAGAATTAAAAATGCAATTACAAGAGTTGTTGAAAAATAAATATATCATGACAAGTGTGTCCCCATGGGGAGAACCCATGCTATTTGTGAAAAATAAATATGGAACACTTATGTTATGTATTGACTACAAGCAGTTGAACAAAGCCACTTTGAAGAACAAATACCCATTACCTCGAATTGATGACAATTTTGATCAAATGAGAGGGGGAAAGGTATTTTCAAAGATTGACTTGAGGTCTAGTTACCAACAGGCAAGAATCAAAGAGGAGTATATTCATAAGAGAACCTTTATAACAAGGTATGGGCACTATGAGTTTGTGGTGGTACCATTTGGTCTCACGAATGCACCAGCTACATTCATGTGTCTCATGAATAGTGTTCTTATAAAGTACAAGTTTGTTCTTGTTTTTCTAGATGACATTATTATCTATTCTAAGAATGAGTAAGAGAATGAAGAAAATTTGAGAATGGCCTTTCAATTGATAAGCGTGTTGAAGAATGTATCTTCGGAAGATATTCTTATTGTATTTTTATTGTACTTCCTTCGGGGAATATTCATATTGTAATTGATCATGTAAAAAACCTAAAAGAAATCAAGTAAAATAGACAAGTCGGCCCCACATAAATCAGTGGGTAAAATGCCCCAAACAATGGGCAAAAATTCCCTAGTGAAGTTGTCCCTATAGTGAAAAATTCATCCAAAATGAAGTATAAATAAAGGGGGTCGAATTCCTCATTTGGATCATCAATCACTCAAGCAAGTGAGTCGCATAACAAGAGAGACGAGGACAAGTTCACTAGAGGAGAAGAGTAGTTTCATTATGAAGACATATTATCTTCGGTTTTTCTATCTTATATATTCTCAGGATATTTGTGGAAGAGATTTAGCTCTTCGTTGTACTAGTTTGACATGGTACTTGCTGACGAATCTATATTGAAGAAGTTGTTGGGTTTTATTCCCTTGAAGGGTTTCCCATAGGAAAATATTTGTGTCTCTTTTGTACGATGTGCTTTTTATATTTCAATGATCCTATTGCTTATCGTGATATATTATAAATTGATTAAAAATATAACCTAACTACAATTCAAGTACAAATTCTAACATGGTTTGAGAGCTAGCATGAAAGAAGACATTGTGCAGTTGAAACTGTCGAAAGTGAAAACTAGATTTTTCTGTTCCAGAAGCTTTTCCCCATAGATTGGCCTGAAAAGGAGTTCAAATCAATTCTCCCTAGGAGGGTGCATTTTTCTATGGAAGAAGATTCCATATCCGAGAATTTTGAATTTTGACCTAATCACTGCCGCTCGGGAAAATCAGGGCATCATATTTTTTATATTTCTATCCACATATTTTGAAGAAGGAAGGTTTGCTCAAATATCCTTAGGGAGGATCATTTCTCTCTCAATTCATATTTGCAAGATTCCAAAGTTGTAAAATTAGGGTTTCTCTGACAAATCCTAGGTCAACCAGTAAGTAGATTTCAAAAGGCATTAAAGCAAGCACTTGGTTGGAGCATCTCCATTGGTAAGCACTATTATCTTTATTTCTATTTGAGGTTCTCATTTTATCAAGATGAAAAACAAAACCAATCTTCAGGTTAAGCTTGAAGGAGTTGATAACTTCTGATCCTGGAAGTATAGAGTACTTAACATTATAGAAGAGAATGATTTGGACAACTATGTTAAGGAGGAAGTTGTAGATCTAGAGGGAGATGAAGACAAGGACAAACACAAGAAGAATATGGTTAGGGACAAAAGGATCATTACTGACTCCATCAAGGATCACCTGAACCCCTATGTTTCATCCTTGAAGATTCCTAACGATATGTTTGATGCATTGACTAGACTATATGAAGGAAAGAACATTAATAAGAAGATGACCTTGAGAACTCAACTCAAGGGCATGGAGATGCAGAACTCAGAAAGTATCCAATCCTATTTCACAGGGGTCTTTTAAATTAAACAACAGCTAGAAGCTATTGGATACATTGTTGAAGAAGCAGAATTGGTGATGAATACATTGAACGATCTCCCAAGATCATGCGAATAATTCATTCAAGGGATTTGTTATAGAAGGAAGCTCATCAAATTCAGTAGGCTATGGAAGGATTGTACATAAGAGGAATCCATAATTGAAGCCAAAGAAGATAATATGGGTGAAGATAACAATCAAGCCTTAACAACTCATGCAAAGAAGGAAAAAATAAAGAAAGAAGAACACCATCACAAGAATCCTAGAAGATTCCAAAAGAATCATAGACCTCATAAGGACTACTCAAATCATAGATGCTACACCATAACAAGAAAGGAAAGAAGAAGAGGTATTGTTCTCATGACGCGGAAGATGATGAACTAGTTTAGAAGAAAGAAAGGGAAGATTACTCAAGTGATGAAGAATATGTCTTGTTTTCAACACTCACAGGGTAAAATTTTTTATGATATAGTAGTAATTGAAGATAAAGAGGGAGGATTGTACAAATTAAAGGGCCAACCAGATCAAGCATTAGTTCATGACACTATGGAAACAAGTGAACTATGGCACATAAGGCTTGCATATGTATACACTATAAGGCTTTACCGACCGTAAGAAAAATGATGACTAGTCTACCCGAGATCTAGACAAAAAATGATGGTGTATGTAAAGGATGTGAAGAATCCGTTTCCAAGCAAAAGAAGATCTTGAATCCATTACTTGAGGACCAAGGATGAAGACTTCAGAAAGTTCCAGACTAGATGAAGAAGAAGATCAAGGTCTTCATAATTAGATGATGGAGTAGAGTACGCTTCCAGAAACTCTAGTGACTTCTGCAAGGAGGAAGAAACCAAGAGGGAGCCTACAAAACACATGAAAGATAAGTATTTATTGTCATTTGAATTCCTAATTATTTTGAAGGATATTTCTCATAATAGTTACATATGGATCTGTGATACAGTTTTCTTTTATGCATTTATATATGACTAAGATTGACTAGCAATAGGATCATGTAGTGCATGTCATGAGTAAGTGGCCTATAGCGTTGCACAACATCCCATGAGCTATTCTAGGATGAAACCTCTTTGCTAACATGTTGAGAGCAGTGTAGACTCTTAATCGTATGTCTTGGTAGAGATGGAAGGCATCTATATAGTTACTATGTGTATATGCAATATGGATGAGTGTTGTGCTGAGGCATTGATTAAAATGCATTGTTACATAATTGTGTGAATTATGAATTTATCATTAAAATGATTTGATGATTATGATATGTTACTAATCATACCACTAAATTTAACTTGTAGGAAAGTTCGTGTGCTATGACCTACTAGAGAAGGATGATGATACTTGCTCCAAAGAACAAGTAATGATTGTTCAGCAGATTTACAAAATCAAGCATACTACAGAGTACAAAGCAAGGTTCCTGGTTTCTCTCAGAAAGAGGGAATCAATTATGACAAGACGTGTGCTCCTATAGCAAGATACGCTTCGATTAGAGCTATACTTGCGATAGATGTAGTGATGAAGTGGAAGGTATACCAAATGGATGTGAAGATAGAATTCCTGAATGGTGTAGTAGAAGATTAAGTGTATGTAGAGAAACCACTAGGATTTGAGACACATGACAGGCAGACACATGTGTGCAAATTGAAGAAAGCCTTGTACGGTTTGAAATAGGCACCCAAGACATGGTACGACATGATTGACGAATTGTTAACGAGCTTGGGATTTACCAAGAATAAAGTAGATTTCAACCTTTACTTCAAGGTTGAGAATGGAAAACTAGTGGTACTAATTTTGTATGTAGATAACATGTTCCTGACAAGAGACAAGAAGCTCATTGCAGAAACTAAGAAGAAGTTTGCCGCAAAGTTTGAGATGAAATACCTGGGTATGATGCACTATTTATTAGGTCTTGAGGTGTGGCAGAATCCATAAGAGATTTTCCTTAGCCAAGGAAAATATGCAATAGAGATCCTGAAGAGATTCATGATGATGGATTGCAAGGCCATGGACACACTAATGGCATCAAATTTGAATTTGTTGTGTGATAATTCTTCAGAGACAATGGATACCACACTATACAGACAGATGATTGGTTCGTTGATGTACTTGAAGAACATGAGGCCAGATATATGCTTTGCGGTGAAAACATTGAGTTAGTACATGGTAGAGCTGAGACATGTTTACCTAATTGTGGAAAAGCATGTGTTGAGGTACCTGAAGGGTACGATTGACTATGGGATCATATATACGACAGATTAGAGGATTGAAATACATGGTTATGTTGATTTATATCAGGCTGGAAATGTCACATACATGAAGAGAACTTCAGGATGCTGCTTCAATTTGGGATCAAGAATGATATCCTAGTTTAGTAGGAAGCATACTAGTGTGGCACTCAGTATAGCTGAAGCATATTACATGGTAGCTTTTTCAGATAACTGTGATCCAGTATGGCTTCATAAGTTACTTATAGGATTGTTTGATCTCGAGTTAGAGGTGACTTGTAGTTTCTGTGAAAACCATAGTTGTGTGAAGTTGTCCAAGAACCCAATGTTTCATGAAAATTCGAAGCACATCGAGATCAGTTACCACTATATCATGGATATGGTGGAGAGAGAAGTGGTGAAGCTCCAATATGTGGTGAAAAATGAGAATATATTCGATGTGTTAAGAAAGCCTCTATAGAGAGTGAATTTTGAATACTTCAGGGACAATCTTGGAGTTGCCCATATCAATGTTCCTCGAAAGAGGGAGTGATGAGTGACATAGCACATGTAAGACACGGGTAGTCACTTAGTGACATAATTTTTGCTCATGGGTGGGTATCCACTTGAGGTGATGTTGTAGTAGGTGGTCACTTCGGTGATGTAATGTGTTCTCTCAGACTATAGTCACGAGCATGCAGTAGGTAGTCACATTGGTGATGTAATTGATCCTCGTAATTGTTGGTGCTTTGTCGGGCATACCCGACATGTGTGAAGACGCAGGTAGTCACTTAGTGACATAATTTGTGCTCCTAGGATGTTCTCCACATGATGTGACGTGATAGCGGGTAGTCACTTTGGTGACATAATTTGTGCTTCTAGGATGTTCTCCACATGATGTGACGTGATAGCGGGTAGTCACTTTGGTGACATAATTTGTGCTCCTAGGCTACACTCATGAGTTTCGTGTTTCCAAGATGTGCGAAGACGTAGGAAGTCACCTAGTGACGTAATTTGTGCTCCTAGGATGTTCTCCACATGATGTGATGTGATAGTGGGTAGTCACTTTAGTGACGTAATTTGTGTTCCTATGCTACACTCATGATATGATGCTCGTATGTTGTTCTTGTATATCTTTCAACAATCCTATTGCTTATTGTGATATAGTATAAATTGACTAAATATCTAACCTTACTACTATTCAAATACAAATTCTAACAAAGGAAGCATAAGCTGAGAAAATGTGACTTTTATAAAAATAAAATTCATTATTTGGGTCACATTATCTTAGAGGAAGGAATATCTGTGTACCCTGAGAAGATTGAATCCATTATGAACTGGCCAACTCCAAGGAACGTGACAAATGTGAGATCCTTTATAGGACTTGCTAGTTACTATAGGAGGTTCATTGAAGGATTTTCCAAGGTTGTTAATCCAATTAATTCCTTGTAGAAGAAGGGAATGAAATTTGAGTGGAAACCAAGATGTGAGGAAATATTTCAAGAGTTGAAGAAGCTTCTCATGAGTGCACCAATTAATTTAAAATTGCAGACCTAGAAAAATACTTTGTGGTGTGTACTGATGCATGCAATCATGGACTTGGAGGAGTTCTTATGCAAAAAAACCATGCAGTATGCTATGAGTCAAGAAAGTTGAAGGAGAATGAGAAGAACTATGCCACACATGATTTAGAACTTGCATCCATAGTGCATGCTTTAAATATGTGGAGGCACTACTTAATGGGAAGAAAATTTGAGTTAAGGACAAACCATTATGGTATGAAATATTTGTTTGAGTAGCCAACATTAAATGATAGGAAAGCTAGATGGTTGTAATTTTTGTGTGAATTTGATTTAGAGATAAAACACATAAAGGGGAAAGAAAATAAGGTGGTTGATGCACTAAGCAGAAAATTACATGAAATGCATATGGAAACCCTTAGTACCTGCCAATCAGATTTGAGGTAGCAGATTGTTAGCTGTATTGTTGAAGATGAAATGTATGTGCAGATAAAGGACAAATTGCAATAGCATAACTTTGAAAAGAGGTATGAAGGGTATCATTTGGAAGGTGGAAAAATTATTACTTATAAGAATAGAAATTATATTCCAAATGTGGTAGACTTGAGGAGGATTGTTATGGATGAAATCCATAATGCTCCATATTTCGGTCACCCGAGATATAAACAAACAATTGCTACAGCCATAAAACAATATTTATGGCCAAGGATGAAGAAGTATATTGCGGAATACATTTGTAAGTGCATGAAATGTCAGTAGGTGAAGGTTGAAAACCAACACCCAATAGGTTTATTGCATCAATTGCCAATTCTAGAATGGAAATGGGAGATAATTTCCATGTATTTTATTATGGGTTTGCCGATGAAAATAAAGAACCATGATTCCATCATGGTGGTGATGGAAAAGTTAACAAAGGAAGCACATTTTATACCAGTTAAGTACACATATAAAACCGATCCCATTGCAAATATTTTCATGGAGAAAATTTTCAAATTGCATGGATTTCCTAAGGTAGTAATTTCTGATACGAATACCAATTTCACTTCAAATTTTCAGAAAGGTCTTTTTGCGGATTTGGGAATGCAACTGAACTTTAGCACATCATACCATCCTCAAACATATGGGAAAACCAAAAGAGTAAATTATATACTTGAACACATTCTTTGCATCTATGTAATGGAAAAACCATCCAAGTGGGAGGATTATCTACTTGGTAGAGTTTGCATATAATAACGGGAAACAAGGATCATTGGGCATTAGTCCATTTGAGGCTTTGTATGGTTAGAAGTGTAGGACACCAGTGACTTGGGATAATCCAATAAAAAAATTGTAATTGGGCCAAAATTGCTTAAGGAAATGGAACAAGAGGTTGCAAGGATCAGACAGAATTTAAAAGAAGCCCAATATAGAGAGGAAAGCTACGCAGATAAGCATATGGTGCATAAGGATTTTAGTGTTGGGGATCACGTTTACCTTAGAGTGAGGCCAAGGAAGAGTTCCTTGAATCTTGGGAGTTCTTCCAAGCTATGACCCAGATATTGTGGGCCATTTGAAATGCTTGAAAGAATGAGTCCAGTTGCATATAGACTTGCATTTCTTGATAACATTAGAGCTCATAATGTTTTTCATGTTTATTTGCATAATAAATATGTACATGACCCTAACCATGTTATTAATTGGGATGTGATATAAGTGGAACACGAGGGAGAGTCCAAACTAAGCCATTGTGCATCCTAGATAGGAAGCTAACATTGCTCTGGAACCGAGACATCGGAAAGGTAAAGATGTAATGGACGTGCTACAGTCCTGATGAGGCTACGTGGGAGATGGAGGATGCCATGAGAGTGGAATATCCATTTTGATCAATTTTTAAGAGCACTGAGGACAATGCTAATTTAATGGGGAGGGGAATGTAACACCCTGATTTTGACTCCATTGCATTAAACATGTAAATGATGTAATATCATTATAAAATCATGGTGAGGAGTCCAAGGCCAAAGCCCCACCATCGATTTATCGTTTATGTATTGGCAATGAAAAATCGATGCATGTGGATTGTGTGCTATCCTGGCATGATGGAGATCGTAAATATGATGTAACTGTATTTTAATAAAGATACCCACAACTATCTATGCAAGGGAAAAAGAGTATGGGGGCATGATTTTTACAAGGAATAGGGAGTGAAATATTCAAACCCATGAAGCCAATCATGTCAAGCCAAGTGTCAATTGGAAACCCATGAACCATCAACTACCCATGTCGACTTTTGCACCCAATCATTTAATTCTTCCAAGAGGTGGTTGTAGTCTTTTTTTGGGAAATGGAAACTATGGCTGTCCAATTTTGTCACTATGGGCAAGCCACCAATTTTGGAAAATCATGTTTTTGTTCTTAGGGAAGAAAATTCTCAGAAAATTACTTCCATTTCATTCATTCATCCATGAGTTTTTCTGTCTCAAGTGGTTCTTACTAGATGGGAATTTTCCTCCATGAATTTACTGAGTTTTCCTCCATTTTCTAGCTGGGAAAGCATTTTTGGTGTTGTAGAATGGTGGGAAATCAAATTGGGGTTCTATGAGATCCATTTTTGTTATTCATTTACTTGGGTATCTGTTGGGAATTCGAATTGGAGCTTCCAATTGTTGTTTCCCCTCTCAAAAAATTGTTTTGGGGTGCTCATGATTTGGAACACTCATGGAAATTGTGTTTTTTGAATATCACCACTAATTTTTTTTATTATGCCCAACAATTGTGCCTTGTTGTGTGTGTGGGATATTTCTATGGTTTGGGTTTTTTGCATCCCTTGATTTTGCTTGAACTTGTGTGTAAGAAACCGAGAGTAGACAAGGATTTGGAATTAGCTTGATAAACCTAGTGAAGGGTGTAACCTCACTAAAGATGATAGGGATTTGGCTATGTTTCTATGCACACCCTGAATAGAACTAGAAGGGAAGGTGTGTATTAAGGGACTGTGGATCAGTGAATGGGTTACCTTCCTGGTGTTGGATGTGTAGGTATTTTGGATTCCAAGCTAGCTGAATATTGTAGAGGTATCGATAGCTCTATTGTTGAGCTCACTAGCTTAGCAATTCCTTCCTTTCTATTTCCTTAACAGCCTGATAAACCAAATTTTGTACTGGATTGGTCTAGATGTCGTATATACTTGGCCATGTGTGCATTTGTTGTTCCCTTTTCCTTGTGGAAATCATGCCCATCTCAAGGGTGGCGGCTATGTTGAGAGATTGATGAACACAAATGGCCTATGGTTGGGTGGAACGTTGCACTTGGATAGCCAGTTGCTGGGGACAACTACATTTAAAAATAAATATTCTCTTGTATTTAATTATGCAATGTATTTAATTAATGTTTGTCATAATTATGTTGGTAATTTCATGCTAGATGTGTGTAGTAGAGTTTATTTTGTTATGTTTATTTGGATTAGGCATCTGCACATATGTGTCTATGAAAATCTCACAGCAGATCTAAGAGATGATGTATACCTCACAAGAGTAATTATGATTAAGCAGGAAAATAGAAGAAGAGTGATCAATGTAGTATAATGAGAAACAAAATAATAATAAAATAGAACTCGAATAGAAGCAAAAATACTTTACACACACTAATTCATTAATCACAAATGGACAAATAAACAATACAATGCATGAGGAATTCGAATGCCTAAGGTGGCAATTCGAATTAGCCTTCATGGAGTGATCAAAATATCACTGGAGTGTCATCGGAGCACAACTGGAAGTCTTCATCATCATCAGTGGAGTCATCAATGCTCAAGTAACTGTCAACCATCAGTCAAACTGAGTCTGGTAGGTGTAAATAAGTGTAACTGAGTGTAACTGAGTATAAACTGAAGACAACTAGACTAGTAGGTGAAGAAGGGTGAGTTGCTTCCTAAAATTAAGGAAGAAGGGTGCATTAAGCAACTGGAGGGCTAAAACTGATCAGTGAGAAGCTCTCGGGGGCTGGCTAACTGAGGGCTAAGTGCTGGACTGATGACTGGAATGCATGCAAATCCATGCAAACTCTAATGATGCATGCAAACCCTAAAAGTGCATGCATGACTGAAAATGTAAATGATCAAAATACTAGTGGGACTAGGATGGAGTATAGGAATATCCTAACACCCCCCCTTAATCCATCCTAGGCCCTAGTAACTAAGACCAAATGTCACCCAATACAATGAATAATAACAGTCAATAAACCAAGGAAGTGGGGAAAATTTCATGGGAAAAATACCCCCCCCTCAAAACAGACTGTAAGGCACACATAGAAAAACAAAATGCTCCAAACTCAAGCAGGTGTGATGCTTGGTCATATGTCTGGAGGTATCTTCTTCTTGGGAAGAAGTGTATCATGCTCAAAAGGCATGTGCTTGTACTTGCTCTTCAGTTCGAATGTGATGAGAACAAATCCAAAAGTATGAGAATGATCCTTGAACCTGTGATTCGAATCAGCTGAGGTAGGATCAAATCTTTGAATGTGCATATAGTCTTTTGTCTTCTCCTTCAAACCACCATGGGTGAGATTGTGCCAAAAAGAACTATTACATGTTTGCTTGAAATCAAAATCAGATTTAAGACTTGAAAAACAGTTTCTTGAGATCTCCTTTGAACCAGCAGGGGTGAGATCAAAACCATCATATGTATGAGAAATTATCCCAAGTAGTGATTGCTTAGAATCCAAATTAGATCCAAGACTTGAATCATGGTTTCTTGAGATCTCCTTTGAACCATTAGAGGTGAGATCAAAACCAGTAATTGCATGAGAAATTATCCCAAGCGAATGGCAATGGCCATAATCTTCAATAACCTTTTGAAAGCATGAATTAATGATCATATAGTAGTAAGTAATAGGTGAGTAATCAAGGAGAGCGAATGCATTACCTCCAATGGCTGAATTTACCTCCGAAGCATTCATAAGATCATGATGCAAACCAACAGACTTTGGTACAAGAGAGGATTTAGGACCTTCTGCAATATCTAGAGTGTGAGCTGGCACAGAAAGAGAAGAAAGTTGGAGCATGAGTGTAGAATCTGCAAGTTCTTTGTGGATAACTTCAATATGAGATAATACTGGTTCATGATCTGAGATATCATCAAGGAGGGCGAATGCAACACTTTTCCTGCTCTCGAATGGGTTTGGACCAATCCCTTCATTCTGTCTTCCAAATCTTTCATCCAGGTGGGCCCATAGCTCTTTTGGAGATTCAAAATCATCAAGGGAATAGAATTCCAAGCTTCGAGACATAGAAACCACGATGGCTGCAATAGCTCTTCCACCTTCATTTAACCAGTCAATCTTTTCTTCATAGGATTCGAACTTTCTTTCAAAACAATAATCAAAGAGATCATGTCTCTTCAAATATGCTATCATTTTTTGTTTCCATTCAACATAGTCGAATAGATAAAGAGGAGGATCTTCTGAAAAAAATTGAAGCTGTAGAAGACCTGCAAAAACAATAGAGAATATCTGCAACTGCTACTGCTGCAAGAATGCAGAAACTGCTGCAACTGCTGTACTCAAAATCTTGGTAATAACCTGCAAAAAACTCTCAAGAATGGAGATAAACAATACTCTCAACATGCTCTGATACCATGTGAAAATCCTCACAGCAGATCTAAGAGATGATGTATACCTCACAAGAGTAATTATGTTTAAGCAGGAAAATAGAAGAAGAGTGATCAATGCAGTATAATGAGCAACAGAATAATAATACAGTAGAACTCGGATAGAAGCAAAAATACTTCACACACACTAATTCATTAATCACAAATGGACAAATAAATAATACAATGCATGAGGAATTCGAATGCCTAAGGTGGCAATTCGAATTAGCCTTCATGGAGTGATCAAAAGATCACTGGAGTGTCATCGGAGCACAACTGGAAGTCTTCATCATCATCATTGGAGTCATCAATGCTCAAGTAACTGTCAACCATCAGTCAAACTGAGTCTGGTAGGTGTAACTGAGTGTAACTAAGTGTAACTGAGTGTAACTGAGTATAAACTGAAGACAACTGGACTGGTAGGTGAAGAAGGGCGAGTTGCTTCCTAAAATCAAGGAAGAAGGGCGCATTAAGCAACTGGAGGGCTAAAACTGATTAGTGAGAAGCTCTCGAGGGCTGGCTAACTGAGGGCTAGGTGATGGACTGATGACTGGAATGCATGCAAACCCTAAAAGTGCATGCATGACTGAAAATGTAAATGACGAAAATACTGGTGGGACTAGGATGGAGTATAGGAATATCCTAACAGTGTCATTGGTTATGAATTAGTAAAATGATGATGGGGATAAATTTGGAATCCTGAGTTTAGTTCATGTTCCCTCCCTTGAGTCGTGTTGATGGAAAGGGACGTGACATGTGATGTAGACCAGGGATGATTTTAAGAACCCCCCATAAATTTATATGTATAAAAAATAGGTGAATCCCCATGATACACAGGAAAGTGTGAAGGCTATTTTATCAATAATATAATATGTATATATAATTTTTTGGCGAATCTTTCACGGAATTATAAAATCTTGTAAATTTTGGGCGAATCTTTCACAAAATTATAAAAACTTGTTAAAAATTTGGCGAATCTTTCATAGAATTAGAAAATCTTGTGAAATCTTGGCGAACCTTACACTAAACTATAAAAACTTGTAAAGTCTTGACAAATTGGTTGAAATTTGACTTAATAAAATTTCCTAGATGATTTTGTATTCACTTTAGATTTCTCATGTACTATTTCATTAGGACACCTTGTAAACAAAATCCAAGCATTTTAGGTAACCTACTCTATCATTTTGTAGTCCCACTAATAGATCTCTTGTAATTGGTGCATGAATGGCACACACCAAAATGATGGTGTATGCATCTGCTAGGACCTACGACTATGACAATATTCAACCCCAAGAGTAGGTTACAAGGAAGCATGTGTTCAAATTCACAAGTGGACCACCCTTTGAGATGCGTTCCACCTTTAACCACTCATCACAATCTCCAAGATAACCTACCAACCCCGAATATAACACCGTTTTTGAAACTATGCATCGAAGGTTAGAGAGTCACAAATCCATGTGTCCAAAGCACCCTAACCACTCTAAACACAAATCCCTAAGTATTGCACTTAGGTGGTGCTCTCTCCAAGTGTTAGGCAAGTAGATGGTTGCATAACCATTTATGTCAAGAACACTAAGTAGGGCATCTCACATGTGCCAAGATAATATTCAACAATCTAAGTAGGGCATCCGACATGTGCCAAGATAATATTCTTTCAAACAAACTCTGTTTCCACCCCTGAGTATAACACCCTTCCTCAATCTGTGCACCCAAGGTTAGGAAGGCACAAATACACATGTTCCAAGCACCCTAACCACTCCAAACAAAAATCCCTCACTATCGCACTTAGGTGGTGCTCTTTTCAAGTCCAAGTGTTAAGCAATTAGATGGTTACATAGCCATTTCCACTGAGTGTACTTATCCAAGCAACAACCCAAGTAGGGTGTCATACATGTTCCAAGGTGGGTATGCACATGCCCACATGTGACAACTCATCCACTCCACCTATTTTCATGCAACATGTGTGCCCTCCTACCAATGCATCTCCAATTAAATGTACCATACTTGTCCACATGTCAAAAATATATGAAAAAGTGCTACAAGGTAAAGACACTCATCATTGATCCAATTTAATTGAAAAAAAGGTTTCTATTACATAGCTGGAACGAGAATTTGGAAAAGGACAAGTGAAGGGAAATCTATGACAAAGTAGAGACATAAACCATTCTCCAAGACTTGCAAGGAAAGTAAAACAATAAAATTGCACCTTAAAGATATTCACACAACAAATTCCGCCAATGTAAACAAACATTAAATGGAAGAAAACCACGGAAAAACAAATAGTATGGCAAGAATTTAATTCCGTAAATTCAAAGCATGTTTCTATGTATATGTTTCAATGGAGCAAGAAGTAGGGTACACTGACACGTAAGGTAATAAATTCTCACATTGTTGAAAAATATATTATGGTGCAGGCTATAAAACTTCTTTCTCCACATGCAATGGTGGAATTCACAAGGTTTTCAACTATGGTGATAATGCCAAATGGTCCCTAGACTTAGCCAGGTCTCGAACTTTCAACTCCAAGGAAAATTGATATATATATATATCACAAGCTCTTCATTACCATACGAGATATAGAGCCATGCACAAAAGGCCTGAGCAATTGGACATGATCAAAGGAATTTGTTGGGCATTAATAAAATTACCTTATTTATCTTATTATCTTCTAGAGAGACTATTTGTAGATGAAAATCCAAGGCATTCATACAAAGGTCCTTAAATTTAAAGTCGTTGCCATATTCATATAGTTGTATGGCTGAGGATTGAGCACCACCCTCTCTTTTAAACTAAATCACCTCATTCATGTTCATGTCCAAATTCGACAACAATGAAATTCAGAAAAAAAATCACCAATGCAAAAAAATATGATCAAATTTGCCATTAAGGTTCTCCCTGTTTGAATATACAAAATGTCTGCTGGTCATCTTTGTTAAAGAGATTATGCAATTTTTGTGAGATACTGGCCATAATAAATAGAATTAAAGGGCACATATCTTCGCAATGAACAAAATATTAGATATTGTCCATGATTATCCAAGGTTGATTCCTCAAATACCCCTTTAGATGCAATCCCATATTTTCATACCCAAAAGGTGTCAATGTTTGTTGATGGAAGCGAATGGATTTAGGTGACATAAGGGAAACATTGGTAATCTGAATCCTAAGGGTCCAATGCCACCAAATCTACCAAATCTACCATTTTTTCTCTAGCCATATATACACACTATGCTTGTGTAAAAGATCATGTGTCCAACAACATTCATAAATGTCGAGTTCAAGGTATGTTTATTAAAATAGTTAAACTCAATTATTCATTCTACCACACCTCTACCCATTCAAGAGATATATCCATATGTTAAAGTGATGTACCAAATCCAATGTTACTCCTCATCACTATCACTATAATCCATACTATAGATGCATTTGACCATTTATTTATAATGTGTGGCTAAGTAATTGCTTGGTTGTAGCATGCACCTTGATGTATAGTATCAAGGAAGAAAATCAAGTAACAATGATGTGGGTCACCCATTCCAACAATCCAATCAAATGGGAATCATAGGGATGGTTGTAGTTGAAACTCCCAACGTTTAATAAATAAGATAAGATAAGATAATTTTATTAATGTCCAACAAATGACCACAAAAGTAGGTCATTGGGATTGGTTGGTACCATGATGTCAATACAAAGTGGGAGTGTTAAGGAAACTCCTATAAAAGCAAGATGCATAAAGAAAATTATGAATTTAACCTAAAACCCGAAGGCAAACTCCAGAGATGGAGAGACGAACTAGGAAATAGATGTCATGCTTTTTTTATTATGCCAAGTTATTGCCAACTTCACTACTCTCACACAAATTTCTTTGAGTTTCCCTTGGCCTTATACTTTCAATCCAATGAAGTTTATCCGTGTTCATGTGTACTTGTTCTTCTAATGGATCAATTTAAACTGATATTGACCTTCCATCTAAAGTATATAAAAAAGGAAAATAAATATAAAATTACTTTAGAATTATTTTATATAGTTTTAAAATCATGTTTAAATTTATTTGGTTACAAAGTGATATTATAGTTGCTTTTGTGTGATTTTGCAAAATTTTGGTTTTCAATCATTGAGCTCAACACTCCAAGTTACCAACATTTCATATCACTTAAATCAAACCTACATCTCATTTTGATTTTGCAAAAATTTGATTTTCAATCATCGAGCTCAACACTCCAAGTTACCAACATTTCATATCACTTAAATCAAACCTACATCTCATTTTGATTTTGCAAAAAATTGATTTTCAATCATCGAGCTCAACACTCCAAGTTATCAACATTTCATATCACTTAAACCAAACCTACATCTCATTCAAGTGTATGATTTTGCAAAATTTTGGTTTTCCCGAACCTACATGTCATTGAAGTATGTGATTTTGCAAAATTTTGGTTTTCAATCTTCTAGCTCAACACTCATTTACAGTCAACTGAACCTACATCTCATTCAAGTATGTGATTTTGCAAAATTTTGGTTTTCCCGAACCTACATCTCATTGAAGTATGTGATTTTGCAAATTGCAAAATTTTGGTTTTCCCAACACTCATTTACAGTCAACTGAACCTACATCTCATTCAAGTGTCAAGTCATGCTCAACACTTATTTCATAAGTACACTCATTTATAATCAACTGAACCTACATCTCATTCAAGTGTCAAGTCATGTTTCAACACTCATTTTACAATCAACTGAACCTACATCTCATTCAAGTGTCAAGTCATGCTTCAACACTCATTTACAATCAACTGAACCTACATCTCATTCAAGTGTCAAGTCATGCTCAACACTTATTTCATAAGTACACTCATTTATAATCAACTGAACCTACGTCTCATTCAAGTGTCAAGTCATGCTTCAACACTCATTTACAATCAACTGAACCTACATCTCATTCAAGTGTCAAGTCATGCTTCTAACACTCATTTACAATCAACTGAACCTACATCTCATTCAAGTGTCAAGTCGTTCACAAGTATGGGATATGCCTTGAAATCCCACAAGGAACGCTTATTCTGCACAACGTGTCAAATAAACATTGGGGCACTCGGCTATATAAACAGTTTATAAGAGAATTTTCTTTTGCATGTGGGATATCTCTCATGCACTAAAATATGAAAACTCAGCCAAATGCTAAGTGGATGTCAACGCCCATGCCAAATGCCGAGAAGAGATCGACCTATGAAACAAACATCAGCTTTCATCCTCGATTTGAGACTGATCTCGGCTAGTTCTGTGTTTTGTTTGTAAGATCTGGTGCACAATTTTGTAGGCTGATCTGGGCTAACTCTGCATTTTATTTATCAGATCTCTGTTCATTGCAAGTACAACGAACTGAAGAAAAGAGGAGCAATTTCGTAGGGGTATAACTGTGGAGATCTGGGCGGGTATATCAGTCTGTATATTGCAGGTCTTGCATACAACAATTAAGGGGCCAGGGCCAAATAATGACAATCTAGCGTGGAAGAAAAGAGCAAAAGTTGAGGACTGAAGGGTGACATTCTATTGAGCTTAAGTAAGGATCTGATCAGAATTAAAACTTGGACGATTTGTGTGCCTAATGCAGATCGAAAATCTCAATAATTTTGAAGAACAAAAATCTGTGGATATTGCAAACCGAAAATCTCATTCTGACAAGCCAAGTGAAGGTGTTGAATACGTTAGTCTTTGAAGGTCATATTGCAGATCTGTGTTCTATAGTAAGAAGCATCAATGGCCTTTGATGCATCATCACTTTGTTGGAGGTTTTTCAGTTCTTTGTGTATTATGGCATTCTTCAGAGATATGGAAGTTGATCTTGGGCCATCCTGTCAAGTCAAATATCCTCCTAGATTTGCAAAGTTGCAACAAAGAGCAGTTTGAATGACCCATAGAGACTGCCCAATAGTTCATCACTCTTCCCATTTACAAAATCCATGAAAATGGAAACGTCGAAGGAAGAGTATGGATCCTTCAGTAGCTTTGTAACTACTCTTATTATTTAACGGTGAAGAATTCAGGAAACAGATTGGAGGGATAACCTAGAGAATGGAATTTCCAGAGGATGAGCAGTTAATGAAAGCATCAAAGAAGTGGAGGTCCATACCTTGATTGTTGTTTTAGAATGGCAACTCTTTGTGGTTCAGTGTCATTAGCATGGATTAAGGACTTTATGCAGGTTAAGGGCAGGTGGATGAAATTTGTGTCGAGTTCCAAAGAAGATATCAAGGCATTATCTTGAGTTTGCTTCAGCTTTATTGAAATGTGTATGTCACCTCAGTCAATCATGGCTGTTGATCTTGTGACTGTTAGGGAATTTTGGCTAGACCCAGCTATATGTAGAGAAATGACAACCTATAATCCTGAACAACAAGAGTAGTGTAATCACTTAAACGATAGATGAAAAATTTTGTTATGCAGGAGAACATAACGGTCACATAGATGCCAAAGGAAAAGTTTGGGGAGTTCTATATCGATGGGGTAGTATTGTGGCAATACATGGGCAAATGATTTGAGTCTAAATCCAGATGGTTCAGGTGTAAATCAAAGAGCCATGCAACAACATATTGAATATCATGTTTGCAGCCTTCTTTAGCAAGCTTGGTGTGCCCATCAATATAACAATTAATGTTGCTATCTTGAGGATGCCCTCAATGGAAGAGTGCTTGCTAGGCCACTACACCTTGTAAGGCCTCTCAGTGATAAGGATTCTAAAACACCTGAACCAACGTACCTTCAAAAGTGATTTAACCCTGAAATTAACTATATCCGTCATGATTTTAGCTAGCAATATAGAAGGCTTCAAACAACACCCTCAGTTGTAGACCATATTTTCTTATATTCAATGATACCATCTAGATGTAGATCTGAAATAGGCACTGCACTTCTAGTGAAATGGAAACTGTGGCAATATGTTTATGAGATAGAAGCCACTGTCTTCAATTTGTAAAATAGTTGAACCAATATATCTTCAAAAATGCTTTCACCCTTAAATTAACTATATAACAAAACCCGCAACTATAGAACCAACTTTTCTTATATTCAATGATACCATCTATATATACATCATCTAGCATTCAAATTGTTGTAGGCTTGCACCTTTTATTTTTTTAAATAGGTATTTAGAGATAAGATTTCCTGATGATGAAGTTATGGTTTAAAAAAATAAATTCATAACATTTTCTTCAATATTTATGGAGAAAGGAATGCACAGGTTCATGGGTTGTTCAATGAAGGTTTAGTAATGACACCAGGTCATTGGCAAATATGGGAGGAACTAGAAGGTTATATAACTTACTTTTTAATCCTTCATCTTATTAATAGGTTACTGTTAGGTTCTTTTTAGGTTTTACATGTACTATCTGCAGGTTCTATGTTACAATCTATAGGTGACAAGGTATATATTATCAACATAATTCTCCTCAATAAGAATTGTATGTTCTGAGAGAGCATCAAATGGTTAACTATGAAACAGATTTTTATAATCATTACCAACAAAGTTTTTGGCATTGCATAAACTTTCATGATAGTATAATCTTTTTCTCTCCACAGTTAGTATGGTCAAGCATCATGAGAACCATTGATGATTCTTTCATAGATTTTATCTATTTTGTAGAAGTTATTGTAAGAGAATTACCATATCCTCCTTAGACACAATGGAAAGGCTTGAAAAACATCTGTGGATTGTAATTTTGTTATATATTAGTAAAATTATGAATTTTTTTCCACCAAAAAATCTAAAGATAAGATGGCTCAACACTAATTTATCTCTGCATTACAATCCAATTGTATCTAGAGCATAGGGTCATATCCTATAGCTTGGGGAGACTAATAGGAATCTTTTTATTAGGTTAAAGGATTTTTATTATTTACTTAATAAATAAAATAAAAATATATTAAAACCAATTCATTTTAATGAGAAATTTATTAAGTTTGTAGAAGGATCAAATCTATGAAATTATTATCTATATCTTAATTCTGTTCACCTTTGAAGTGAATAGTTCACCTCTAAAAAATGACTATTCCATAAAGGAATGGTAATTTTTTACTGTCACCTCAGTCAATCATGGTTGCTGATCTTGTGAATGTTAGGGACTTTTGGCTAGACCTAGCTATATGTGGAGAAATACCAACTTATAATCCTGAACAACAAGAGTAGTGTAATCACTTAAATGATACATGAAAATTTTTGTTATGCAGGAGAACATAATGGTCACATAGATGCCAAAGGAAAAGTCTGTGGAGTTCTATATTGATGGGGTAGCATTGTGGCAATACAAGGGCAAACGATTTGAGTCTAAATCCAGATGGTTCAGGTTTAAATCCCAGAGCCATGCAGCAACACATTAAATACCATGTTTGCAGCCTTCTTAAGAAAGCTTGGTGTGCCCATCAAGATAACAATTGATGTTGTTGTCTTGAGGATGCTCTCAATGGAAGAGTTCCTGTTAGGCCACTACCCCTTGTAAGGTCTCTCAGTGATAAGGTAGAGAAACAAAGGGCACAATTTTTTGATGTAACTATTACATAACATAAACCTGGAGCCGGAATAGTGGTTAGAGTCATTTGACCTGCACAAAGAAAATTCAAACTACCTCGAAAGAACTCCTTTTTACACAACTTTGTGTGAATGATCATAGGATCAATCAAAGCTTATATCTTTTATCCTACAAAGTATCATGCTCCTCTCTGTCAGACACTATAGTTGGAACCTTGTGATTATGTGAATATGCACTCATTCCATTTGAAGAATTAAAAAGGGATAAATCATGTATCCCCTGCTTGACTATAACAACTGTTAGCATGAGTCTCCATATACTTATATCATGAAGGCCCTCCATCACAAGTGGCAATACATGGAAAACACTTGATATGTGTGATTGGTTCTGGCATGTGTTACATCTGGAAGCTCATAGTGAAAAACACATGGTACTACACACAAGCAGCTAACCAGTCCTCTACCTTAACAATTACAACGATTTGGCATCTAATGTTCCACTTCCTTTCCAACAATCTACACTCCATGAACTGTATAGATATATCTACAATATGAATGATAGATCTGATGAGATTCTAACCAAATATATACATTTTACACCAATTCCTAAAGGGATTCCTTTTTTCTTTATGCAATGTTATAGTGTTCTCTTTATCTTAGTGCTTCTGGTCCACCATCCAAGAGTGATCCACGAACTTACTTGTTGAATTCAAAGTAAAATGTATTACTATAGATTTTTGGATTTCAATGAGCCAACGATCATCAATGATTTGTCAAATTGTCAATTGATGTAGAAAGGATTAACTTCAATACTATCATCAATGACCATAATATTAAAGTGGCCACTCTAGGATAGGATAGGACTGAACAAAAACCTGGAGTTAGAATAGTGGTTAGAGTCATTTGAACTGCACAAAGAAAATTCAAACTACTTTATTTTGAGCAGGATGCACATGGTGGTTAGAACTTAGGGGGGTCTTCTACAAGAAGACAGTAAAAAGGTCGGTGAAGTTACAGCTGCTGGAATGTACTATTACATTTTCAAAATTTTAAGGTTATTAACTGGATCCAACTGTCAATGTATTGGCAACTGCCAAGAATCCCGACTGCTACTCTCGTTGAGGCATCAACGATTAATCTAAATAGTCCACTTATCCCGGTCATAAATATTTTTGAAGTTTGTTTTCATGAATAGGATTTCTTGACCAAGAGTTCTTAGATTGCTATCAGGTTGTCCAAAATAAATCCCACTCCCATAATCTCATTTTGTTCAAGTTTGGATACTCTTTTGAATACAAATTTAATTCCTAGAGATAGGGCTTTGGAAATAATTTTGTAAGCCATTGTCAGCAAAATGATTGGTCTCCAATTAGATATCAATTCAGGATCACCATCCATAGGGATTACTTTGATGTTCCCTTCATTGATCATAGTACCTAGAGTGTTGACTTAGAGGTACTCATTGTAGACTCCATGAAAAGAAAGGTTGGTGAAGTCCCTTATCACTTTAAAAAGTTCACATGATAGATCATTCATTCTTGGAAACATGCCTTTACCATAATATCAAGAGAAATATTGACCTCTTCCAATGATAGGTTGAGATCACAAACATTTATATCCTTAAGGAAAATTGTGGTTGGAACTACGTGAAGACATATAATCAAGGCAACCTCTGTTTGTTGGGGAATGAGTTGGACTGTGAAAAGTTGCCAAAATGTTCGACAAATTCAACAAGACTCTCTTGGTGTCTTGTTAGCATGGCTATGTCAATTTTGGGGTAATTTTCTGTTTACATTATATGTTTTTGTTGAAGATCCTAAAAACTAATTTAGTGCATCTATCCCCCACCTCAACTCAATGGAGAATGGAGCTAATATCAACACCTTTAGCTTATATAGCTTCATGAACATTAATGATATGTAGCTTAGCCAGCTTATCATTTTTGTTCAAGGTTGAAGACGGTAGCTTCCAAAGACAAGTCTAATGTTACTAGGTTCTCTGCAATACTATTTACTCTAAACCTTCCCATTCCAACAACTCCCTTGCCATAACCCTTGGATAACTTCTCCATCCATATGATCTATTCTTGGTCAATTATTGGGGCCAGGTTGTGGGGGGGAAGTTCCTAACAGCTCCAATGTTATCAACAAAGAAAGGGCTCTTAATGTTGGAGAAATTAAGATTAAAGGTATGTCTAATGCCAGTGCCAGTACACAGAAGTATTGCATCTCTTTGGTGCTATCAACCTTTGGATACCCCTTTTTGTTTGCATTTGAAGTATTACCTTTGAATAAGGCCAATGGCCTTTGCCTTGTTGTGGTTCGTGCATAACAATACATTTTTCTCCATTTAAAATTAGCACAAGAAGCATCACAAAATGAGATCCCATCAGCGTTAAGGTCCAACAATCCAATGAGATTCCATCAGGTTGGTTACATTGTTCATTGATTTAGGCATACACATTGATCAGGGTTTCTTGCCAGAGTCATAAGAGTTTGAGACTACTATATTTAGCAATTGATTTTTGGGGAACCTTAGATCAAGGGGGGCCACATGACATAGATACTCATACATTCAGGCTTTTTGCAAAAGAAAGCAAGTCTAGTGAGAGTGATTTTTTATTTTTTGCAAGAAAGCTAGATTGGTGTTATTTTCCAATCTTTCTTTCTTTTTTCCTTTCCTATTTTTGGGAAAGACTGTGACTGTTTTTTTAGGCGTGTCTTTAATTATGTGGTAGGTATAGGTTCAATTCTAAGAACCTAAGAAAGCAGTGAGGATGGTGGTTAAGGTATCAATAGGTGAAAGAGTGTTGAGTTAAAGAGCAGTATTTGAGTGGGTGGATTGTTTCCCAAAGTGACATGTGGCAGTTTGTATGAAGTTGTAGTGAGTATGATATTTCAAGGTGCCTAATCCTATACCCTAACTCTTAGCACATTTTGTTAGAGCACCTTTTGTTTGGGCACCTTTTGTTCGATCCAACCTATATCTTAACAATTATGTTTGGACCAAACTTGCTTAATGGGTGCCAAAAAATCATTATTTATATATCCTCATATTATGCCCTTTCAATAAGTGACACGAATTAGTTTGTGGTATTTCAACGTATTAGTTACAGGGACATCAACAAGTATTAGTGAAAAGGGACATAGATGTGGGAATTTTTTTGGATAGATCTAGTATTAGTCATGAGTGACCAGAAATATGTCAAAGGGTGAAAGTATCTTGCCCATTCCCAAGCATGTCATGTAGATCTAGAACAATTATACTTTTGATCATTCACCTTGTGTCCTATCAAATCAATATGGAAAGAAATTTGGCTCGGGGTACTTTGATGACAATTGTTTTGAACACTAATATATTCAGTCCTAAGGTGAGTTCATTTGTAGTTTGTGACAGAGGAAGGAAGAGGTGATTCTCTACAATATTTTCACCAAATCCATTCTATTTTTTTCCAAGAAGAAAGTCAAAAAAGGGAGAGTGTTTTTACTAGAATGGTCAAAGAGAAATTAGGCAATTTAATATCTAAAATATCTCCCAAGGTTAAATATCCTTTTTCCTGTAGCTGAAATATTTCATTAGTAATGTCACTTAGTGAGGCTTTCCTGTAGCTGAAATATTTCATTAGTAATGTCACTTAGTGAGGCATGCTTGCATACTTTGACAATAAAGGAATACTTGTAGGCTTGAAATCAAAGTTTAAAGGACATAACCAACAATAAAGGTGAATGAGTAAATTGATAAGACAACAACTTGAAAGGGGAATATGGATAACAATGATATGATATGGCATGACATGATTCTCATCCTCTTGCATGGAGGTTCATCACACAGGTTCTTAGTCGATAGCCCATTTCCTTAAATTGATATTACATTATCCAATATAAATATCCCTTGGTGTACACTAAAGTCTCCTCTTGTCATGAGAGTTGGTATGACAATAGAGAAGCTAGTTCTTGTTTGAAGTTCTAAGATGAAGTTTGGAGGGTGAATTAGTCTAAAAAGAGGTCATTAAGAGAAAATCCTTCAACAACAACAAAAGAAAGAACATAAAGGCTTGGTAAAAAAACCCTTTCCTAAACAAGTTGAAAGTGCCCAGTTGAAGGAATAGTATGGAGTGTTGTGTGGAAAAACTAGAAGGCAAGTTCAACTTAGACAATGATGACCAGATTTGTGAAAGCTGACATGCAGCTGTATAAAAGTGCTTTTTGACATCCAAGAAAGCCTCAAAAGCCTGCACTAAATTCCAAAAAAAAGTTTGCATGAAAAGGCTTGAGGCTTTTGTAATTTCTTTCCTTTTTTCCAACAACTAGGTTGACCTACTAAGGAGGTTAGTGAGAGATATTTCTATTTAGGTTTTGAAGACAAAGAAAGGTTAGAAAGTAGTTTTGGAGCATTGATTGCAGTAGTAGAACAACTCTTCACTCCCATTGACCACACCTAGAGCACTAACACCATTATTGGAGAGCAGATATTTGGAAGTTGTAACCTATAATCCATTATGATGTAGTCAGTCTCTTGGTAATATGTGATTGAATCAATTATTCTTATTCTAGTTCTCTATCCATTGGTTGTTAAAAACCAAATTGTTGGTACTAATTGGTAGTTAGTTGTATTTTTTTTCTTTTCTTATCACTCATTGTGCAATTCTTTCATTGTGGTTCAGTGTCATCAACATGGACTAATGACTTTATGCAATTTAAGGGCATATGGATGAAATTTGTGTCAAGTTCCAAGGAAGCTCTCAAGACATTATCTTGAGTTTGCTTTAGCTTTATTGAAATGTGTCTGTCACATCAGTCAATCATGGTTGCTGATCTTGTGACTGTTAGGGACTCTTGACTAGACCTAGCTATATGCAGAGAAATGTCAACCTATAATCCTGAACAACAAGAGTAGTGTAATCACTTAAATGATAGATGAAAAATTTTGTTATGCAGGAGAACATAACAGTCACATAGATTCCAAAGGAAAAGTATGGAGAGTTCTAAATCGATGGGGTAGTATTGTGGCAATACAAGGGAAAATGATTTGAGTCTGAATCCAGATGGTTAATGTGTAAATCACAGAGCCATGCAACAGCACATTGAATACCATGTTTGCAGCCTTCTTTAGCAAGCTTGGTGTGCCCATCAATATAACAATTGATGTTGTTGTCTTGAGGATGCCCTCAATGGAATAGTGCTTGTTAGGACACTACCCCTTGCGAGGCCTCTCAATGATAAGGTAGAGAAACAAATGGCACAATTTTTTGATGTAACTATTACAAAACATAAACCTGGAGCTGGAATAGTGGTTAGAGTCATTTGACCTGCAGAAAGCAAATTCAAACTACCTCAAAAGATCTCATGTTTACACAACTTTGAGTGAATGCTCATACGATCAATCAAAGCTTAATTCTTTCATCCAACAAAGTATCTTGCTCCTCTCTATCAGACACTATATTTGGAACCTTGTGATTTTGTGAACATGCACTCATTCCATTTGAAGAATTAAAAAGGGGTAAATCAGGTATCCCCTGCTTGAGTATAACAACTGTTAGCATGAGTCTCCAGATACTTATATCATGAAATCCCTCCATCACAAGTGGCAATACATGGAAAACCCTTGATATGTGTGATTGGTTCTGGCATGTGTTACATCTGGAATCTCAAAGTGAAAAACACATGTTACTACACACAAGCAGCCAACTAGTCCTTTGCCTTAACAATTACAACGATTTGACATCTAATGTTCCACTTCCTTTCCAAAAATCTACACTCCATGAACTGTGTAGATATATCTACGATATGAATGATATATCCGATGAGATTCTAACCAAAGCTATACATTTTACACCAATTCCTAAAGGGCTTCCTTTTTTTTATGCAATGTTATAGTGTTCTCTTTATCTTAGTACTTCTAGTCCACCATCCAAGAGTGATCCACAAACTTCTTAACTTCAAAGTAAAATCTATTACTATAGATTTTTGGATTTCAATGAGCCAACGATCATCAATGATATATCAAATTGTCAGTTGATGTAGAAAAACGGGGGCGAACTCACCATTTCAGTTGTATTTCACATGGCTAAATTCATTTTTCCCTCTCTCCCAGGCTTGGCTAATCGATTTCCCACCGTTATGGGTTTAATAAATATGGGACTAATTTATTAAAATTCAAAAAACCGTTTCTATATTAAAAATTCGCCCTAGATTTTCTTGTGAACCCTATAATTTTGCCCCTAAAATTATCCATGATTCGCACTGTGGAAGTCGGATTGCGGAGGTGCTAAAGTGTTCCTTTCTGGAAAAATATGGATCCGCAATCCGCACTGCGGAAGTCGAATTGCGGAGGCGCTAAAGTGTTCCTTTTGGAAAAAGATGGATCCTCAATCCGCAATCCGCACTGTGGAAGTTAGATTGCGAAAGTGCTAAAAGTATTCCTTTTGTAGATGATGGATCCCCAATCTGCAATTCCACATTGCGGAGTTCAGAAATGCGGAAGGATTTAAATCCCAAACTTATGACTACAGGCTCCCGCAACTCAGAACCCGCAATGCAGGAGTCCGGATTGCGGAAGCCTTGAGTTGCGGAAAAAATTAGGTTGCGGAAGCCAGGTCACTGCTTCTGTAAATTACTTTTAACCATCATTTTTTGGGTTTCTGAAACTTAGAAAATGCAGATTTGTTCTGAACTATGATGTTATTTTTCTGAATAGAACAGGTCGAAAGTTTAATGGATTTCATGTTGTTAAATCCTTATTTCATTAACTAAATATGGTGAAGTAAAAGAGGCATTTTGGGAAGTAATTACATATATTGAATTATTTTAGGACCTCAGGGAGAATTGGATTAGTATGAATGTATATCAATGAATGAACCTCATGTAGGAGTATTGGGATGATGAGTTGCTGTAGATCCTTAGTGAAAAATGAATAGTATGAATGTATCTCAATAAGTGAATTTCATGTAGGAGGACTGTAATGACGATTCAAGGAGAAAGGGATGCCATGAATGAATGGATTTCACATGGAAGTAATGTGTTGATTGAATTATTGTAGATCTTTACTAAGGAATGATTAATATGAAGGAATTTCAATAAAGGAACTTCCTGTGCAAGCATTGTGATGATAGATTATTGTAAATCCTTAGTATGAATGATTACATCAATGATTGAATTTCATGCGGAAGTATTTGGTTGGATTTGAAATTTCATACTCTTATGATAGGAAGACATAATTTGTTTTAGCCTTTTGGCATGTGTTATAGTTGAATTAGAATAATAATTAAGATCCAACGTGGAAGACTCAACATCATGTTATGAAACCTAAGTAAGTGAATGTATAGTGAGGAAACTAATGTAATGTTTATCAAGTAATCAAGCGAAAAAAAAAAAGTTTATACCCCTTTTTCCTTAAATGATAACTTGGAATTATGGGTATGTTACACAAGTTTATAATTCTTTGGAATAAGGGTAAAAAATTAGCATTTAACTCTCCACTTACAAACCCTTTTCTTTTGGATTCTTCAACTACATCAAGTAGGTCGAGACCCATCAAATACAAGAATTCAAGAAAAAACTCAACATGCCATTCATTTGACCCCGGGCTCTTAGATTTTGCAAAACTTTTGAGAACCATTGTCATCTCTTGCATGGAAACAGGCTCATAAAATTTCAAACCTTCTTCCTCAGAAAAAATTCGAGGGTAGCATTGGATAAGGTCCATCTTGATAGGAATGAAATTTTGACCTATATCAGTGAACTGATTATGAAAATGTTGTTTGGCCCCTTCATTCAACTCTTATTGAGAACTTAGAATAGTTCCATCATTCTTACAGAGTTCCCAAAGAGCATTTGAATTTCTCCTACAATCAGCATAACGGTGGAAAAAAGTTGTATTTTGGTCTCCACTAGCAACCTAAATTGCACGGATATTTAGCGTCCAACTTTCTTCTTCCATCAACATAATATCATGCTTCCTCTCTACTAATCTGCTAATATAACCTTTTTCATCAGGATTCAAACAAGTTGAGATTTTTTGTGAAGAAATATTGGATACAACTCTCAATATCATACAATTCCTTTTTAAAATATTTTGTTCTTTTTTCTTTTCCCAGTTGATGACTACCTCCCTAATGGATTATAACCTTTTTTACAATAATTTTCATCCTATAAACCTCTCCAACATAGACGAAGGAGGTCCACTTATTTCTGATGATTTCTTTTAAGTCACATTCCTCGAACCATGAGTGATTGAATTTAAAGGGATAACGAAAATTTTGCTTACCTGTATCAATTTGGAAAACAACCGGCATATGATCTAAAATCGGCTTGTTTATTACCCAAGAACGAAACCCCCCCACCGAATCAACCAATCTTCCAGCCATAAGAAATTAGTCAAGCCTTTTAGAAATATCTGCATCCCTCGCACGCCCGTTAAGCCAGGTGGGTCTAACAGGACCAGTAAGAACATCAATAAGACCAACATCATTAATCATCTTCGCAAAGAAATCCGAAATTGGATCCAAACGGGCTCGAGATCCCCAAATCTCGCGAGCAGAGACAATGAAATTTAAGTCTCTAGCAAGGATAAGGCGAGGGTCATCAAGAATAGAGGACTGCACAATAGCATCCCAGAAAACCTGTGTATTCTGATAAGGACCATAACAATTAAGAACCTGAAACTTATGAGAAATACCTTTTGTAATACCATCCAGAATAATACCACCACATGTATGGTAAGCTTCAAACTGTGAAACCAAGGGATTCTACGTCGAGAGCATACCCCTGGAAAGACCATTTGCGTCCACCGAGCACATATCCCAGCCCAGGACCAACCACATGAAAATGTATCTTTCTTTTTCACCTGCCGACATATTTTCTTGCAACAAAACAATGTTTGGTCTAACATAAACTAGACATATTCTTAGGGCACATTGCTTGGGACCGCCCCCTAGTCCCCTGAAATTAATAGAGAGAAAGATCATTTGGGAACCCTTGCAAGGGCCTTCTGTGCTCTAAGGGCCCGAAATCCTCCATTCTAACTTCCTACAGGAAAATCCTTCGATGCTATCTGGACCCCCCTCAGATTGCCTGATGAAGAACAGGGCACCTCTAATAGTCCTCCTCTTGTCGCTCGTTTATCATCATGTTTACCTTTTTTGCCACTTTTACCTATGACATTTTGGATTGGATCTGCATTTAGTACAAACGAGACGGGGAGAGACCCCTCATATTCCTCTGCTAATGGCCTGGTTCTTGAATATACAAGGAGTGACTTTTTCTTAAGGGTTTCTTTGTAGCTTGGAATCAACGTCGTTGTAATTTCATTAATCTCAGAGTGTAAGACATCTTCAAATAACTCATCATTGATAACATTTATTGAACCTGAATTCCCGAAAAAAGACTCTGGGGATCCAAAAGCTTCCATTCCATCCCCACTTAACCCCTCCAAAGTATATTGTAAATCCTTTTGTTCCTGGTCAGGTCTCACCTGCTTCTCAAAACTCAAGGAGGGTTTTGTAGGAAGTTCTACAATATCCTCAATCCTTTTTGCAAAATCCCCACAAAGGTGTGACATCTTCTCATTTTTTAAAGAAACCCTATGAGGAAGGCACTCTCCAATTGGAATTTTGATAGTCCTAACATAAATATTTTCTTGAGTGAGCTGACCACAAAGGTTTCCCAAATAAGGTTCCAAGCAAGGTATAGAAGACAATAAGTGAGATGAAAGATTTGTGAGAATACTTGTATCCCGGAAACCCTTATACTTTGCGTCTAGAGAATGGTAGGAAGAGGCTTCAACACCTTTTTCATCTGACTCTTGTTGAAATGACTCCTTTGAACATTCTTTAGTGTGTTCCTCCTCATCCAAAGATACCCCAAAATGACAAGAGTCTTTTAAATGCCCGGTTTGTGTACATACCAAACAACGAAAATGAATTTTCCAATAGTCAAGTTTTTGAAAAAAATTCCACCCACGCCATTCAATTTCAAGCTCCTCCAATAACCCATGACTCACGTCTATCTGCACAAGAATTTTCCAAACACCTTTATCCCTTCCCGAAAGGGTTTGTTCTTCAACATAGAGGAATCTCCCAAGGGCATTACCCATTGCCTCAACAGCCTCTATTCCATAATGCCAAGGAAAAGTTTCACATTAGAACCCAAATATTTTTCAAAAGGATGCATTCCGAATCCGAGTTAAAATGATTGAATGTAGGCCTTTAATGATAGAAAATAGATAAGAGTAAAATAACTTAGTGGGTAAACTAACACTGAGTTTTTATTAATTCTTTTTATTTCTGAGATATATATATATATATATAAACTATGTATTAATTAATTATAAAATTAAATTTATATTTTAAAAATTAAATATTAATTATATATATATATATATATATATAAACTAAAAAAAAATACAAATATTAATTAAAAATAAAAAAGATTTGACTACAAGTTAAGTGTCATGAAAAAATTATATGGTATGTGGTCTCTATGCTTAATTGTAATTAAGCTTTGTCTAGACATGTTTTAGCTACCAGTGATTTTTTATATTTCATTGTTTTTATAATTGTTATAATTTGTTATTTGGAATTTTGAAAGATGCCCATAAAATCAATTTAGTTAGTACACTTATCCCAGCCTCCTTCAATCTAGAAAAAGCATAAATGATAATCCACCCCAAATTCTAAGATATAAACACCTATGGATATAAATATACAATATTTAACTACAAATATATATATATATGTTGTTTGTAATCCAATATTGTATAGTGTTATCTGTTAGTCAAGATACTTTGCCATTTGCCATAAACCTAGACAGTTATAATAAAATGTTTATTGAGATAATTAAAATATATAAATATTTTAATATACTGAAAACTAAGAATTGACTATTAATAGACCAGTATAATAAAATGTTTATTAATATAATTAGAATTGATCATGTCTTTGGTCTACGGAAATAAATAAAATCCTGCGTGAATAACATGTTTATTAATATATATATATATATATATATATATATATATCTTTCATGTCCGGTCCGTGGAAAATAAATAGAAAGCTACGTGCGTAGTTGGCTTAGATAGGAGTTGCAAACTAAGAATTGACTATTAATAGACCAGTATAATAAAATGTTTATTAATATAATTAGAATTGATCATGTCTTTGGTCTACGGAAATAAATAAAATCCTGCGTGAATAACATATTTATTAATATAATATAATAATAATATATATATATATATATATATATATCTCTGTCTTTCATGTCCGGTCCGTGGAAAATAAATAGAAAGCTACGTGCGTAGTTGGCTTAAATAGGAGTTGCAAACTAAGAATTGACTATTAATAGACCAGTATAATAAAATGTTTATTAATATAATTAGAATTGATCATGTCTTTGGTCTACGGAAATAAATAAAATCCTGCGTGAATAACATGTTTATTAATATAATATATATATATCTTTCATGTCCGGTCCGTGGAAAATAAATAGAAAGCTACGTGCATAGTTGGGTTAAATAGGAGTTGCAAACTAAGAATTGACTATTAATAGACCAGTATAATAAAATGTTTATTAATATAATTAGAATTGATCATGTCTTTGGTGCGTGAATAACATGTTTATTAATATAATATAATAATAATTATATATATATATATCTGTCTTTCATGTCCGGTCCGTGGAAAATAAATAGAAAGCTACGTGCGTAGTTGGGTTAAATAGGAGTTGCAAACTAAGAATTGACTATTAATAGACCAGTATAATAAAATTACAGGCATGGTTTGTGAACGGTGAAAACACCCAGCGTTAATGGAAAGTTGGTAATCACCGATTTGTAGAAGTTGATTATTAGACGTGCTGAAAGAAACAACAAAAGGCCCTTGGGTTGACTGAAGATTCGCATTTGGGCCGTTTTATCGTTGCTGGAATCTGGAAACTCGCCGGCGTGCTGGTAAGGCGTCACCATCTTGGGATTGGGTGGTGACGTTTTTGTTTTGGGGCTTTCCGGTCAGTATTGGATCCTGGCAGCAGACAAAGGGGTGTGGCCTCCGAATCTAGCGGCTATCATTATAAGCACTTACTGTCTGCGGTGCCATTTTATCATTTTAAACCTCTGGCGGATTTTCCGGGGTCTTTGGCCGTTAAAGGTTACATTTTCTGAACCGGTTTTTGGGTGGTTCAGTCCACATTGCTGCCAACATGGAACTAAACGGAACGGCTGCTTATCCACTTACTGACTGTGATATGAATCTGTCGGACTCTCAGCTCGAGGAGGCGGGTCTGTTCCAGCCGGATGCATATTTTAAGCGACAGCTGGGGGATGTGCATGCAACATCCCATATTGGTCGACAGGTGGCGCCCCATGGCCCGGCAAGCAATAGACACCTGGATTTTGGAATGGCATCTGGACATTCCTCGGGTGCTGACCCACATGGTGGCAACACGAGTTCTAGACCTGGCCGTGGCGGGAATGGTAAGCGGGGGTCGACGTCCCGAGCAAGCGGTAGGAGACAGGGTAAATATTTCCGCAGGCCCGGAGAAGCCTGGTTGACAGTCGGCCGTGACATAAGCCTGGAGGAGATTGTAGACTACAATATGACGGTGCTCGTTGGGAAATTTTCCTATCACGCCATGAATAGGCGGCATGTTGTTAAGTGGGTGGAGGATCTATGGAGTCCCATTCTTGACTATACTCCACAGGTTTTCGCAATGGCATGCGGGTGGTATGGGTTTAAATTCCGGGAAGAAGCACATTGCGCTCGCATCTTGGGGGGTTTGTGGTTACACGGTTCTGGGAGTTTGATGCTCCAAAAATGGCAATCAGATTTTAACCCCGCCACGACTACGGTGAGGTTGAGACATCTTTGGGTGCTTTTACCCGGCCTTCCACTGGCTCTGTGGAATCGTGGGGCATTTGAAGCCATCGGCAACAGACTTGGGAGATTCTTACATGTGGAGGAAAGCCACCTAAGGGGTTTTGACAGGAGGATGGGACGATTGCTGGTTGAGGTTGACATTTCCATTGGGCTCATAGATGTTTTACACATAGACTGGCGGGGCCGGCAGCTATCTCAGATTGTGGACTACTGGGGTATTCCCTTTCGTTGCTCAAACTGTAAAGCGGTGGGACACTTGTGGAGGCAATGCACGGCACCGGCGTCATCTGGACAAGCCATGGATGGTGGGCCGATGTGGTCTTCCGACGATAGCAGCGACATTGAAAAGGATGGGGCAGGTGCACTGGACGGCTTCTCAAACCGGGTACTCAATCCTTTGACTCCAGAAGCGTCGATAATCCGTAAGTTGGAACTTCAGGACCCTTTGTTTTTCCAGTCATTAAATTAGTTGGATATATCCTTCATTAATTCTTTAGAGCTGAATAATGGAAACAATGGCAACTATATGAGTCACAATTGTAGCATAGACACCAACTCTTCTGGGACTGGGCAGACCACAAATACAAATTCTGAAACCGATGAGCCGGGGTCGAAGACTGAACTACTCATTAGGATGAACAATATGTGCCCAAAAAAAAATGAAACTATCAATCTGTCTCCTGCTTCAAATGCAAAATGTGAACACCTGGGGTCCATCGGTCCCGCCGACTCTGTGACTATTGCCCCCATCCGGGAGGATGAGAAAGATATTGAGGATTCGGGGAATTGTGCTGTTACGAGTCCGGGAAATTGTGAGATGGAGGTTTTGGCGATTGGTGGGCCGTCGGCGGTGAGAAAGTCTCCGGGGAAGTGTGGGAAACAGCCCCCCATACCATCTTACTCTGA
Source organism: Larix kaempferi (assembly GCA_027924585.1). Lineage (NCBI taxonomy): Eukaryota > Viridiplantae > Streptophyta > Pinopsida > Pinales > Pinaceae > Larix > Larix kaempferi. Next base: position 10,254,436 of record BSBM01000397.1, on the reverse strand, counting down.
AATGGTCAAGAAATCGGCTATTCCCACCTACTTCCGAAACCGGGTGGTGGAACAATATGAGGCATCGGCTGTTGATAATTCGGGTCCCTCAGAATCAATAGTTCCTGGGATGGATGGTGGGGTGGGAACAACTGATACTGCTTCCTTACAGGAGGCCCCCGAAGTCATTGTCACACAAAAGGGTGCGCGTAGGGGTGGCCTCGCGCCGGATTTTTCACCATTGAAAACTAGAAGTGCCAGGAAAAACAAAAAGGTCATTCTGGGGGGGAGTGAGGATGACCTGAACATGACACAATCCCCCATTCGTTCTAACTCCAGGGCTCTTAGAGGAATGAAAGCCCTTGCGAGGGTTAGAAAATGATCTTCCTCTCCCTGAATATCAGAGGGGTGGGAGGCCTGCCCAAACAACTGGCCTTCAAACGCTTGTTAGAAATTGTAAAACCTGATCTGGTTCTTCTACAGGAAACGATGGTTAGTGGTGAGAAAGCGCGTATATTCCTCAATAAAATAAAGCCGGGATGGATGTGTTGCTCGGTGGACGCTGCTGGACTCTCGGGGGGTCTTCTGGTGGCATGGAATCCCCTTGTTTTGAAATTGGTTCCCACAAAAGTCACTCTTGGCATTTTGCTATCTGGGAACTTAAGGGGATCGGAGAAAAATATAAATATAGTTAACTGCTATGGCCCATACTGTGACCGTGAAACATTTTGGAACACGGCTGGATCAGAAAACTTATTAAACTTGGAAAATTTGATAATTGCTGGTGACCTAAATTTTACTTGGGCTGATGGGGAGATTTGGGGGGGTCTTGCAAGGAGAGATCCTCTGGGGCCATATTTTCAAAATCGTTTTAACGAATATTCACTGGTCGATGTGGCTCCTCGACCGTTGGCACCAACATGGACAAATGGCAGAATGGGGGAACAACTGATCCAGAAGCGCATCGACAGATTCCTAGTATCGGAGTCTATGCTGACATGTTTCCAGAACTATAGATCCTGGATGCAGCAAATTAAAATCAGTGACCATCTCCCCATTATACTGCAATTCGAAGATGAACCCTGTTTCAAAACTTACCCTTTCAAATTCAACTCCACGTGGCTTTCTGAGCCTGATTTCTGTTTGGAAGTGAGAAATGTGTGGTTGCAGACAGATGTAACTGAGGAGAGATCGGCTATGGATAAGATGACGGAGAAACTCAAGGTATTAAGAAATTTTACATTTAAATGGGAAAAAAACAAAAAGGTATCGATGAGGAAGGAATTATCAAAGATAAAAGATGAGGTGGAATACCTGATGAATAGAGGTGTTGATTATGAGCTATCTTCGGGGGAGCTTAAACAACTATCAATGATGGAGAACCAGAAAATGAAAATTCTTCTGATACAAGAAGAAACATGGCGGTTGAAGAGCAGAGCTACATGGCTAAAATCTGGTGACATGAATACAAAATTTTTCCATCAGTGTGCGGATTCCCGAAGGATTCAAAACTCTATCTGGGACCTAAATGACCATTCGGGTAGGCGGATTCGGGGTGAGGAGACCCTGATGAATGAGGCTGTATATCATTTTCAAGATTATTATCGTGACCCAAAAAACACCTCACTGGCTGAACAATTTAGACTTATAAAGGAATATCCACGTATGTTCAATGAGGCGGAAGGCGACAGTATTTTCATGGAAGTCACTTTGGATGAAGTGGAAAAAACCCTGCGGAGGATGGCAAAAGACAAATCCCCGGGCCCGGATGGATGGACTGTGGAGCTTTTCATACACAACTTTGATATCATGGGGGAAGAAATACGGTTGGTTGTGGAGGAATCGAGGAAACTTGGTTTTGTCTCTAGGGAAATAAACTCTACACATTTAGCTCTAATACCAAAGACTTCACATCCGAACAGCTATGATGATTTTAGACCAATTGCGTTATGCAACCTGGTCTATAAGATAATTGCAAAAATTATAGCTGATAGGATCAAACCGGTGCTATCTCGGCACATTTCCAAGGAACAATATGGATTCCTAAGCGGAAGACAGATCCATGATGCTGTGGGAGTGACCCAGGAAATCTTTCATACTATCAAACAGAAAAAGGTTGATGCTCTAATTCTTCAATTGGACCTGGTGAAAGCATATGATAAGGTTGATTGGAATTTCCTGAGACTAATACTAATACAGATTGGCCTGCCATGGACGGTTATGAAATGGATTATGGCTTGCATTAGCTCTGTCAATTATGCAATCCTTATCAATGGTCTCCCCACTGACTTCTTCAAGGCATCTCGGGGACTTCGGCAGGGATGCCCACTTTCTCCTTTACTGTTTCTCCTGGTCATTGAGGGGTTGAGCCTGTCCATACATAAAGCCCGTCAAGAAGGAAGGATTGTTGGCATTAAAGTTACTCGTGAGATAGCAGCTTCTCACTCTTTATTCGTGGATGATGTTATGATGTTTGGAAAAGGCTCTCTTGCTGAATGGTTGGTATATAAACAGATACTTGATCTGTTTTGCAAGGTTACTGGCATGGTAATCAGTTACATGAAGTCTTCTTTCCTGAAAAACTCTCTGCCTGAGGATGTACAGCAATCAATCAGTTCCATCATGCCACTAAATTTTAAAGAAATTGAAGCTGGTACAAAATATCTTGGTTTTTTCATCAAACCTTCTAAATACTTGATTAATGATTGGTCCTGGCTTATTAGAAGATTTGAACTGAGGTTGGGACGCTGGAACAATCGGCATCTTTCATTGGGTGGCAGACTTACTCTGGTAAAAGCAGTGCTGCAGAATTTAGGTGTTTATTGGTTTTCTTTGTGCAAGATTCCTCGAACCATTCTGAAAATCATTCGAAGGAAGATATTTAGTTTTCTCTGGTCTAGTGGTGGAATACCGGAGAAATTCCACCTGATAAAGTGGCAGATTTTGGCACGGCCTTGGCATATGGGTGGTTGGAACATAAAAGACATTGATAGCTTTGTTACCGCTCTGCATGCAAAAAGCCTATGGCGTGCACTTTTTGATCCATCGCTATGGGGTGAGATCATACGTGCCAAATACCTGCGTAACACTCCAGTTTCTAAATGGTTCCGTTTTAACCGTCCGGTGACCTTGGGAGTTTCAAATATCTGGAACGGTCTACTGGGTGCATACAGGGTCATTGCACAATGGATTGCATGGCTGCCTGGCAATGGTCGTGACATTAGACTGGGCCTTGATCCTTTCATTGGCGGATCTCAGCAATACACATTATCGACGGAACTGAGGTCATATCTCCATGCAAATGGATATTTCTCCTTAGCACATGTTGCTGGTTGGAGTGGGGTCGACCGACCCCGGTGGATCTCGGCTGAACAGATGGGTCTCATAGGTTCATTGAAGCGGGAATGGGATGAATATATCAGGCCTCTGAATTTTTCAAACATGAGTCTCTCTGACGTCGATGACCGGGTTGTGTGGTCATGGGACGTGGCGGACGGGCAGGTCACAGCAGCGATGGCTTATAATGCACTTTTTGCTGGGACTCAGGTTATGATTCGATGGTGGGATAAAACACTCTGGAAATTTGTTTTGCCGCTCAAGATAAAATGTTTCATTTGGCTAGCTTTGAATAACAGGATACTAACATGGGACAACCTCTGTCGTCGTGGAATCTGTGGACCGGGATGGTGTACCCTATGTTGCTCTGAGGAGGAGACGGTTGATCACTTCTTTACCTCCTGTCCTTTCATCAAAAATATTTGGGCCTTTATTGCGGGCAGAACAGGTATAACTTTTCTTTGGAACTTCAGCTCTCTTAATGACTGTCTTGTTGCTTGGAATAAACTTGACCTCGGGTTCAGAGAATTCCCATATTTTATGATCTGGGAGGTATGGAAGTCTCGCAATAAACAAATATTTGAGAATCGGGCCCCCTTCCTGGCGGGGACTGGTTTCAAAACTCTGGCTGCTCACCATGAATATATTTCTTTATGCGGCTTGGCTGGTGACAGAGTCTTTAGGGATAGAAATCATCGGTTGGCTCCTCCGGTGCTGATCTTCCCATGTGGGTTCTTTGACGGAGCGGCAGTATTCAATCCGGGGGGGGTGGTGCCGGTGCCGTTATACATCTGTCTAATGCTATCTCCATTCATCTTTGGCTTAACCTGGGCGGCGGTTCTAATACCAAGAGTGAGATATGTGCACTCTGGTTATTACTATTCTGGGCTAGACTGCGGGAAATACCAGAACTTGTGGTTTTTGGTGACTCTCTTTCTGTCATTTCCTGGGCGAGCGGCAGAACCACTCTTCACAATATGTTACTCCAACACTGGATGAATGCGGCCATGCTGTTGATTAAAGACTTTCATTACATACACTTCGACCATATATACCGTGAAGTGAACTTAGAGGCGGACATGCTTTCGAAAAGGGCCCTTAGCTCTGCACCTGGGCTCATCATGTGGCAGGAATGGCGGGCGGACACTTTGTATTCACAGGGCTCTCATCCTATGCCATGATATCTCATAGAGGCTGTTGCCAACCACTTGTTGGACATTTTGTATACTTCCTCTATTTGCGGCATTATTGTCTGTGTCGACTAGATACTGCTTTTTATTTTTGGACATTTGACAGTATGGACTGATGATTTCTTGGTGATCTTCCTTTCATGGGACCCACGGTTGGTTTATGATATTTTGCTGAACCTGTTTCTCCTTCGGGAGGGGTTTATGTTATTATGTGTGAACATTTGGTCTTCATTATGATTTGCCCGTTCATGATGATGTTGGCATTGTGGCCATTGGTTTTTGAGATGACACATAGGCTACGGGGTAGCGTAGTGATGTATGACTTTTATGACAGTTGGCCCTATTTACTATTTCGCATATTAATAGTAAGTTATATTTTATCGGTGAAAAAAAAAAATAAAAATAGAAAGCTACGTGCGTAGTTGGCTTAAATAGGAGTTGCTCTTGATGGAAAGGGGTATCGGAAATGCCGACCATTCCATTATTTCCATATATATATATATCAATCAGTGTATCCCACTTACTTTATCGTACATATTTCATAAAGCAGATCGGATCCTCCTTTAGCTTTCTAAGTAGTGGTATTGAATGGTAAGTGAAATATACAAACTCAACCAACCTCTTAATAACATTCTTAATCTCTTAACAAGGTTTAACAAGGCACTAAGAGGCACATTATTAGGGTAAGACATTCTCAATGAGTTGTTCATTGTCAAAAGGTGTATGGCACATAATGCAAAACAATGGACAGCTATCCAAACAATATTAATAAGAATATTAATAAGAGGCAGAATCATTTCAATGCATATCTTTAGTTTAAATGTATGTATCTTTTTGTTTGTTTGTTTTGTTGTATAAAAAAGTTGTAAGAGCTATGATGTAAAGCTTGGGAAAAAGCAAGTTTAAGGGCTATTTTGTTAATAGAGAATCTTTTGGACTTTAATGCATGTATTGAAAATAGTATGAAATGCTGGAGGTTAGTTGATGTAAAGCATTTTTTTTTCAGAAGAAAAAATAGTTTCTTGCTATTCATATGTGAATCAAAGAAACTACACAGTGAATCATGTCCAATGACATATTCGAAAATATTGTTTTACAATATTATATTAACATAACTAGTTGTATCAATAAACAAGTACAGTTAAGACTCCATTGGACTCGCCACATGAATCAGCCTATATCGTCTTCTATCATATCCAAAAAGAAATTGTTCCATATACTGTTCGAGTCAGTCTGATATAAAGCATGAAAAGAAGCTTTAAGGGCTGTATGAAAAGAAGCTTTAAGGGCTGTACAAATCTGTATAAGCTTTGCTAGATGCAAAGAGGAAGGGTAGTGTAGGAATCTGGAAATGCTCAAAAGCATCTAAGAAATGTAATATTCTACTATAATATTATGAGTTTTTTTTTCAAAGTAAAAAGAAAAGCACATTCTCAAGGGGTAAACACGTGAGAGGTAAGTTTCGTATTTTTTTTGTTTGGTTTCAACTCTCTAATAAGATAGCTTGATTTCTTCTTATTATTATATATATATATGATTTTTGAAAATCTAAATTATAGTTGAGGTATTGTGTAAGCTAATTTTAACTTTAATGCATCAATTTGCTTTGAATTTGGGTTATTTTGTTTAATTTATTTTATTAAAATGTATTAAATATATTTTTTCATAATTAAAATTTTGTTTTGATGACTCTAATAAGTAATTAATTTGTTTTCACAATTATATTTTAAAATGAAGTAAAATGTATCTATTATAATATAATATTTCCAAACTTTAACATTAATTTGCATTAAAGGAAATCTAGTTTGAATATAATCTCTTATTACAAATAAAAGTTATCGTAAGTAAAATTTGTAAAAATAATAATATAATAATTTTAGTTTTGAAATATGTGTTAAAGTTTTGTGAGGGAAACTAGACCACTTATAGAGCATGAGTTTATCAAAGTTTGCATCAGATGTCTAATACATCTTATGAGACTACTTAGGAGGTTGATAAGTTGGTGATCATTACTAAGATAACAGTGAAAGACAAAAAAAACATGGGGTGATAAGAAATCCCTAATTTCGATCTTCATCAGAAATAGAAACGGTGCTTCGGAGGAGTTGCTTCATACTCCTTGCATATGGTTTCCTTGATGAGGAAATCCACCTTGTTTTTTAGCTCATCCATTTGCAGCAGGAGTTCATTACACCTCTTTTTTGTCAACCAAAAATTTTCCCCAACGGGGATTTTATAGTCCAATGCAAGGCCAAGGTATTGAAATATTTGGTGCCTCTTGAATGAGTATTTCCTAATTCATTAACCCAAGGCGTAATCTTTGCTTCAATTTTCTTAGGTTTGGTGAAATCATGTTCCTCTTTCACCTTCATCTCTGCCAAGCCATTTAAGAGCAAATTTCAACTAAAATAGCTCTTCAGCCTCCCCAACTTATGTTTGAGCATGAGTCTGGGCCCTACTGCTGCTACCCTTCCACGCTCTCCTACCCCTACCTCATTTCGCCATAGATGGTAATATCGTTTCCCACGATAGAGAGGTTGAATCACCTGAGTTGCTTCTCACTGTGCACAGAGAACCTCACCTGAGGAACCCCAAGAGAGCCTAGATCATGTTGATTGTCATCATAGAGGAGATGAGGACCTCAAAGTCACAGAGGGTACTCTGTGCTCCACCATGAATATTCATTTGCAATATCGTGGTGAACTACCAACCACGATATATCATTTTATGGCAATCATTCTAAATTTAACTATATATCAAAAATAACTAATAATTAATACATAAATAACTCATAACTAACTAATACATCACTTATAAATTACAAGTTACAACCACAAATTAAATAACTTTAAAGTCTATCCATTTCGACATTACAATTCAACAAACATTTACGGCCTCTTTTATTGAGACCAGCTTTTCGCGCTGAAACCGAGAGCGCTCCGTCACCAATAAGCAACTGCTGACCATTAAATATTTGCACTCGCCGTCACCATGAAGCTAATGCTGACCATCAAATATTTGGACTCGCAGACGCAGTGACCGCACGGTTTGCAGTCGAATAGAGGAAGAAGAAAGATAAGAGAGGGATGAATATGAATACTACGGATCTTCAAAACGAGAACTTGGAATGTTCTTTGCACGCAGTGATTGTGCCATTTCCCATACAAAGTCATGTTAACGCTCTCATGAATTTGGCGCAGCTGCTGGCTCTGCGTGGATTTTTCATCACTTTCGTCAACACTGAATGGATCCATAAGCGCATGCTTGGGGTTAGGGTTTCTGCAACAGATGCTAATTCTCTGGTTTCCAGAAGCGATCATCGAAGCCTGAAATTTCGATTTCTGTCTATTCCCGATGGCTTACCACCGGACCACGGCCGCACGTCCAACCTCGGGGACTATTTTTTTGCACTGCAAAAATTGAGCCCCGCATTGGAGCTCCTCCTTGGCAGCAGCAGCCGCCCTACTGTTCATAATGACGACAAGAATTCATCAGTTGCATTTCCACCTGTCACATGCATCATCTCAGATTCCTTCATGTCTTGCACGGATCAGGTTGCAACAAATATGAAAGTGCCGAGGGTTATCTTCTGGCCCTTCTGTGCTGCTGCCTCCACTGCCCAGTGCTACACTAGCTTCCTTATTTCTCATGGACATATTCCTGTCAAAAGTAAGCGCATCTCTCTTTTCTGTTTTTCCGTCCCTTCAACCATTTTCGTTTCGGTTTCTTGATCTGCAATAACTGACTTCAACCTTTGTAAGTGCAGTAAATGAAGCGAACAATCCAGAGAAAGAGATCACTTGTCTCCCGGGCAATATTCCAACTTTGAAGCCTAGCGACCTGATGTCCTTCTATCGCAGTGATCCGTCGGACATAATTTTCAATGCCCTTGTCTACGAATCCAAAAAGTCGAGTAAAGGGGAGTACGTACTGGTAAACACGTTTGAGGAGCTGGAGGGGAGGGACGCAGTAACGGGACTTTCTTTGAATGGATGTCCTGCCCTGGCGATAGGACCTCTATTCCTTCCTAGTTTCTTACAAGGGAGGGATTTCACCACTAGTCTGTTGGAGGAGGATGAGAGTTGCCTGCCATGGCTGGATATGCAACAGCCAGCATCTGTTATATACGTTTCGTTTGGCAGCTTGGCTGTTAAATCTCAGGAACAACTGGTGCAGCTAGCGCTAGGGCTGGAGGGTAGCGGGCAGCCTTTCTTGTGGGTTCTTCGCTCGGATATCGCAGAAGGCAAACCTGCAGTTTTACCGGAGGGTTTTGAAGAGCGAACCAAGGATCGGGCACTGTTGGTGAAGTGGGCGCCCCAATTGAAAGTCCTCGCCCACCCATCGGTGGCATTATTCGTGACACACAGCGGATGGAACTCTACAATGGAAAGCATGAGCATGGGAGTTCCTGTGGTGGGATTCCCTTATTATGGGGATCAGTTTCTCAATTGCAGATTCGCCAAGGAGGTGTGGAAGATCGGCCTGTATTTTGAAGGGGTGGACGTGGATGACCACAAGGTGGTGACGAAGGAGGAGGTGGAAGATGCTGTGAAGAGAATGATGACAACTTCTGAAGGAAAGCGGCTGAGAGATAACGCTGTGAAGCTGAAGGAGTGTGCAGCTAGGACCGTCCTTCCCGGGGGTTGCTCCTTCAATAACTTAAACACGTTCGTTAAAGACATGGCGCAGAAAGCAGCATCCCAGTCATTCCAATACCTATGACTCTTGACTAGAATCGGCCGCAGCCCAATCGGTCCAATACCTATGAATCTTTATCAGAATCGGTCGGGCTTATTTTGGATTGTGAATTGTGTTGTGTTGTGTAGTGTAGTGTTGGTGTTTTTTTTAAATATATAGTTATGTGGTTGTGTATGAGAGATTTTCTTTTTTTTGAGTGGATATATTTGAAGTAGTGAATAACCAGATAGAGAGTATGGTTGTTATATTGATAGGTTTTTATATTTTATAATTTAGGGTGGATTTTAATTTATGTTTTTTTCTAGATCGTAAGAGGATGAGATAAATATACTCTCCAAATTGATTTTATGGTATTATTTTTAAATTTGAAATAAACAATTATAAAATTAAAAATATAAAAAAAAGTGGTAGTTGTGCATGATTAATTGGTAGTTGATGTATGATAATGAGCATTTAGATTCAACTACCCATGGAGAAAAAGTAACTTATCCATAAAACTTGTAATCTATTTATGTTTACCAATCACAAGTTAAGAAAAATATAGTTATATAATATGTTTATTAAATTATATAAATAAAATATTATATATCGATGTTTCATAAAAGTAATTTTCAACGAAGAAAATAAAAGTAATTTTCAACCAAGTTTCAATTGGATGATATATATGTTCACTGTTACTAAAGGGTTAATAGAAAATTTAAACCAAAAGAATTAAGTAAGTTACATTCATTTTACAGTTTATTTAGAAACAAACAAATAACCTACCTCTCTCTGTAGATGACTTGGCAGAGTGTTGATGTGTTGGCTCGATAATGGCTTTGCATAGGCCAAATATGTATAAAATATGGATCAAGAGTTTTGTTGGATTGAGGTTTTGTTGTTCTTCACGATTGAGAAAAATAAATAAGTTTTTTTTTTTTTTGTGTACTATGGAAGTTTATATAAAATTTAAGGATTTTGATTGAAGTTTATATAAAATTTAAGGATTTTGATTGAGCTCACTAGACCTTAATTAAGGCCTTAGCTTCTTATTAGTGTAACACTATATTTGATTGGACAACTAAACAATATATTGTATTTTTTTGCGTACTATTTGTTGGATTTAACTCGACTAAGAAAACTATGTGTGTGGATTTATGAACCTACTTATATGTGACATTTATGTTTTAAGTTTATCATTCATCTTATTAATGATGTCAGTTGTGTGATTTGCTTCTAGTATAAAAAATTAAATAGAATGATAGGGTACATGGATACCAATGTATGTCACGACTGAATGAATGAATGGATGTCATGAAAATGATAAATATGTTAACTTGGGTGTACTGATTAGTAGTGGATAAATTGGTAATTTACTTAGAAACAATGAAAGACAATGCATGATCTTATGTTATGGATGAGACTCACCACATGTTTGAGAGGCTAACTGATAGTCAAGCACTTGTGATACTAAAGTCACAGTGATGTAGTGGACATCAACAGAGAGAGGGTAAGCTATGAGGCGTTGATTCATTGATTAATTGTTGATTCGATACTTGTTATGATATGTGGGCTAGTACGGGTTTATGCAGGAAACTGGGTTTCCCAAACTGGTCATTCAATGATGCAACTTTAAGAATCACAATAGTAGCGCAATGTGATTGTTGATAGGGTTTTGACTCTAGTTCCATTGGGGGGTAGAGGTATTTCCCATTGTTTATCCTTTGAAACCTGGAATCATGGGAGGGCTACATTAAGCCATGATCCAGAAGTTGTGTGATGTCAGCTATAGGTTGCTTGCTAGGGAAGTTAGGTTGATTTAGTTGATGCTTTTTCTTACGGGTTACGTCAATATAGTTGAGGCTCTAGGATATTCCAGCAAAGGAGCATATAGGAAGTAAAAGCTAGAAGTAAGTTAGGAAGGAAGGATGATTAGATTAATAATATTTTAGTTTGGTATTTGAGATGGCACTTTAGTTGTACTTGGTTCTTTCACCTATAAATCATTTTTATATCATTAAGATAAATCTAGGCACAATGTTGATTAGTGTTTAGTGTTGATGTATTGTGACTTAGTTAATAAGAATGTTTAATGTTATGATTACTGGATCATTTTATTGCATGTGTGGTTACCTTGTCTTGCATGTCATTATTATTGCCTTGTCATTAAAGAATTATATATAAGAGGTGGTGATGGTTACATACCATATGTAAGCACAAGCTATGTGAAAGTTGGCCACCCACACACACCTTGCATGCGTACATTAATATTAGTGTATGTGTTTGTGTGTGTGTGTTTATTTTTCTATGATGAATAATGGTGGATGAATGCGATAAAGAATAAGATATAGTATTAATTATAAAATTATTTTGTTATCATTTAAATTGCATTACATTAGTATATTTCAATTGTATTATGTTCATTTAATTACCTTGTATTTATCACATTTAAATTGTAATTGCATTAGTTTCATTTCATTGGTTCTCATTAGTATACTTCAACTATTAATTGCATGTCATGTTATAGATGAACCGTTTAATGCTTACCAAACAAATAATGATGTGAGTGATAGTTGACTATCCAATAATAATTACAATAAGAGATAAATTTATTATTTAATGGTATTTTGATTTATGAGAACTATGGGTTGAGTTAATGTGAGTCCTTATATTGGAGTGAGTTGTCAAGTCATTATGTAGGTAGGTAAACCATTACTATTTTATAATAATGTGACCTTCAAAACCCTTCTCAAGAAGGGAGGAAGGTGGTGGAAAGACTAGGCTAAAAATGGATTTTGAGGATGAGAAGGGGATTAGTGGATGGACATTGGGAAGGGAGTGAGCAGAGGAGGAAAAAACTCAATGAGTAACTTGAGATTGATACTTGACTTTGAATATTGGTTCTTGAAAGGTTTAAGGAGTAGCTATTGTGGTTATTGGAGTTGCAGGCATAGAGAGATAGGAAACCCACAAGTTTAGTAGAGCTAGCAACTTAGTTGATAGTTGGCTAGGAGGACTAATCCCAGTTTGGGTAACAATATCACTTGGTTGGATTAAGGGATGGATTGCAACTATGAAATTTGCTAACTCAACCAGAAACTAAGGTATTCTACTAGTCTTCCTTAGTTATATTATTTTGTCGATATTGTAATTAATTAGTATTGTTATGTTGTGAAATTTTGAAAGTAAATTAAAAACATTATACTCTTATAATACTACAACATTAGGAAACATGCATAGAACTTATGAAATGAAAATTTTACATTTATTACTTACATAATTTAATTATTTTGTTGTTGTTTTAATTTAAATTAGTAGTTTTTAGTTACTTAACACCCATCACTCAGATGGGTGTTACATTTGGTATTAGAGCCTTATGTTCCAATACTAGAACCTTAAGGACCGTCGTGAAACAGAAACAAAAACCATGTAAAAAAGATTCATTTTATTACTAAGGGAAAACTTGGTAAACTACATCGTAAAATAGTAAATTACAAAAGAAAATGAAACTTAGTTCCATACTTTACAAAGGAAATAACAAGAGTTCAAAAGGATGCTATACAAAATCACAACTCAGGCCTATAGCCTTGTGGGGTATTGACAAACATATTGTCTTATCCAGAATCCATCCCTACATGTGTGAGTGCGTGCATGCATGTGCAAGCACGCACGCACGCACACACACACACACACACGCACACACACACACACACATGCATGCGCGCACACACACACACACACACACACACACACACACACATTGTTTGCCTTATCTAGAATCTATCTCTACACCTCTGAACATGTGTGTGTGTGTGGAGAGAGAGAGAGAGAGTCCATTCCCATGCTTGTGAACACACACACACACACACATATAACAAAATTATATATACAAAATGTACTACATCAATTCCAGTGGGATGGACGATGTCCATTGGCCATCTCTGTTTGCAAGTCCGCCCCTTGAAAAAGTAAAAATAAAAACTATTAAATACATTGTTACGAACTTATCCTCCACTATTCTCATATCTAATCTCAACAAGTTTTGAGATTTATTTTTTTCTTGATTTTTGTAATAACAAAAGGAAAGACTTGATAGGTTAGCGACTGAGTGAGCTTAAATTATTTTACTCAGTGTCACATCTGAATTTATGAGTCTCCATTACTGAGCATATCATAGTGATACATGATACAACTGGGTTTCCTTTTGTTCACATCAAATTGCTTAATTCATGATCTTCATGATCGTTTTGAGCATGGAAAAATTTTAGTTGTATTCTCGACTCTCGGTCGGTTCAATAGTTGTACCTACATCCACTACCAATTCTTTGTATAAATGGCAAACCCATGAAGAGGATCAAGTGTGCGGGCTTTGGGTCGAAAATGATTCATTTGGTTGCTCGTTATTTTGTTAGTCTGAATAAAACCCTTCTTCAGTTGTATTTATGTCTACCTAAGTTACTTTCTATTGATCATACCATTGAATGAGTTATTTTCTCTCTATTAATTTATGAACATGTAATGTGTTGATAAAAGGTGCCGTATCACTTCAAAGCAATTCCTCGAGGTGGCATGTCCTGTCAAGACTCAATGCTCTGCTCACCCGTTAAGATTAGTCTCTATCCCATCCACCATTACTAGAAAAGAATGGTTGCGTCATGCTGTAATTTCCTTTATCAACCACCAAATTACTGACCAGGATAGATTTTCATGACCTACTATACACACATTCCTTTAATGAACCGATTGTTCTTCAATTACTCAGCGCATTTTCGTAGTATGTGTTTCTTATAGGGAATAGCTCATAGTGCCCACTAATGCTAATAAGAAGTCTTTCCCCACTTCTATTAATACATTTCTGCAATACTAAATCATCCCACCAAAGAACAATAATTCCAATTGTCGCAAATTATAAAATTGAAAATGGGTAAATGTTATGTAAATATGAATATCTTTTCCTTAGAAGGAATGTCTGGGAAGAGACGAGAGTGCATAGAGGGAGCTTATAGGGAGCCATGAGTAATCGAAAAGGAGATTTTGAATAAAATATCAGGTTGAAGAGTCTGGGACGAGGTCCGATCATCCAAATATCTGAGTGTTTATACAATATTATAAAGGTTCAAGTCTAGATATTAGAAACCTAGATCCGAACTTCCATTTAATTTGAAGTAAGAATATTGGATAAATGGATGCATGGTTCCCAGGACATGGTTTTAAGCAGACTTGGGGTTTTCACTATTAGTTCCACCACACAAAGGGTTACAAAGAATGAGTTTTTGAATTGGTATTGGTTAATTAAAAGGAAAAGAAAGGAAAACATGATTAGGTTCAACGGTGCTAGATCCCTAAGTTGGGCATAAACTATTTACAAGCAAAGATTCCTAAGTTGGACACCGATGATTTCTAAGCAAGGATTCAAGGTAGATGTGTATCTCCCCTCCAATTATTTATTTTAGTTTTTGTGTGTTTGTTATTGAAACAATGTTTCTTGTAGATGTGATAATTATGTATTTATTGATATATTTAGTGGCATAAATTTGATTGAAAATATAATATTCTATTTAGCATTTTTTTTTATGAAGTGTAATTAATTTATTATTGTCAAATGAAATGTGATTTTTTCCGAAGCTTTTCATCCTAGAAGTGTGACGTGAATATATACCCTTCTAATTGAAATTAAGACCAACCCTTCAAATTTGAACTCTATGGGAGGGATGCCAATAAGTGAGTAAGGACCACCACCAATGAGTAAGGACCTCCAATGGTGGTAGAAATGGTCATATCAAACATTCATTCTTGGAAAAACTAGCTACCATAAATGGTTCATAAAAATACTTTATGTACACGTCATTGTCAATATTTTCATGTTTTTAAAATTATTTAAAAACATTTTTCTACATTTTGAAATAAAATAAATATTTTCAAGTTTGAAATCCATTTTAAATCACATCAATATTAAATCATTGGCCCCAAGCAAAAATACACTAAGAGAGTAAGGACCACCACCAATGAGTAAGGACCTCCAATGGTCCTAGAAATGGTCATATCAAACACTCATTCTTGGAAAAACTAGCTACCATAAATGGTTCATAAAAATATTTTATGTATAGTCATTGTCAATATTTTCATGTTTTTAAAATTATTTAAAAACATTTTTCTACATTTTGAAATAAAATAAATATTTTCAAATTTGAAATCCATTTTAAATCACATCAATATTAAATCATTGGTCCCAAGCAAAAATACACTAAAATGAAATAACTTGGAACTTTGTGACTAACATGACATCATTTTGGATTAGTCACTTCAAAACCAATAATTTGGAATAAAAAAGTGCTTGAGACTTTAAAGAATTATAACACCACTACTGGAATCCCTCCCTATACATAGATAAATAAAATAGTTTTTTTAATAAATTACAGTTATCTACCTCCTTAATTTTATAAATTCATTACTCGTGTAAATTTGTAAATAGCTTAGAAATAGATACTTCGATATTTAAATTTTAAAATATAAAAAACAAAATATTTCGAAGAGAGACAAAGACCAGATGCGTATTTCACGTGCCGTACGTGGAAATATAAATAGAAAGCTGCTGGAGTAGTTGGCCATCAGTTAGAGTGCTGCGTGAAAATAAGAGTTGCCCTTAAATGGAAAGGGGTATCGGAATTGCGGTCCAATTTAACTTAAGGTGTACCATTGCTTACCTCATAATCGACTTTAGCTTTCAAGTGGGGTACACAATCTGAACTAACCTCTTAACAAGGTAACGCACTTTCTCAATGGTCAGTCCACGTTCAACAATCAATTTTCACAAATCTTTTTCAAACTTTTCGAGGTTGAGTGGGGTAGACAAACTGAACCAACCTTTAAACAAGGTAACGCTCTTTCTCAATGGTTAGGCCAAGTTTAACAAACAATTTTCATAAATCTTTTCATTGTTTTAAGAAAGTCACTCTAGGTTTTCAAATTGCCATAACATGGCTGTTTTAATTGGTTTTAACAAAACAAAAATTATGTTGTTAATCTACTTAAGGTCACATCCACCAAATTAGTGTATGACACATCTTGTTTGTTGGATAACTCCCTTAACGCTTGCATATCGATGCATATGAAAAACAATTGGTTTTTGTTATTTTTGGTTGGGTGCAAAACGGGCGGGGCGACAAAGAAGAACCAGCGACGTTGGGTGACAGGTGTCAATTTTTCAGCCAGTATGAACAGAACTGGCAAGGCAGTATTCAACAATGCTCGACTCTTATGACATGTGTCAATTTTTTGGATTTTGTGGCAAGTAAGAGCAGAAGGAGCGGGGCACTATTCAATAGTGCTCCAACTACACGTGCCATTCTAGCGGATTTATCGGGGAGTCAAAGAAGAACATGCAAGGCATTATTGAATAGTGCTCCAATGATATGTGCAGGTTACTTGCATATGGTGTTCGAATGACTACTTGAAAATCAAATATGTTGACTGTAAATTGATTCATAGATCCATCACTAGATAATGAACTAGAAACATTTACTAAATGTAGAGTAGACCCAACACCCTTTTTCCTTTCCCATCATTATCCCTATGAGAGGGAATTCACTGCAATACAACTTTTCACTTGTTATATTTTATATTTACATATTTAAATACTCACTAAATGATTAATGGTGGTCCATAAAAATATAAATATTTAGTTATGGTTAATGGTTGTACATAAAAATATAAATACAAAACCAGGTGTTAGTGGTTTGGTGATCGTTTTTAGTGGTTTGTTGTACAAACAAAATTAAAAAAAAAAATATTAAAATATTTTTTTTCAAAAATATTTAGAAATCACCTCTAGATCCTTGCTGCAATTACAAACAACATGCTTATCAGAGGTTAATTTTTAATTAGATCACATATCAAAATTATTTTGAGTATTGCAGCAATTACAAACAACATGCTAAACTACAATCACAATGGAAATTGTGCCCCTTCAAAGGAAACCGTGAATGAATGAAGAAATTTTAATGACGTCCACGAGACCGAGTAGCGTAAGGGACCAACAACTCCAGAAACCATCACATTTTCAAATTTCTCTCCATTGTATCTCTCTTGTCATGAATCTTGATCATGAAATTCGTCGTTTGGAGAATCCTTGTTCCCTCAAACAACTCATTCAAACTGCCCACTTTCAAAAAAAATTCAATCTGATTACGGATATCCTCATAAGTTGAACATTCCATGATGAAGTGCCATTCAGTTTCAACCACTCCTTTCCTACAAAAGATGCAAGTTCTTTCTTCCCATTCTTCCTTGGGGGTTAGCCACCTCTTTGTTTCACATCTAAGATGGTGAGGCCCGATCCTCAGTTGTGCTATTAAAACTTTATCCTTTCCCTTAATTTCATCCCTCAAACAAGTCTTTTCATCATGTGACCATGTTGGGTTGAAATCCTTGACATAAAACATTTTTTTTTTGGTCAATCTGTTTTCCGCACATAGTAGCCCTGAATTTTTCAAGCACCCACTTTTTTATCTCCTCTTTAGAGTTAGGACAGTGCTGCCAATTAATTCCCCGTTTTCCCATCCACTTGTCATTTTGCTTCCTCCGAGTCTTCTTCTTACGTTTTAGCTCTTCTGCAACAACCATCTCGGTCCAACGTTGTTCATCGATGCTTTCCACCCTTTTTAAGTAACTTAATGAAACTAATGATTGTTGAAGCCTCCATCGGGGACATACCAGCCTCAGCTAGCAGGATCTCATACGGGACCGTTGACTTGACTTTGAGGTTACTAGTGATTAAGTGCTTTTGAATTCTTTCTAGCTGTCTCCACTTGTGGTTTGACATGTTGCCCCCCCAAAATTCACATCCATAAAGGATAATCGGGGTAACAATAATCCAAAAAGGGTTTTCTTGGTCTTCCAATCCCATACTTATGCTTTCCTGCACATGTTTTGCATAAAGTAAGAAGCTCTCCATCCCCCTTGAATCCTTTTAGTTCTACATGTCTCCCAACTGAGCCTGTTGTGAAAAACAATTCCTAGGTACTTGTACTCTTCCACTATGTCCAAGGATTTTTTCTCAAAGATAAATTTAACCGATTGTTTCTTCCGCTTTAGAGAGAAGATCATGATTTTGGTTTTGCTAGTGTTTACTTGCATTCCAACCTCTTGAAAGAAGAGCTCTAAGGCCTTCAAATGTTCTCTCAAACCATGCGCAAATTTTGCAATTAGGATAAGATCAACTGCATATAAAAGTAGCTTCACCATGTAGCCTGCTAACTGAATACCCTCTCCACTAGTGCTATTTAACCATTCTTCCAGTTTATCAATATATAAATGAAATAGTGTGGGGGAAAGGGGGCACCCCTGCTTGACTCCAATGTTGTTGCCAAAGCATTCAGAAAAGCCTTCCTTAGTTCTGATTTTAGCATTAACATGCTCGTATAGTTTATGGACAACCACTCTATATTCGCTTGGGATTTCGAGCTCCTCCATCCTTCTACAAAGCTTGTCTCTAGGAATCGTGTTGAAATCTTTTTTAAAGTCAATGAAGCAGCAAAAGGCCTCCCCACCCTAGGTGTCCCAAACCTTTTCGATGAAGTGCCTAAGAGTGATGCAATGATCAATGGTAGAGTATCTTGGTCTAAAACCAACCTGTCCTTTTGCTCTTTTACCCTCTTTTTCCACCCAACTGTTGATTCTACACTCCACCATGCTCCCAAATAATTTTCCAAGGACAGGATTGACCATAATAGTGTGGTAATTAGAAGGATTATTAATGTCTCCACTTTTGTAAAGAGGCATAGTAACACTAGTTGTCTAGTCAATTGGAATGTTACTTTGTGTGACACTGTTGAAGATGCCTTTCATGCTCGAGTCCAAGGTCTCAACACCCCATTTTGAAAATTATTCCTGCAATCCATCAATGTCTTGAGCTTTACCACTTGCTAATTTTTTTATACCATACTTGAGATACTCCATTAAAAATAACTCAGTTGTAGTGTTGATTGTGGGAGGGATGCTTTTCTCTTGTGCTCTCTCATAAAGAAGCTTTGCTTATTCAAACCACCGCAAATATGTGATATTATTATCTATTTTCTTTCTCTTTTGTTGCAGTTCCTGCCAAAAACCTTTGGGATTGTACAACATCCCACAGATGAAACCTTTCCAAACCGCAGATAGAATGAAACCACATAATCCCTTTTGAAATTTGATATTAGGCATGGCCAGAAAACGTTAGAGCTTATAAAAAAATCATTAAAATTATATAGATGGACAAATATGCATTCAATGACATATGGCTCTCTGACTATATAGCTTTAATGGCTCACTCTAACAAGTTATTAGTCACAGGTTTACATTAAAATTTTACAACATTTCAAATCTATTGAAATCAAACAAATTGATTACAAAGAAAATTATTTGATGCATCGATTTGACGTTCCGTCTATCCTGTGTAAATAAAAAACATTTCATACATTGATTTGATATATTTTGGGGAGGTTGCCTCATTTCCATACACCAACTCCATTTTCTTATAACTTATTTTCAATATATACCTAAAAAAATTATTTCATGAGTCAATTTTTTTTAACTGATTTTCAATTTAGATCTAAAAATATAACTTATTTCATTAGTCAATTTGATATATTGAGGACGTTGCATTATTCATATGTCATTCAAATTTAACTAACTATTAGTTAAGCTATTGATTTTATTATTATTACTAAAATTGTCTAATTACTAGAGTTTTAACCATATACAGACATATTTTTTCAAATCACAATTAAAAAACGACCAATAACTAGCCAACTAAGTAAAAGAAACCTGATAATTAATTATGTTTTATTATTATTATAATATTATTTAAAGTATACCAGGTGAATTAGAACTTTCATTGTGCACACTAAGTGGACAAAAGCGGTTTGTTTCCAGATCAAAACCAGCTCTGATTCTGTCTTTAGCTCTTATTGGCCTAAAAGTATTAAAAACAATAAACAAACAGTAAAAGGGGTTGTCTAAAAATTCGAGGGTTTTTCACTAGAATTAGAATTTGGTGTTTCATATTTTGTAAAATTTGAATTTAACTATGTTTTGATGTCCATTTTGATGGTATAAATGGATTCAACACCATCAAAATCTTATGGGACACCCAAAATTTCAAAGATTGAAAGTTCTAACCAAGATTTTTAAAATTTTATGTAAGATTTTTTTAAAATCATACTGGAAAAATCAAAATTTTTGGTTTAAAATTGTAGAACTTTTAAACTACGGGACAATAAAATATCATAAATAAACAAGGTTGCGTTCAATGACTTTTCCAATCCAACGACTCACTCCAAGAAGCTTAAAAAAATGTCAATAACAAACAATAAAATTATATAAATGGACACATCTGCCTTCAATGGCATATGGCTCTTTGACTATAAAGCTTCAATGGTTCACTCCAACAAGTTATTAGTCACAGGTTTACATGAAGATTTGACAACTTTCAAATCATAAATATTTTAAGGCATTTCAAATCTATTGAAATCAAACAAATTGATTACAAACAAAAAGATTTAATGCATCAATTTGATGTTCTGCATATTTCTCTTCAGCTTCGTTGCGCTAGGTTATCGTTGGATTGAAAAATTATTGAGAAGCGTCGAACACTGCTAGACAATCGCCGCCATGGACTGCTGGACTTGCGATGGAGCGCTCCATCGCCGCTCAGATCCTCTGCACTTACAATCGAAGAGAACCGACAAGGTAAATAAAATAAGATCATCAACAATGAAAATTGGTAAAAATAAGATCATCAACAATGAAAATTGGTAAAAATTATATTGAGATAGAAGCTAGGCATAAAAAGCAATCGGGCACTGCAAAACACAGTCATTCCATTGCAATATAGAAGTTTAAGATAATCCCCCATTGATTGGTGATCTAAGCAGGGACAAATAAATATTTACAATGCAAGCATGAAGAAGAGGAAGCAAGAAATTTACCCGATTATCTTATTTGCATGTCAATTCCCTTTTGATTTCGCTATTGTTTGGCCTCCCTTTACTCAATTGTATTCTTTGTCTGCTTCCTGGACTCCTTTAAATAGACTTTTGATAGCCTAATTTATATCTATTAGATATTCTTCAAGTTAAAATGGTTCAGCTACCAGTAATTCATGCATAGCTACATGTTATCACCTACTTTATTTGGGTTATCTGCCATGAACTGTTTAAGTTATCCATGCATCAATGTATAAGCTACTAGTACTAGTTAGTTTTTATATTTATTTTTTTATAATTGTTCTTCCATCTACCATGAAAACTACCTGAGTTATCCATGCATCCATTGAAGTTAGCTAGCTAGCAATTTTTTTTTATATTTTTTTTTATAATTGTTCTTCCCATCTGCCATGAAAACTACCTGAGTTATCCATGCATCCATTGAAGTTAGCTAGCTAGCAATTATTTTTTTATATATTTTTTTTATAATTGTTTATTTTGAATGATGCCCATAAAATCAATGTGAACAGCATGCAATCTAGGAAAATCATAGATTATACTCCACCCCAAAATCATAAGATATAAACGCCTATTGATGTAAATAATTATTGGAATAAACTATATAGATATATTATTGTAATATGTCGAAAGTTAATGCACAAACCCTATATATATATATATATATATATACTTTTTTATATTTATATTATTTTAATTTTTGCACCGAGTGAAACTAGGTGCTCTATAGCCCAGTATGTGGGAGATCTTCTAACCTATGTGATGTAGTGTTACATCTAATAAAACTTAAAAATGTAGCGTTACATCTAATAAAATGTAAAAAGTAATTGCGCGTAAAAAGAAGTAAGTAAAGTAAAGTAAAGTAAAGTAAAAAGAAGTAAAGTAAGTATGGGGAGATGTTGTAAGGTTTGTGATATAATAAAGTAAAGTAAGTAAAGTAAAGTAAAGTAAAGTAAAAAGAAGTAAAGTAAGTATGGGGAGATGTTGTAAGGTTTGTGATATAATGTTTGTTAATAACAAAATAATTAAAAAAATTCATATCTGCTCATAAATTTTTTTATGGAAAGTATTAAAAAAAATCCATGTTGGTTCATAAAATAAAATATTATGAAACGTAATTAAAAAATAGATGTTCGTTTATAAAATAAAAACTTAAAACTTAAACCCGGATCTATCAATCAAGAGAGATCAAATTTCTTGAGTTTAAATTAAAAAAAGAAATACACCTCAAGAAATTGGATCCCTCTCGGTGCTTAATAGATACGGGTTAAAGATGGATTTATGCTGGTAATGTGTTTAGACAATGACCACCCTTTCTTTTAAAGTATTTATATATTTGTGGATTATGGCCTTAAGTACATGAGGCATAGACCATGCTTAAAAAAATAAATTAAAAAGGAATCCATGAAATAGACATGGAATGGCTTTGAATTAACACTCCTTGTGCCATAGCAGCACAGAAAAAAAGCATAACTTTGACAACATTACCAACAACTTTTCTCTTATAGATTCAAGAAAAATTGATAGCAACAGAGATGAATGAAATCATTGCTTATAAGGTACTCAATGCACATTGTGAAGGTTGGAGGCAGAGCAATTCAACACAAGAATATACAGAATGAGTTGCAGCTCTTCTATCTTGATGAAAAACAAGGAAGATCTAATTGATGTGGTTACAATGAACCCATAAGAGTGTATTTAAACATTTATTGACTGTTAAAACCATAACCTAGCTCATGCATGCATGCTTTATGCTTTATGTGCATGATTTACTCTTTATTAAGGCTAAACTTATCTTAACTTCTAATAAAAGAACTGACAAAAGAGAGAGTTAATTACTATTTCTAACAGTACCCCTTAATTATGACCGTTGACTACTACAACTTTTACAATGCCTAAATTATCCCTATGATTCTCAAAAATATATTTTGGCAATCGATTTGTGAATATATCTGCCACTTGATCAATCGATTTACAATTCTCTACATGAACTTCACCATTGTTTACAAGTTCTCTTATGAACTGATATTTGGTATCAATGTGCTTGCTCTTTTGGTGAAATACATGGTTCTTGGACAGGGCGATTATTGAATTATTTTCGCAATAAATTATTGTTGGTCCTTCTTGTTTATGTTGAAGACCCTCCAAAACTATGCATAACCATACTACTTGACACATTGCTGATGTTGTTGCAATATATTATGCTTCTACTGATGAAATTGTCACGATGAGATGCTTCTTGGATTCCCATGAAATCACCCCTGAACCAAGATGAAAAACATGACTTGAAGTGATCTTCCTATCATCCAAAATTCCTGCAAAATCACTGTCAGTATAACCTGTCAAAAAATCATACTAAGTGCATGAATACAAAATCCCATAGCTTGAAGTCCCTGCAACATATTGTAAGATCCTTTTTCCAACTTGCCAATGTGAGTCTTTGGGAGACTCTATGAACCTACAAATCAAGCTGATTGCATACATAATATCCAGTCTCCTGGCTATGAGATACATGAGACTCCTACGAGTCTCTTATATAGTGTTGGATCTACTCTTTGCTCAACGTTGTCCCTATTTCTACTGGTGTAGGTGTTGGTTTGGAATTAACCATTCTAAATCGCTTAAGCACATCCTTAGCATATTTACTTTGAGAAATAATAATACATTTTTTTAATTGTTCTACTTCAATGCTTGGATATAACTTTATCAAATTTACGTCTTCCATCTCAAACTCCTTCTTCATATCTACTTTGAATTCATCTACTAATAGATTACCTGTAAAAATCATATTTTCAACATATAAACAAACAATCAAAATCTGTCCATGTTGATTTACCTTTGTGTAAAGTGATGGTTCACTGCTAAATCTGCTAAAACCATTATTGATAAGATAAGAATCAATTCTATTGTACCAAGATCTTGGAGCTTGCTTGAGCCCATATAAAGCTTTCTTCAACTTATAAACTCACTGAACTCAAGCAGATCAGACCCATTTTGAATGACTATGTACTCGTTTACTTTATGTTAGTATAAATCGAACCTTACATCAAAAAAATGAAGACGTTGAACAAAAAGATTGGGAACATTTTTTTTCTAGGATCCTTCAATTGAACAGCCTGAACATGTTGTAGTTGATATGCCAACATGAATGAATAGGAAATCCATATTTTATGATCTACCTTACTGGAAGGATCTATTAATATCTCATCTATTTATCCTATGCACATTTTCAAAAATGTCCTAGATTCTATATTTCGACATATATTAGACAAAGATAAAGATACCTTGTATTCAAGGAGAAATATTGCTCTTTCACGTATCGAATTTGATAGAAGACATTTGTAAATATGGAAAATGAAACATATGTAGAAACTACGTGGATTTTGAAAAAGAAAGAGATATATCAACTAAAAAATGTCGTTTGTTCATTAAGGACACCTACTGGTTATGGATCATCATTGAATAGAGATTTTACAGTTGATGGACATATCACGGGATTTAAAACACATGTTTTTCATAATTTTATGAAGGTATTAACATCAATTAACTCTTGTTGTTATCATATAATCACTAAAAATATTTTGATATTTTAAATTAAAATAATATGAGTGAATTCTAATAAAATCGTTAATTTGATAACATATCATGCCCTTGCAATTAGGGGGGATTTGTGCCTTACCGTTGAATTAAGGAATGCCATAAGTAGATTGTCAACATTTACAAGGTATGTGGTATGAAATGCTCATGTATGAGAGACATATATATATATATATATATATATATATATATATATATATATATATATATATATAATTTTATTTAAGTGTTAATATAGGTTCATATTATTTAAGTGTTAGTATAGGTTCATATTAATTTACTACTATTATATTAGGTGGGTGACTTCCAAAGAGATCCATGAGAGTGAAGTATCAAGATGGAAGAAGGAAATTGTAGAAATTGTATGTTTATTTGAAAAGGATGTCCCTACAAGTTTCATGGACCTATAGGTCCATTTAGTTATACACCTAGTCGATGACATTGAAATGGTAGGTGTTGTATCAATGAGGTGGATTTTTTCTTTGAGAGGTATAAGAAATCCCTAAAAATATATGTTTGAAAAATGACACATCTAGAGGATTGCATAGTTGAATGGTATGTATTGACTGAAGCATTTTTCTTCCTATGTAAATTCCTTGGTAAATATTTTGAATATGATCCATGATTGTGGGATGAAGGACATGCATAAGATATTAGACATGGAGAAAAAACTTGTTCCAATGGTGTTCTAGTAGAATTTGGTAAGTAAAATCATGATCATTGTGGTTATTTTTTGTAATCTTATACTCTATAAATTGTTTTTTTTTCCAAACTAAAAGAATGAACTTTAGAGATTGATATATACATGTTGATTTTTATAGGTGTCGATGAAATTGTTTTTCTTGACAATTTCATTCTATACCACATGGACTGTGCAAATAAATGGATCGAATTGTATGATTGAAAAAATGAGGAAGCGTTAGAACCAAGGAGACAATTTAAGAGATCAAACCCAAGGAATAATCCACTTCCCACTAATATGTCTGAGGAACATGGAAAAGGTTGCACATTACAATGGGTTAGTGAACAAATTTAAAATTGAATATATAAGGAAGGTCTAGATACAAACATAACGGAAGATGAGATCAACATGTCTAGAGGATGTGAAAGGAAGGTACATTTGGAACTCTTACAAAATATTATTTCAAAATGTTGTTAACACCATTGACTATTTATTCATGCATAGGTGTATTTACTTGCGCTAAAATAAATCATCTGACAGAGGGGAGGATATATCCTGCAATGTGGGCATATGGTTGACATTATCATGTTGAAAGAGTAGATGTAAAAATATGATCCTTTGACTGTGGTGTCATGGTTGATTTCAAGCAGTCAATTCAATCAAGTTCAAAAGATAAAATTATTATTAAAGGGAATCTTCAATATGTTGGAAAAATCCAAGAAATTATTGAGTTGGATTATCGGTCTTTCAAATGTTGTATTTTTAAATGTAAATGGTATGAATCAATATTTGACAGGACAAGAAGACATGATACCCATAATGGATTGCTTTATATAGATTCCACATAGTACATACCAGAAGATAAGGAGTTGTATGGTCTACCAATTCATTGTGAGTAGGTATTGCTTTAATTGAAACATGAATATAAATAAAAGAACAAATGGTAATCTAAAATATTTTAATTCATAGTTTATTATGCAAATATATGTGTTTATTAATTAAAAAATGTAATAACACTAGTCTAATATATGTATATGGTTCATGTGCAGGTATTTTTTAATGAAGATATTTTGGATCTAAAAGGTATATTTGTCACACTCTATGATCCAATATTAAGGCTTGTAAGATCCCTCAATGAGAATGAATGAATGAATGGAGAAAAAAAATGACAACCAATTACCAAATATAGATGAAGTATTAGGGAACATAGAACAAATGGACACCCATGATGATGTCCAAGATAAATATGTTCATACACAAGAAAGTGAAGATGAATATGTTTATGCACAAGATGATACCATTCATCATCACAATCAACATGATCCAGAGTTAAATGAAGGTGAATATGGATATGATTATAATGCTACTTAGGAGGATGGTGTATAAATAATAATATAAATAACTTGCAAGAACATATGAACATTGAAAAGGAAGCATTGGATGGCATAGATGCATATAATAATATAAATGAAGACTTCTAGATTTACAAGACTTGTAATTCATATTTAAATAATGCTGATTTTAATTTCCAAACACATGTAATATGTTATTGTTTTTTTCTATAAAAATTATTCAATTACTATGATTAGAAGTTGTAATCTAAATTAATGTATTGGTTCAAACTATCTCTATACTCATTAGATAAAGCAATATCAACATTAAAGTGCTTGTTATTTAATATGACTTAGTGGCAAAAAACAACAATGTTTACTTTATATATGAGTTAGTGTCATTAGTGGCCATCTATTGGTTGATATTCAAGGTGTTATTAATTAATTTATTGGTTGAGAGACAATTAAAATAAGCAATGTATGTATGTATAACGTCAACCAAATATATGCACCAACACAAAAACATAACACATGCAGTAAATGGAATTAATTAACATAAATATAACCCAGATTACAATAAAAAACTAATAAAAATTAAATACTCTAATCTATATCTCACCATTGGCAAATATCACCATTAAAACAATTATGATTCACCCACATGAATATAACCCATGTGGGCAGCATTAGCACATTTTAAACACTGTATATGGGTCTTAAGAAATATTTTTCATCATTATTATCGTTGTTTGCATCACCATGTTGTGAGGGACCTTCGACAATTAATTAATGAAAATGCACGATATATCAGAAATACAAAACACAGAAGAGATTTATTGATCATGGGCCACTTCGAGGGGGAAACCTCCTTTGAGCAAGCTCAATACGAAATAACTCTTGGATTCCTTCATTGGCCTCAACATGTACTTATATACTAGGTCTATGCGCCAATACTATGGATCAATACCATGGAACATATAATACTACGGGACGACTTACAAAGCATATGCATCCAATACTATGGATCAATACCATGGAACATATAATACTATGGATAATACAAACTATGGATCAATACCATGGAACATATAATACTATGGGACGAATTACAAAGCATATGCGTACAACAATAATATACTAACAAAGTAAAGAGAAGGGTTGACATGGGTTCCTAACATCCCCTCCCCCCTTAGAAAAAGCTTTCTCTTCAAAACTTTAGATGTGGAAATTGATGTTGAATCTGAAGGAGTGGTTCCCATGTAGTATACTCTGGTTGCATTCTGTTCCACTGAATGAATACCTCTGTGATAGATGGAGAGCGAAGCTGACGAGTGCACCTATTGAGGATGGCCTCCGACTCCAAAATGATGGATCCTTCATTATCCAGCTCTGGTAAAATAGTTTTTCCTTTGATGTTGGATCTAAGAACTTTCTTCAGACAAGAGACTTGAAATACTGGATGAATGCGGAAAGAAGGAGGAAGTTTCAATTTATAAGAAACAGGCACAATATTCTAAAGAACCTTATAGGGCCCATAGAACTTTGGAGTGCGCTTATGAGACGCTTCAAGTTTCAGGGAGGATTGCTTGTAAGGCGGTAGCTGAAGAAAAACCATATCACCTGCTTGAAAAGTGTGCTCAGAAAGGTGCTGATTGGCTTGCTGTTTCATTTGAATTCTTTCCATATGAAGATTGTCCTGCAAAATGAGAAGAATCTGATTGCGGTTTCAAAGAACTGTGTCAACTGCCTGAACTGGTGAACTGCTGGGGGTGTATGGAAGAAGAACTGGCGGTGCCTGGCCATAGACTGCTTCATATGGATTCATTTTAGATGCAGCGGGGTAGGAGGTATTGTACCAAATTCAACAAGAGGGATCCACTTTGTCCACTGATGGTGTTGTTCAGAGGTGAAGCAATGAAGATACGTTTCCAAACATTTATTGGTAATTTTAGTCTGACCATCTGTTTGTGGGTAATACCCTGAACTCATCTGCAGTTTGGTGCTAGTATGGCAAAATAAATCTGTCGAAAAATGACTAGTGAAAGTTGCATCGCGATTTGAGACAATGGAAGAAGGGATTCCATGAAGACGAAAGATCCGGTCTAGGAAAATTTGTACGATGGAGGAGGCTGTACAAAAATGACTATATTTGGAAAGGCGATCAACCACAACCAAAATCATTGTCTTCCCTCCATATTTAGGGAGCCCTTCAATGAAATCCATAGAAATATCTATCCAAATCCATGTCGTTTCACCCTTGTTGAGCTAGAAAGTATCACATTCAACCACCATCTGTTGAATTGTCCTTTTCATTCCCTACCAAAAGAAGTTACGTTGTGCCTGCTCACACGTTTTGAGGAACCCAGAGTGCCCTACTGATGGAGAAGCATGGAGTTCATAGAAGAGAGCCTGTTGAAGATCTGTGTTATGGGGAAGCACCAGATGACCCTTGTATCTCAGGTAAGTACTATCCCAAGAGTAATGCAGTATAACAGAAGGGTTGTTGGCCAATCGTTGGATGATTTGAGATAATGAGGAGGCATTAAGATAGCCCTATTGAACAGATTGCAACCAATTTGGAACATGCATAGAAATAGTTGAAAGAGAAACGTGGTCATCAAATGTGCAAGAAAGAGCAACCACCACCAGATTGTCCTTACCCTTCTTGTAAGTGATCTCAGAGTCATAACCCATGAGTTTGATAACCCATTTCTGTTGTGCAGGGGAAGAGACCTGTTGTTCCACGAAATATTTCAGACTCTAGTGATTAGTCTTGATGCAGAAATAAGTCCCTAATAGGTATGGACGCCACTTCTGTACTGCATGCAAAATAACCATCATTTCCTTCTCATATGTATAGGCGGATAAATTCTTACCGGAAAAGGGGTCTTGAAGGTGGAAATCCCACTGGTTCAGCAAAGACATCTGCATAGCAATACACAATCTATTGTATATCTAAAGGAGTAGTGGAGACTGTTGTTGGGTGCATTTGAATGGAATGGAGCTGAGCGATGACACCATGTGAATTCCTCTTAAGGATACTTTCCATGTGATGTTAAATGATGAGGCGGAGAGACCCTGGTTGTAAGCCCGTCAATGTGTGTTTTTGCCCAATGACTGAAAAACTGCATCCAAAGTTCAGCAAAATCCCATAAGATGGGTCCAAGTGTGCGTAACCATTGAGCACCCAAAAGCACATCACATTTTCCTAAGGCCAAGGCAAACATGTCAGAGTGCAGGTTATAAGATCCCATAGAGATATGCACATTGCGACACCTCCCCTTGCAAGGTAAGGTTCCCCCATTGGCAATCATGACTTCAAAGTTGGAGTAAGGATCGGGACAAAACAATCAGCTTGTTTGGTGATCCGAGGGTCAATGATGTTATGAGTGCTACCAGAATCAATGAGTATTGTAAGATTGAGATCCTTAAAGTAACCCTTGACTCGCATTGTTTGTGTGGTGGTGACTCCAGCTAAAGCATGGAGAGATATCTCTGGGTGGTTGTCCTGAGATGGAGGGTCAACACGTGGCTGTTGGATGTTGACCTAATCATCTATTGTATCTGGAGCTTCGTCACCAAGTTCAGAGGCAGGAGGTGAATCCACATCCAAGAGATATATATATTTTCTCAACATATTTATGTCCCCGAGTGAATTTCTCATCACAATTATAACAAATCCCTTTTTCTCTACATGCCCGCATCTCTTCTCTAGAAAAATGCTTGATAGGAGTTGGTCAAGGAGCTAGCGTGAGGGGAGGTCGTTGGGAAACCATATTTCTGAATGGAACAAAAGTGGATTTGGAGTGATATTGGGTTGTGATCTTGTCCTCCGCCAACTTAGCCAACCCTAGGACTTCCATCATTGTGTTGGGAAAAAACATTTTAACCTCTGATTGGATTGCATCCTTGAGACATGATAAAACAACTCCGATAGAATTCATCAGAAAATCCTTCTGTGTGATTGGCCAGTTGCTCAAATTATGTCTAATACTCTCTCACAGTGCCAATTTGGCGAAGTTTAGTGAGTGCTCCTGTGAAGTCATCAAAATCACTAAGACCAAATCATTGCAAAAGGAGTTGGAAAAAATCTGTCCATTTTGGCTCTTCATGAGCCTTGATGTACCAATGATACCATTGAAGGGCTTCATGTTCCAGATGAAAGGATGCACATGGAAATTTGTTGATATCAAACGTATTATGCAGCCTTAAATATTGTTCTTCCTGGTATATCCATCCAGTCGGATCATTACCATTGAAGCAAGGAAAATCAAGCTTCGACCCACAAAAATTGTTGGAAGAAGAGAACCCAGGGTATGCAGAAGATGATGGTTGTCATTTATTGTTCATGGCTGAATAATGAAGATGGAGGATGAGAAATTTTTCATCCAGATCTTAGAGTTTGGTTTTGAGCGCTGCAAGTTCTTCCTCCATGATTTTTGCTCCTGCGCAGGTGACAACCATAACCAAGAGTTTTTTTTGTGAATGCGTAGAAAAACAAAAACAAAAACTTCTTTAGTAAAGGAAAATTTGGATTTGGGAAAAACTTTGATGGGTAATTGGGGTTTGACTAGGTTTTGGACACTTTCTAATGGATGGGGAAACAAAAAATGGGGATTTCAGAAGCGACGTGAAATAATGGGAAAATTTGTCAAATAGGGACAAAGAAGCAGAAATAGGAAATGAACACTGTGGAAAAATTTGATGGCGATTGGGTGAAAATCGAAGAAGTTATGACAAACCCTAAAAATAGACAGATGGGGGATTTCTGGCTTCAAGAAGTGGAATTTGGGATAGGGTCCTCAGGAATGAAATGTGCAGAATGGGATTGCAGGGGTGTTAGTGAATTTTCGAGGGAAATGAAGTTAAAGCAAAGAAGATATGACTTTTTTTCTTCTTCTTCGTTTTTCGGAATGGATCTGCAACGGCTCATAATGGAGCTGCAATAGTTCTAGACAGATGCCAATTGCGATTTATCAACTAGTAATAGATATGGAACCCAAGTATACGCGACTTCCTAAAGGTTTAGGGTATTCACTCGGCCACTAATGATGTCTAATGGTTTGCGTATTGGGGCAGTACCCCTCACTCCACGACTCAGGTAAATCTGATAACCGCTTTGCCACAAGCGACAACTCTTGGTTTACCCCACGGGTGGCAACTAGTCAATCAGGTAGGGGTCGTTTCCCTTTTCGTTGGCAGGTCCTCTCAATGGGCCAACTACTTCGGGGTTCATGTGGTACTCCTCACAAAGAGTTTTAGGGCTATGCCCAAGTACTTCCCACAGTTAAGCAGATAGGGATTATTCCTAGTTCTGAACCTGCAATTGAAAAGAACAATACAGATGCGAAATTTTTTTTTGGCATAAATTCCACCCAACGAGCCCAAGAAAGTGCTATGATACCAGATGTGAGGATCCTCCAACAATTAATTAATGAAAATGCACGATATATCAGAAATACAAAACACATAAGAGATTTATTGATCATGGGCCACTTCGAGGGGGCAACCTCCTTTGAGCAAGCTCAATACAAAATAACTCTTGGATGCCTTCGTTGGCCTCAACATGTACTTATATACTAAGTCTATGCGCCAATACTATGGATCAATACCATGGAACATATAATACTACGAGACGACTTACAAAGCATATGCGTCCAATACTATGGATCAATACCATGGAACATATAATACTATGGCTAATACAAACTATGGATCAATACCATGGAACATATAATAATATGGGACGACTTACAAAGCATATGCGTCCAACAACAATATACTAACAAAGTAAAGAGAAGGGTTGACATGAGTTCCTAACACATGCACTAACATAATTCATCTTATTCACCAACATCATTCATCTCATTTTCATCATCATAATCATCATTGTCACCACCATTTTCATGAACATCATCAATGTCATTGTCATCATCATCATCTGCCTCTTCCTCATCAACATCATTTCCTCAACATCATCAACATCATCGTCGTTGACCTTATCATTATTGTTATCATCATAGAAATTAACAATATTTTTGTAATCATCATCATCGCCATTGTCATCATCATATACCATCATAGTCATTGTCATTTCCATCACCATAATGAACATTGTCATAATGAAAAATGCATGCAACTACTTTACATGAATTTCACAATGGAGATTTCACATATGAGTGGGAATGTGGGCACCATTAGAAGGTTTTGAGCACTAAGGATGGGTCTTAATTAATACGTGTCATCATCATTGTCATTTCCATCATCATCATCATTATCATCATAATCATGGCCATATACATCAACTTAGCACTGTTAATGGGTTTTAATTAGTATTTGTGATCATAATTGCCATCATCGTCATGCTCATTGAAATTGATATCATCTCATAATTAAATCATCATTAACATCATCGTCATTGTCATCATTCATCATTTTCATCATTGTAATTCCATTATGGTTACTAAGATGATGTTAAAGGCACTCAGATGTAATTTACATCCTCATCATCATCACCATCATCGTCATTATTGTCATCGTCATCTCCATAGACATCGAAATTATCAACATTGTCACCATCATTGTCATTATCACATATCATCATAGTCGTTGGCATCATCATCGTCACCATCATCATTTTGATTATGAAAATGGCATCCAACTACCTAATTACATGAATTTGGTAAACCAGCATAGATCCATCTTAAATCCGTATCTATCATGCACCGAGAGGGATCCAATTTCTTGAGGTGTATTTCATTTTTTAAATTTAAACTCAAGAAATTTGATCTCTCTTGATTGATAGATCCGGGTTTAAGTTTTAAGTTTTTATTTTATAAACGAACATCTATTTTTTTAAAATTTAAACTCAAGAATTTTGATCTCTCAATCCGGGTTTAAGTTTTAAGTTTTTATTTTATAAATGAACATCTATTTTTTAATTACTTTTCATAATATTTTATTTTATGAACCAACATGGATTTTTTTTAAGTACTTTCAATAATTTTTTATTTTATGAGCCGACATGAATTTTTTTAATTTTTTAATTATTTTGTTACAAACGTTACATCATGTTACAACATCTCCCCCATACTGGCCTGTAGAGCACCTCGTTTCACTCAATGCAATGAGATTTTTCCTCTAAGTAGGTATATTGCAAGTACCACTATGACATTCTAAGAACTATGGATGGGTCAACTTAATTAGTAATCATCTTAATCATCATCATAATCATTGTGCTCATTTTAATCGCTATCATCTTATAACCACACCATCATAAAGTCCATTGTCATTGTCATCATGCAACACCATTGTCATCATCACAATGTCGTTAGGGTTACTCATATGTTATTAGGGTTACTTAGATGTTTGTTAGGGAAAATTGAATTCCATTAGGGTCATTTAGGGTCACTAGTATACCATTAGGTTCATTTAGGGTCACTCATATACCATTAGGTTCATTTAGGTGACCTTAAGATCATTCAAGGTCAAATAATGCTATAACAGGAATCATTCTCATCATCGTCATTTTCATCGACATTGTAGTCATCGTCAACATCATAGACATCAACGTTATCATCATCGTAATTGTCATCATCATCACCATCATCATCATCATTATCATCATCATTATGATTATGAAAAAGGCATCCTACTACCTTACATGAATTTCGTAAGGAGTGCTTTGGCATTTGACTGGAATGGGTCTTAATTAAAAATTGAACTCATCCTCATTTATGTCATTAAGGTCACTTGACCACCATTAATTCATCCAAATAGGTCATTTAGGTGACATTAGGATCACTCATACACTATTAGGGTCATTTAGGGTTCGTTAGTTGAATCAGTTAGGGTCAAATACAATTATAGCATCCATCATCCTCATCATTATCATTGTCATCAACATCGTCATTTCCATGATCATGATCCTTATCATCATTTTCAATGTCATATACATCAACATTATATCATATACATCAACATTATATCATATACATCATCATTATAATCATCATCATTGTGATGATGAATATGCTTCCTACTACCTTACATGAATTTAATAAAGGAGCTTTGGACTCAATAAAGTGAGATTTTTCTTAATTAGTAATTCCATCCTCATCATCATCACCATCATCATCATCGTCATAGAAATTGACATTATCATCATTGTCATTGGAACATATCATCATAGTTGTTGTCATCATCAGCATCATCATGATCATCATTATGATGATGAAAAAGGCATCCAAATACCTAATTACATGAATTTGGTAAATGAGCTTTTGCCTCCAAGTAGGAATATTAGAAGCACCATTAGAAAATTTTGAGCACTATAGATGGGTTGAATTAATTAGTAATTGTCATCATCATCATTTTCATAATTGTCGTGTTCATTGTAATCACTATCATATTATAACCACATCATCATCAATGCCATCGTCATTGTCATCATGAAACACCATCATCATCATAGTAATGTTGTTAGGGTTAATCAGATGTTTTTAAGGTCACTAAGATGTTTGTTAGGGACACTCGAATTCCATTAGGGTCACCCATACACCATTAGGGTCATTTAGGTGCAGTTAGGATCACTCAAGGTCAAATAGTGCTATAATAGGCATCATTCTCATCATCATCATTTTCATTGACATTGTAGTCATCGTCATCGTCCTTGCTATCATATTCAACATTATCATCATAATCATCATCATCTTCATCCTTACTATCATATTCAACATCATAGACATCATCATCATCATCATCATCATCATTGTCATTGTCATCATCATCATCATTGTGATGATGGAAAAGGCATCCTACTACCTTAAATGAATTTCATAAAGGAATGCCTTGGCCGATGAACATTGATAGGCTACAAGTTAAGTACCACGAACTGCTCGTTATTCATACCTCGCTACTAGTTACCACATGTGAATTGAGATATTTTTTATATTTTTTATAATTGTTTATTTTGAATTTGGAATGATGACCATAAAATAAATATTGGCAGTACATTTGTATCATCTTCCTGCAATCTAGGAAGAGGGCCCTTCCTTGTCCACCCCAAATTGTAAAATATAAACAACTATAAAAATGTAAATAAAGAGTTCTAGAGATACAATTACTCCATAAATCGACTAGAGCAAGTGAATACATAGTAGCAAATAAAATGGATGATTTCTTGACAAATAGTATAGATAAATTGAATACAGAGTAGTGAATAAAGCACACAGGCCTAGAAACATAATGATTGTCTATAGAGGTCTGAGGGTAAGGTTATTATATTGGTAGCTATTTAGCTAATAAACCATCAATGAATTTTGAAGAAGTGACCTTTGTAAAGAAAATCGATAGATGATATGAATATAAAGCTAAACATACAAAAAAATATAATCACCAACTATTATCAACTGATAATGATCGAGATATGTCTAACTATGAGTTGTATCATGTACCAATACCTTAGCGATATCTTGCATGTGTTCTCATGTTCTTGTCATCATGATAGAAATACCACCATGCCAACAAATGAGAAACTAACAATAATCCTTCCCCATCTTAGTATGAGCAACTCATAATGAACCTGCACACCTTCTCTCACATGTATTCACATGAAGACAATTGTATCGTATTTTTCTAAAAAGTGAAATGGTCATTATAGTTTCAAAATTGTTATGAAACAAAGTGTGATGGTCTAGTTAAATCCGTGTCCATGGAATTTTGAGTTTTTGGCTTCAGCTACAATGCATTCACATTAAGATTTTAAACAATCTAATGTCAACCTTGTGCCAAGGATTTTGAAAAATTTTTGGAAGCCAATGTAAGATGAGTACTTTCTAGGAGCCAATGCAAGTTTCCAAGGAAGGAATTCAGACACATATTCATATTTACAATAGAAAAATCAAATGAACTATCTGCTAAATCCCAATAATTTTTCCTTACCAAAGGTCGATCATCGTCATCCATAGGTACCTTATATGTTGTTGAAAGAGTACTCAACCCACCCACTACTTGACCAAATTTAATGATCATTTCCTCTAGTGGTTGCCTCTAATTATGTTTTAGGGGAAATCAATGGTCAGTCAATTCCTCTTGGTTCTCATCCTTACGGCTCTTCCAAGTGTACCATTCAACATGCTAATGATCGTTTCAATGGTCCTTTTAGATCTTGGCTCCCCACAGTCGAAATGAAGATGAAATTGACATTGGCTCCTTCTATTGATTAAATCCATATTGTACCACACATAGGGGCCCATTCCAAATAATGTAGTGTTAAATATCAATATCCTAGTTCCTCAATCGTTACTTGTGCAACTCCTTCAATATCCTTCTCCTCTCGGTGTCTCTTTCTTTTTCTCTTCACCAAGACTAAACAATGAATGGTGGAGGCATTTCCTTCAACCTTTTAAACCCTAACTTGCTAAAATAAGACACTCCAACTTCCTTTCTGTTAGAAGAATAAACCATGAAAAAACAAAACCCTAGCTTGCTTAGGAAATGGAAGGAAAGAGAGATTAATAGAAAAAGAGGCATATGGATATGGATCTGGATCACTAGAAGAGACTAGAGAGTATTCAGCCATCTTTCCAAACACTTGGCATGCATCCACGAGGGCTTCACTAGAAGGCAATATAATATCACGTTCATTCATATTGCGGTATTAAATATTCATGAAAACCTAAAAAATATATTGCTTATATATTAAGGGGCAAAGGTTTTTTATTTATTTAATGTAACAATACAAAAATACTTTGGGATCTTTTTTATATGGGCAGGCTGACAAATATCCACCAAATGGAGATGGCGGGATCACGACCGTATGAGAAATTGGGTTGAGGAAAGGCTTAGGCTTACCGGTACGCAGGGAGTCTTGAAGCATGCTTGAGGCAGGGGTTTCCTGGTGAAGTGGGTTTCCACTCGATCATAGTCGAGATACAGTGGTCATTGATAGCCAATTGTTACCAATAACACTCAGCAAGTTGTTACCAATAGCCTTGGGAGGCTCTAAGCCTCCAGGGCCTGTTATAGGCCCTTGATAGGCCTTGGGGGATTGAATACCCAACCACTCGTGCCTATTACATGCCTTGGGAGGTTTAGTTAGCCTCCTAGAGCTTGTTATAGGCCCCAGGGGCTTAGATACCTAGCCCACAATAGGCTTAGTTAGTGATTGGGGAACTGCAGCATGCAATCTAAATGTTGCACTATGTGCATTGGCTTTAATGACATATAAGAAGTGATATCCTATCTCTTCATTAGACCATTAGATGTTGAAAATCATAATGATATGTGGTTGAGTAATTGCATTGTGGGTGAATTAATGTGCATCCACAATATACATCGAAAGAAGCAAGGTGCATTGTAGAATGCATGTGGGGTCATAAGAGAGGTATCATATCAATATACTGGGTAGAAATATAAAGGGGTATAAAAAATGTTAATGAAAAAATTGATACATACAATATCTAGTGAAAATAGGTTTTTTTTTTTTTTAAATTGGGAAGGCATATTGGGAGGGGGTTAAAAAAACGATTTTGGAAGGTATTTTCCAATATTTAGTGAAATTAGGGGTATTGTTTCATATTCCACGACCCAACGTGCTATGATAGCGTTTATTGAGTGAATCCCCCGTGCATGCATCCACCATATTATCACATTTCGCATACATCTATATAAGCAAATTGCTCACAAAAACATCAGAATGCCACCCACTCTTGAAAATCTATTTTTGAACTCTCGTGAAGTGTTCCATAGATCCCACCTTCGTCCATGCCAAGAGAATGCTAGAAATGAGGAAGCGATTGGGTTCGATTCCTATCAGCCACATTTCATCAAACCATTCCAAGGATTCTTCCACGAGCCCTCGCATGGCATAAAATACAAACATCACCGCCCGCATCCCTCTCAGACATTTGATCAAAGAATCTGCAAGCCTTTGCTATAGTTCCACACATGGCATACATGTTGACAAGCACTCAGCTAAATGAAAATTTTAGTAAATGAAACAATTGAAACAGATTGCAACTTGCTTCTTCCAAAAAATGATTTTTTTCCCCTCTTGTTCTCCTTTTAATTTTTTAACTAATAAATTAAAGTTTTTCTAAAATGTGGGAGCTTTCCGGCCAAAATGTTCATTGTATTTTTTTCATTCTTTTTTTAAAGTTGTTAATATTAATATATTACCTAAAATACTTATATTATATTAATATTATATAGTATATTAGCATATTATCTATATATTAACACACTATATACTATTAATATATTAAGTATATGTATTATAATACTATAAATCAACTATCTATATTATTAACACATTATATACTATATACTAGGGTGATTTCATGAAGATTGGTGTCTATTTCGTGAGAATCGGATGCCCGAAAAACATAGTGGACGATATTCGGCCGAATAAAAATATTTATTCGGCCGAATAACTACTAACGGTTCTCCGTTAAACTTCACGGAGACCTTGAATTGTGTGCAAGGTAGTGCCACTGGAAAAAATATCCGGGTTTTTTTATTGGTTATTTGGCTAAATAAGTATTCGGTCGAATAATTATTCGACTGAATAAGTTATTTGGTCGAATAAGTTATTCGGCCGAATAAGTATTCGGCTGAATAACTAATTCGGTCGAATATGTGTTCTACTTAAAAGCTCTCATGTGGGCCTTGTTTTTAATTTTCCTTGCCCCACTTCTAGACCTCGCCTATCACTTTCGGCCCCATCTATAGCTCGTTGTCCCGGCTGGCACTCTCAGCCCCGCCTTGCAACTCGTCCAAATTATCCCCTACTCAGCCTGCAGCTCGTCCGTTGCCTCATTTGCAGCTTGGCCCTGCTTGCAGCTCGTCCACTGCCTCGTTTGCAGCTCATCCCCTGCCTCGTTTGTAGCTCAGCCCCGCTTGCAGCTCATCCGTTGCCTCGTTTGCAATTCATCCTCAGCCTGCAGCTACACCTTTCGCTGGAACCTGCTTGCAGCTTGAGCTGACATCGCTTCTGTTGTGGAGATCCGCCACCCCTCTTTGGCTGTGGAGATCCGCCACCCCCTCTGTCTACCACCCCCTCTGTCCGCCACCCCGACGTCACTTTCGTTGTGGATGTCCTTCAATGTGTTTCCCGCCAGCGATAATTTGCAAGTCAATTTGCGTTCGATGCGGAGTTCGAATTGGCCACGTCGAATTGTCCAGGTAATCTGCGTCCACGTCGAATTCTACTTTTATTTTTTGTTTTCATTTTTTTTAATATGTTAATCAGTCTTATTGGTTTTTGCAGGAAAATTGGTTGGTGTTGACGTATTGCGCTAAGGCGAGTTTGTTTTGATGACTTTAAAAAAGAACAGGTATTTTTCTTATAACCTTAGTGTCTATACTTCGGCTTCATCTATGGTTATTTCTTATAAACCTAGTGTCTACACTTCGGCTTCATCTAAATTAATCTAGATTATAATGTATTCGGGATAGCGTTAGGTTGCTATCAAAATCTTGAACAATTTACTGTCTACCTTTTTTGTTTGCTTTCTACAATTTTTTATTTTAAAAAAATGATTGCTTTGTGTTCATGAGCAGAATAGAGTTCATGAACAGAGTTCATGATCAAAGTTTTGTTCATGAACTTTGTTCATGACGTACTTCCCTACGAATAAGACACATGCATAATTCCTTCACTTATGTAACACATGGCTATATTTCAATTATAGTATTTTGAAGTCATCACAAAGTAAAAATAATTCAACATTCATAAATCAAAACACTTTATATATATATATATAATCTAACTAAATTGAATTGAATATTTAATTCTTTACTCTTCCTATCAATGGTTATAATTATCTATATTTACACTACTTAGAACATAAAAGATCATCTCAACCCTAAGTGAGAATTTATAATGTTTCTCATAGTTATACTTTCCATTGGTATACATTATCATCCATGCGAATACATTCATATAAATTAGAAGTGTTAAGGAAGTTCATTACTGTAGAATAGTATTAATTGCTTATACTACTGAGCAAGTAACTTACACAACTATTGATTTCTATTATTTATCATATGCTTAACACGATTATCATCTAGAAAAATATTTTGTAAGAGGTCAACACAATTATCGATATCTAAATATCTTCTCAATTAAGGTCAAGAATTTATACAAGTGCATAACGTGTTTATCATTCTATCTTTCTGAACTCCTAATATTTAAGATCAAAATATTTACCATGGCATGATTTGAATATCATTCTGTCATATTAATGATATTCTGACATCACTTTTTAACCCTATATAAATCCTCGACATAATCCACTTTGTTAGGTAGACTCTGCTCGGGTGAAGTTTTAACGCCGAACGGTGCGGTTACCAAGCGTAATTTTCAAGAGTTATGCTTGTGTCATTACATCTCTGTTTGTGAACAGAGTTCTGAACTCTGTTCATGAACAGAGTTCTGTTCATGAACTCTATTCAAATGAGTAATTGATCAAATTCAACAAATTTTGATATCTATTCTATAGAAATTAAAGTGCAGAAAATAAAAATAAATTTAAACTATGATACATCAAGGAAAAAGGAATTCAAACTACATTAATTGTGAATCATAAAATCATCTACACTATTGTAAATATGGAAAACTTGTGATCTAAGAAACAAAAATTATACTAATAAAGATATATGTTTTTGGTGTCTTTATTTTAGAGTGAATGCTAATCAAAATGTGTACATGAAATAAGATGCAATGCACATGCAACACGTGTCTAAATAAATCCAATAACACACATCATTCATATTATACAATAACATATATGCTAGTATAATATGAATGAGTATCATTCATATTATACAATAAGCTTGGATGTAAGGATCATAGTATTTATGATTGATAATACGTAGTTATCAAGTATAACTTTAAAACTTGATAAAACAAACTGTAAAATAACTAATAAGTGTTGGTCCACCATAGGGAGGAACTTTATTAACACTACTAGACTAATATAGGAAATAAAAGTAATGTACATAACTATGTGCTATACTATAGTTACAACATTAATTACATCCTATTGATTAATGTGGTAGTGATAATATGAGGTTAAAGCTTATGGTAACTACTCATTTTTAAGAGAACCTATGGTAATATTAGTAATCAAACATTACACTTTTTTTCTTATCTCTCAATATTACACGTGTTTCTGTTTGCAACAAATATGGATATGAGATAAAACACCATTCATTGTAATAACATAATAGGTAATATCTGAACACATTGTATTTCGTATGGTTTACCATGTGTATTAGCATAGAGTTAATTATGGAATATACATAGATCATATTTATAGGTATTGTAACCCATTTACTGATTACATAGCCATATCCCTGATATTACTCTTAGGGCATAATAAGGTACCTTGTATTCCCATTAATCTAAACATACATAGATCAATAATGCTTAATCGTATTAATCATTTTTAGCTTATTTGTGATACTAGTATATGAGAGATTTGACCCTTGCATGTCAACCCCATCAAATGAGATAGGTACTCTTACTCCCCCTTTCAAGGTGGAAGTTTAGTTCAATAGTCCGCTCTTGACTTATTTCCATAGAACTAAGTGCACTAAGTACATGGACTCTTAAGGCTGCTCTTAAGTTGTTCCATAAGTTCAAATCATAACAACACTTACAATCAATCTTTATTTTGTCTTATATAGCATAATATCTTTTTTTGGGAGATTAGGTTAAATGTTTGGAATGTTAAAATATTAAAACATGTAGAATTTGAATATGTTATGAGTCGATAGTTGTGTAAATGTAGATATCATATCAAATGGAAATAGAGGAGTCTTTGAGGCAAAAGCGTAGGAGGTCATCACGATCATCAGGAATTGGTGTCTCGACTGATGATCAGAGGTTGCCTGTTTCACCTCGGGATTCAAGCTTATTATATAGTTCACATTCATCTGATCATCGACGAGTCCAAAAGGGTACAAATGATTCCCCTGTATCTTCTATGGGAGAACGTCGATCTCGACCTTCTGTTGGTATGAACATTTATGTTTTAATACATGTATCAATTGTAATTTTGTGCATGTTCAAAAAGTTTGTACATGTTTAATTTTAACTGTGTTTGTATTTGAAGCAGAGCGAGGTTCGGAAGAGGCTCCTAATTCTACACAGAGGGACGAAGTTCGAGCAAGAAGGAAGATGATGAACACGATGTGGGTGCAAAGCAAGGTTCAGAAGAGGCTCGTAATTCTACACAGAGGGATAGAGATCAAGCAAGGACGACATATGTTGAATTAGATGTGGGTTGTACACCCATAACAACTTATCCATCTGATTTACCTGAGGAGATTCCATGGGAAAGTGGTGTTCATCAAACGAACCTTGAAAGTTGTAGATCCCACTATGACAAGTTGCAAAACGATCTTTCTACTTTGGATTTCCCTCCAGAGAGAAAACAAAGTCTGGAGATTGTTTTGCGATCATTGCAAAAATTCAATGAGGCATATGAGGATCTCGGACCAACTACGAACGATTTTGTTGATTTGATGTGGAGGCAAAGGACACAAGTGATGGGTCCATACAAGTGGGCCGTTGTGAAGGAGAGAGTGACCAAAGAACAAGCCATTTCAATGTTTAACTTCAAAGAAGGCCTAAAGATAAAAATGTTGAAAGTGCAATATTTCAAGCACCCTGAACTTGCACATCTAATATATGATCGGTTCCTTGCAGCCTATGGTCGGTTACCATGGAACGATGAGGTTCCTAATTATTTTGCTAGATTTTTTTATGCAGA
This sequence comes from Larix kaempferi, assembly GCA_027924585.1. Lineage (NCBI taxonomy): Eukaryota > Viridiplantae > Streptophyta > Pinopsida > Pinales > Pinaceae > Larix > Larix kaempferi. The sequence continues at coordinate 10,210,882 of BSBM01000397.1, read as the reverse complement.
TTTTTTTTTAAATATGAAGCCAAACTATACTAATCTTCATTCTGAATTTTATGGAGTTGGAAAGGGTCGAATATATGATCGAAAAGGTTCTCTTAGAGATACCACAACTCTTTGACCTCCACCCCAGATATTTCACCCACCCAGGCTTGTGGCATTAAGATCGGAGATGGAGCCCACATCCCAACTTGGGACAATTGCAAGGGATTTTGTTGCCGAAGGTTTAACGTCGACATTTGTAGGAGTTGATGTGGGATTGGTTCGAGAGAGGGTTCGTGCCACTATTCGTCAAAAGTTTGTTTACAAAATGAATGATGAGGTAGATGGAATGAGCATTGAAGATCTCAGGGCTTATGCTAAGGTTTGTTGCGACATAGCTTCGGATGTTCTATCCAATGACACATCAAGTATAGGAGAGGTTTGTTGTTTATGTTATCACAATCTATTTAATTTTTTATTCATTTTGAATTGAACTTTTTGTTACATTATATCTATGATATTATGTATTTTTTGATGTATAGTAATAAGTACATTATGTAAATGTTTATTGGTTGCAGTTTTCTAGAATGTTGAATGAACATAATTTTCAACTCTCCACTAGTGAAAATGTAGAAGAGCATCTTGGAGAGGTATATTTATTATTTACATATATATATATATATATGTTTTGAAGATATTTTATCTTTTTTTTTTAATTTTAATTTATCTATGTATCTTATTGTTAATGTGACTTATCCATGTAGGTTCCTTCACATTCCAACTTTTTTGATGATTTTCCATCTCTAGTGAGCTCATGATTTTAATTCTTTTTGTTTTGGTTTTTAAGTGAATTGTTTAATTTTAGTTTATTTTGCTTGAACAATGTTTTATTTATTAACAAAATTTAAATTTTAGGGAACACAAGAACATATGAAAATTGGTGGTGAGGATATAGGTTCTTTGATGGACATTGATATTGGCACTGAGGTAATTTTGTTAATAACTTAACTATTCTTTTCAAAAAAAATTTGAATTTAGTTCATAATTGTTTGAATAATTATGAGATTCATAATTTGTTTGTATACATGTTGCAGGTTGGGTCTATTCGAGGCAAAGGGAAGACCCCATTGGATGATAGTGGTGGACTTTCATTCAGAGACACTGAGGTAATTTTGTTAATAATTGAACTATTCTTTTCATTTTTTTGTATAAGTTTAATATTTTTTTTTTGAATTTAGTTCCTAATTGTTTGAATAATTTATGAGATTTATAATTTGCTTTTATACATGTTGCTGGTTGGGTCTCTTCGAGGCAAAGGGAAGACCCTAGTGGACGATAATGGTGGACTTTCATTCAGAGAATGATTTATATTGGTCTTTTTTTTTCCATGCTACCCTATTACATACATCTTCATGTTGATACATATGATGCAGATGTTTTGGACATCTAGGAACTTTATTTTTGGATTATATATGTACATTGAATTCACATGTTCATGAACCTTTTTTTGAATTATATACATGTACATTGATCTTGACATATATTCTGTACTTGCTTTGAATTATTTAACTTTTTTTTTGGATAATTACATAGCATACTTTGTGTGGTAAATGCTTAGAATATGATTTTCCATGATGTTCACGAATGTATGTTCAATCTTGAAATGGTTTTAAAATATATTAGTACACATGTTTTAATGTTTAAAATACTTTATTTTATGAATGATAACTTGAATCTTATATAAATGATTCATGCTTGCAATTTTTAACTAATGATTCATATGTTCAATGTGTGTTCAATTTTGAAATGGTTTTAAAATATATTTTTTTAGAGAAACTTGATATGTTCAATTTTGAAATGGTTTTAAATTTTTTTTTTAAAAGAAACTTGATATAGTTTGCACACTTGATTTAGTGAAGGTTTCAATCATTTTGGTTTATATATCTATCATGTGCCTCACTTATTCATTTTTCTAAAAAATAACTTCAATGTTGTGAGAAATCTCACCATCCAATAAACTATGAAACGATGGAAAAGTAGATCTTGAAGAACATTTTAGAATCAAAGAATAGTTTTGAACTAGTAACAAAACTATGTTCAATGGTGTTTGTATTTTATCTTTTCTTTTTATATCTTATCCATTTTTTCTCATTTCTCAAGTTAGTGGATTTTTATAATGATGTTGAATTTTTATTATTATTATATATGTTTAATGATATGTATGAAAGAGATCTTTTGGCATGGATAAGATTTTTTTGGTGTTTTCATAGTTTATGTTTAATTATTGATTATGGCATTAACAAGATCATTCACAGCCTTAAATTATATTTAATTATTGACCATCGTTTTGGCTAATTGGTTGTCAGAATCAAGAGTTGGGTATGATCATAATCCTTGTTAGGTTGGATATGGTTGTAATGCTTATTCTTATGAAATTGGATATGGTCACAACACCTATTCTTATTGGATTGGTGTTGGCATTAACTATTAAGATAAGAAAAAGAAACCAACCTAATATCCTCTTGGTTGTATGCAACAAGGTGTATTGTTATCTATAACATATAAGTTTATTGTTATTTGGTTGGTGTTGTATAATATTAGTTTTGTAATTAAAATAAGATTGAATTTGATATAATTATTTGAGGATACAATTTACATTTGATCCCTTAAATGGAATTCTCATAAACTAGTGTCCTATAGAGAATAGAGAAAGGTGCAAAAATGTGGATAACAATTTGTCTATGTCAAATAATTTTTATATCTTTAAAAAAAATCAGAAATCCAGTCCAACATACTGAATCATATAATAGTCTTCCATATAACCTATAGCTATTTATAGATTCGAATAGTCATTAAAACTTGTTTGAATCAAATTTTGTAATAATGGTCTTAAAATGAAACTTGATTTAGTGAAGGCTTCAATCTTTTTGGTTGTCTGATAATATATATGATCTTGGTTTCAATATTAAATTTGAATTTCATATAAATGATAACTTGAATCTTATATAAATGATTCATACTCTCAATTTTTAACTAATGATTCATATGTTCAATTTTCAGGTACAACACTTTTGTTAGTTGGTGAACTATAGATGCTGCTGAAATCATGGCAAATGGGAATTTAACGTTTTTTTGTTTTTTAATCGTAAGCAAAGATTCCAGGATTGTGAAGATTATGTTAAATTAGAGCAATGATTTTAGACAACAATTTGATGAATTTTCATTGGTTTGTTGTAAATAACCATTGCTCTAATTTAGCATAAGCTTCACAATCCTGGAATCCTTGCTTGTGATTAAAAATCAAATGATCGTTATCTCCATTTTCCATGATTTTAGTTATGTGAACTTACACAAGTGATATTATCCTTATGCATGTATCATTTAAATTTAAAAACCATAGGTTAGCAAAGTTTTAAAAAACTCATGGATCATATTTATATGAATTGTTCATCCCACCACAAAGCGAGTAATGGATCAACCCATCTAATGGATCAAGAATAATAATTTTCCATTATTAAATACATTAGAGAAGCATGAAATGGATCAGATGAATACAAAATCTAGCCTGTTTCCCAGTGATTCCTCACTAACATCATTTAGTCAAAAGTAAAGATTCGAGGCGGAGTGTGGGGACAACCACATCCGTTATCTCATCCTTTAAATAGTCTAATAGACATATGGGGACCCAAATAAAGTACTTTAGACAGATTTTAAAACAAAATTACACATTAAAGACAACATTCCATATAGCTGAAATATAACATTTTTCAACTTCTTCCAACCTTTATTAAAGTTCTCATTACGAAATAATTATCTAATTGATTTCAACATGCTAAAATACAATCATTTAAACTCTTATTCTAGTTCCCATTTAAGATCATAGTCATAGTTCAAAGAAAAAAATATATTGTACACAACATTTGACATGCACAAAAACGTCGATCAATTCATTTTTGATATAGTTAAAAACATCGAAATGGAATGTCGTCCTAAATTATCCGTTCATGGTCATATTCAGACAGTTTCCATTTTCTAATTTTTAATTTTTTTTCGATGGAACTTGTACCAATTTTATTCGAGATGCACATACTAAATGACTATATTGAAAACATATAACATCAGGTTCATAATCCTAAAAGTAGACATAATTTTCAGTCATATGGGTCTGCTGAAAAAAATAACTTTTTAAAATGGTGGATCCTCTCTCGTATGTAAATATTTTTTCATTGTAGTCCTCCAATAAATTCATCTTTCCTTTAGTGCATCGCATCAAATAATATTTTACATTTTCGTTGTTGTCTAAAGGTGCAATCACAACGAAAACATCTCCCGTGCACATTACAATTGGCATCAGAGTTTTTAAATCAATTAAATTGACTATACACATAAGGTGATGGACAACAATGAACAATCAACAAAGAAGTTGTAAGTTCATTAACTTCTCTAACAATATCTGAAATTCTATTGCCATCAGATGATATTGCTATTTCTTCTGATTCTAATTCTTCTACGCTTGCTAGTGGCATTTTTCCCTTTGGATTAATCTATGTGTGTTTCCAATGTTTTACATAGTTGTTCATTATGTTTTCACAAAATTCTGTAGATTCAACCATTTTAGTGCAAATATGACAAAAGCATGATTGCTTTCTACTGTCAAATGCAAACACATTTTGGAAGGATTTTGTTTGAATATAGTGTAAATCTCTAGTCCCATGTATGGTGCTAGCCTCATATGGGATTGATCTATCTATATCTTGGACCCAAACAAGCCAAAAAACCCTACACAATAAATGATAAATCATAAATGACAAGTTTCAATGTTAGTGTACATATACTTAAATGTTAGTGTACTTTTTTTAAATTGACAATTAATATAAATTAAAAAAATCGTGTACATACCTACGCACATTTTTTGATTGTTGATTATAATCATGGCTTAGATGTAATTTACACCATTAGACAACCTCTGTAGCTGAATGAAATTGTGCAGAAGAATGGTTCATTTTCCATCTTCGAAGTGCTCTTTTTACTCATGCTCCTGCACCATCATGTTCACCTTTTCCATGTCCAGTTTCAAAGAAATTCCAGCGATGTTTAATGTTCAATGCTTTATGAAGTCGACATAACCAAAAAAATGATCGTGAAGATTTAAATTGTCCCGCACATCCATCCGACCATATCCAATGTTCATTTAATTTAACTTCACGTCTTTTTAGTTAATCATAGAAAATATTTTCAATATAATACTGAACAAATGTGTATCGTGTGTACGATCATCGCTGATATAAAAGTGATATTCTTTAATCACATCTTGATTGTCACACGTGATTTCAATGCCATCAACATCCTGTTGAGAATGTCTATATAGAACATGGAAAAATATTGAAACTTGGTCATAATGATAGTATTCACTTTGTATCTCTTTTTGTGCAACAAATGTGTAGTTTTATGCAAAATCAACCACAGACAAAATTGTTCCGGGTGGAAAAATTTCACGAGACTGTTTGAATTGAAGGTCTTGCCATCGTGCTCTATGTGAAGGCTTGGTGTATTTATAAATTTCACTTTCAAATTTCTTGAGAAAATATGTCACACATATTTTATCTTCTCGCAAATCAATTCTTTTGGAATGTGCATCACTAGAACTTGTAGCATAATTGCTGTATTCATATCTTCTCCAATCAATGGTTACATTTGGCAGCGACTGATCGTTATCGATAAGATATTTATTGTGGAATAAAACCAAATTTCCACAACGATGGCAATGTTTTCCATTGACACATTTCTTATTATAAAATACTTCATCGTGATCTCTCTCACATAGAGTTTGAGATATGAATTCACGTATTGTGGGCGGAGGTGGTGAATTTGTCCCAAACATTTTACCAAATTCAAGAAACGTGTCGTAATATAATTGAAATTTCACATGATAATGGAAACAACATGTGTCACGTATAGTAATAGGTCTAACATACCATGGTTTTTGTTGCAAAAATGTAGTTATTGACATATTAATTCCACGATGATCCTCCTTGAATTTATTGAACAATTGTACTTGTGTCATTTCCATTATATGTTTTGGACGACTTTCATATACATTTCGTGATACTCTTTTTCATATCACATCCCTTTAATTTGGTGAAATTCGAGCATGTGCCAACCAATATTTATGTACAATATCTTTAACACCTTCCCCCATTCTGTCTTTGTAAGCTTGTCTGCAAATAATTGCCCAGCAAACAAGTTCATCATTTTCATCCATTTGCATTTTGAATTTGCTATGTTTGTATAATGTCTTTCTTGAGGCTCCAATTGCTTTTGCTAGTTGTGTTGGAAAACGATTTTTTTTAGTACTAGCTCAAACAATTGCTATCTGAATTGCTCTATGTGCAACTCTGGTATCTTTCTTCCTGTATTTTTCAAATTTTTTTATTGTATCACCTATATTTTATATCACGTTATGTTTCAATTTCGATTCTTTTGCCGCCTTGTGAATACCCAATAATGACGTAGCACCTTTTAACTTCTTGGACACTAATAAACATCTCAAAAATTGCGCTTGTCCTGCTATTGAATAATCTTTGAGAATATCATCATAAATTTGTGTAGCATGATATTGTGCAACATGTATGGCTACTTTTTCTCCATATTTGTCGCAATCAATGTCTTCTAACATTTCATCATCAATGGTGAAAGTATCTATACATCAAATTTAATTTAACATATATCCAAAAATACAATTCATTATAAAAAATAAATTTGAAAAATACATGATATATACATACCAGGTCCAATTTTTGGATCTTGAACTTGATCTTCAATATTGACTTCATCGACATTACCATGTAAATCACTATTTACATCTTCAACAATATTCTCTTCAACTTCAATTTGTTCTTCTTGTACTCTATTTTCAATTTCCATTTCATTAACATTATCATGTAAATCTGTATTTGTATCTTCAATAATTGTCTCTCCCATTTCTGCAACCCTTGCTTTTTTGGTATGATATCTGAGTTTTTGTTTTTCCCTATTAGCATCATCATCACGTTTACGATCACTTTTTGTTTGGCGGTTTCTCTTACTGCCTATGATTGTTTAATCTATAGAGGATAAATTAAAGAATCATCACTTTATAGTAAAAAAATAAAAATTAAAGATTTAAAAACACTTACGAAATTTATAAAAACATGAGCTGAAATTTATTTCACTTTATCAAAATTTTGTAAGAGTCCTTTGAAAAAAAAATCCTTAGAAAGAAATTTGCTTTGAAAAAACCCCATTGAAAAGAAATCTCATTTGAAAAAAATCTTTTTGGAAAGAAATAAAAACTCCTTGACAATAAATTTCCTTTGAAAAAACCCCTTGGAAAAAAAAAGAACACCTTGTAAAGAAATATTCTTTGTAAAAACCACTTGAAAAAAAAATTGTTTGAAAAAATACCTTGGAAAAAAACTTTCTTTGAAAAAACCACTTGGAAAAATACTTTGGAAAAAAAACTTCTTTGCAATAATAACTTGGAAAAAAAACTCCTTGCAAAGAAATAACTCCTTTGCAAAAATACCTTGGAAAAACAACTCTTTGAAAAAACTCCTTGGAAAGAAATAAGAAGGAAAAAATACCTTAGAATAAAAACTCTTTTGCAAAAATACCTTTAACTAAAAACTACTTTGGGAAAAAAAAATATTTGAATGTACCCCTTGGAAAAAAACCTTCATTGAAAAAACCACTTAGAAAAATACTTTGGAAAAAAAAAAGTCCTTTGCAAAAATACTTTGGAAAAAAACTCTTTGAAAAAACCCCTTGCAAAGAAATAACTCCTTTGCAAAAATACCTTGTGAAAAAAACCCTTGCAAAGAAATAACTCCTTTGCAAAAATACCTTGGAAAAAAAACTCTTTGAAAAAACCTCTTGCAAAGAAATAAGAAGGAAAAATACCTTGGAATAAAACCTCCTTTGCAAAAATACCTTGAAATAAAAACTCCTTTGCAAAAATACCTTGGAAAAAAACTCTTTAAATGTACCGCTTGGAAAAAAAAAACCTTCTTTGAAAAAACCACTTGAAAAAATACTTTGGAAAATAACTCATTTGCAAAAATATATTGGAAAAAAAACACTTTGGAAAAACCCATTGCAAAGAAATAACTTCTTTGCAAAAATACATTGGAAAGAAAACTCTTTGAAAAAACCTCTTGCAAAGAAATACGAAGGAAAAATACCTTGGAATAAAAAATCCTTTGCAAAAATACCTTGAAATAAAAACTCCTTTGCAAAAATGCCTTGGAAAAAAAATTCTTTGAATGTACCCATTGGAAAGAAATAAGAAGAAAAATACCTTGAAAAAAAAAACTCCTTTTGCACTCCTTGAAAGAAATCTCCTTTGAAAGCCCCTTCAAAAATATTTTGACCAAACATATGCGAAAACAAAATGTGCAAAAATAATGAATCTATTTAGTTTTATTTATACAAATATAGATAATGTAAATTTATTTTTTTTACCGCCGTCGAAAAAAAATTTGAGTTTTATTTTTTGGCCAAATAACATTTGTTATAGATAATGGTTCTGCAATGTAAAAATAGTATTGGACGAATAATTATTCGACCGAATAATCTCTGAGACCTGAAAACTTGACTGTTCTGCACAATTTTCAAGTTTCTTCATTTTCGGAAGGTAAAAACAATCTCTTACACTGCAAATCGACTGTCGGACTTGATACCATTAATTTTATTATTGAATCTACTTTCTATAGGTATAGATTTTGTTGTGTATAGGTGAGATTTGATATTTTTAATTATTTTTTTTGTTAACATGTGTCCAGTTTGGTTTCATCTCTTTCAAAATGCGGTGAAATGAAAAATCCATAACTTTAAAAATACACCACCAAAAAAATGGAAACAAATATGATGCAGTTAATTGGAGTGTCTATGTCAAAAAAATATTCTTAGATTTTTTAGTTTTATAGTCAATTGAGAGAAAAGTCGCGCAACAAAAAACATGTTGAAAATCGACAAGGTTTCCCCATTGATCAAATTCAAAAAAAAAAAATTATTATATAGATCCATTGGTTACAAACTTATCGTCATGCAGTAGCACATTGTGTGTAGATTGTCGTAGCATATTTTGTTTTTATAAAAAGCAAGTTTAATAATGATTTTAGGCGCGCAACAAAACATTAATATTTTTTAGTCCTTTCATTTTATAAGAACACACTGTCAAATATTTTCCAAACAACATATCAAATCTTAATAAAAAAATTTGAAAAAATTATGAATAGAAAGCTAACATAATTCTATAAAAGTTTTCTTTTACTGAAAAGTGAAATTCTAAACAAAAATATCACTTTTGTTCGCTCAAAGTTGAAAAACATGAAAAAATTCGATTTATTTTCTCATAAGACCTCCCAAAATAGACACCCATTTTCATGGATTTACCCATTATTATTAACTTATATATAACATATGATAATAATAATTATATTAATATTTAAATTTAAAAAAATAGGTGCTGGCCTTGTCATAAAAAATAGGTTTTTTCTAGCTCAAAGGCTTATGTGGAGTCCTCTTCGGGTAGATGATGATCATGAAAATAATGTTGACGATGATGATAATCGTCATCGTCATCATCATCATCATGATCACTATAGTCAGGATCATTATCGTCATTGTCAAATATTCTTCCCTTTCTAGTAAGTTATTTGATAGAATCCAACAATGTAAAATTACAATTTCAACAATGGATTTTTACAATATGCTAAATTTTAACACTATAGATGGATTCATAGACCCCTTTAATTTAAAGGGGTCTATGAATCCATATGTAGTGTTAAAATTTAGGTGGTCTTTGAATCCATCTACACTCTTAAAATTTAGTAAATTGTAACATTGTAGATGGATTCAAAGATCCCATGTGCCACTCGACAATGGAAAATTGCAATTTTGACACGAATATTTACAATTTACTATACTGGGGGTCTTTGAATCCATATACAGTGTTAAAATTTAGTAAGTTGTAAAAATTCATTGTCAAAATTGCAATTTTCCATTGACGAGTGACACAAGGAGTCTCTGAATCCATATACGGTGTTACAATTTACTAAATTTTAATACTGCAGATGGATTCAAAGACCCCTTAAAAACGGGTCCCTAAATCTATTTGCAGTGTTACAATTTAACAAATTGTAAAAAAACATTGTCAAAATTATGATTTTCTATTGTCGGAGTGACACAATTAAAAATGACTAACGTAAACGACTAATTCACTTATTAGCTAATCATATTTGTATTCCTAGACTAAATTAGTCGTTTACGTTAGTCATTTTTTATTCACTTATTATCTAGTTGTATATTTTGTCCTTGGACTAAATTAGTTGTTTAAGTTGGTTGTTTTTAGTTGGGTCACTTAAAATTATTCAAATTTGTTAGTAGTTCACTTGAAAAAAAGTGGCGGCTAACTTTTTTAGTCACTAATCTCTCATTTTGTACTAGTGTTTCTTATACTGTTTTAGAAATACTAACTTGACTTTTTGAATAGAAGATACCCTAATGGTGATAATGAGGTGATGATTTATTTTGTCTCATTGAAAAAATGGTTTGCAACCAACCATTTCCTTGCTTAATGGAAATATCATGATGAAAATCAATGTCTCCAATGGTTGAATAGGAGTATTATAACATGTGGATTGTCTTGATTGTCTTTAGTTTGTGGTTGTCATATGTGGTTGTTATATTATCTTGATTGTATTTAGTTTGTGGTTGTTATATGTGTAATGTTATAAATTATTTTACTATAGTCACATATCATTGTATTAGTATTTTGTTCTACATCAATACTTCTAAAAAAATTGTGTGTATGTGTGTTTGTTAACATCCACATTGGGTGTGCATGTTGTGAACAACCTCATAAACATGGAGATTATTGGATAGAGATTTTTTATAAGGCATTTCCTAAATGAAAACATTTCCCAACCCAGAAGTTGGATTTCATGTGCAAATCTCCAAGTTGGAATAATAACATCCTCCCTTACTCTCGTACTAACATCATTGGTTATTTCAATGGCATAGTAGGGATGGGTTTTATGGCCTAATCCATAGAATGTATACAAAAACTAATATTTGTGTACCTAACCATTAATTTTAGTGCTAATAAGTAGTGCATAAGGAATCAGACCAAGGCATATGAACCAAAGAAGGAATAATTGACCCATTAGAGGAATATTAACATGATTTCAAGGATTGGATACAAAGGATGGATCTGATGGCCCAAGCCATGGTCTAGGCCCTAGGGTCAAAAATGAGGATTTAGGCCTTATGGGGCCCTTGAACATGCCATGCACACTAATGAAATATGAGTGTTTTTCCTATGAGAGGAATTTGAGCATTGTGACAAGTAATGGCCGTAAAAAAGAATGGTACTCATGGGCCAAGTCATAGTTTGAGGCTCAAAAGTTGGGACTTATTCTCTAATAATTTATTTTAGGGATCATAGGAATTGCACAACCAACTAAACTATGACTCAAACCTTGTATAAGTAATCATTGGCCTACAAGAGGCATTTAGAGTCAATTTCAAGGATTAGGTAAAACAAAGGTGGGTCTTGTGTCCCAAGCTATCTCTCAAAGTCAAAACACTGTATTTAGGTCATAATCATTTCTCTTAGGTGTAATAAGTCATGCATGAGGGCCCTCCATGGAACATGCCTTAGATAATAATTATTTGTCTTAGGAGAGAAATATGGTTTTGATTTTAACATTTAGAAATAGTGATGGACCTCATGGGTGAAGCCATTACTTCATCCAAACCATGTATTTATAGACTAAATAATATGTTTTGTTATCATAAGCCATGTATGGAGCCTTTAACCACAACATATTCCCTAAACAAGGAATACTAGGCCTACAAAAGGATATGGGCATGTTTTTATGAGTTAGCATCGCATGGATGGGTATCACAACCCAAGTAATGGTTTAAACCCAAACACTAGGAATATAGTCCCCAACCATTACTTTGGGGCTCATAAACCATCCCTAAGCTATCCCTCAATCTCAACCCAACACCTATAGAGGGGAAATTTAATATATTAGAGGAATATTGACCTAATTTCAAGGATTGAGTGTAGAATGGATGGATCTCGGGGCTCAAGCAATGGTCAAAGTTATAAATTAGTGTTTCAAAGCCTCACTTTTACTTTCAAAGCTCATAAGATTTACATGTGCCCCTAACCATGACATAATCCCTCAAGATGGAATTTTTGGTTGATGAGAATGACTATGACGATAAGATGCAAAATGGATGGGTTGCATGGACTAAGCCTTGATTTTGGTCCAAAAATTAGGGATTTATGCCTAAACCATTTCATTTAAGACATACACTCCATGTATGGGTCCCTAGACCAAAACACATGCCCTGTATAAGAAATCCTTAGCCCGTCATAGGAATGTGGCCTTAATATTGGGGATTGGACACCCATGGATTGTATTTTGTGTTGCAATGCATAATTTTGGGATAAAAACTAATGATTTAGGCCCTCATAAAAATTCTTAGGTCCCATAAGCCATGAATATGACCTCATACCATGACACATAACTTATAGAAGAAATGTTTGTCTTGCGAGAGGAATAAGGACATGATTTTGAAGGTTGGACAAAAAGGATGGGTTGCATTGTGTAAGAAATGGTTTCTCAGCAAAAACCATGGATTCATGCCATAACCATTTATTTCAAGGCTCATAAGTCATGCATAAGGCCCATGACCATGGAATAAGCCCATATGTAATGAATGTTTGGCTTGGAGGGGAATATGGACACAATTTTGAGGACTAGATATATTAGGTATGGGTCACGTCACCTAATTCATGGTTTGGGGAAAAAAACTCAAGGATTTGCACACTACACCATGGCACGTGCCTTATAAAATGGATTTTTTGCCTAGAAGACGAGTATGGGCCCAATTTCTAGGATTTGACACAACAAGGATAGGTCACATGGTCCCATTTATTGTTTAGGGGTAAAACTATGGTTTCGTATAGAAAAAATTATTTCTAGCCCTCGCCAATAATTCATATGGATGTAGATCATAACATAGGCCCTAAATAAAGAACCTTTGTCCTACAACATGATTATGTCTCCAATTTTAACAATTGAGAATAGTAGGCATGGGTTCAATCACCCAATTTATAGTTTAGGACCAAAACCACAGGTTTCTATCCTAACTATTACTTTAAGGCTTATAGTCCATGTTTAAGGATCTAGACCATGCCACATAGATCATAGAAGGAATATAGGGCTCTATATTTATTGCTCTATATAGAAGGAATATAGGGCTCTATAGAAGGGAGGAAACATAGGGGTGTCATCTTGGAAGAGTTGTACATTAAAAAAAACACATTTAAAAATACTTTAAAGTTAGGTCTATCACATATTGTCAAATGCAACATTAAATACAAAAATAATGAATATATAAAATTTATGTCATACTAACCTGATCCAAGAAATTGTTATGGATAGGATCCTCTATCGAGCCATAGCAAGTATGTCTGCAATGCAAGCATTGATGAGGAATAACTGGCCTCGAACCAAAAAAGCTATCATTTCTAGATGATGGCTTGACTACAGGTGGTTTAAAATCATTAGAGGATTTCTCTTGACGAGATGATGCTATAAATGTATGATGTTTACATTAGACTTCTTGCCAATGATGATAATATCATAGTACTAGTGGCTTGAATCCTATGTCTGAGCTGAGGTGGATGAGGGAGGGTGGGTGTGGTTATCCATGCATCTAGGAGAAGGTGGCCCTCCTAATGGGTTATGTCTAGCATTTGCTCGATCCCCGGATGAGTCAATACCAACACCCTGGAATTCACCAATGTCAACAAAATTGACATGGAGACCAAGAATGAACTTAGCCCATAATTTTCAAAGAAAATACAAGGGAACCTCCCTATTATTGCATGGAGGTTTACCAAACATCACAAACAATCGATCCATCTAGTGGTCTCTGCATGGTTGGAATGTGCACCAATCCATGCAAAGATGCATCTTTCTCGGATAAGGTGATTGGTTGGTTCTAGGGTCAATAGTAATTGGAAAATGGATTCTTTGGCTATATTTAATTTTTTAACCTCTTCCTTACTAACTACGATTAAGTAAAATTCCCTCATCCTTTCCCTACAGTCAGATATATCAAATAATTGGCCTCGAGGATGGGCAATGTAAGTAACAATGGTTTTGACAAGGGGAGTGGCGAATGACTGGCGGGATGGTTTCCTTGTGTTTCTAAGTTCCCCAATTAGGATTCTCAACTCATCTAAACATTGATTTAATTCAATGTTTGGGTCGTTTGGGGGCTTAGGGTTTTGGATTACATTTGGATCACGGCTTTCTGCCATATTTGATGAATAATAACTGCAATTAAAGAATAAAAACATTTAAAAAAAATTCTAAAATGAAAAATTGGGATTACCTACAGTAGATGACATATTGATTCTCCAACCTAGAACACCCTTGCATTCTATCCTAGTACGGGGGTCACTGTCGATTTTGCGGAGGCCAATTCAACAAATGTGAATTGATCGACCCTTTTTTTTAAATTGATAGGAATTTGTGTGTGTTCCTATGCATGCACACTCGGGAATGTGCACGCGCGTGCTCAGGAATTCATGCACCTTCTTGCATCGACTTGTCTTCGTCCTTAAATCGTGGCATTGATGCATGGAGTTCTAAAGGGACCCAATTGTGTTTAAATAGGAACACATGAGCATTATGTGTAACGTGCACACATTTTTTATTTTTCCAACATTCGTATTACATCAAGAAGGGGAAGCAACTTCTTGCAAGCCCTCATTCTATTTCACACTATTAATGAATTATATGATGTAAATATTTTTTATTAATGGATTTATTAATATTTCATTATTTCTCATTGATTATGATCACGAAGTGCATTTAAAATGCTTTATTTGAATTATCTGATTTGGATTACTTATATTTTAGTTTTTCATCCATTTTCATGCTTTTAATTACACATTTAAACATTGCTAATCTTTTTCAATGGTTTAAGATTCTACATTGTGTGGTGTTGTCATGTTTTTTAATTAATAATGTCGCAAACAAAAATTGGAATTCTTCCCATGATATATAATGATCTTATAATCTCAAAAACACTTGTAGAAATGCAAATCACTTAAAGATACTTATGAACCATGTAATACATAGGAAATCATGAGTTTTTGCTCAATTCAATATCTACTTAATTTATTTCTTGTATAATTGTTTGACTAGCTATAAAAAAATTGTTTCAGTAATTGTTAAATTATTATTAAAAATATGATGTCGCATCACATTATTTATTATTTTTGGGATGTATTTCTTTTATTTTGGTTGATTTAAAAAACAATTAAAATAATTATTTACCATATATATTTAATATTTATTTATGTTTAACATATTTAATATTTATTTATGTTTAACAAATAAGAAAAATAAAAATTGAAATGTGAGGAGGTAAGTTTATCATTCTTCCCCACCACTCTCAAATACTCAATGAGATATTTGGTGTGAAGGGTGTGTTTTGGCTAAGCATGTCAATTTTTACAAATTCAATAAAAAATCATAGTTATGCAATGTAACACCTAGGTTTTGATAAGTGAATTGTATTGGGTTGGATCACATTATATATAAAATATATACACATGATTAGAAACGAGCCTAGATCCAAATCTTAGGCTCTATCAAGTGTCCTGAGAGGGATCAAATCTCTCGAGGTGCAAACCTCTCCTTGAATAGCTCCTTGAGTGCAATAACTGAGCGGAGGTTTGCACCTCAGGAAATTTGATCCCTCTAGACGCTTGATAGAACTTAGGATTTTTATGTCAAGTATAATATTTTTTACTTCTTTATGTTTTAGGCATTGTTGAAATCAATGCAACCATGTTTTTTTATTAAGATTCAAATCCCTTTTATTTTTTCTATTTCTTATGTCGGCTATAATAATATTTTTTTTTTAATTTCTTTTGTTTCTACTTCTTATGTCTACTATAATATATTTTTTATTTCTTTATTTTATTTCTTATATTTCTACTTTTTATGTCAGCTATAATATTTTTTACTTCTTTATCTTTTTTACTTCTTATATTTCTAGTTTTTATGTAGGCTATAATATATTTTTTTGTAACATTTTTTAATTAAATTGATGAATTCAATTTACAGATGTAAATAACAAAAAAAAAACAATGCATTTGTTGAATTCAATGCAACAAATCAAATCAATATGCATCTTGTGTTTTTTAAGAACATTTGTTTGTTGTCTATTCGTAAGTAGTGAGATGATTGGGCTTAAAGTTCAAATCCCTTCTATTTTTTCTATTTCTTATGTTGGCTATAGTATTTATTTTACTTCTTTTGTTTCTATTTCTTATGCCTATTATAATATATTTTTTATTTCTTTCTTTTATTTCTTATGTTTCTACCTTTTATGTCAGCTATAATATTTTTTACTTCTTTATCTTTTTTCTTCTTATATTTCTAATATTTTTTTTCTACTTCTTGTAATGTTACCTTACACGTAATGTTACAAGATCTCCTTCATATTATTACTTTTTACTTTTTATTACATTTTATTAATGGCCGACAATGATATCTCCCTCATAGTGGGCTATAGAGAGCCTTATGAATTTTGTGATACCCTTAACATGGTGAGCTCAAATTAATTTTATTTATATTATAGTTTGATAGATTTACAAAGTTCTATGTATATGATGGTTAAATAGATTTACAAAGTTTGTAGATTTGCTAATTTTCTCAATAACCTATTATGCATTAAAAACTTTAATTGCATTTATACTTTTATGAATTTTGTGATACCCTTAACATGGTGAGCTCAAATTAATTTTATTTATGTTATAGTTTGATAGATTTACAAAGTTTTATGTATATTATAGTTAGGTAGATTTACAAAGTTTGTAGATTCGCTAACTTTCTAAATAACCTATTATGCATTAAAAATCTTGATTACCTTTTTTTTAATATTTAGTGAGATAGATTTTCACTCTAATTAACATGAGTTTTAGTTAATAAACCTATTTTTTATTATTAATATGAATTTCAATAAAGTTATATATTTTTAATAACATTTTATATTAATCACATACATACCCAAAAAAAAATAATGTTATACTGTTTAATACCATACATGAAGCCAAAAATATTGAAAATATATAATGTTTAAAAATGAAAACCTCTCTGTAAATCTATGTGCAACGATAAGACCAGTTGTGCAGGTATGCATCAATGATTCTTATTAATACTTTATTGTTATAATAATATGAATCAAACAATATCAATTTTAAACAAATGGCCTGACATGCATATAGAATCTCAATGTACATATTCCAGAGTCCAGCACATGAACATCACCATACAACTCTACCATAATTAATAGCATTTCACTCCACTAAAATGACTGCTCATGGCTTTTGGCAGATGCCAATAGCAAGTAGGTTTCACCATTAAAGCAGTGCAGATTTATTAAATATGCTTTCTAGCTTTTGATTTTTGCATTGTATAGAACTTCGGAAATTTTAAGTGCAAGTCTAAATGCTACATGTAAACTTCAATAAGTACTCCTTTCGATAATGTAAGTCCCGTTCAATATATACGATAATATTTACTATACTACTTAATTATAAACCAAAATTATGTACAAAGCAGTGATAATATTTAATATACTATTTAATTATAAAGAAATTTATGTACAAAGGAGACCAGTGGCATTAGGGGGGTTCAATAAGCACTTGGTAATATGGTAATACAGTATTTAATGCCAGCACTTGGTGATACAGTATTCAATGCCACTGTAGGGTTGTGAACCATTGAATTTGATATATTGAATGAAATTAGACAATTCACAACAGCAAAATTAAATGGTACACTGCAAATGCAGTATGAAATACTGCACTGCCTGTGCTTATTGAACTACATGACAGTGAATGCATTAATATAAATATTAATATAAATATAATATTTTATTATTATATATAATACAACTGTACTGTCTACCTGGTTATTCAATAGTTCAAATATACTACAAACATAGGTCTCTCTACCTGGTTATTCAATAGTTCAAATATATCCACGCAACACACATGCTATATTACTATATTAAGAGAATAAAATCTTGCTGTTGCACAGCCACACAACACAGATGCGTATATAAAAGAACAGACACCCACTCAACACAACACAACGCACATTCCAAATGAAACCCCGATCGATTCTGGTGAAGAGTCATAGGTATTAGACTTATTAGACTGACTGGGCTGCTGCTTTCTTCGCCATCTTTTTAACGAACCTGTTTAAGTTGTAGACTGGGATGCTGCGTTCTTCGCCTCTCTTAAATCTATTTTTATGATCAAAATCACTATTAAATTCAAATTTTACAAAATAAAAAATCCTGTAAAAGAACTATCAATACAATCTAAATCTTTAAAAATATTATTTAATCATAATAATATTTTAATTTAAAAAAATTAATTATATTAATTAATTTCAATGATGTGTTATTATTTTTATTTTTTTCCAAAGTTTACAAATTCTATTATAATGTAATTGTTAAATTATGGATGAAGTAGACACCTAAGTTTAACTCAATTATTTTGTGTTGGGATATAATTAAATGAAAGTTATATAATAACATAAACATTAAATTCAGTGACATTTTATAATATATTCACTTACCAAGCCAATATAATAGGTTTGATATGATAAATTTATGATTTGTAAATATTAAAATTAAAATTGTATATCTTTTAATTTTAAAGATTATATATATTAAATAATAATCAAATATAATAATATAATTCAAAAATAAATAACCATTCCAATACTCGTTACTATCCAAGAACAACTTTGATTTTCAAACATGTTTCTATCCAAGAACAACTTTGATTTTCAAACATGGGTGATTATATACTAAATATTCTATTTGAGAACATCTTTGGTTTTCAAACATAGGTAATCATATACTAAATAATGGCCAACTACCAAGGGAAAAACGTTATGAAAAAGTTAAAATAAAGTGTTATTTTTTACATTTTAGGTGTTGTTTAAATAATATTTTTTAAATTTAAAGGTGTTAAAGTGTTAGTGCATATAATAATCAAATTATATATTTTAATTTTTAAATCTTAATGTAATTAAAAAAAATTATAATAATTTTACTCTTACCTACGTCGCCACCGCCATTAAGCTTTTCCACCCGCCTTTCCAGGGGTTGCAAGAACTGAACCTCACAAGGGGCAAGCACGGCCTGAGACCCCATATGGATGTTTATATGTAACAGCAATGATAAATAGGATCTAAATGTATGGCCAGTGGAAACATATTCAATTGAATACACTGACTATCGATAATATTAAATGGGCCACGTATTCCACAAATGAAAGATATTTCAGCTAATCTCTGCCCATTTCTTCATACCAATGACAGATGAAACAAAAAACAATTGGCCCTTTTTAACTTTTCAATCAGGTATGGAAATAAGTGTTGCATAGAAGCAGATGAATACCGGTCCAAATATGATGAACTCTGGATTGTTGGATTGTAGCAATGAACTTGACTTCGTATTCACTACAAAATTATAGAGAGAACATGTGCTATATAGGTTCAGGTTGCCAAACCAAGTGGCTTGGACTGTGTTATAACAAAATACATCTTATTCTATAACTTCTTCTGTTTCGAGCATGATTCTGCATATGCTACACTTGTCCACTGGTAATGAAATTGCACACACTTGTAGAACTATGTGTACAGATTCCGAATATGTAACTTTTTATTAAATCTATTATTTGTTTCTATTTTTTAATTAATTTTAATTGCACAAACGTCAATCTTACACAAAAGTAGGTTATTTCTTTCGTCTATAACTTTTGGTTGGCTCACCTATTTTGAAAACGGAAAAGAACCCGCACAAGTACACACAAAGACCTACATCCTAAGAAAAAAACAAAGTTCATTGATTATGTTAAGACCATGATGTCGGGGACCAATGCTTGACCTAGTCATTTTAGGGCATGGCTGACTTCCTTAACTAAAATTAACATAAATAAATATGGAAAAATAGCGTTGCACTAGAATGACCTATTATCTATGACTGTATATAATATTTTTCACAAAATTCCACCATTTGCATACCAAACCAAGGGACCAACGCAAACATATTCATTATGTTTTCTTAAAAAAATAACATACCAACCTTAGGAGAACCCCATTTTGGGGGAGTTAACTTAATTTCCATAAATAATATTTATATATATTCCGGAAGGTAATCCGATTGTCTATGTTTCATCTTCTTGCGCCATATCCCAAAAATTTGTGTAGGTAGCTCTAATATTGCTTTTTGACGTTCAAATTTCTGTTTTTCCAGGAGTCCATTGGGACTAACGCGTCATGAGTGGCTAGCATTAGCTTGCACCAGCCCAGATACAAAAACAATGAATATATAAAATTTATGTCATACTAACCTCATCCAAGAAATTGTTACTGATAGGATCCTCTCTCGATCCATAGCAAGTATGTATGAAATGCAAGCATTGATGAGTAATAACTGGCCTCGAACCAAAAAAGCTAGCATTTCTAGATGATTGCTTGACTATAGGTGGTTTAAAATCATCAGAGGATTTCTCTTGACGAGATGATGCTATAAATGCATGATGTTTAAATTAGACTTCTTGTCAAGGATGATAATATCATAGTACTAGTGGCTTGAATCCTATGTCCGAGCTGAGGTGGATGAGGGAGGGCGGGTGTGGTTATCCATGCATCTAGGAGCAGGTGGTCCTCCTAATGGGTTATGTCTAGCATTTGCTCGATCCCTAGATGAGTCAAGACCAACCCCCTGGAATTCACCAATGTCAAAAAAAATTGACATGGAGACCAAGAATGAACTTAGCCCATAATTTTCGAATAAAATACAAGGGAACCTCCCTATTATTGCATGGAGGTTTACCAAACATCATAGACAATCGATCCATGTAGTGGTCTCTCCATCGTTGGAATGTGCACCAATTCATGCAAAGATGCATCTTTCTTGGATTAGGTGATTGGTTAGTTCTAGGGTCAATAGCAATTGGAAAATGGATTCTTTGGTTATATTTTATTTTTTAACCTCTTCCTTACTAACTACGGTTGAGTAAAGTTCCCTCATCCTTGCCCTATAGTTAGATATATCAAATAATTGTCCTCAAGCATCGACAATGGAAGTAACAATGGTGTTGAAAGGGGGAGTGGTTAATGACTGGTGGGATGGTTTATTTGTGTTTCTAAGTTCCTCAATTAGGGTTCTCAACTCATTTAAGCATTGATTTAATTCAATGTTTGGGTCATTTGGGGGGTTAGGGTTTTGGCTAACATTTGGATCAGGGATTTATGCCATATTTGATGAATAATAACTGCAATTAAAGAATAAAAACAATTTAAAACAAAAAAAAAGCAAATTTCTAAAATGAAAAATTGGGCTTACCTACAGTAGATGACATATTGATTCTCCAACCTAGAACACCCTTGCATTCTCTCCTAGTAGGGGGGTCACTGTCGATTTTGGGGAGGCCAATTCAACAAATGTGAATTGATCGGCCCTTTTTTAAAAATCGATAGGAATTTGTGTGTGTTCCTATGCATGCACGCTCAGGAATGTGCACGTGTGTGCTCAAGAATTCACACACTTTCTTGCGTTCACTTGTCTTCGTCCTTAAATTGTGACATTGCTACATGGAGTTCTGAAGGGACCCAATCGTTTTTAAATAGGAACACATGAGCATTACCTGTAACGTGCACATGTTTTTTTATTTTTTCAACATTCGTATTACATCAAGAAGGGGAAGCAACTTCTTGCAAGCCCTTGTTATATTTCACATTATTAATGAATTATATGATGTAAATATTTTTTATTAATGGATTTATTAATATTTCATTATTTCTCATTGATTGTGATCATGAAGTGCATTTCAAATGCTTTATTTAAATTATCTGATTTGGATTACTTATATTTTAGTTTTTCATCCATTTTCATGCTTTTAATTACACATTTAAACATTGTTAATCTTTTTCAATGGTTTTTAATTAATAATGTCGCAAACAAAAATTGGAATTCTTCCCATAATATATAATGATCTTATAATCTCAAAAACACTTGTAGAAATGCAAATCACTTAAAGATACTTATGAACCATGTAATACATAGGAAATCATGAGTTTTTGCTTAATTCAATATTTAGTTAATTTATTTCTTCTATAATTGTTTGACTAGCTTTTAAAAAATTGTCTAGGAAAATCATCATCATTTTATGCTTTTCCCCTTATAAGTCATCATCATTTTATGCTTTTCCAGTAAAATAAGTTTTAAAAAGGACTCTCCAGATACATAAATTAGTGATGGTTAAATTATTATTAAAAATATGATGTAACATCACATTATTTATTATTTTTAGGATGCCTTTGTTTTATTTTGGTTGATATAAAAAACAATTAAAATAATTATTTATCAAATATATTTAATATTTATTTATATTTAACAAATAAGAAAAATAAAAATTGAAATTTGAGGAGGTGAGTTCAGCACTCTTCCCACCCACTCTCAAATACCCAATGAGATATTTGGTGTGAGGGGTGTGTTCTTGGCTAAGCATGTCAATTTTTACAAATCTAAAAGAAAATCATAGTTTTGCAATGTAGCACCTAGGTTTTGATAATAAAAAATCATAGTTTTGCAATGTAACACCTAGGTTTTGATAAGTGAATTGTATTGGGTTGGATCACATTATCTATAAAATATATTATAAATGATACAAATATACTTTTATGAATTTTGTGATACCCTTAGCATAGTGAAGTCAAATTAATTTTATTTATATTATAGTTTGATAGATTTACAAAGTTTTATGTATTTACAAAGTTTGTAGATTTGTTAATTTTCTAAATAACTTTTATACATTTAAAAACTTATTATATATTTAAAAACTTATTATATATTAGATGTTAATTACTTTTTTTTTAATATTTCGTGAGGGAATAAATTTTCACTCTAATTAATACGAGTAGTTCATAAACCTATTGTTTATTATTAATAAAAATTTCAATAAAATTATATAATTTTTAACAACATTTTATATAAATCACATACATACCAAAAACATATAATGTTATACTGTTTAATAGCATTTTATATTAATGGCATACATAAAGCCAAAAATATTGAAATTATATAATGTTTAAAAACGAAAACCTCTCTGCAAATCTATGTACAACGATAAGACCAGTTGTGCAGGTGTGCATCCATGATTCTTAGCTAAAGCAGACACCAGTTCAATTAATAATTTATTGTTATAATAATATGAATCAAACAACATAAACTTTAAATAAATGGCCTGATATCCATATAGATTCTCAATGTACATATTCCAGAGTCCAGCACACGAACATCACCATACAACTCTACCATAATTAAAAGCATTTCACTGCACTAAAATGACTGCTCATGGCTTTTGGCAGATGCCAATAGCAAGTAGGTTTCACCATTAAAGCAGTGCAGATTTATTAAATATGCTTTCTATGCTTTTGATTTTAAGTGCAAGTCTAAATGCTACATGTAAACTTCAATAATAAGAGTGACATGTAAACTTCAATAAGTACTCGTTTCGATAATGTAAGTCCCGTTTCTTTTACTTTGTTGTGTATTAATATGCTCAATGAATGAATATATAAGATAATATTTAATATACTACTTAATTATAAACCAAAATTATGTAAAAAGCATTGAAATTTATGTACAAAGGAGACCAGTGGCATTAGGGGTTCAATAAGCACTTGGTAATACATGACAGTGAATGCATTAATATAAATATAATATTTTATTATTATATATAATTCAATAAATATATAATACAACTGTACTGTTTACCTCGTTATTCAATAGTTCAAATATACTACAAATTGTTGAAAAAATGACAAAAAATCTGCTCACTGTTTACATAACAGCCACTGAGAAATAATGTTAAACACTTTACAAACCATTGATATTAACCTCCTACAGACATATAAATAACCACATTTCACTGATATCAATTTATGTGTGTCTATAAGTTAATGTACTGTTCAAAAAGCAACTTTTAGCAGCGGAAATAATTCATATCAGCAGACTGTAATAAAAAATCAGACACAAGATTTTGGTCAAATTTGACCCTGGAAAAACCCCCATCAACCCTTGGGGAAAACCAGCATGCAAGAGAGATTTTATTTGCTCATGAAGGAAAAATTCTTAGAAATTACAACAGTCATTTTCAGCAGTAAAATGTCACTGTACTTATCTCCCACAGTCCTTCTAGACACCTCAATTTCTGTGCAGCAAAGAATCTGCCTCGAGTTTTGTGCCCACCGTACCACAAAAATGAATGAGCCTGCTGTCTCAAAAATCGTGCCTACTGTATGCTGTTCAGACCATGACTAATAGTGCTTAGCAAATACTTAGCAGAACATACTCTCGATTTCTATGCCCTTCTCGGGTTTTGTGCCCAGTCAAAATCTTGGAACTCGTGCCCACTAAAATCTTGAAACTCGTGCCCACTAGAATCTGGAAACTCGTGCCCTGTAAATACAGTAAGAATGTTGAAGATGCTTCTTGATTTGCGTGCCACCCTCTCCTTGGGAAGTGCGCCCCTTCAAGCTGTCTCTATCTCCCTTCTCCTTCAAGCTCAATCTCTTGCTCTCTCTTGCATGTGTGTATCTCACACTCCTCACCAAGCTCCTCTCTTGGAAATCGAGCCACTCCAAGACTCTCTCTTGAGTTGTGTGCCCACAAATGAAATCTCATGTACTTTTATTTACCCTATTAGGGTTTTTCTCATGACTTTTCACTTCAATGGACGAGATTAGATCTTGGCCAAGAGATCTATGGCTGGGATCTAATCTCTCGTTCACTTAGATCTCCTAAGTGAACTTTACAAAACATTTTTCTTTTTGAAAAGTCACTTGACCCTAAATATTTAAAAGTACACTTTATGACTTAAAGTCACTTTAAAAACATATTAAAGTACAACTCACTTTAAAATCATTAAGTCACATCAAAAAGGTACTTTAATAAAAAACACATTACTAAAGTCACTTTAGGAATATAACTGAGACTTCAAGTTATTGACCCCTGCACCTAGACACTTGATGAAGGAGTGCCACCGAGCTATCAAATGCTAACACTCCCTCTTAGCGAGGGAGGTACTACTGTCATCAGCTCCACCTGGATCTCTCCCTCCAATAACTGAAGCTCCCTCTGAATCTGAATGCCTATCAGATACCTGCACTGGATCAGCTGCTGAAGGTCTCCGTCTGACAACTCTGAACTGAGAGTTCTCCTCACTCTCCTGCTCATCCTGAAGAACCATCTCATACCAACTCTGTTTCCTCACAAAGTTGGATGAATCCTTCACACTGACAGCCACTGCTGCTGCCACTGAGTCTGATCTCTCACCAGGCTCACCATCCACCGGATGCCCCAAAACTCGGTATATCCGGTCATCACGGATGCCAAGCAGACTCGCTACACCCAAGCCCCCACTCTACGGATATATATAAACTCGTCCACTCATATGAAGAACCGCATATCCGTCATCCTCCAAAGCTGAAACTGAGACCAAGTTCCTCTTCGGCTCTGGAACAAACAACACATCGCCAACCTCTAGATAACCACCAGACTCGAGTTGGAATAGGACTTTTCCAACTCCTTCTACTGCATGGGTGTTGGCATACCCATCCTCAGTTAGTATAACTCTGTCAATATCTGTCAACTCTCGGAACACTGCTCGTATCCCCATCATATGGCGTGCTACTCCACTATCTATGTACCATGCTCCAGTATCCAAACTCTCTGCTACACTACTGTCTGAAAGAATTGAGACGAACGAGAATTCCCTCTTGAATTCCGCTGAAAATCTCCCACTTCAGCTGGAGAGACTTTCTCCGGCTCTTCTTTCTTCTTGTTCTTCTTCTTGTTGGGACACTGCCCAGCATAGTGACCATAACTCTGGCAAGCAAAGCATTTTACTTTGCTCAAGTATTTGGCTCCACTGCTCGAGCCACCCTTTTTCTTTCGACCCTTAGCTGAAAGGGCCACATTCTCTTCATCAGCAACCTGCTCAGTCTTCCTTTCTCGGATCTCCTCTTGAGTAAAATCATCCCATAGTCTTTCCCAAGAGGGAAAGTTCTCTCTGCCAACTACACACTTCACGAACACATCCCACTCCTTAGTGAAGCCCTTCAGGGCTATCCGCACTAGCTCGGGATCAGGAATCATCTCACCAACTGCACTCAGCTCATCTTTTATCTGTCTGAGTCTAGTGAGGTAAGAGGCTACATTCTCACCTCTCGCCATCTTAGTGCCATGAAGCTTATCTTTTGGGGCCATTTTACGATTTTCATTCTTGTTCTCATACAAACCTTTTAAAGTATCCCACATCCCCTTAGCAGTTAGTTTCTCTGCCAAATGTGGGATGAGGGGATCTTTAACACCATCCAGAAGCAGTCTCTGCATTTTGGCCTCTTTCACCTCATGTATGTCAAGGGCTATAGGATCAGCTGCGGGAGGAGCCACTGTGGTACTAACAAAGGCCCATAACTTGTTTTCCTTGAGAACAGATGTCATCCGGGCTTTCCACTGTAAGTAGTTGGAAATCCCTTCCAACCGATCTTCATACCGAATGCAAGCCATCATCTACTTCTGCACACTCTGCCTTCTTTGACCAAAAAGTACTCAGCTGTACTGAACTAACACCTTTCTGCTCACTGTGTAAAAAACACAGCTGTCTCAATCAGCACTTTGCATGCAAATCTCTTGCACATCACCTGCATAAAAAAATCAGCACTTCTCTACTGCCCAACAGTCCACTGAAATCTCAGAGCCCCAGCTCTGATACCATGTTGAAAAAATGACAAAAAATCTACTCACTGTTCGCATAACAGCCACTGAGAAATAATGTCAAACACTTTACAAACCATTGATATTAACCTCCTACAGACATATAAATAACCACATTTCACTGATATCAATTTATGTGTGTCTGTAAGTTAATGTATTGTTCAAAAAGCAACTTTTAGCAGCGGAAATAATTCATATCAACAGACTGTAATAAAAAATCAGACACAGGATTTTGGTCAAATTTGACCCTGGAAAAACCCCCGTCAACCCTTGGGGAAAACCAGCATGCAAGAGAGATTTTATTCGCTCATGAAGGAAAAATTCTTAGAAATTACAACAGTCATTTTCAGCAGTAAAATGTCACTGTACTTATCTCCCACAGTCCTTCTAGACACCTCAATTTCTGTGCAGCAGAGAATCTGCCTCGGGTTTTGTGCCCACCGTACCACAAAAATGAATGAGCCTGCTATCTCAAAAATCGTGCCCACTGTATGCTGTTCAGACCGTGACTAATAGTGCTTATCAAATACTCAGTAGAACATACTCTCGATTTCTGTGCCCTTCTCGGGTTTTGTGCCCAGTCAAAATCTTGGAACTCGTGCCCACTAAAATCTGGAAACTCGTGTCCACAAAAATCTGGAAACTCGTGCCCACTAGAATCTGGAAACTCGTGCCCTGTAAATACAGTAAGAATGTTGAAGATGCTTCTTGATTTGCGTGCCACCCTCTCCTTGGGAAGTGCGCCCCTTCAAGCTGTCTCTATCTCCCTTCTCCTTCAAGCTCAATCTCTTGCTCTCTCTTGCATGTGTGTATCTCACACTCCTCACCAAGCTCCTCTCTTGGAAATCAAGCCACTCCAAGACTCTCTCTTGAGTTGTGTGCCCACAAATGAAATCTCATGTACTTTTATTTACCCTATTAGGGTTTTTCTCATGACTTTTTACTTCAATGGACGAGATTAGATCTTGGCGAAGAGATCTATGGCTAGGATCTAATCTCTCGTTCACTTAGATCTCCTAAGTGAACTTTACAAAACATTTTTCTTTTTGAAAAGTCACTTGACCCTAAATATTTAAAAGTACACTTTATGACTTAAAGTCACTTTAAAAACATATTAAAGTACAACTCACTTTAAAATCATAAAGTCACATAAAAAGTTACTTTAATAAAAAACACATTACTAAAGTCACTTTAGGAATATAACTGAGACTTCAAATTATTGATCCCTGCACCTAGGCACCTAATGCAGGAGTGCCACCGAACTATCAAATGCTAACAAACATACTCTCTACCTGGTTATTCAATAGTTCAAATATATCCACGCAACACACATGCTATATTACTATATTAAGAGAATAAAATCTTGCTGTTGCACACCCACCCAACAGAGATGCGTATATTAAGAGAATAAAATCTTGCTGTTGCACAACCACACAACATAGATGCCAGATATAAAAGAACATACACCCTGTCACCCAGTACCCACACAACACGCATAGTCCAACTGAAACCCCGGCCAATTGATCTGGTGAAGAGTCATAGGTATAATTAGACTGACTGGGCTGCTGCTTTCCTGGACATGTCTTTAACGAACTCGTTTAGGTTCTCAAAAGATGAACCTCCAGGAAGGACTGCCCTCGCTGCACACTCCTTCAGCTTCACAGCGTTCTCTCTCAACTGCTTTCCTTCAGAGGTTGTCATCATTCTCTTCACAGCATCTTCTACGTCCTCCTTCGTCACCACCTTGTGGTCATCCACCTCCACCCCTTCAAAATACAGGCCGATCTTCCACACCTCCTTGGCGAATCTGCAATTGAGAAACTGATCCCCATAATAAGGGAATCCCACCACAGGAACTCCCATGCTCATGCTTTCCATTGTAGAGTTCCATCCGCTGTGTGTCACGAATAATGCCACCGATGGGTGCGCGAGGACTTTCAATTGGGGCGCCCACTTCACCAACAGTGCCCGATCCTTGGTTCGCTCTTCAAAGCCCTCCGGTAAAACGGCAGGTTTGCCTTCTGCGATATCCGAGCGAAGAACCCACAAGAAAGGCTGCCCGCTACCCTCCAGCCCTAGCGCTAGCTGCACCAGTTGTTCCTGAGATTTGACAACCAGGCTGCCAAACGAAACGTATATAACAGATGATGGCCGTTGCATATCCAGCCATTGCAGGCAACGCTCATCCTCCTCCAACAGATTGGTGGTGAAATCCCTCCCTTATAAGAAATTGGGAAGGAATAGAGGTCCTATCGCCAGGGCAGGACATCCATTCAAAGAAAGTCCCGTTACTGTGTCCCTTCCCTCCAGCTCCTCAAAAGTGTTGACTAGTATGTATTCCCCTTTACTCGACTTTTTTGACTCGTAGACAAAGGCATTGAAAAGCATGTCGGACGGATCAGCACGATAGAAAGAAAGCATGTCGGTAGGCCTCAAAGTTGGGATATTGTCCGGGAGACAAGTGATCTCTTTCTCTGGATTGTTCGCTTCGTTTACTGCACTTACAACCAAGGCGAGCCCAGCCCAATAATTATAATTGAAGTCAGTTAGTGCAGATCAAAAAACAAAAAAACAAAATGACTGAAGGTAAGGAAAAACAAAAAAGATCAGAGATGCACTTACTTTTGACAGGAATATGTCCATGAGAAATAAGGAAGCTAGTGTAGCACTGGGCAATGGAGGCAGCAGCACATAAGGGCCAGAAGATAACCCTCGGCACTTTCATATTTGTCGCAACCTGATCCGTGCAAGACATGAAGGAATCCGAGACGATACATGTGATAGCTAGAAATGCAACTGATAAATTATTGTCGGCATTATGAACAGCAGGGCGGCTGCTACTGCGAAGGAGGAGCTCCAATGCGGGGCTCAATTTTTGCAGTGCAAGGAAATAGTCCCCGAGGTTGGAAGCGGCGCGGCCATGGTCCGGTGGTAAGCCATCGGGAATAGAGAGAAATCAAAATTTCAGGGTTGGATAATGAGGATCGCCTCTGGAAACTAGAGAATTTGCATCTGTTAATGCAGAAACCCTAACCCCAAGCATGCGCTTATGGATCCATTCAGTGTTGACGAAAGTGATGAAAAATCCACGCAGAGCCAGCAGCTGCGCCAAATTCATGAGAGCGTTAACATGACTTTGCGCAGGAAATGGCACAATCACTGCGTGCAAATTAGCACATTCCAAGTTCTGATCGTTTTGAATATTCATTGTATTCATATTCGCCCTTCTCTTTCTTTTCCCTCGACTCGACTGCAAACCGTGCACTAATTATCTCTGCGAGTCTAAATATTTACTGCGGGATTAGCTTGTTGGTGACGGAGCAGGCTAGTCCTTGTACCTTTTTTGCCTTTTTCATCAGACTTAACATCCTGAAGTAACTTTGCACTAAGTATTAGAACTCCTTGTACCTTTTTTGCCTTTTTCATCAGACTTAACATCCTGAAGTAACTTAGTTGCCCATTTTGGTTGCTTCTTTTCAATGTTAACTTGATTTGAATCATCCAAGTTAACTTGTGAAGAATTCAAAGTATCTTCAACCTGTTCATCATCCTGTACTTCTGAAGTGAGATCAAACCATTGTTCATTCCTTGTCTTATTTAAGTGTTGCATCCTTAATTGTTCCTTAGTGACTTTTTCCTCTAAGTGACTAAGTTGTTTTTCAACCTCTTCTACACTTAAACTTTCAGTTTCATCAAAAATCACATCCCTGCTGACAATAAACTTTCCATCTGACAGAAGCCTATACCCCTTTTTCTCATGAGAATAACCAATCAATATGCACTTAACACGTCTAGATTCTAACTTCTTTCGTTTTTCTTTTGGGACAAGTGCATAACAAACTGAACCAAAAACTCTCAAATGTTTGATCATAGGTTTGAATCCATACCAAGCCTCAAAAGGAGTTATTCCATCAAGTGATGATGAAGGAGATCTATTCCTCAAATAAACTGCTGTATGAACTGCTTCTGCCCAATAACATGATTTCAACCCTTTGAAAAATAACATTGCTCTAGCCATGCCCAATAAAGTCTGATTCATCCTTTCTGATACTCCATTTTGCTGTGGAGTATAAAAATTGGTCAACTGTCTTTTAATCCCTTTTTCCTGACAATAAGTCAAAAAATGATTTGATGTAAACTCACCACCATTATCAGTTCTCAAAGTAGCAATCTTTTCCTTTGTTGCTGTTTCAACCAAATTTTGAAATGACTGAAACTTTTCAAACACTTCTGATTTTTCCTTCAAAAAAATACACCCAAACCATTCTGCTAAAATCATCAATAAACAACAAAAAATATTTACAACCACCAAGTGAAGTTTCCAAAGGACCACAAACATCACTATGAATAAGCTGTAATCTCCTTGTTGCTCTCCAAGTGCTTTTTGAAAAATCTATCCTTCTCTGTTTGCCATAAATGCAAGCTTCACACTTTGCATTTTCCTTACGAAAAGTAGGCAACCCCTTTACCATTCCTTGGTTTTGAAGTTGTACAAGACTATCAACATTCAAGTGCCCAAAACGAATGTGCCACAAGCGGATAGGTGAAACATCAGTTTCAACTAAACCTGCAAATTCCTTCAAATGTTCCTGTGACCTAGGAATGACTGTTCCCTTCATCCTAAGAAGCTTTCCGTCTTCATAACCTGTCATAACTGTTTTGTATGCATCCTTTGTTGAATTAACAAAAAGGATACCACCTTCCATTACAACTTGATGTCCTAATTGACGAATGACAACTAAAGACAATAAATTTTTCTTAAATGTAGGCACATACCAAACATTAGAAATCAATCTTTCTCCAATTCCAGGCAAATCAACCTTAACTGTTCCTTTTCCTTGTGGTAAATGAATAGAATCATCTGCAAGAAAAATTGAATTTAAATGACAATCTTCATAACTCCAAAAAAAAATCTTTCCTATATGCCATATGCTGAGTAGCCCCTGTATCCATAATCCAAGCATCTTCAAAATCATTTTTGAAACAAGAAGACTGAACAAAATTCACTGATTCCAACTGATGAACTTGAACAAAATCCATTGATTCTGATTGTCCAAGTGCTGTAAAGACATATTCACAATTTTCACTATCGTCTGCATGAGCATAATGTGCCGCTGATGAAGATTCTTTAGATTCTCTTTCTTTGAGAATTTTTTCAAATGGAACTCTACAGTCTGAAGCATAATGTCCAACTCTATTACAACGAAAACATGTGACCTGTTTATTAGCTCTTCCTCTTCCAGAGACCTGTTGGTTACCTGAACCTCTTCCTCTTCCATAAAACTGTGACTGTGTACTTTCAAATTCTTTAGAACCTCTTCCTTGATTTCTTCCTCTTCCTCTTCCGCGGCCTCTTCCTCTTCCAAAACCCTGACCACGACCTCTATTTGAATTTTGAAAAACTTTCTGATCATTGCCTTTTTGATGATTACCTGGAGACTGTTTGCTAGTACTTGCAACCAAAACATCTTCTCCTGCTTGCTTTGTTTTACCAAAAATCTTTTCATGTGTGGCAAGTAATTCACTTAGTTCATCAAAAGAAACTGTATCCAATTTATTTGTAATTTGTAAAGTTTCCAAAAAATGCTTATATGTCTCAGGCAATCCTGCGATCAAAATTGTCACCATCATGCTGTCTTCAATTTTATCAAAACCAGCTCTTGAAATTTCTTGTTTGATATTTTTTAATCTAGAAATGTACTCCATGACATCACCTCCTGAAGACAATTTTTGTTGAAACAACTTCAATTGAAGATCAATTTTCTTAGCTTCACTTTGAGAATCAAATAAATCTTTCAATGTCTTCCAAGCTGACCACGCATCAGGACTATTTTCAATATGCACATAAATATCATCAGAAACAGTACTGTGAATCAATGCTAAGGCCTTTTCATCTTTTACTTCCCACTTTGCAAGCTGATCATGATTAGTTGGTTTGATAGGTTTAGCATTACAGAAACCCTTCCATAATTCATTGTAAATAAGAGTGCTTTGAATATGACGACTCCAAACTTTATAATTTTTCGATCCTTCCAACTTGTCAGATTCATTAAAAAGACTTATAACTTTAGACATTGTAAAAAAATAATAAACACCTTATAACTCCAGAAGATGTGTATTATGCAAATCTTATAGCTCCAAGCATTAAAGAAAGCACCTTATATCATCAGAAGAAGTTAACAATCACCTTATATCACCAATGGAAGATTTTATGCAAAAATATCACCACCAACATTAAAAGAAAATTACTCATCAACAAGTGTCACCATGAAAGAAATGCTGCAAGAAACACCACACACCATGCAAAAGAAAGCTATAGGGGCTTGGCCTTGACCCACTTATAGCCTCAAGAAAAGAATTTGATAGAGCTTCACTTTGCTCTAATCAAACCTTGAATGAAAGTACAAGTACTCCTTATGACACCAAACAATGCTCCTTATTACTCCAATGCCCAAAAAATTACACCTTATTACTCCAAAAAAATAACAAGTCTTTATAGGTGAATTGGAGAGATACAATATTGTTGAGTGGGAGGTCACAAGATCCAATCCCATCAACTTCAAAAAATAACTTTTTTTTTTTTTTTTAAATTGATTTCTCCACCTTTGTTTTGTTTTAATATATATAAAAACTCCAAAAATAAAAATGAATAGTAATTATTCACTTTTCAAAATATTACATAAACATTGAATTAAATGAAAAGTGAAAAAAATAACCCCGATTCAAATTCAAATAGAGGTTGGCAATGGCTGCAATCTTCAATCTTTCACTTGGTGGCTTCTTCGCTCTCAGCAATTTCTCTATATGGATCTGGCTGTAATTGATCTTTTATGTCCTCCTTCCGAAGAAACTTCATTCCTTCTCAACGATGTCTTTTTCAACTGCCCAACACGATGTCTTTTTCAACTGCACAACTGCAACGTCTTTTCTTCCTTAAGGAGCTCTTTCATATGCAGGTTTCTCTCTGCAATATCAACACTCAGCGATCCGGGCTTCTCCTTCACGCACTGCTTTTGTTTCATCACCCAGTGCGCATCCCATTCAATCCTTCATGTAACTAATTGCTCAATGCATAGCAATTCCCAAGCTCACGCAGTTAAAGCTACCAAAAACTGTTTCGATAAGATGATACGTCTTGATGTAACTATCTCATACGCTGGTCTTCGCTAGATCATAAGTTCTCAACGTTCATAGCTATAAAATCTGTGGCTATTGTTCATCCTTTTGAATGTAATCTTCTCCTGTCACATAGAGGCCTGTCAGTTCTAGTAACTCGCAACCCTGGAGTATATCCGTAGCAGTCCACATAGATCCAACAGGTTAGTTAGTACTCTCTTTTATAGCAGAACTTTCATACTGTATCAACGTAGGCGCTAAAAGAACTTTCATACTGTATCAACGTAGGCGCATAGCATCAAAATCTACCACTGTTCGGGCCTCAACGGACTACTCAACTTCGGCTTCGATGGAAGTCCACAGACTCAAAAAAAAAATTGCTTTGTTGTGCAGATATATTTAATAAATAAAAACCAGATTGTTATTCGAAGCACTTATAATGAGAAAGTAAAGAAAGCCTGCCAATCTGTGGCTAGGAGTCATTGGAATGCAGAAGAGAAAATATGGACATTTCCAAAAAATGCACTGGACGATCTTCTATATTCTATAGACATGATATCTTCACTTAAAAAAAAATAATATAGTGCAGCAGCAAGGTCGACCCAACATCAGCTATGCTATCTCTCTCACCATAACCTTGCCTTAAAAAAAATAATAATATTTTACTCTCTCCAAGTAAAAATTCTGCAGAGATTCTTTTTAGCCCAAAAGAATAGGAAGCATTAACTTACGGTTAAAACGCTATTCCAAAACCTTGAAAGTCACCTTCTTCAAACAACCTTTAGCACCTTCCAACCAGGTTCCAACCAGACCAAGCTTCAACCGCGTGCTCTGATACCACTTTGACAAAGTGTCCTTTAATGAAGATATAAGTGTCCTCAGACACATAACTTTATTAATGAAGAAGGAAAATTACATCACAGAGATGTGAGGGCTAAATCCCGAAAGATTACCTCACATGGAAAACTCGATGGATTTAAATATCCAAAGAGTAACAACTAATTTACCGTTACCAAAACTAACTAAGGGACACCTCACATAATCACGTGAGTGTGTAGATGCCCTTTTACATTTATTAAACTACACTTCTATTTATTACATTTTTGGATCATAATTCCTAACAATCCCCCCTTTGATCCAAAAATTCTTTTGAACAAATACCAAGTTCATTTCTAAACTTATCAAATTTGACCCTTCCAAGAGATTTTGTAAAAATATCTGCAGTTTGATCTTCTGATGGACAATACTTTGGCTTGATGATTTGTTTGACGACGAGAGCCCGAATGTAATGATACTTAGTATCCACATGCTTTGTTTTTGAATGAAAAACAGGATTTTTGGCTAACTTGATTGCTGACTGATTATCAATAAATAATGAAGTTGCTTCTTTCTGATCAACTTTGAGGTCTTGCAAAATCCTTCTTAACCAAACTATCTCACAAGCAGCTTCCCAAGCTGAAATATATTCTTCTTCTGCTGTAGAATTTGCAATTGTATCCTGCTTTTTACAACTCCATGCCACCGCAGCTGATCCCATATTCATTAAGTAACCTGAAGTAGATGCCCTGTCATCAACATCTCTAGCAAAATCCGCATCTGAATAGCCAACAAGTTTGAAATTTTTGTTTCTTTTAAACTCAAGTCCAAAATCCTTTGTTCCTTGAAGATACCTTAACACCCTTTTTGCTGCATTCCAATGACTTTCTCTAGGTTCCTGCATATATCTGGAAAGTATGCTAACTGCATAAGATAGATCAGGACGAGTATTCATCAAGTAAATCAAACATCCAATTAACTGTCTATATCCAGTGCAATTTACAAGTTCCCCCCCTTCAAACTTAGAAAGTTTTAAATTTTGCTCCATGGGAGTAATTGCTGGTTTACATTCCTCCATTCCAAACTTCTTCAATAATCCAGATATGTACTTAGCTTGAGAAATAAATATACTTCCTTCCTGCTGCTTTACTTCAACTCCAAGATAGTAATGAAGTAAACCCAAGTCTGTCATTTCAAAACCTGTTTGAAGTTCTTTCTTAACCTGAAATATATGATCATTATTGTTACCTGTTATGAGCAAATCATCAACATACATAACCAAAATGACTAAGTTGTTTTCCTGGATTCGAACATACAAAGTATCATCTGACTCACTACGAAGAAAACCAACTTTCTGTAGATAGGCATCCATTTTTGCATACCAAGCTCTAGGAGCCTGTTTCAATCCATACAATGCCTTAACCAGTTTACAAACTTGATTTTCTTTCCCTGGAACCTCAAAACCAGGAGGTTGAGTCATATAAACATCCTCTTGTAGATCACCGTTTAGAAATGCACTTTTTACATCCATTTGATGCACTTTCCATCCATTTTGTGCAGCTAAAGCTAGCACAATCCTGATAGTATTCCATTTCGCTGTTGGAGCAAAAGTTTCTTCATAATCAATCCCTTCTTTCTGAGCAAAACCCTTTTCCACCAATCTTGCCTTATATTTATCAATATCTCCATTTGCTTTGTACTTAATTCTGTAAACCCACTTACAACCAATGGGTTTAACATCATGTGGACAATCAACTATTTTCCAAGTCTGATTCTTCATTACTGCATCATACTCACTTTGCATGGCCATTTTCCATTCATCATACTCAACTGCTTCATTAAAAGTAGTTGGTTCAACAACTGAAAGAGCAAAATTTTCTGAACCCGTATTAGAACTCCTTGTACCTGTTTTGCCTTTTTCATCAGACTTAACATCCTGAAGTAACTTAGTTGCCCATTTTGGTTGCTTCTTTTCAATGTTAACTTGATTTGAATCATCCAAGTTAACTTGTGAAGAATTCAAAGTATCTTCAACCTGTTCATCATCCTGTACTTCTGAAGTGAGATCAAACCATTGTTCATTCCTTGTCTTATTTAAGTGTTGCATCCTTAATTGTTCCTTAGTGACTTTTTCCTCTAAGTGACTAAGTTGTTTTTCAACCTCTTCTACACTTAAACTTTCAGTTTCATCAAAAATCACATCCCTGCTGACAATAAACTTTCCATCTGACAAAAGCCTATACCCCTTTTTCTCATGAGAATAACCAATCAATATGCACTTAACACGTCTAGATTCTAACTTCTTTCATTTTTTTTTTGGGACAAGTGCATAACAAACTGAACCAAAAACTCTCAAATGTTTGATCATAGGTTTGAATCCATACCAAGCCTCAATATTCTGCTTCTGCTGTAGAATTTGCAATTGTATCCTGCTTTTTACAACTCCATGCCACCGCAGCTGATCCCATATTCATTAAGTAACCTGAAGTAGATGCCCTGTCATCAACATCTCTAGCAAAATCCGCATCTGAATAGCCAACAAGTTTGAAATTTTTGTTTCTTTTAAACTCAAGTCCAAAATGCTTTGTTCCTTGAAGATACCTTAACACCCTTTTTGCTGCATTCCAATGACTTTCTCTAGGTTCCTGCATATATCTGGAAAGTATGCTAACTGCATAAGATAGATCAGGACGAGTATTCATCAAGTAAATCAAACATCCAATTAACTGTCTATATCCAGTGCAATTTACAAGTTCCCCCCCTTCAAACTTAGAAAGTTTTAAATTTTGCTCCATGGGAGTAATTGCTGGTTTACATTCCTCCATTCCAAACTTCTTCAATAATCCAGATATGTACTTAGCTTGAGAAATAAATATACTTCCTTCCTGCTGCTTTACTTCAACTCCAAGATAGTAATGAAGTAAACCCAAGTCTGTCATTTCAAAACCTGTTTGAAGTTCTTTCTTAACCTGAAATATATGATCATTATTGTTACCTGTTATGAGCAAATCATCAACATACATAACCAAAATGACTAAGTTGTTTTCCTGGATTCGAACATACAAAGTATCATCTGACTCACTACGAAGAAAACCAACTTTCTGTAGATAGGCATCCATTTTTGCATACCAAGCTCTAGGAGCCTGTTTCAATCCATACAATGCCTTAACCAGTTTACAAACTTGATTTTCTTTCCCTGGAACCTCAAAACCAGGAGGTTGAGTCATATAAACATCCTCTTGTAGATCACCGTTTAGAAATGCACTTTTTACATCCATTTGATGCACTTTCCATCCATTTTGTGCAGCTAAAGCTAGCACAATCCTGATAGTATTCCATTTCGCTGTTGGAGCAAAAGTTTCTTCATAATCAATCCCTTCTTTCTGAGCAAAACCCTTTGCCACCAATCTTGCCTTATATTTATCAATATCTCCATTTGATTTGTACTTAATTCTGTAAACCCACTTACAACCAATGGGTTTAACATGATGTGGACAATCAACTATTTTCCAAGTCTGATTCTTCATTACTGCATCATACTCACTTTGCATGGCCATTTTCCATTCATCATACTCAACTGCTTCATTAAAAGTAGTTGGTTCAACAACTGAAAGAGCAAAATTTTCTGAACCCGTATTAGAACTCCTTGTACCTGTTTTGCCTTTTTCATCAGACTTAACATCCTGAAGTAACTTAGTTGCCCATTTTGGTTGCTTCTTTTCAATGTTAACTTGATTTGAATCATCCAAGTTAACTTGTGAAGAATTCAAAGTATCTTCAACCTGTTCATCATCCTGTACTTCTGAAGTGAGATCAAACCATTGTTCATTCCTTGTCTTATTTAAGTGTTGCATCCTTAATTGTTCCTTAGTGACTTTTTCCTCTAAGTGACTAAGTTGTTTTTCAACCTCTTCTACACTTAAACTTTCAGTTTCATCAAAAATCACATCCCTGCTGACAATAAACTTTCCATCTGACAGAAGCCTATACCCCTTTTTCTCATGAGAATAACCAATCAATATGCACTTAACACGTCTAGATTCTAACTTCTTTCATTTTTCTTTTGGGACAAGTGCATAACAAACTGAACCAAAAACTCTCAAATGTTTGATCATAGGTTTGAATCCATACCAAGCCTCAATATTCTGCTTCTGCTGTAGAATTTGCAATTGTATCCTGCTTTTTACAACTCCATGCCACCGCAGCTGATCCCATATTCATTAAGTAACCTGAAGTAGATGCCCTGTCATCAACATCTCTAGCAAAATCCGCATCTGAATAGCCAACAAGTTTGAAATTTTTGTTTCTTTTAAACTCAAGTCCAAAATGCTTTGTTCCTTGAAGATACCTTAACACCCTTTTTGCTCCATTCCAATGACTTTCTCTAGGTTCCTGCATATATCTGGAAAGTATGCTAACTGCATAAGATAGATCAGGATGAGTATTCATCAAGTAAATCAAACATCCAATTAACTGTCTATATCCAGTGCAATTTACAAGTTCCCCCCCTTCAAACTTAGAAAGTTTTAAATTTTGCTCCATGGGAGTAATTGCTGGTTTACATTCCTCCATTCCAAACTTCTTCAATAATCCAGATATGTACTTAGCTTGAGAAATAAATATACTTCCTTCCTGCTGCTTTACTTCAACTCCAAGATAGTAATGAAGTAAACCCAAGTCTGTCATTTCAAAACCTGTTTGAAGTTCTTTCTTAACCTGAAATATATGATCATTATTGTTACCTGTTATGAGCAAATCATCAACATACATAACCAAAATGACTAAGTTGTTTTCCTGGATTCGAACATACAAAGTATCATCTGACTCACTACGAAGAAAACCAACTTTCTGTAGATAGGCATCCATTTTTGCATACCAAGCTCTAGGAGCCTGTTTCAATCCATACAATGCCTTAACCAGTTTACAAACTTGATTTTCTTTCCCTGGAACCTCAAAACCAGGAGGTTGAGTCATATAAACATCCTCTTGTAGATCACCGTTTAGAAATGCACTTTTTACATCCATTTGATGCACTTTCCATCCATTTTGTGCAGCTAAAGCTAGCACAATCCTGATAGTATTCCATTTCGCTATTGGAGCAAAAGTTTCTTCATAATCAATCCCTTCTTTCTGAGCAAAACCCTTTGCCACCAATCTTGCCTTATATTTATCAATATCTCCATTTGCTTTGTACTTAATTCTGTAAACCCACTTACAACCAATGGGTTTAACATCATGTGGACAATCAACTATTTTCCAAGTCTGATTCTTCATTACTGCATCATACTCACTTTGCATGGCCATTTTCCATTCATCATACTCAACTGCTTCATTAAAAGTAGTTGGTTCAACAACTGAAAGAGCAAAATTTTCTGAACCCGTATTAGAACTCCTTGTACCTGTTTTGCCTTTTTCATCAGACTTAACATCCTGAAGTAACTTAGTTGCCCATTTTGGTTGCTTCTTTTCAATGTTAACTTGATTTGAATCATCCAAGTTAACTTGTGAATAATTCAAAGTATCTTCAACCTGTTCATCATCCTGTACTTCTGAAGTGAGATCAAACCATTGTTCATTCCTTGTCTTATTTAAGTGTTGCATCCTTAATTGTTCCTCAGTGACTTTTTCCTCTAAGTGACTAAGTTTTTTTTCAACCTCTTCTACACTTAAACTTTCAGTTTCATCAAAAATCACATCCCTGCTGACAATAAACTTTCCATCTGACAGAAGCCTATACCCCTTTTTCTCATGAGAATAACCAATCAATATGCACTTAACACGTCTAGATTCTAACTTCTTTCGTTTTTCTTTTGGGACAAGTGCATAACAAACTGAACCAAAAACTCTCAAATGTTTGATCATAGGTTTGAATCCATACCAAGCCTCAAAAGGAGTTATTCCATCAAGTGATGATGAAGGAGATCTATTCCTCAAATAAACTGCTGTATGAACTGCTTCTGCCCAATAACATGATTTCAACCCTTTGAAAAATAAAATTGCTCTAGCCATGCCCAATAAAGTCTGATTCATCCTTTCTGATACTCCATTTTGCTGTGGAGTATAAAAATTGGTCAACTGTCTTTTAATCCCTTTTTCCTGACAATAAGTCAAAAAATGATTTGATGTAAACTCACCACCATTATCAGTTCTCAAAGTAGCAATCTTTTCCTTTGTTGCTGTTTCAACCAAATTTTGAAATGACTGAAACTTTTCAAACACTTCTGATTTTTCCTTCAAAAAATACACCCAAATCATTCTGCTAAAATCATCAAGCCAAAGTATTGTCCATCAGAAGATCAAACTGCAGATATTTTTACAAAATCTCTTGGAAGGGTCAAATTTGATAAGTTTAGAAATGAACTTGGTATTTGTTCAAAAGAATTTTTGGATCAAAGGGGGGATTGTTAGGAATTATGATCCAAAAATGTAATAAATAGAATACTAAATATTCTATTCGAGAACATCTTTGGTTTTCAAACATAGGTAATCATATACTAAATAATGGCCAACTACCAAGGGAAAAACGTTATGAAAACGTTAGAATAAAATAAAGTGTTATTTTTTACATTTTAGATGTTGTTTAAATAATATTTTTTAAATTTAAAGGTGTTAAAGTGTTAGTGCATATAATAAACAAATTATATATTTTAATTTTTAAATTTTAATGTAATTAAAAAAAATTATAATAATTATAATAATTTTACTCTTACCTACATTGCCACCGCCATGAAGCTTCTCCACCCGCCTTTCGAGGGGTTGCAAAAACTGAAACTCAGAAGGGGCAAGCACGGCCTGAGACCCCATATGGATGTTTATTATACTAAATCCAACTTCTCACAAAACCTGTAATTGAAATCCCTTGCGGTGTCTTCCTTCCCTATTTAAAAACCGAAACGGGTCAAATGTACCTGGTGGCTTGGATGGATCACCGCCTCGTCAAAGTTCCCTCCACTCTCTTATCAGTTTCTGATTTATATGGTATAAATATGTAACAGCAATGATAAATAGGATCTAAATGTATGGCCAGTGGAAACATATTCAATTCAATACACAGACTATCGATAATATTAAATGGGCCACGTATTCCACAAATGAAAGATATTTCAGCTAATCTCTGCCCATTTCTTCAGACCAATGTCTTCATACCAATGACAGATGAAACAAAAAACAATTGGCCCTTTTTGACTTTTCAATCAGGTATGGAAATAAGTGTTGCTTAGAAGCAGATGAATACCGGTCCAAATATGATGAATTCTGGAATGTTGGATTGTAGCAATGAACTTGGCTTCGTATTCACTACAAAATTATAGAGAGAACATGTGCAACCTTAGCAAGTCCAATCTAAAATACATTTTTCAGAAAGAAATTAGTGACATTAGCATGACGGGTACATAAAAATTTCAACCATATTTGATGAGAAAAATGACCCATGCTTGTTTTATAGATAGAATGAACTTTTATATTTGAGATACTAATGCATAGATTTAAAGTTTATATCAAACACCTGGCATACATCTTATTAGAGATTAGGAGCACTTCAAAATCCCCTTCATTGGAAATTTTAACAAATAGT
The DNA here is from genome assembly GCA_027924585.1 of Larix kaempferi. Lineage (NCBI taxonomy): Eukaryota > Viridiplantae > Streptophyta > Pinopsida > Pinales > Pinaceae > Larix > Larix kaempferi. The sequence continues at coordinate 10,168,449 of BSBM01000397.1, read as the reverse complement.
TCAATAGCCACCTTTGTTTTCAATCCATTTAATGGTTATATGTCATATTTCCATGCTCTCAACATATTATGGTTTTGAAGGACTCTCGAGCCAATGAAAATTAACTCTTTGAGACCATGATAAATTGGAACTGACTTTGGAAATTTTTATAAAGCTAGCAATATAGTGAAAGGAAACTTTGGCAATAGAGCAAGCAAGATTTTCTACTACTATAGACCCTGAACCAAGTAACAGAACTCATAAAAACAGTGAAGCTGAGCAATTATCCCACACATAAAGTCTCAAATTGATGAGCATAGTGAAGAGAAATTAAAACTTCAAAAAAAAAGATTTAAATCATGTGTAATGTCATGGATGGCCATGGGATTGCGGTTACTTGCATAAAAAAATGAGGCATGGATCAAGTGTATCCTTAGGGTTTACTGCACCATTTCCACAATCAAAGGGTGTGGCGGCTATAAGAGTATATTCTCTAGATTGATTCTATGATTGCAAGGGCTTCCCCATGTGGTCAATAATTGTTGATGTCGCTTGTAATGCTGACTTGATTGGAATGGTTGGAATGGTTATGCTTTTCCAAAGCTGCAATGCCAACTATATGTGGTGTTTCCATGCTTTTTCTTGATATTCATAGCAAATATTCACCACCTGGTTTTTCAATGATCTATTATCATTAGAGTGGATTCCAAAAAAGGTAGTAGAGCTAGCATAGTCTACCTCCCCTTGTTCTGCAAAGTGGTTCTCAAAGAATCTCATTGTTGGTGGTTTTCCCTTACCATTGATCCACTTGCCCTAATAATTCTCGTTATGGAAGTGTAAGATCAACATTCACTGTATGTATTACAAAATGCATGCATGCTTGGACTTGTGTTCTCCTTCCAACCATTGAATTCTAGATTTCTACCAATAGAAAATTAATTTCTTGTAGATGAGAAAAGATTCCATGATTTATGGACTTTTATGTCTTTAGGAGATCATCACTGCATCTTGAGTATAAAGTGGGTAGACACTTTGCTATCAATAATCAAATAGTGTGAAAACAATCAAATTATAGTAGAGGAAATATTGAATAGGAAAAAGTAACCATGTTGAAATGTATTCATAGTATGATTTTAAAAGGCAATGATATTAGAAGGTAACCATAATGCTTGGAAAAAGCTACATTGATGAAATGGGCAGCCATCATTCTCTCAATATTGTATTGACCATAACATTCATAACATCAATATTGTTAAGAATCGATCTTGAACTTTGAAGTCATTGTCTTTCGAAACCTTATATTCTCATTTAGAAATATTCCAATAGAGGAGGGACAAATCAAATGATTTTTTCTTGATGCTACCTATCTTTGACCATTTGCAATACCTATATACAATTTGATTTCCATTTCTAGTATTTTCGGGTCAGTGCAAGCTAATGAGGGTCACTTTTGGCGCGTTAGATGCAATAGAAAACTGAAAAAGAAGGCATCCCTTAACTTACTTGGATTTTTTGATCTACTTAGGCAAAATATCTTGCATTGAGTAAAAAAGATGAAATGTAGGAAATTGAATCACGTTTCTGAATATATAACTTTTATGTATTGAAAATTTGCATAGCTATGTCAAGTTTCATTTTTCCTAAGAGACACTTTTTATTTTTCAAGCAAATGATAAGGTATATGTTTTTGTGGGTAGAGCCTTTGAGGGCCTAAATGATGGAATCAAGCTACAAAAATTGGCATGCATGTAGAGAACACATAGCACTTGTGCGCCATTATTTTTTGAAAATTAAATTAGTAATTTTATAATTGTCTAACTGATCAAACCTCTTTTGTGGGTAGAGCCTTTGAAGGTCTTAATGCAAAAATCTTGAAATGGGTTTTTCATAGAACGTGGAGGTTAGTGTCCTCTTGTGCACCATACAATTTCTTTTTGAAATGATTGAGAATTGAAAAAGTTATGGAAAAAACACTAATAGTGTGTTTCACGAGTTAAGGAGGTAGGACAGAAAAGAAATTGAAAGAAAATAGGAAAAATTAATATTTCAAAATAAAAGTTACATATTTGGAATCTGCAGAAAAAATGCTATTTGTGTCTAAGATTTCGTCAAAAATGACTCTGTGTAGCATATTGTAACGAGCAGCTAAGCACAGGGTTCTCCAGAAACTGGAAGAAATACCCAATTAGCTTTGGTTTTTCATTAACATAGCACAGGTTTGGAATTACCAAAGCAAACTCCAAAGCATACACATAGGATTATTGTTGACATGTGAGCATGTGACTCGGCCTGTTTAAATTCAAAAATATTGCCGCGCTTTTAGATGTAAATAACGCGTACGCTTTATATAACTACATAACGCGTGCGCGTTATATAACTACTTAACGCGTACGCGTTATATAACTACATAACAAGTACGCGTTATATAGTTACAAAACGCGCTCGCGTTATTCAAATCATAAAATACATGTTTAATACTTGAGAAAGAGGGGGTGTGGAAGAGTCAAGGGAATTTTTGTTTAATATTTGAGAAGGGGTGGGGAAGGGCCAAGGGAATCTATGGTTAATATTTAATAGGGGTGGGAAAGGGTCAAGGGCTTAGAAGGATGTTGGAAGCTTGAGTGGGGAGAGATGAAGGGAATGAGAACATGATGGGCTACAAGGGGTGAAGGGAAGTGGAGCTTGAGAGCACTATTAGGAGTAGAATAGGTTCTGAAGAGGTATAGGGTTAGAAGTTGAAAGTGAGACTTGAGTGACAAGGGGGAATGGATGGAGGCAAGGGGGATGTGAGAGAGAAATAAAGAATACAAGGGGGGGAGAGACATAGAGCGAGGGAGGGAGAGGGACAATGGGGAGGAATGGATTTGGAGGGAGTGAGAGATAGATGGGGATAGAACGAAATAAGAGATAGGAAGGGAGGGACAGAAAGTGTTGGTGGGAGACATGCAGGGAGTGGTGGCGATGGAGAGAGAGGGAGTGATGGAGAGATTGGGATAGGTTGAGGGAAAGATAACATGAGGGAGGGATAGAAGGTGAGAGACAGGTGATGAGAGAGGGAGGGAGAGAAGGTAGGGTGAGGGATGGAGGGAGAAAGTTGGAGATAGATATGGATGGAGGGGGGATGGGTTTGAGAATGGAAAGTTACATAATGTGTGTGTATGTGTGTGTGTTTGAGAGAGAGAGAGAGAGAGAGAGAGAGAGAGATTGATGGTTGGGGAGAGAGAGACTAGAGGGAGTTGTGAGCATCATATTCTCCATCGGCATCATATTCATCATCATCATCTTCTTCATGACCATCATCATCATCATCAACATCTTCATCATCATCACCATCATCATCATCATCATCATATTCCTCATCAAATCAACATCTCCATCATCATTATCATCATCTTCTGAACATCATCATGATCATCATCTAAACATCACCATCACCATCATCAACATCTTCATCATCATCACCATCACCATCATCATCAAAATATTCATTGTCATCACCATCACCATCACCATCACCATATTCATCATCATTGTCATCTCTAGGTTCCCCATCAACATCAACATCTCCATCATCATCATCTTCTTCATCATCATCATCTTCATCACCATCATCATCATCAACATCTTCATCATCATCATCATCATCATCATCATCATCATCTTCCTTGAATCAGATCAACATCTCCATCATGTCACCATCATCTTCATCATCATCATCATCATCATCTAAACATCACCATCACCATCACCATCATCATCATCATCTTCATCATCATTACCATCACCATCATCATCAACATCTTCATCGTCATCACCATCATCATCATCATCATTGGCATTTGTAGGTTCCTCATCAACATCTCCATCATCATCATCTTCTCCATCATCATCATCTTCATCACCATCATCATCAACATCAACATCTTCATCATCATCACCATAATCATCATCTTCATCGTCATCAAGTCAACATCTCCATCATCATCATCTTCTTCATCATCTTCACCATCATCATCATCATCATCATCTTCATCGCCATCTCCATCATCTTCAACATCTCCATCATCATCACCATCACCATCATCATCATCTTCATGACCATAAACATCTTCATCATCATTGTCATCTCCCCCTTCCTCATCAACATCTCCATCATCATCATCATCATCACCATCTGAACATCACCATCACCATCATCGTCAACATCTTCATCATCATCATCATCATCATCATCATCAACATCAGCATCATCATCAAAATTTTCATCATCATCACCATCACGATATTCATCATCATTGTCATCTCTAGGTTCCCCATCAACACATCTCCATCATCGTCATCTTCTTCATCATCATCATCTTCATCACCATAATCATCGTCATCAACATCTTCATCATCATCATCATCATCTTCCTCATCAGATCAACATCTCCATCATTTCACCATCATCTTCATCTTCATCATCATCATCATCATCATCATTACCAGCACCATCATCATCAACATCTTCATCGTCATCACCATCATCATTGGCATCTGTAGGTTCCTCATCAACATCTCCATCATCATCATCATTGGCATCTGCAGGTTCCTCATCAACATATCCATCATCGTCATTTTATCCATCATCATCACCATCATCACCATCATGATCTTCTGAAGATCATCATGATCATCATCTAAACATCACCATCACCATCATCATCGCCATCAGCATCATCATCAAAATCTTCATCGTCATCGCCATCACCATCTTCATCATCATTGTCATCTCTAGGTTCCCCATCAACACATCTCCATCATCATCATCTTCTTCATCATCATCATTTTCATCACCGTCATCATCATCATCAACATCTTCATCATCATCACCATCATCATCATCATCATCATCATCTTCCTCATCAGATCAACATCTCCATCATGTCACCATCATCTTCATCTTCATCATCATCATCATCATCATTACCAGCACCATCATCATCAACATCTTCATCGTCATCACCATCATCATTGGCATCTGTAGGTTCCTCATCAACATCTCCATCATCATCATCATTGGCATCTACAGGTTCCTCATCAACATATCCATCATCATCACCATCATCACCATCATGATCTTCTGAACATCATCATGATCATCATCTAAACATCACCATCACCATCATCGTCAACATCTTCATCATCATCGCCATCAGCATCATCATCAAAATATTCATCGTCATCACCATCACCATCTTCATCATCATTGTCATCTCTAGGTTCCCCATCAACACATCTCCATCATCATCATCTTCTTCATCATCATCATCTTCATCACTGTCATCATCGTCATCAACATCTTCATCATCATCACCATCATCATCATCATCTTCCTCATCAAATCAACATCTCCATCATGTCACCATCATCTTCATCTTCATCATCATCATCATCATCATCATCATCATTACCAGCACCATCATCATCAACATCTTCATCGTCATCACCATCATCATTGGCATCTGTAGGTTCCTCATCAACATCTCCATCATCATCATCATTGGCATCTGCAGGTTCCTCATCAACATATCCATCATCGTCATTTTCTCCATCATCATCACCATCATCACCATCATGATCTTCTGAACATCATCATGATCATCATCTAAACATCACCATCACCATCATCGTCAACATCTTCATCATCATCGCCATCAGCATCATCATCAAAATCTTCATCGTCATCACCATCACCATCACCATCACCATCTTCATCATCATTTTCATCTCTAGGTTCCCCATCAACACAACATCTCCATCATCATCATCTTTTTAATCATCATCATCTTCATCTCCATCATCGTCCTCATCAACATCTTCATCATCATCACCATCATCACCATCATCATCATCATCTTCCTCATCAGATCAACATCTCCATCATGTCACCATCATCTTCATCATCATCATCATCCGAACATCACCATCACCATCATCATCAACATCTTCATCATCATCACCATCATCTTCATCAACATTATCATCTTTATCATCTTCATCTGCATCATGATCATCTTCATTGTCATCACCCTCCTCCTCCTCATCATCTTTATCATCTTCATCTACATCATGATCATCTTCATCGTCATCACCCTCCTCCTCCTCATCATCTTGTGCACTTATGCACTTAGGGATTAATGTTTAGAAGAGGGTCTAAAGGCCTTTATGGGGGAGGGGCTCTAGGAACCATATAAATTATTAGTTTTCTTTGATTTTGTTCGTTGCCCTAGCCGTGCACCTAACCTATTTATTGTGCTTGACTATATCGTGTTCGCGTTTTTTCACTACATATCGCGCACGCATTTTGTATTTCTATAACGCATGCGCGTTTTATAACTCCAAAAATAATGGACTGTTGCTGTCCGAGAGCAACTTCACTCTATCCGAACGAAAACAACAGTCCCGCTATTTTTCGAACAACACGAGCCCGCCACTGAAAATTTTCACATTCTACACCAACTCCATCATTTTTTTTTATGCAGGTGCAGCATTGAGGACATCTTTCATGGTTGCTCAGTGTGGTGTTGGGTTATATGGCCATATTTGAAGAAAATAATCAGCAAGCTTGAAGAATCTCCAATTGAAGAACACCAAAGATAAGGCCTTTGAAAGATTCATTTTGCCTATATTTGAGGAGCACACAAGATAAGATATCAAGCTTCAAGACCAACAAGGAAGAACTTCCATTTGCTTATTATTGAAGAGCTTGTAATTGAGGAGCAACAAAAACAAACTATATTGAATTGATCATTGTGGTGATGGGGAATGCACGTAACCGAGTAAACAAATCAACAAGGAAGAGACCTAAAGAAGTCATTGAAGAAGAGAAAGAAAAGAAAAGAATATACATGATGAATCGGAGGCTTTCTTTGGAAACTAATCCAAATCCAATTGTAGAGGATACCATGGTTCATCCTCTTAATCCACGACAAGAGGGACCTTCAATTTCCACAATAGTTGTTGAACAAGCACCCCATGGAAGTAATCAAGAAGCAAAACATAGGTGCTCATTAGGGGATGTTTCAGTTCCCACTTCAAGTCAAAGTGATAAGTTACCATCTCAAGATGAAGCTCACGAAGAAACACCCAATTTGCTATCCGGATGTGGTTATACAAGCGATGAAGTCAGAGAGGCGTTGGACATTTTGCCTACTGTTGAAGAAGAGAATGTTATCCACACCATCGATGAGGATGTTGGACTTCCACAAGGGGATGTTGGACTTCCACAGACCATCGATGAGGATGTTGGACTTCCACCATCCAACTACCAGGAAGAGAATGAAGGACACCAAGCTACTACTGAAACGCCAGAGCGTCTTGGTGATGCGCTACATGGTACAATTCCAACCCCCTTACCTCCATTAGCAAGCACACGTCGAAGAACTCCGAAGCGTATACAAGTTGATGAAAGACTTATGAATTCCATTGAAGGTACGCTATCTAAACGTAGTATTGCTTATCAAACTCAACAAATACTTGATAAATATTTTGTTTCTAAATGTGATGGAGATAAATGTAGATTATTTTTATCATTGTTAAAATCTAGGAGCATGAATGTTGTTAGGAAAAAGTTAGGGATAAAGATGATAAAGAATTCTGAACCAAGTTCTCATATAGTTAAAAGCCTAGTAGATGCATTTGGTAAAATTGGTAAGAACACACGTTCAAAGGACCGCAATGCTGCTCGTCGTGTGTTGTCACAATCAATTGCAAATAAGAACACCAGGGCCCTTCGTATTCTCAGGCCTACATCCGAACTAGTTAATTTGAATGTAAAAACCCTCCGTAGGTATTCTATTAGAAGAGAACATCTTGACACAACCGATCAGACAGAGTTTTGGGCCTTTGTTGGTCGGTTGCCACGTCGTGACATGAAGCTAGTTGATGCAGTAAAGGGACTAGTGCACAGTTTTTGGCATGATCACACAAGGCCTTCTTCAAACCGAAAGGATGTACTAAAACTAAGAAGGGGTTCAAAGGATCGTGAACCACATACTAAGCATTTTCTTGATATAACACAGACAGAGCTTTACGAGAAATTTAAGATTGAGCATAGACAATTGAACTTGGGGCAAAGATCTTTTGAGAAATGTAAGCCATGGTATGTTAGAATAAATACTCTTCATAACACTTGTTGTTGTAGATACCATGCAGAATATGAATATTACTATGAAACATTTTTGTACATTCGTCGTGTGTTGCATACTAACATTGTGCAGGATTGCTCCATGACAATACCACCGACTTCATCAAGAGAATTCATTCATAGCATCATGTGCAATAGGCCCGAGGGGCAAACATACTATGCAAAATCTTGTTTGGATGGAACATGCTCCAACTGTGCTGGAATGGCATTATTGAGCCAATGTATGCACGAGAATGGAGACAGTGAATTTGGGAAAATGGTTACAGACATGAAAAGTTTCAAATATATCAACTATGAAATAGTCCCAGGGAAAGAAAGCAAAAAAATACAATTGGTGACATCTCAGGTATGCATTTATATCTATAAAATTATGTTGTAACGGTTACATTTCAATTTTTACTTACAACAAAAATCTGACATTGAGATCATTTTGTGTCACCAGGTACAAGTTAGTGACTTCATCAAGGAATTTATTGAAAAGACACATCAATATGTTCAGCGTGTCCACGTGGAACGATGGCAGGATGAGAAGTTTAGAATATGCAGAGATACATTTCACCTTGGTACTATACTTTCAGTTGTTGATTTTGCTGAGAACTACACTCTGCAACCTCAAAATGAGATCCAAAGTCAGTATTATCACTCTGAGCAGGTTTCCTTGATGGTCCATATCACATATAGGCATGGCCCAAATAACACTGAAGAGCAAAGAGGAATTCTGAAGGAATATCACTTCTACATAAGTGATGATAGGTGCCACGACTTCCACTATGTATGTCATTGCTTCATCATGTTCTATGATCACTTGAAGGGAAGGAACATACAGATGGATCGACACTAGATTTGGTCTGATGGGTGTGCTAGTCAGTTAAAAAATGCACGCATATTTCAGTGGTTGTGTTCATTGCATAAAAACTACAAAGTGCCACATATGTGGAACTATTTTGAGACTGGGCATGGTAAAGGAGAGCATGATGGAGCCGGAGCATGTGTCAAAACAGCCCTACGAAGAGAGGAATTGAAAGTATCTACAGAATCTACTATTCTAAATGCTCAATCTATAGTCAGGTGGTGCACGTCAGTAATGGGAGAGGAATCAACTATGCGAGTAGAATCCACAAGAAAGAGACATGTGGAGAGATTTTTTGGGGAGGTTGTAGACATAGATCGTTCACATGCATGGGAATGCAAGACTGTGCCTAGGACTCGTGGCTTTCATTCGGTTCGAAGCTCTGATAAACCAGTATTTGAAATTTGGACCAGAAAACTTTCTTGTTTTTGCCCGCCTTGTTGTGATGGTGACTGGGATGGGTGTGAATCATTGGATTGGGTTGATGGATGGGATCGCATATCACTTCCACTTGATCAGCGTGCAATTGTTGAGTTAACTCCGTTGGAAGAAGACCAATCATCTATTTCTGCAGATTTTGATCATGTCTCAGACCTTGTACAACCCGGTATGATGCATTTCCTTAACATTTTTTGTTTGTTTACGTAGTCTTCAAATGCACATTAATGGCCTTGTATCGCACGAAAAATATTTTGATCATATACCTACAATCATATAATGCAGGTCACATATACGCAGTGGTTGCCTCAAAAGATACTGAATGGGGTGATGAATATTGGTTGGCACGCTGTATAGATGGAAAGCAAACCCTCATTGTGTCCATGACTGACGATGAAAACAACCACTTTCCAACTGGGTCTATGGTTGTTAAAGGTGAATACTTGACACGGGACAGCAATGGAAGAAAGAAGGGTGGATATGTTTACAGGGATTACAAACCAGGTGCAAGTGTGTATCACTTTACCAACTTAATCATTGGCACAAACCTTCAGGTACGAACAATGCCTAGTCAAAATACATCGAAGGTACGCTACTTCTTACCAGATACAGAGCACGAGAGACTAATGGAGACCATCAGTATAAGAGACGATCCGGAGGGCTTGGTTGTATGATAATGGGTGGGATCTAGCATGATGAGGTACGTTACATACTTTTAATACTATACTATTTATACTATTTGTAATTGAATATTGATATATGCTCAATTTTCACATGTATGTTTCATATGAATATGTCAATTTTGCGTTCTTGATATGCCAAATTTACGTTTACATTGTTTATAAATATGCCAAAAGTTCTCTTGTATGTCAAGTTTATGAATATGCCATTTTTTACATATGATCAGTAAACCCTAAAATTATATTATGTTCATCATGTTGGCTATTGGCTTCACCCAACAAAATTAATTCAATTCATGCTCACTATATTAAACAATACACTTATATTAAATTTAATTCATGTCTTGTTAAATATTTCATAATGAATCAGCTATTTGAGAGCACCACCTTAGACCAAGCCATCATCATCAACATCTTCATCATCATCACCATCATCATCATCATGGACCTACAAAACCCTAGTTTTCAAAGTGTCTAGGCAGGTTCGGGTTAGGAACACTAGCCATACCCGCCCGGTGGATGATTTTCCAAAGTTGACCCCCGTGTGCAAAAATTGCACACTCCCACACTGAGCAAAACCCTAGTTTTCAAGATGGACCTACAAGGTGACACATGGGCCACCAGGTAGGAGGGGAGGGGCACCCCTGGCACTATCCCGGTGTGCTGAATCCAACGGAGTCGATGGTTCGTCAATCCGAGCCACGGTCTTCATTCTATGGCTCGTCCCGTCTCACTACCAGAAGGCCCTCAGGGACACCTGCTGGATACCTACTAGGGGCATAGAAATCCAACCATGCAACAAAACCGAGTTCTAGGGAGTCCTGCAGGTGTGTCTAGATAGGTTCGGGCTAGGAACACTAGCCATACTTGCCCGGTGGATGATTTTCCAAAGTTGACCCCCGTGTGCAAAAATTGCACACTCCCACACTGATCAAAACCCTAGTTTACGAAATGAATGTACAATGAAGCCACTGGGCCATGGGGAGACGAGGGAGAGGGCCCCCTAGAGGTAATAGCATGCCAGGAGACCAACGGAGTCGACGGTTTGTCGGTCCGACGTCCGGTTTCCGAGTTATGTCGAGTTGCAAGTCGCATGAAAATGTCGTTCAAGGACACTTGGTGAATTTCCGTCTAGGAGCCAAAAAGAAAACGGAGCAGGAATATTGCGTGCCATTGGCTCCTGCAAGTGTGTGTGGGCAATGCCGACGTGGGAACACTGCCAACACTGGCTCAGGGGAGGTTTTTGCAGAGTTGACCCACCAATGCGAGATTGCATGCAATTAAACTGAGCAAAACCCTAGTTTACGAAATGAATGCAAAATGAAGCCACTGGGCCATGGGGAGACGAGGGAGAGGGCCCCCTAGAGGTAATCGCACGTCAGGAGACCAACGGAGTCGACGGTTCGTCGATCTGACGTCCGGTTTCCGAGTTATGTCGAGTTGCAAGTCGCATGAAAATGTCGTTCAGGGACACTTGGTGAATTTCCGTCCGGGAGCCAAAAATCAAACGGAGCAGGAAGATTGCGTGCCGTTGGCTCCCGCAAGTGTGTGTGGGCAATTCCGACGTGGGAACACTGCCAACACTGGCTCGGGGGAGGTTTTTGCAGAGTTGACCCACCAATGCGAGATTCCATGCAATTAAATTGAGCAAAACCCTAGTTTACGAAATGAATGCACAATGAAGCCATTGGGCCATGGGGAGACGAGGGAGAGGGCCCACTAGAGGTAATCACACGCCAGGAGACCAACGGAGTTGACGGTTCATCGATCCGACGTCCGGTTTCCGAGTTATGTCGAGTTGCAAGTCGCATGAAAATGTCGTTCAGGGACACTTGGTGAATTTCCGTCCGGGAGCCAAAAAGCAAACGGAGCAGGAAGATTGCGTGCCGTTGGCTCCCGCAAGTGTGTGTGGGTAATGCCGACATGGGAACACTGCCAACACTGGCTCGGGGGAGGTTTTTGCAGAGTTGACCCACCAATGCGAGATTGCATGCAATTAAACTGAGCAAAACCCTAGTTTACGAAATGAATGCACAATGAAGCCACTGGGCCATGGGGAGACGAGGGAGAGGGCCCCCTAGAGGTAATTGCACACCAGGAGACCAACGGAGTCGACGTTTCGTCGGTCCGACGTCCAGTTTCCAAGCTATGTCGAGTTGCAAGTCGCATGAAAATGTCGTTCAGGGACACTTGGTGAATATCCGCCCATTTTATAATTTAAGCCACTTTTAAATATTTGAACTTCCATATTATTTTTGAAAGAGTATAATATTTCAAAACTCCTAAAGAGACAAAAACACATGATCAGAACTCCTAAGGCTGCAACTTAGAGTAGCAATAATGGGGGTGATGGAGTTGAATTTGATCCTATGGAAGATAATGATACTAATATTATTGAGAATAAAGGGATAATAGGTTGATCCATGACACATTTGTTTGCATGGATGAGGATGCACCTATGTATGAGACCTATGATAATATTCATGATGTACATCTTATTGATAAGGCACACAAAGGCCTATACAAGAGATCAAAGATGAGTCACTTTGTCTACTAATTTGATGTTGATAAAATTGAAGGTATTGAATGACATTTCAAACAATGGTATGACAAAGATCCTAATGTATACACAATAACTCTAATGATAAATATAAGTTTTTAATATTTTTTGTGATTGTAATAACTACATTGTGATATCCATTATTTAGTGCATAAATTGATTTTTTCTTATAGATTGTTAGGTAATATTTTCCTATAACCATCAAATACTTTACCTTGCACATATTGAGAATTGTGTGCCCTTATGAAAGATACAAGAAAGGAGTATCAAACAATTGATGCATGTCCTAATTATGATCAAATGATATATTATGGATAGCATGCAACAAATTTAAAATGCCATGAATGTGGGATCAATAGATATTGAACTAATTAGGTAATATATAAGGTGCCCCATAAGGTTCTTTGTCATATCCCTATAATTCTAGGTTTTTGATGATTGTTTAGGTTAAAAAACATAGCACATTTTATGGATTATCATGTAGAAAGATAAGTGAAGATGGTATTATATGAGTGGCTACAAATGGTTCTCAATTTACGATCATCAAGGAAATATTACCCATTTTAAAAGAAGAACCTCATAATGTTAGACTTTCATTGGTAGTTGATGGCAATGGGTGTGCATGAGTGAGTTCGTTGAAACCTTGAAAAACATTGTATTGCATTTAGTTTGATTAAATTACACGAGCAAGAACTTTGACATAACTTGTAATGATCATCCAAAATCACAAATTTTAATTAGATACCAATTAGTGCATGCATGTAGTGAATTCGTTGAAACCCTTGAATATAAATGTATCATTCATGTATTCATTCATTCATTCATGTATCATTCATTTATAAGTGAAATGTCAATGTGCATGTCTCCAAAAGTACATGTATCCAAAAGTACATATATATCCAAAAGTATCCAAAAGTGCATGCCTCCAAAAGTACATGTATATCCAAAAGTATCCAAAAGTACATGTATCCAATGAAGTCAATGTACATGTCTCCAAAAGTACATGCACAATAAAGTCAATGTACATGTCTCCAAAACTGAATGTATCGAAAAGTACATATATATACAAAAGTATCCAAAATCACATGTGTCCAAAACTATCCAAAACTATCAAAACTCAAGCTTTCTCTTGTTCTTTCCCGACATTGATCCTCTAGCCACATCTCTAGGATCAATGTGTGTCGCTGGATCCTGCAAATTAAATATCAATTGTTAAATTCAACTAACTATGTACACTAATACATTAGCTCAACAATTATCAACTGGTGCATGGAAAGTGCATGAAACACTTGGTCACTGAAGGACATCTCACCTCAACTGACAAAGGAGATTGCATTGCTTGTGTAGCAGATGGAGCCGTTGGTTGAACATCCAGGATGGTCGAACCAGGGGGGCCAGGAACTGCTCCTGCTGGTGGTGGCTACAATGAAAAAATGTTGAAATAGTTAGAAATGCATGAATAAACAATAGACAACAATAATAAACTATGTAAAGATAATGTTGAAATAGTTACATACCTGTGTGTGATCAGTTGCCATTGCAGATGCGGCACTAACTGCTGCATCAACCATCGATGCGAGGTTTTCAGTAGACAACTCGGGTTCCTGATGCAATAAACATGCAATTCAAACATTAACAAAAACGATTTATGCACTGGATTTCAAGTTAAACAACAAATATCATCGAATGATATACATTACCGTGGTGTGAGTAAGCCCATGGTCATGGGTAGCTGGAGTCTTTCTAGGAGTAGAACGCCTCACATACACATGACCCTTGTTCACGAATGGCCTGGAGGGAGATACAAATCCAGGCAATGGTCCAGATGTGTCGGATGGTGCCTACAGTCAGCAAGTGTTCATGTAGTTAGACATGCATGATTCAACAAACAAACATGTATTTAAAAAATGTCATTTTTAATTGTTTACCTGGAGCCCAGATGTTTCATGGGACGGTATGACCATGGGTGCTACCTCCACATTACCTTGCCCCAGTGAAGGATCTGCCATCTGCAAGTTTAATAATTGTAAATATTAGACCGTAGATAGCATTAATGAACTAAAATGTAAACTATGTGGAAATTAACAAATTAACAAGTATTAAAAAACTGAAATTTTAAAATGTTTACCTCGGTGTGAGATACGGCAATAGGTGGTATATAAGATGGGTCTACCAAATGGGTAGCATCATGCCCCCCTGTAGAGTCTGGAACATCCGGCTCTGGGGCGTCGCTGCCGGCATAAATCATCAACTGCAAGTTCACAAAATTAATATATTAGCTCAAACTATATATATGTGTACAAAGACGAAAATAAATGAAGAATTTATTACAATTAACCATAAACATACCTCTCTCAAAAACCCACTGAAGGAAACATCTAAGGAAAGACCATAGCAGGGACGACCACATGATGTGCACTCGTGAGGATCAGTACTAGGATGGGGATGTGTCGATGGTCCTGCACTAGTGGATGGTCCTGATGGTCCTGCACTAGTTGATGGTCCTGCATGGTGACGAGCTAGTGTATGTACCACACCAGGGACAGATGTCCCTTCCTCACCCATATGTTGAACCATCGTGCCATGGCGAACAAACGCCCATGCCAAACTCAAAAATGCATCCCGTGTCTGCGGAATAATACGATGTGCTGGTGGGACATCTGGCCCAGGCAACTGCTTGTGAGGTGCAGGGATAGGGCGATCCTGGTCTCGAAGCCTGGCATTGGGTCGGTTTTGGGGCATCCCCCCACCGATCCCCTGAAATTGCAAGATGTCAAAATAGTTAACGTGTTTATGCAACACGAACTCTGCGTACATCTTTCGAAGGAAATATAAGGGAATTTCCCTGTTGTTGTGTGGTGGCATATCAAAAACCATGTACCATCTGTCCATCCAGTTATCAACAAATGGTTGAAACGTGCACCACTCAATGGAGATATGCGTCCTGCT
The DNA here is from genome assembly GCA_027924585.1 of Larix kaempferi. NCBI lineage: Eukaryota > Viridiplantae > Streptophyta > Pinopsida > Pinales > Pinaceae > Larix > Larix kaempferi. Next base: position 10,152,805 of record BSBM01000397.1, on the reverse strand, counting down.
TGCATTTGGGATTTCCCCCGTCCGAGGGTCCCTAAACAATGCAAATATAAGCTCTTTGGATATTTTCAACTTTTTTATTGCATTGTAATCTAGCCCTTCAGCATATTGTTGTCTTTTTCTTTCTCTGTAAGATGCAATATCATATAGGACATTTGTAGATTGTGAAATGGTGTCCACAATTGCATCCAAGGTTGATGCAAGTGAACGGCGAATCCTGTCACCACCACTAAAAGCTACACTTATGCCCCTCAATTGGGCAAGCTCAATCAATATTTCGGCATTGGTATCCATAGCCGCAACTGCAATAAAGACATTAATACGAAAATCATTAGAAACATATACATGGTATATAATGACGTCTCTTCAAAATTGAACATGTATTAAATCAAACTCACGTAAGCAATTTAATGGCATTCACTTACATACATTTAAAACTTAAAATTAAACATTTGACAATTAAAAAGTAAGTTAGTCAGATTGACAGAGAGGAGGAGGAGGAGGAGGAGGAGGATCAAGGCAGTGATGAGTTTGTTGATTCAGGCATGGAGGAGGAGGATCAGGGCAGTGATGAGTTTGCATCTATGTGTCTCAATGTCTCATTGTGATTTGTGATTGTGAATGACAAATGTGTTGTGATTTGTGAATGATCTAATTTCTATTGAATATTTCATATTTGTAATTGTAAATGTAATTTCTATTGAATATTCGTAATTGTAAATGTTAAATTTTATTGGATCTATATGTCTATATTTTTAAATTTTAATATATTTTTAAAATATATTAATTCCGGGGGTCACCGTGTCCTACGTGTCCTAATTCCGGGGGTCACTGTGTCTAGTGGGGATCAGGGATCAAATTTGAAGGGTGGGGTCCCATTTCACTATGAAGGGCTATGAGATATTGAACACTATTGAAGGGCTATGAGAAATTTATTAATATTTATTCTATGTGTATATATGGATATGTTCATGTTGCATGGATTGGATTCTAGGTTAACCAAGGCCTTTTTAGAGCAAAGAATGGGGTAATTACTATTTGGGAACAAGTTTTTTATCAAATGTAAATTGCGGTGATGGAAGATATTGAGGGTGCCACATGTTGTGGAGAAAGTCGTATTGATTCCTATGATGTAATAGGGAGTTCAAAAAGTCTGGTTTCAAGTATTGTCATGCGTAGCTCGATTGATTTTTCTTGCGCTAGGGTTGTAGCAACTGTTATGGCCATTACTGTTAAAAGGATTGATGGGGTGGAATCCCGTGAAACGATGAGTTCTTTTATTAAGACGTAGATTCAGTGAAAGTTGGTGGGAGTCTTATGTTCATTTTATGCACAAAATTCGATTACTTGATTTTGTTGCATTGTTAACTCTCCTCCTAGTCATAGCTACAATCTCTTATATAATTGTGAAGGTTATCAATCCACTCAATATATTAAAGTTGTAGTAGGCCAAAATCATCAACATATTTATTGTACTCACAAATGTTGACATTCCAATTTCTATGTAGAGCGCCCATTAACATTAGATTGTATGGGACATGTTTTTGAGGCATGATGTCATTATCTCATAACAACAAGCTTTTTATCCATAAATATGTCATCTACAAGCCAACAGAATTGTTCCTAATCCTTTATAAAACTTTGTCATAATTATATCAATACCAACATCCCTACCTATTGACTTAGCTTAGAAGATATTACACCTTCGGATAACCAAACCTGATTCCAAGGTTGGTAATCATAAACGTAAAAGCATCATCATAAGGAAATAGCATGTTGTGTTGAGGAAATTCCTTTTTTTCCATTTCCTTCTCAGGATAATATTTGCTTGTGGATCATTTAAAATGTATAATTTATTTTAATATTGGGAAGCTAAATTCAAATTCATTAATATATTAATATGATTTGATTTTTTTATTAATAATAAGTTATTCTTTTCATTTGAAAATGTAATAGTACATCAAAATTTCAATGTTTACTGACGTAGTAAAGTTGAGAGGCTTTATTTTTTAGTGGATATAGCAGACCTGTAAATTCATAGGATGTCAAAAATCTAGTCAGCCTTGAAGTTGAGCTACTCAAAGAAAACGAATTTCTTTAAATATGTTTATGGCAGGCTGGCATTTCCAGCTTCGCTCCGCAAACTATCCTGGAGGACTGGAGGAGATAGGGTAGGTGGAACTTGGAAGTAGCTCAACCACAGTGGAATAGGGGTATAAGAAAAAGATTGTTTCTATTCATGCAATATTATATATTGATGGTCGGAGCCATGGAAGCATGGAATTCGAGCATTGACTTGATACAACAAAGAAAACAAAATGTGGAACTCGGGAGCTGCAGGATTGACTTGATACAACAAAGAAAACACAGGGTGTGAGGCTGGGAGCCGTAGACGGTAGGATTAACTTGATACAACAAAGAAAACACAGGTCTATAGGTAGGGGCCACGGGCAGGAGCAACAACCCGCAACATTACAAGAAGTTTATGGATTGTGGATTTTGTCTGAAATGCCAAATTCGCGGGGGCACATTAACATAATATATTATACATTGAATACTCAATTAACTCACGGAGTCAGCATTCACAAATTGGTATGTGATAACTTGTAACTTGGTAATCCCGCTAGCAACAACACGTATGAGCCACCTACCAGGTTTAATAATTTTGTTGATGCCATTAAATGTGTTAAACACGTAAGCGCTCGCTACAAACACGAGAACTTCGAAGCGTTCAAGCCATGGGTTGCTCAGTGTAAGCCCGTCCACGTAAGTTGCTCAATGATATTATTAGAGGCCCAATGGTCCATGATCCATGGATGATCGAACACGTGGATATTGGAGAGTAACCGAGTCCCACTCCCAAGTCACCTAGCTAGTATCCACATTCCTAATTTCCCACTAAAAACTGTTGATGGGTGAAATTTGAAGCTACCCTTCTGTTGCAATTTTAAACAGTAGTGGTTAATTTAATTATTGAAGGGCTTACCATGAAATTAAATTTTTTTTGCATGGTAAAATTTGAAGTGGCCTTTTATGACGTGTAAAATGACCTCTGAAGGGCCCTGAAGGCTTCAAATTTGAAGCCTGGTGGGGACACTCGTGTCCTGTGTCCTCGTGTTGGGTGACTTAGATGGATACATTGTAGAAAGGGGGGAGTTCTATTTTTTTCAATTTTAGGTTGGATTATGAATTTTTGAGTTTTTGAAAAGGGATTCATTTTAATTATTCACTCATCTTGGTTGAGGGAGATTGAGGGAGATGTGAATTTAATTAAAGATTGGGTTATTCCCAATTTTATCAATATTACAAAACTAGGTTTTTTTAAACAAAAAAAAGTAGTAATTTAGGTTAAAAATGACAAAAAAATGGTATGGGTGAATGAATTACCTTATTGGATGACAATCTACCGGTGAATTTGTCTCCCCTCTAGCTAAATCGAGCAACACCGATACTTGAGTGGGCCACAAACCGTCCTTGTCTAGGGTCTATTTCGCGTTTCTGATGCGTGAGTGCCGCGGGTGGTCGGCAATCGCCGGGACTGTGTATTTAAATTGATTTTTAGATTTCAATAATGCGTACGCGTTTTGTAACTACATAACGCATACGCGTTTTGTAACTACATAACGCGTACGCGTTTTGTAGTTATATAACGCGTACGCGTTATGGTTACCTATCCTACATGTCCAATGACATGTTAGGCTCGGGTCTTACCATGGCAGGTGCTAAACATCAGAAACACGTTATGTTTTATGTATCAGGAACGAGTTTTGAAAAAGTAGCATTGCATCTAAAGTGACCCTCATCTTCTTGCACACACCCTTTCTTAAAATTGGGATAACTTTGATTGCCCTAAAGTGTTTACATTGCACTAACACTTAGCAAACTCATTTTGACCTCTTTATTTTATAAAAAATACTTTTTAACCTTTAGAAAAAATTACTAGTGTTTAAACCACTATGCTTATTTTCATTCTAGTGGATCAAAATGTTGTGAAATTATATATACCTAACAACTCCATTGGTGTATTGGATTCTTGATATTACTAAGCGGGCATACATGAAATTGTGACACTTCTTGGCTTCAAGGCTTATGTTATTCTATGTTTGCGATGCTCTATGTTTAGGTTCTAATTGAGTGACACACACTCTAAATTTATATGTAAAAAAACCATCGAGGTTTCATATCCAATTTCCAATTCTTTCATCCACATATCTCATTTGTAAGGAAAACACATTCAACATAATACAAGTATGAAGTAAATGGTTAAGTGGATGATTGAGTACTAATCTCTAATTCGTAGAGGTTAGAGGTGAAAGAGGTTATGTAAAAGGTGTCAAAGGTTAAATCTAACTTCTTATATGGATCTTGGTGTTAGAGGTTATGCAACTCACATGCCTATGACTTTATGGTTGATTTTAATCAACATATTGTTTATATTTGCACTTTAAAAATTAATGACCACTTTCCATCTATTGGTCATATCGACGTTCCTTTGCACCTCTTGGAGCAATTGCTAGTATATAAATTTATTGAGAAGTTTCCAATTGAATTAATTGAGACCAATAAAGAAACTTTAAAAAGATATTAACTTAAAAACCATAAATCAAAAAATTATTTAAGATATTAACTTAAAAACCATAACAACAAAACATTATTATTATTACTAAAGAGAGAGGGGAAAACTTTGAAGTTCTACCCACTTAAATCTACCTAAAACTCTATGTTTGTTGATAAAATTGATTGATACAATGCCATATGATGATGTACTTATACCCATTTACTAGTCATAATGGTTGATGGATCATGTTCTTAGTTAATTCATCTTATTTAGTTAGGATTTATCACTTCATTTATTATTATTATTATTACTACTATTATTACTGTCTATTTATTTACTTATGTTTTAATTATATTACCTATCCTTTAAAAAATGCTTATCCTCAAATAATTTTCTATGAAAAAAGAAAAATTAATGAATTTTTAAAATAAAATTAACAATAATTTATTTATCATATTCCTTGTTCCTTTAATATCATAAATCCTCCTTGATCTTTTAATAACATAAATCCTTGAAATATTGCAAGAGCCTTTGCCTGGTTGGTTAACTGATTGCATTTGATCCCAAAGAAAACTCAATCTAACTCAATCTAGTTTTGTCCTTTAAGACTAAAGATAATACCCCTCCCCTCACACATCCTTAGTGCTTAAAAATACATTTATAAAAAATAGAATTTGATAATTTTTTAGAAAAAAATTAAAAAAATAATTGAAAACCATTCAACAAAAATTAAGTTTTTCAATATATGATCGTAGATAATCGAGGATGCTAGAGAATTCATTAATGACTTCCTAAAATCATCCATATTTCATTCACGTGTTTCCCTAATATTCTTTGGTATCAATAAAACATAGTTGACATTTAAAGGTCCAATATTTTTGTTCATTCAAAATAAATAGAGTTCATGCTATCATTACTTAGAGATTTGGAAAATCTCTAAGTATTTATCTTCATTCAAGATCTGGTATAAGTATTTATCTTCATTCAAGAGCTGGTACTTAGGATGGTACTTAATGTAAAGCACACAATATAAACTAAACTTTTTGAGTCTAACCTCATCAAAATTGAATAAGATCTATATACTATACATTATTACTAGATTACAAAAAACATCCTTACAACAACTTAGCAATCAGTTGGTCATATATAAACTTTGACTTTATACTAATCTTAAAATAAATTCATAATGCTTCTCAATGTTTTGTAATAATTATGTAGTAAATTTAATATTTTGAAAATATAAATTATTTTGTTGAATATTTAAAATTTGTTATTTCTATTTATGATTGGTTAAAGGTTTTGAAGTGACAAATTACTCTTGGTTGAATGTGAAATTGTTTAAACAAAATAATAATTTTGAATTTAAAATTCAAAAAAAAATCTAGCTTAACATGTGGTCTGTGTACTAAAGATCTCATTAATGCTAATGAATACTATCATTTTTGTACAATTGTGAAATTGTTTGAACAAAATAATAATTTAAAATTTAAAAATTCATTTTTTTAGCTTGACATGTGGTCTTTGTACTAAAGATTTCATTAATATTAATGAATAATCTCATTTCTGTACATTGTCATTATTGATAAGTAAACAATTTTATTAATGATATCATTTTGTGCAATTTTCCATATTCACATTAAAATTAATTTCTCTAAAAACTCAATCGATGATTGATATATATATATATATATATATATATATATATATATATATATATAACATTTTTTATAAATTAATAGTAACATTTTTTTCAATTTACTATATTCACATTAAAATTAATTTCTAATTCTAAAAACTCAATCAATCACACACACACACAACACTTTTTATAAATTAATAGTAACATTTTTTTCAATTTAATCTAACACTAATATACACAAATTTTCATAATACATGCACAATGTAGACACATATGTTTGTCTTTTTTTTTTACACAAACGGTTGATAAGCTTTGATTAAAAGAAGGGCCAAAAGTTACAAAATCCAGGGGTTGATTACACCCTTGGCAGGGCAGCATCAAGCTCACCCTGTTCTTCAATTACATGCTTGAAACAAAGGTAGATTCTTCCAGGTCCATTAAAACTGTAACATTTGACAAACTGCCCTAGTAACCTAATACAGAAGAAGTACATACATAAACTGATAAATAAAACTTAGAGACTGAAAATTGGAGCTTTCCAGATATTTGTCGATTCTTGTGAGATGCTCCCAACATATGTCTTCCAAGTTGTAGAGTATAAACTATAAATTCGATGCAGATACATAATAAAAACCAAAAAGGGACTGAAACGAGCAACTTGCAGCTATGGGATACCGACATTCATGACTGCTCCACTAGATTTTGCAACCCCATTCCTGTCCGCGCTTAGGTCCACAAAATTCCTTTCCTGCGCCATGAAGTTATTTAGTTTCTCCGTCTTGCTCTCCAGTTCAGCCATGTCCCTGCTTCCAACACCAGCTTTTCGCTTTTTATGTGGGTAAAAGAGGCCCAGCGTCTCCTCCATGTGCTCAATCTTCTCAGCCACCAGACTACCCTGCTGCTTAACCTCAAGATGAGTTGCTTGAGACAGTGAAAAGAGACGAGTTAGAATTTACTTATACTCCATATTCTCATTTTGAATGATCTGGACTTAACCTTCCAGCTCTTGAAGCTTGATGTTCATCTCCAGGTCATGCTTTGTTAGGCCGCGGTTTTCATCAAATTCCTGAGCACACCCATCACTGACCTGTCTGAGACAAAGGCCACGCCTGGAATGTCTACGACCCCGACAAACTCCAAACTCATCATCATCTGGAGGAAATGCCTTGTTGGGAGCAGAGATGGGGCTAGTAGTCCTATTATGGCCAAAGCACTTCCTGCAACGATTGTCCCCAACCTGTGGGAGCGAGTGGTGTTCCATTTTTCTGAGACGAAGCACTAGAAGCCTAAAAGAAAGCATGCACCAAACCGGCAAGAAAACAAACACTATCCAGAAAGGAGAAGAGACCGCGAATGTGAAATATTCGACCCACCATCCCTGTCTTAAATCATGCCAATGACAACGCATTCTGGCCATCTGTCCATCCGGCAGGCTATATTTAATTTTGATGTGCCTTCGGATCTCGCAGAGATATTGATCACTGTCACCAAGGAGGGTGTGAACTCCAAAGACCACAAATTTAAAGTTTCTATAGTTTGTAATTGGAAGGTTGTAAATTCTAAGATAGAGGGATTGTAGGACCATGGTTTCAAGTGGAAACTCAGAGCTAAAAGATCCAAATATTTGTTGAGATGACATTATCACAATCGAGGGAGCCATAAGGGAGTCCAACTCCATAATTTTCCAATACATCTACTTGCCCATTTATATTTCTCAAAACATGCCAGAAGGAAACCTTGTCAAACTCTTTACTGATGCTTAGGAGGAGGTGGTGTAGTTTTGAGGAGGGTTGCTTCCTGGTGTTAACAATGTTCCTGGCGTCTCAGATGACTATAAGAGAGTCCCCCATTACCATCAGGTTCTTGATGCCCAAACTTAGAGCAATCTCAATCCCTTTGATGAGGGCAAGCCACTCCGCTCCATTGTTCGTCTTCCTTCCAAAACCCCAGGCATACCTTGTCATGTTGTTCCCCTTGGAGTCAAGGATAACTCCCCCCTCACCTACCAACCCTGGGTTTCCTTTTGAGGCACCATCAACGAAGAGAGAGTTGCAGTTCAAATTCTTCCTCCAATCCTGAAACTCTTCATTACTAAGGCGCAGCTTCCAGGACTTAGGCCTCACTTTTTTAGGAGGCTTTCTCCAGGAGAAGGAGGAGATTGGCATGATAAAATCCGCCATCCAGCTCCTTTCATCCATTGTAAGAGGTTCTTGATGGATGTTATTCATACCCCGGGAAGACAAGGTTTCAATGCACAGAGCTTTGGCTGAGGAGCAAACCCAGCTTGGGATTGTGGGAGTGCCTTCAAATATTTCTTTGTTCCTAGCCGTCCAAACTTTCCAGCAGATGAACCTAGGGAGTGCTTCCCAAGCTCTGGTGAAGTTTGGATTTCTGAAGAGAGAGCCTTGGCAGTAGTCCTTCTAGCACTTAAAGCAATCACTCATGTTTATGGGTAACACAACATTGAAATTCAGGTTGCTCAGGGGCATATTCCAAACTTCTTGAGAGAAAGTGCACTCAAGGAAGATGTGATCTATAGATTCTTTCGATCCCTTACAGAGGATGCAGCAGATGGGACCTTCTATTCCATGCTTTCTTAAATTCTCAGTGGTCAATATTTTCCTATGGGCAGGGATCCAAAAAAAAACATTAACCTTTAACAGCCCATCTTTATGCCAAACTTTTCTCCAGCTTGCATCTTTACTTCTGCTTGCATTTTTATTATAGACATGAAGGTACCCTTCCCTTACAGTGTAGTTTCCAGACCTTCCCCAGCCCATTCGATTCGAAAGGTTTCGAATAGAGGGACATTGTTCCTAGAGTAGGGAGAGTAGGAGTTCAAAGTTTGGTTTCAAGTTTTCCGGAAGGTTAAAGTTCTTCCAGCTGGCCCACCTTCCACTATTGGTCCATTTGGAGATGTCGAACAACATATGGATTCTATTGTGATCGAGCCAGATTTTGATTTTGGCTAACTCATGTTGAAATTTAGAAGGGGAGCTCCGACCAAGGTTATCCTTCCAGATCTTAATAAGCTTGTCGTTGCCAGCCACCCAATGGATTTTGTCCTGAATGATAAATGCCGAGTTTTTGTAGAGTTCCCAGATGGGGGTTCCTTTTTCCCCATGTTCATATCCTCAATACATCTTCTTCTCGACCCCTTCATGTATTTTTTCCGGAGGGCTTCCTTCCACTAGGCATCCTTATCTGAAACAAGTCGCCAAAGGATTTTGGCCCAAAGGGCTAAGTTCATTATTACAAGGTCTTTGACACCAGCACCTCCAAGATTCTTTGGGTTGCAAACCGTGTCCCAGCTGATTAGGTGGTATTTCCTAGTATTGTTAGTCTTGCCTCTTTGCCAAAGAAACTTGCGGATCTCTCTATTAATTTCCAGAATGATTTGGTGGGGGACTAAAGAAATGGAGCAAACATAAATGGGGTAAGCTAACAGGATAGATTTGATAAGAGTGAGCTTCCCGGAAGGGTTTAGCCACCTAAACCCCCAGGAGTTGATTTTCTTTTTGATTTTATCCACCAGACCCTGCCAGTCTGCTTTATTCTTATTCCCTTTGAAGATAGGAATGCCCAAGTAGTTGAAAGAATTCCAGACTGTTATACCTTCGAACCCAAGAATTCTGCATATCTTAGCCATAACCCCTGGGGGGCAGTTCCATCCGAACACTTTAGACTTGGATTCATTGACTTTCCCATCCATGGAATCCAGAAGGATAGTGGACACACTTCCGAGAAGGATAGTATCATCTACAAACTGAGCACTATTGGCAACACGCACTCCTCTGGCAATTCTTAGCCCTTTTAGATCCCCACTGCCTTGGAGATGTTTTAGTCTTATGCTGAGAGAGTCAGCAACAATGATGAAGAGGAAGGGAGAGAGGGGGCATCCCTGGCGGATTCCTCGAGAGGCTTTGAAAAAATAAGTTGGTCTACCATTGACGAGGGGAGCAATCCAGGGGCTGCTAATGCAGGCCTTGATCCACCTGACGAACCTTGTGGAGAAGCCAAATTTTGTCATGGTTTCAAACAGGAAGAAATGGTTAACTCTGTCGAAAGCATTGGCCATGTCAAGCTTAATGGCCATACCTGGATGCTTTCGTTCCATGCTGGAATGAATAGCTTCTTGGATGATGATGCTGTTGTCAAGGATTTGGCATCCAGCAATGAAGCCACCTTGAGTCTCAGAAATGATTTTTCCCATAACCTTCTTCATTCTGGTGGCGATGATTTTTGTAAGAATCTTATATGAAGTGTTACAAAGCGAGATGGTCCTAAATCGATTGATCATCAGGGGGTTCTTATCTTTCGGGATGAGGGCGAGGACTGAGGAGTTTGTGGCTTCTCCTATATTGTCCTTTTTACGGGTCCAGTTTAACATCTTTTTCAAATCATCCTTTATTATGTCCCAGGCAGCACGATAGAAATTGATGGTAAAGCCGGCAGGGCCAGGGGATTTGTCAGCATGCAGGGACCAGATGGCCTCTTTGATTTCATACTCCATAATAAGTTTTGAGAATTCCCAATTCTCACTTTTAGAGATGAGAGCTGGGATATCTGAAAGGAGGTTAGCTTGGGCCACAGGGTCTACCTCATTCTTGTCCAGATAGAGCGCTTGGAAGTGCTGGAAGATATGCTCTTTTATTTTTTCCTGATCTAATATTTTGGAGCCATCTTGGTCTTTGAGTTCCTTGATCATATTATGACTGAGTCTGGCTTTGTTTTTCTTATGAAAGTAAGACATGTTGCTATCCCCCCCATTAAGCCACAATTGCCTTGATTTTATGCACCATTCTTCTTCTTCTTTAAGGGAAGCACTGAGAATTTTCCTGTTGAACTCTTGCTTGTTGAAGATGAGAGCTAGGGTGACTTCCTCCCTTTCCATATTCAATTGTAGGACAGCAAGCTCGGATTGAAGGTGAACCTTCAAGTGCCCTGGATTGGGAAAATCCATTTTTGCACAGCTTTTTAGTGCATAGTGGACGTTCCTGAGTCTACTTTCCCAAATATAGCTCAGGGAGCCAAAACAAGGGAGATTCCAGGCCGTGCTAATTATGATCAGGGCTTTCTCATCTTGGAGCTAGGAAGGACTAAGCCAAAATGGGATTGGGATGAGGTTAGCGGGGGAGAGAGAGACAAGGAAATTGGCTTGTGGTCGGAGATTGCAGAGGGGACAGCAAAGGAGGTAGGGATGAGGTTTTTCTACAAAAATGAGGAACTGATAAGAAACCAATCAAGCCTGACAGGTATGTGTCCCACCCCAATCTGTCTATTGTTCCAAGTGAAATTATCGTTCTTGAGGGGTGGATCCAGCAAATCTAAGTCAGAGATCAAGTCTTCCAAGTGTTGACCAAAAGGATCTCTAACTCTGGAACCGCCACGCTTCTCATCCAGGGATTTTGTGGCATTGAAATCCCCAGCAAAAATGACATCTTGCTCTTTAATGACATCTCTCAAGGAAGAGAGATTGTTCCAAAAGTTTTGCTTGTCTTTATATTGGACAGACCCGTAGACATTGCAGATATAAAATGTGGTGGAGTAGGTTTTGTTACAAAATTTACTAAGAATCCAGTGAGGGAATTCTTTGATAGTCTGGCTAGAATACTTACATGAGTGGAGAGTGACGATTCCTCAAGAGGCACCTCTGGATCCAACCGCAGTACCATGGCTATCTTTCCAAAAGTGTTGTGAAAGCACAATGACCTCCACATCACCCATTTTCATCTCTTGGATTAGTAGGATATCTGGTCTTTCAGATTTAACGATTTCCTTCATTGCTTTTACTTTGATAGAACCGCCCAGTCCCCTACAATTCCAAGAGACGATCTTCATTACTTCTTCCCCTGTTGTGAGCCTCCTCGAGCCCTTCCTTTTGGCTTGCTTAAGCCCTTGGTGGACTATAGCAGCTTCATTTCCTCTATACTTTGTTGTCGGCCTAGCTCCATTTATCTTTCTGCTTCTTGTTCTCGGTGGAAGTGAAGAGACTTTTATCCACGAGTGTTAGTGGGAGGCCCCAGATCAAGTTGCTCTTGAGACTCTTTAGAGGAGGAATCGGGGGAGACCGAGTATGAAGAGACCTTGGTTTGTTTAACCCGATCGGCCCATGAGCTTCCAGGAGGAGGAGAGTTATCCTTTGTTGTTTCTGATCTGCCAACTGCTGAAGGGGAGGGAATAAGATTGGAGATAACTGTATCATTTTGCTCTAATCTGCTATCCTTTTGTTGGTTGTTTCTATTTCGAAGATCTCACCCTCTTCAACGTTCAGGGCTGCAAACTGGTTATTTGAAAGGACTATCTTTTCAAGATGAAATTGCTCAGAATGAGGAACTTGCTGCTGCTTTTGGGGTTCTGGGTTATGGGCGGCCATTTTTGCCCCTTTTTTCACCTGCTGCCAGTCTTCTTCTTGAGGTTTTTCAGTGGTTTCTTTTGTAGCTTTAGGACAATTTTTAACAAAGTGACCATATTTGTGACATTTCTTGCATTTGAATGGCAGTTGTTCATAGTCGAATTTCTACTCGTATTCCCAACCATCCATGTAGAGGTTGACAGTCTCAGGAAGCCCCTTTTCCAAGTCCACCTCCACACAGATCCTAGCATAGGATAAAAGAGGGCCTTTCGGTTCAGCTTTGTCGATGTACTTGCTGAGAGAGTTTCCGATTACCTGGAGAGATTCATCATTCCAGCAATGCAGAGAAAGGTGAGGCAAATGAACCCAAACTGGCACAGCAGAGGGCACATATTTTTCTAGGTCAAAGGAGAGGCTCCAACAATTAAGGTACAACCCCCTTGGCCCCATGAATTAAGGCCCACTATGGAAGATGAGATCCCTGTCTTCTTTAAATTCAAAGAGAAAAGTAAAAAAACATTTGCCGCAGAAGCAGTGCTGAATTCCCTAGAGATCAAGGGCATCCAATTTTTTTAATCTAAATGTCCATAGTTTTCAGCGATGGCCATATCCCGGTAAAATGTCCGATCAGGCAACGCTCACTCAAGGAAAGGGCCTTCAACCGTGAAGCAAACGACATGATCTGAATCTTCGGAGCCTCCGAGCATTTAACAAACCCATCACTGGAGGAAGGTGCAGAAGGGGGGTGAGGAGGAGAAGAGGCCACCAAGGCCCGAAAGTCCACGTCAAGGAGCCTTCTGCGGTCCTCCGGGATGGGATCCGAGGGAGGATCCATCCCACAGCCGCAGGGCAACAGGGAACCCTAGCATGAGCCGACGCGAACCGCATGAGGTTTCAACAGCGCGGGCAGGGTTTCACCAATTCAACGGTGCAATTTTTGTTATTTCTTTAGTTCCACATATGTTTGTCTTTTTATTAACATATATATTTTTAATTAATAAAATATATATGAATATAAGTTGCTTTAATATACTTTTTTTTCTTTTTTCTTTTGGCTTAACACTAATATATATAAACTTTTTATAGCAATCCCCTTTGGAGAGGAAACACTGGGGGAACCTACAACCTATGTGTTAATGGGGTGATATGAGACTTGTGGGGACCTGTGACCTGGTGGGTATGGAACCGGTTAGTACTCGGTGCTTATTCAATGTTTTTTTTTTTTGATTGGCGAACATTTGAGATTTAATGGATCGAGATCTTGGTGAAACCTGATAGCTTGGGCATATATGGGTTGACCTATGATTTGTGGGACTAGGTGACAATGATGGGTTCAATGGCCTTGGTGAGACTCTGTCTCTCTGAAATAACTGGGGTTTAAAAATACCATATATACTCGAGTGGCTACATTATCTTTCCGGGGGATGGAATCTTGTCAGGATCATGTGCTAGGGGCATCAAACGAGGGTAGCAGACAAAACTCGGAGGAATGGTGGGCAGGTGTCGGTGCTATCTAGTCGGATGCGGATTATTGGCACATGTGGAAGGCGCGTTCCCTACTTGTTGGTCAAGACCCGGGGAATGGGATAAATAGCTCTCCTAGAACAGTTGAGGGGGTGAATCTGTCATTATCTCATGAAGCTATTGAGACTAGGTCCTCTACCGAGGGATCAACTATCCCTGTAAACATTTATGAGCCAGCCATTGGTGCCAGACCAAACATTGCTCCTGGTCTCAAGCCTCGTGGGGGGGTTAGCAGCCGAAAAAACTACAAGTTGAAGTCCCGGGGTCGGGGATCTGAGCTATTGATGGATCAACTATCTGGTTTGGAGGGTATCGCTGACCTCTCCATTAAATCCCTGGTGGGAAAGTTCACTTACGGGGTCATGCATCCAAAGGATATCGACTCATGGGTTTCATCAAACTTGGAAAAATTGATTGGCTACCGACCAGAGATCTACATAATGAGTAAGGGTTGGTTTTTGTTTTATTTCAGGATGGAATGTCATGCAGATCTCATTTTGGGGAAGACATGGATTAAGGGGAATGGCAACCTCATGCTGAAAATATGGCATATGGGTTTCGACCCTGTCACTGAGAGGGTGCGTTATTGACATCTGTGGGTTCTTCTCCCCGATTTCCCATTGGCAATGTGGCACAGGGAGGGTTTCTTGGCTGTGGAAAACCATCTGGGCCGATTTCTCCACCTCTCGGATGGTACCCTAAATGGTATGGACCGTCAGGTGGCTCGGGTTCTTGTTGAGATTGACATGTCTCTTGGACTTTTTGAATCGATGGATATTGTCTAGAGGGATAAGTGGTATTGTCAGCTCCTGGACTATTGGGGTGTTCCTTTTAGATGCTCAAAGTGCAAGGCTGTGGGGCATCTGTGGCAGGAATACCTTGATTCTATCTCAGGATCTGATATGGACTCGGCTTATGATGCTCGGGCATGGACCTCGGAAAGCAACTCTACATCGGATGGTGATGTCGAGGATGATAATCGAGCCATCCAATCTTCCAGTCATGCACAAGATGCTATGGATCATCCTTCTCTTATTATTAGTAAGTGGAAAAACGTGATCCCTCCTTTTCTACTTCGTTAACAAATGAAGATATAGCTCTGCTCTCTAGTTTGGATGGAAAGGGGGATCGTATTGGTGAAGGTATCATTGGTGGCACCCTGACATTCTACTTGGGTATCCCCACATCCATGGACAATATCCCCACTATGCAACTGATTAATAATACTTCCCCTCCACCTATGACTAATGTTATTGGGGGGGATAGGGTTGCTGTTCCTTCTAATCGAGTTATGGACACACTGGCTTTGGATGATTGTTTAGTAGATTCATCCTCTGTTCCTTGGTCGGGGTCCCCTCCACTCTCATCACCTCCTATTATACCTTGCCCTTTACCGGCTCATGAATCTGCTATTCGGCCAGATCACACTCACATTGGGGCTAGTATTTTGGAAGATCTTAATATGCAAATGGTTGGGGCTCCATCCTATACTGAAATTGTCAAAAACAAAGCCCCTCTTACAACCTTTATTGCAAATGTCCCTTCGGAGGTGGACAAGATGGTTGCTCCACCTCCATCGGTTGGGATATCAGACCTTGCATTATCTATAAAGGGCGTCAGGCAGGGGGGTATTACTCAATTCTTGCCAATCCAGACTCGGAGTGCTAGAAAAGTAAAATCTAATATGGTGATCTCCTCTCCTATTGATTCATCACTGGTATCTTCAAATTCCAATAGTTCACTGGTTACTAAACGAGCTCTTAGAGACATGAAGGCCCTCGCCCGGGTCAAAAGATGATCCTTTTCTCACTAAACATAAGAGGGATTGGGGGCCCTTAGAAAAGATTGGCTCTCAAAGGAATACTTGACTCTATAAAACTTGATATGATCTTTCTCCAAGAGACCATGGTGTCGGCAGAGAAGGCACGTATGTTTTTTAATAAAATTAGGAAGGATTGTGTTATATTCTCGATGGATGCTGCTGGGTTGCCTAGCGGGCTACTGGCTGCTTGGGAACCAAAAATATTTAAATTGTATGCCTTTACTACGGATCTAGGTATTCTTCTGGAGGGGTACATCTGTGGCTGCTCTGATGTGGTAAACTTTATCAATATTTATACTCCATATGTCAATCTACTATTATTCTGGAACTCTGCAAAAGCTGGGGGTCTCTTGAATAGTGAAAACCTTATTTTGGTGGGTGACTTTAATATTACACTCTCATCAGCTGAGACCTGGGGTGTGAGTTCTAGAGTTGATCCACTTAGCACACATTTTTCTGATTTCTTTGCTGAGCTGGGATTGATTGATATTCTGTTGATTCCTTTGGGTCCAACATGGAGCAATGGCCGTAAAGATGATGGGAAAATTTCTAAATGTCTGGATAGGTATTTGATGGTTGACAGTCTGACTCAGCGTTGGAAAAAATATAGATCTTGGATGGTCTTGTCTACACTATCTGATCATCTACCTATTTTGTTAGAGGTGGATGTTGGGGTGTCAAAAACGCCTTACCCGTTCAAATTCAATCATAGTCTCTTACAGACAGATGATTTCTGCAGGTTGGTACGCACGGAATGGAATAATGTTGGGTTTGTAGGGTTTGCTTTGGCCAGTCAACAATTAATTTGGAAGCTAAGCCACTTAAAGAGGGTGGTCAAAGATTGGGGGCGAGCTCACAAAAAGAAGGATCGTCTAGCTACTATGGATATTGAGACACAAATCAATTCTCTAAATGATGCATATAAGAGTAGGCCGATTCCAGATGTGGCGCGGCTATCACTGCTGGAGCTGGAAATTCGTCTCTCAATTTTGCAGAACCAAGCTGAAGCGTCCGGGCGGTTGAAAAGCAGGGCACTCTGGGTTTCCTTGGGAGACAAAATTACAAAGTTTTTTCAGCATTTTGCAAACAATTGTCGTGTTAATAACTCAATCTAGAAATTGATGGGTCGGGATGGGGTTCCTATTTCTGATCCTGAGGATTTGAACATGGAAGCCATAAACCATTTCAAAGATTATTCCATGGATCCGGGACACACTATTATTGTTGAACAAATTGGGACCATCAAAGAATATCCATAGATTTTCTTTGATCAGGAAGGTAATGAAATCATGCTCCCTGTTTCATTAAATGAAATTCATGATGTATTAAAAGGTTTTGCTAAATATAAAAGTCTAGGTCCAGATGGCTGTACTGCAGAACTTTTCCTGAAGTTTTTCGACATAATGGGCTCTGGTATTCTCGAGATGGTGGAGGGGGCCCTTAATGCTACTTTTGTGACTCTCATTCCAAAGGTATCAAACCCATTGACTTTCCTAGACTTTAGGCCTATATCATTATGTAATCTGGTATATAAGATCATTTCAAAAATTATCGCCAATAAGATCAAACCTGTACTGTCTCGAGGTCTCACGCTGGAGTAATATGGTTTTCTGGACGATAGGCAGATATTGGATGCGATTGGGGTGGCTCAGGAAGCAATGCAGAGTATCAAATATAAAAAGTTACAGGGTTTAATTCTGCAACTTGATCTTACACGGGCATATGATAATGTTAATTGGTCTTTTCTTAGACTTGCTTTGGTCCAGATTGGCATTCCATGGGGAGCTATCAAATGGATTTTTGCTTGTATCACGTCGTTCAGCTACTCCATTCTGATAAATGGATGTACTACTGAATTTTTTCCTTGCTCGAGGGGCCTATGCCAGGGATGTCCACTCTCCCCTCTGCTCTTTCTGATTGTGATTGATGGGCTCAGTCGAATGATCCATAAAGAAAATGATGAGTCGTTGTTCTCCGGTATCCAGATATCTTCTCACATCTCCATTACACATCAATTTTTTGTTGATGACGTAATGCTTTTCGGTCTTGCAGACGTTTTGGAATGGGGACATATGTGGAGCATCTTACAATGTTTTTTTAAATCCTCTAGTATGTTGATCAATGATAAGAAATCCAAATTACTAAAGAATAACCTGGAGGGTAGGGCACTTCTTGATATCACTTCTATTCTTCCTTTCACTGTGGGTGATCTCAATGATGGTACATTCTACCTGGGTTATTTCCTCAAGCCCAATGGATATCATATGTCGGACTAGTGATGGATCCTTAATAAAATTGAAACTCGCATTATTCATTGGCAATGGCGATGGCTCTCGAGAGGTGGCCGTCTGGTTCTTGCAAAGTCTGTCTTGCAGAATTGTCACCTACCCAAATTCTGAGAATATTATTTTATTTGCAAAATACTTTATGTTAAATTTTAATTACAAAGTTTTGTAAGTATGACCAAGTTTGGTCAAGGATGATTGTAATTACTTATTATTATTATTTAATAAATTAAAATAGGAGACAAACACCCAAGGGAATTGTTTAATGAGTGTTCACTGACCCACTAGGAGGAATGGAAACTGTTAGAAGGTATGGGACAGATGGCAGCATTTGCACTCCACCACTAGCTGTTGGTTATGGAACAACTACCCCTAAATTTGTGGCATTATCCCCCAGGTGGGTGGAAGAGAGCAGGCAGCTCATTAATGACCAGTTAACCACTAAAAGGCCTAGGTAGCCTAGATAAGGCAATTCGAATTCGGAAGGCAGCCTCTTACAATATTTTTTGCAGAAATATTCCTCAAGTGCATCAGGTGATCACTGAGAGATTCGAATAGGGAGGCTATGTGACAGTGCAACTGTGAGTCTGCAAATTATACTGAGAAGGCAAACCAGAGGTGTTGATGCAGGTCTCTTTGACTGCTGAGTTTTGATGATTCGACAATCTACATTCTATTGCAAGTTGATGTACTAAGGCTTCTACAGAATCTTCCTCCTACTGGTTCAGTGAATAGGCTCAAGGGTCCTAAGGCAAGTAACTTGGCTGTCTTTGGGAATAGGTTGGGTGGAACAGGTTCCTTGGGTTGTTTGTTTCTCCTACAGTCAACCCGGTTTTCTTGTTCTTACTTTTGTTACAGTTAAATGTTTCTGCATAATAGAATTATTAATTATAGTCATATAGAAGAAACTATTTTATTTTCTAATCTAAGTATGATTCTGAATGAAAGAGCTTTATGAAATGATTGAATCGATAACCATCTCTATATTTTTCCCCATGCTGTTATCTGCATCGTACTCCAATATAGAGAAGTAAATTAAGAAAGATGAGTGATAGGCAGAATGCCATTGATTGGAAAGATGAATACAGTAGTGTTCTTGTTAAAATTCTGCCATATATTTAAACACAGTAAACACTACAGTATAGTATAAACAGTTGCATAGAATTCATCTAATTCTTGAATAAAAGAAAAAAAACACATTTTGTTTCTGCACAGTTCTATATATTTCTTTTTAACTCTATCTAGTACAGATAGTAATCACATGCATTTCAATATTATACATTTCATGTTTTTCAAAGCAATTATTAAGAATTATAGCAGCTTCAAAATTAATCTCTGTACAGGGTTGATTATAAATATACACATATTATTTCTTCACTAACTATCACTTCTGATTTCATTTATTAAATATTTGCACAGTAGTATCAAAACCCTAAGTTATCACAAACCCTAGAATCTGAGTGTTTATTTAGTACATAGTTTATAAATTTCTTATCAAGTCATTTCATGGTCAACATTAGACAATAATTTCTAAGGTTATAACAATTATGTTTTTCCAAACCCTAACAAACATTTTGTATACCCATACTATCTTCTAAACATTTCGAGACTACTACAAGACATTAAGCATCACTTAGTAGAAAGCACGATTCGGTATCAATGTCTAACGATAGCTCACAACCCTAGCATGAACACATACACAACATTGAAACCTTTTGATACATAGGTTAAATCTCGAGTACAAAAGCTCAGTACAAGCCAGATAGCAAACGAAAGCTACAAGTATGTTTTCATTCGTGAAACTAATTTGAACACTATGGCATAGCCTTTCCAAAAACACTTAACAACCGAACTATCTCATCACAATTCCAAAAAAAAAAACATAATTATCAACAACGATAACGAAGTACAGGAATCGACTATCTACAGTTATGCAAACCATAACTCTCGGCCAAAAAACAACTATCGTTGTTCGGCATCACACAACAGTATACAATTATTTTTCTCAACCATTAATTTAAAACAAGTCTTTTCATTTCAAATGAGTTCAAGGCTCCACAAAACTATACAGGGTTTAAACCCTTAACAAATAGTAGTACAAACGCAAAATCGAGTTTCTTTCCAAACGACGCAGCTAGGCATGACAGAGCTATTTAGAATTGTAAACAATTAAGGAATTATCCTCTTTACAGCATGGAGAAAAATAAACAATTGACACTCGGCCATCACCCAATTCATGTTGAGTATTTCCAAGGTTTGGCATATAGTAATCACCAACAAAACCATACCAAAGGCACCTACAAGGTTTCGAGAACCACCGGAGCTTACTAGGAAGCAATAGCAGCATTTCCATTCTGCAATCTTTGCACAGGAATCATCCTACGAAGTGGGTACTTGCAAAGTTTACAGTTCGCAGAGGTTAAAACAAGAAAATGCAAGAATAAAAGCAAGCAACATAGTATTCTTTCATTATCGTGAGCACTTACCATTAGAAACAAAGCCTTGAACTTTGGCACACCACACCAGTAAAAACGAAGAAGCTTGTTGGCATTTGACAACAACCACGAGCTAAACATAGGAGACCATTTCATCAATTGGAGGATCGAACCCCAGTTCAAACTATGAAATCAACAACTAACAGAAAAACCACACACAACTTCCATGCTGTATCGTAGTGCTATGGCACAAGATTGTGAGCCTACAACTATTAAAATTATCCCTCACAGGTCCAAGGTTCGAAACTGAGGAAGGAGTCCTCTCCACAAACACTAAACCCTACATCACAGCAAATGGTCGGCTCTGTGACCTTACCATTAAAACGCAACAATGAATTCCAGAAAACCAACTTTCACTATTTACCAATGCGAGAATAGGGTTTTGCTCTCAGCCCTCGATCTTACAGAGATCAACGGTGGTGTAGATACCAATCGGGCACGTTGATATTCGAGGAAACCTAACATTAATTACCCATTGATTATTTCATCTACCAATCGCCAAGTAAGCAGAACGAGAGCTAGTGCATGGCACAGCTCATCCCTTCCAGTGCTCATTGCAAACTCTGTCATGTGGAAACCATCCAACTAGGCTTCCACTTCACCTACAAGTTGAATGACGTTAATACCAGGCCTGTTAATGCCAACTTGGAAAGCATGCATAGTACACACTTTAATATCCTGTCATCATCGAATTAATTCCATGCTAGATTCGTAGATCATATCATTTATTTAGATCCTAAATTTTATTGGGTAGGCATCATGATAATAACACATGCTATTGTAAAGTGTAAAATGCATAGTTATTATCGAGTCATTATATTTCATTTTCATATTATTTGCATAGCCACTATAGAATGTTATATATCATTTCTAAAATATATGCATAGCCATGTAGGTAGGGTTAAGTTGTAATGTTAATGCTAATTCATAGCATGAATACCATACTTACAATAAAAATTCATGTACTAAGCCATATATGGTAATGTTATTTAAACGATAAATGCGAGACTTAGGATAGTCTAAAGCTCTATTGATGTGAAATTATAATGACAGTTCTTTTGATTTAACATAGATACTAATCCCACGAGCTTGCTAATAGAGTTACTTTTGGACATTGATATTCACATTTGACGATAATGACAAAGGTCAATTTAAGATGATTCTTCATAGATAATGATTGTAGCAATATAACAAAACACTTGGACGACGTGAAATTATAACACTGAAGAGTTTTGTAAGTCAGCACATAAACTAGATTTAAAACCAAGTATCCATACCTCTAGTAACTTGTCTCGTAAGGAAGTACTTAGCATTTTAATATTACATTGACGATGAATTGAAAGACACATGCACTCTTAACACATGTTGTCGTAGAAATTCTTACCTATTGTCTACACATGGAAACAGGATTCAAATGCCTTAGCTAAACGTAACTAAGTAAACTCAAGGGTACCTCGTAGGACCCCTTCGTCATACAAACAAACTGTCAGCACATCAGCAAGAACATCATGTGGATACAAACCTTTGAATAGCATGTAATCGCATATAGAAGTTATGCAGATCTATAAATTGTATTCTAGTGCATAATCATATAAAGATCTTTTGTTAAGAAGATTAACATCCGTTTAATTCTGAAATAGAAAATAAGTTACATCATATCTTATTTGAGAATTATGATGTGTCGTCGTTATTAATGATCCTAGTTAAGAAATTTAATTATTTTATATGTTCCGCATTAACAACTTCGATAATTATTGCTATTTTAAATTTTGGTATTTTTTGGGATGTTACATGTGGTATCAGAGCTCACGTTCGAACTCTAGGCCTGAAAAGGTCCAAGAACACGCAGCATAAAATTTATTTATAGCAGAAATCTTACTAATTAAAATTTAAACTATTTGTGTTATACAGAAATTATTTTAAGTTACAGGTATGGAAGGATCAGCTGAACATTTAGAAGACAGATTTCGACCCAGCAGTCATAGCACGGGACAACATTATGAAGAAAAAATCCATGGCGAATTAAATGACAATTCGTCAGAATTGTTACGTGCATTTCAAGAGTTAAAAGCAGAAATCAGATCTGTAAAACAAGACAATGAGAAAATTCTGAAAGCATAAGAGGAACTTAATCAAGTACTGTTCGAACAATGCCCAACTGATGAACATGATAGAGAAATTGAAAATACTTCCAAGATTGAAGATTTACCTCATCAAGACAGGGGTAAGAAAATGAAAATTGATGATGCAAACAACATTTCAACATCATCAAAAGCTACCCATGAAAAACGGAAAAAGAAATGAAACTATTCAAGTGATAGCAACAAAGGACTACAAACCCAAAAGAAAAAGTCACAAACATTATGAACAGATTTCTGGGGAGTTCAAGAAAATCAAACCCCCAACCTTCAATGGTGAAACTGAAAAAGGCAAGATAGCAGAAGCATGGCTGTCTGGCATGAAGAAGTACTTCCAAATTTATGATTATCCAGAATCATTGAAGGCAAAGATGGCAATATACAACTTGATTGGGAAGGAAGATATTTGGTGGCAGGACATCAAAAGAGTGAAGGGCATCAAAGACAAGGATGTAAATTGGAGCACTTTTAAAAGATACTTCAAGAAGAAGTTCTTATCTAAACAATACTATGAAGAAAAATCAAAGGAGTTCTATGATTTAAAACTGGGAAGTATGAACATGAAAGAAATGAACAGTAAATTTCTAAATTTACTGAGTTATGTGCCATACCTCGTAGAAGAAAAACCAAAGATTTAAAGATACCTGAGTTGTCTACCTTTCAACATCAAGGACAGAATCGAATATGACAATCCAAAGACCTTAGAAGAGGCCACGAGGAAAACAACTTTCTGTTATGACACTAATCGGAAAAGAGAAGGGATATCAAACTGGAAAAGTCATAAACCCAACAATTTTGAGCTGAAAAAGAAAAATTTCAGGTTTAGTGGAAATTTTGGTTTCCAAAAGAAAAATTTTAGAATCGAATTTTCAAGGAAACAATCCCAGAAACAGTCAACAGCAGAATTTTATAGCTCCTAGAAACACTCCCAATACTACCAAAACTAATGATCAAAAGGCACCTATCAAATGTTTTGAATGTCAAGGTCCTCATTATGCATCAGAATGCTCCAAAAGGAAGCGGACAGCTAACAACATTCATTCCATACAAACTGAACCTAATGTTGAGACTTGGCAAGAGAGATGCCCAGAATTAATGCAGCACTAAACAACAGGCAAGCAGATCATCAAGTCTCTATGGTAGAGATTGAAGGTATGCTACAAAACCATCCTGTTACTATTTTGATTGATCCAGGTGCTCGCTTAAGTTATATATCACCAGATATTGTAGAAAGTTTTAAATTGAAAATAGAAAAATTCAGTAAATCCTAGTTAGTTAGACTAGCAATAGGAACAAAAAGGAAAGTATCTGATTTTATTGGAAGTTGTGCTTTATCTATGAATCAGTTAAAGACACAAACCAAGTTGAATGTTTTACCTTTAAAATCCTATGATATCATAATTGGAATGGATTGGTTAGAAGCCCATCATGTCATTCTGAATTGTTATGAGAAAAGTCTTACATGTCTAAATGATGAAGGAGAGACTGTAGAAGTAAAAGGTATTCCAAGAAAGACATCCCTTAGGCAAATTTTAGCCATGCAAGTAAAGAGAGTAGTTAGAAAAGGATGTCAAATGTTTGCAGTGAATGTAGTGAATGATGAGTTGATTACTAAAGATGGCAAACTAAAACTAGAAGATATACCTGTCCTAAAAGATTTCAAAGATGTTTTTCCTGAGGAGATTCCAGGATTACCCCTAAGAGAGATTTAGGCTTTACCATCGAGTTAATACTAGGGGCAGTACCGAATTATAAAGCTCCATATAGGATGAATATATTGGAATTAAATGAGTTGAAATCACAGTTGAAGGAACTGATTGATAAAAACTATATAAGACCCAGTGTGTCTCCTTGGGGAGCACCTGTTATATTTGTTAAGAAGAAAGATGGTACCCTAAGACTGTGCATAGATTATCGCCAGCTGAATAAGATGACAATCAAGAATCAATATCCGTTGCCCCGCATAGATGATCTATTTGATCAGCTGCGTGGAGCAACGATATTTTCAAAGATTTATTTAAGGTCAGGATATCGTCAAGTTTGTGTTAAGGATGAGGATATTTTTAAAACAACCTTTAAAAATTGATATGGACATTATGAGTTCGTAGTCATGCCATTTGGATTGACTAATGCTCTAGCTGTATTTATGTGTTTAATGAACAATATTCTGCACAAATATTTGGATAAGTTTGCTATTGTGTTCATAGACGACATTTTAGTGTATTCAAAAAGAAAAGAAGAGCATGACGAACATCTACGTATTATCTTACAAGTTCTGAGAGATCATCAACTATACGCTAAGTTTAGTAAGTGTGACTTTCACAAGGATAAAATTCAATATTTAGGACACATAATTTTCAAGGAAGGAATCTCGGTTGACCCCGACAAGATAAAAGCCATTAATGATTGGCCGGTTCCTAAGGATGTGTCGGATGTACAATCATTTATGGGTATTACTGGATACTATAGAAAATTTATAGAGGATTTTTCAAAGATTGCAAACCACATAACCTCCTTACAGAAGAAAGGGAAGAAATTTGTGTGGGATCAGAAATGTTCAGACAGTTTTAAGAAGCTAAAGGAATTACTAACTACAGCACCTATTCTAAGGATAGCAGATCCTAATAAGGATTTTATAGTATGTACCGATGCATGTAATGACGGACTCGGTGGAGTCCTAACACAAGAGGGACATGCTGTTGCATACGAGTCTAGAAAGATGAAAATACATGAGAAGAACTACTCTACTTATGATTTGGAGTTATTAGCAGTAATTCACGCTTTAAAAATGTGGCATCACCACCTTATTGGCAGAAAATTTACCTTGTTGACAGATAACATGAGTCTGAAATATTTATTAGATCAGACAAATTTGAATGCTAGACAAGCTAGATGGTTAACTTTTCTAAGTGAATATGATTTTGAAATTCAGCTTATTAAAGGGAAAGAGAAGAAGGTTGTTGATGCATTAAGTTGTAAAGCAAAATTGAATTTTTTTCCAGCCATCAGTACATACTCAACAGATTTAGAGAATCAGATCCATGAAGGAAGTGAAATGGATGAAGAATACTGAAAATTACAAGAAAAGACAGTAAATAACAATTCTGAAAATTCTATGGCAGATTACAATTTAAAGGAAAATGGACTGTTATTATACAAAAACAGATTTATGTGCCCAACATACCAGAAGTAAAAATTCTGATTTTAAATGAGATGCACAAAAGCCATTACTCTGGTCATCCAGGTTATCAGAAAACCATCACTATGCTACGGAAAGAGTACTATTGGCCCAGAATGAAGGATGAAGTAGCAGAGTACATAGCTAAGTGTTTGGACTGTCAAAAAGTAAAGGTTGAACATCAACATCCGGCTGGACTGTTGCAGCCATTACCTATACCTAGCTGGAAATGGGAAGTGATAAGCATATAATTTATTATCGGTCTACCCAAAAATCAGAAACAAAATGACTCTATCATGGTGGTAGTGGATAAACTCAGCACGGCAGCACACTTTATACCTGTAAAAACTACTCATAAAGCTCCAGACACTGCAGAAATCTTCATGAAACAGATTTTTCGATTACATGGGATACCAAAAGTGGTAATTTTAGACCGTGATTCCAAGTTTACTGGAAACTTCTGGACGTCTTTATTTAAAGGGTTGAATACAACCTTAAATTTCAGTACAGCATTTCATCCAAAAACGGATGGACAGACAGAAAGAGTGAATCAGGTATTGGAAGACTTGCTGAGGATGTATGTTAAGGATCAGCCTGGTAAGTGGGAAGACTACTTGCATTTAGCAGAATTTGCATATAATAACCATTATCACGCATCATCCAGGCTTAGCCCTTTTGAAATTCTTTATGGTAGGAAATGTGACACACCTGTTTCTTGGAATGATCCAGTAAATAGAGTTATTTTAGGACCTGAATTGTTGCAGGAATTAGAACTAATTGTGAAACAGGTACAAAGAAATCTTAAAGCTTCCCAAGATAGGCAAAAGAGTCAAGCAGATTTTAGAAGGACTCATAAAGAGTTCCAGGTTGGTGAACATGTTTTTCTCAAGGTAAGACCTAAAAAGAGTTCATTGAAATTGGGAAGCTGTGCCAAGTTGGCACCCAGGTATTGCGGTCCTTTCGAAATATTGTCAAGGGTTGGACCAGTGGCATACTAACTGGATTTGTCACCAAATTTAAAGATACATAATGTTTTTCATATATCATTTTTAAAGAAGTATGTACACGATGCTACTCATGTGGTAAACTGGAATGATGTACAAGTGGGACAAGATGGCAATTTTCAGGTGGAACCGGACTGTATCCTCGAAAGGAGGGAAACTCTACTCCGGAATCGCACCATTGGGCAGGTAAAGGTGCAATGGAAGCATCTTAGCCCAGAAGAGGCAACCTGGGAGTTGGAGAGTAGTATGCGGGCAGCATAACCAACTCTGTTTTAGGAACACTCAGAGAGTGATTAAACAACATCGAGGACGATGTTGAGACTTAAGGGGGGGTGTATGTCACCTACCCAAATTCTGAGAATATTATTTTATTTGCAAAATACTTTATGTTAAATTTTAATTACAAAGTTTTGTAATTATGACCAAGTTTGGTCAATGATGATTGTAATTACTGATTATTATTATTTAATAAATTAAAATAGGAGAACAACACCCAAGGGAACTGTTAAATGAGTGTTCACTGACCCACTAGGAGGAATGAAAGTTGTTAGAAGGTATGGGACAGATGGCAGCATTTACACTCCACCACTAGCTGTTGGTTATGGGACAACTACCCCTAAATTTGTGGCATTATCCCCTAGGTGGGTGGAAGAGATCAGGCAACTCATTAATGACCAGTTAACCACTAAAGGCCTGGGCATCCTAGATAAGGCAATTCGAATTGGGCAAGCGGCCTCTTACAATATTTTCTGTAGAAATATTCCTCAACTGCATCAGGTGATCACTGAGAGATTCGAATAGGGAGGCTATGTGAGAGTGCAACTATGAGTCTGCTAATTATACTGAGAAGGCAAACTAGAGGTGCTAGTGTAGGTCTCTTTTACTGCTGAGTCCTGATGACTGGACAATCTACATTCTATTGCAAGTTGATGTACTAAGGTTTCTACAGAATCTTCCTCCTGGTGGTTCATTGAATAGGCTCGGGGGTCCTAAGGCAAGTAAATTGGTTGTCTTCTGGAATAGGTTGGGTGGAACAAGTTCCTTGGGCTGTTTGTTTATCCTACAGTCAACCAGGTTTTACTGTTCTTACTTTTGTTACAGTTAAATGTTTCTGCATATCTCTATATTTTTTCCCATGTTGTTATTTGCATCGTACTCCAGTATAGAGAAGTAAATTAAGAAAGATGAGTGATAGGCAGAATGTCATTGATTGGAAAGATGAATACAGTAGTGTTCTTGTTAAAATTCTGCCATATATTTAAACACAGTAAACACTACAGTATAGTATAAACAGTTGCATAGAATTCATCTAATTCTTGAATAAAAGAAGAAAAAAAACACATTTTGTTTCTGCACAGTTCTATATATTTCTTTTTAACTCTATCTAGTTCAGATAGTAATCACATGCATTTCAATATTATACATTTCATGTTTTTCAAAGCTATTACGTTTTAAGAATTATAGCAGCTGCAAAATTAATCTCTGTACAGGTTTGATTATAAATATACACATATTATTTCTTCACTAACTATCACTTCTAATTTCATTTATTAAATATCTGCACAGTAGTATCAAAACCCTAAGTTATCACAAACCCTAGAATCTGAGTGTTTATTTAGTACACAGTTTATAAATTTCTTATCAAGTCATTTCATGGTCAACATAAGACAATAATTTCTGAGGTTATAACAATTATGTTTTTCCAAACCCTAACAAACATTTTGTATACCCATACTATCTTTTAAACATTTCGAGACTACTACAAGACATTAAGTATCACTTAGCAGAAAGGACGATTCGGTATCAATGTCTAACGATAGCTCACAACCCTAGCATGAACACATGCACAACATCGAAACCTTTTAATACACAAGTTAAATCTCGAGTACAAAAGCTCAGTACAAGCCAGATAGCAAACGAAAGCTACAAGTAGGTTTTCATTCATGAAACTAATTTGAACACTATGGCATAGCCTTTCCAAAAACCCTTAACAACCGAACTATCTCATCACGATTCCAAAAAAAAAAACGTAATTATCAACAATGATAATGAAGTACAGGAATCAACTATCTACAGTTATGCAAACCATAACTCTCCGCCAAAAAACAACTATCGT
The DNA here is from genome assembly GCA_027924585.1 of Larix kaempferi. Classification (NCBI taxonomy): domain Eukaryota; kingdom Viridiplantae; phylum Streptophyta; class Pinopsida; order Pinales; family Pinaceae; genus Larix; species Larix kaempferi. The sequence goes on along the minus strand of BSBM01000397.1, from coordinate 10,123,694 downwards.
TGTTCGGCATCACACAACAGTATACAATTATTTTTCTCAACCATTAATTTTAAACAAGTCTTTTCATTTCAAATGAGTTCAAGGCTTCACAAAACTTCACAGGGTTTAAACCCTTATCAAATAATAGTACAAACACAAAATCGAGTTTCTTTCCAAATGACGCAGCTAGGCATCACAAAGCTGTTTAGCATTGTAAGCAATTGAGGAATTATCCTCTTTACAGCATCGAGCAAAACAAACACTTGACACTCGGCCATCACCCGATTCATGTCGAGTATCTCCAAGGTTCGGCATACAGTAATCACCAACAAAACCATACCAAAGGCACCTACGAGGTTTCGAGAACCACTGGAGCTTACCAGGAAGCAATAGCGGCATTTCCATTCTCCAATCTTTGCAGAGGAATCGTCCTACGAAGTGGGTACCTGCAAAGTTTATAGTTCGCAGAGGTTAAAACAAGAAAATGCAAGAATAAAAGCAAGCAACACAGTATTATTTCATTATCATGAGCACTTACCATTAGAAATGAAGCCCTGAACTTTGGCACACCACACTAGTAAAAACGACGAAGCCTGTTGGCATTTGACAGCAATCACGAGCTAAACACAGGAGACCATTTCATCAACTGGAGGATCGAACCCCAGTTCGAACTATGAAATCAACAACTAACAGAAAAACCACACACAACTTCCATGTTGTATCATAGTGCTATGGCACAAGATTGTGAGCCTGCAACTATTAAAATTATCCCTCACGGGTCCAAGGTTCAAAACCGACGAAGGAGTCCTCCTCTCCACAAACACCAAACCCTACATCACAACAAACGGTCAACTCTGCAACCTTACCATTAAAACGCAACAATGAATGCCAAAAAACCAACTTTCACTATTTACCAATGCGAGAATAGTGTTTTGCTCTTAGCCCTCGATCTTACAGAGATCAACGGTGGTGTAGATACCAATCGGGCACGTTGATATTCGAGCAAACCTAACATTAATTACCCATTGATTATTTCATATACCAATCACCAAGTAAGCAGACTGAGAGCTAGTGCATGGCACAGCTCAGCCCTTCCAGTGCTCATTGCAAACTCTGTCACATGGAAACCATCCAACTAGGCTTCCACTTCACCTACAAGTTGAACGACGTTAATACTAGGCCTGTCACTGCCAGCTTGGAAAGCATGCATAGTACACACTTTAGTATCCTGTCAACATCGAATTAATTCCATGTTAGATTCGTAGATCATATCATTTATTTAGATCCTAAATTTTATTGGGTAGGCATCGTAATAATAACACATGCTATTGTAAAGTGTAAAATGCATAGTTATTATCGAGTCATTATATTTCATTTTCATATTATTTGCATAGCCATTATAGAATGTTATATATCATTTCTATAATATATGCATAGCCATGTAGGTAGGGTTAAGTTGTAATGTTAATGCTAATTCATAGCATGAATACCATACTTACAATAAAAATTCATGTACTAAGCCATATATGGTAATGTTATTTAAACGATAAATGCAAGACTTAGGATAGTCTAAAGCTCTATTGATGCGAAATTATAATGATAGTTCTTTTGATTTAACATAGATACTAATCCCACAATCTTGCTAATAGAGTTACTTTTGGACGTTGATATTCACATTTGATGATAATGACAAAGGTCAATTTAAGATGATTCTTCATAGATAATGATTGTAGCATTATAACAAACACTTGGACGACGTGAAATTATAACACTGAAGAGTTTTGTAAGTCAAGACATAAACTAGATTTAGAACCAAGTATCCATACCTCCAGTAACTTGTCTCGCAAGGAAGTACTTAGCATTTTAATATTACATTGACGATGAATTGAAAGACACATGCACTCTTAACACATGTTGTTGTAGAAATTCTTACCCGTTGTCTGCACATGGAAACAGGATTCAAATGCCTTAGCTAAACGTAGCTAAGTAAACTCCAGGGTACCTCGTAGGACCCCTTTGTCATCATACAAACAAACTGTCAGCACATCAGCAAGAACATCATGTGGATACAAACCTTTGAATAGCATGTAATCGCATATAGAAGTTATGCAAATCTATAAATTGTATTCTAGTGCATAATCATAAAAAGATCTTTCGTTAAGAAGATTAGCATCCGTTTAATTCTGAAATAGCAAATAAGTTACATCATATTTTATTTGAGAATTATGACGTGTCGTCGTTATTAATTATCCTAGTTAAGAAATTTTATTATTTTATATGTTCCGCATTAACAACTTCGATAATTATTGCTATTTTAAATTTTTTTAAATTTTGGTATTTTTTGAGATGTTACAAGAATCTAGGAGTTTATTGGTTTTCACTGTGTAAAATACCAAAAACCATTCTATCCAGTATTCGTAAGATGATACATCATTTTATTTGGTCAAGGAATGGTCATCAGAAAATCCACTTAGTTGATTGGGATACACTGTCTCGGCCATTTGCGCAGGGAGGATGGTTTTTTAAAGAACATCTACAAATTCTCGACTGCGTTATTGGCAAAGAGTTTATGGAGGGTTTTATTGGCTTCCATTTTCCAGGGTGATATAATTAAAGACAAATATTTTGCTAAATTATCCTGTGTACAGTGGAGATCTGGTCGCATATCCATGAAGGGTGTATCAAATTTTTGGGCTGGTCTCCTCTCTTTTTTTCGGGTGGTGGTAGAATGGTTGGCCTGGGTTCCTAGTGATGGACATCACATTATCATTGGTGCTGATCCAATTGTGGGTGGGCCAAAAACATTTACTCTGTCACCATTTCTATTACACCATCTCAGGTGCAGGGGTATATATACACTTAATCATATCTTGACAGCAAAGGGACCATCATCTACATTCAACACTTGGCTGAATGCGTCTCAGTTGGGATTGGTTGGTGCCTTAGGGACCGAATGGAATACATATTTATTGGCATTATATCAAGATAATATCCAGATCGGGTTAGGGGATGACCATCTTTTGTGGTCTTGGAATACTGTCGATGGCATGATCACTGCACAACAGGCATATATGGCGATCTGCTCGAAATATTCCCATACTTATCAGTGGTGGGATGTACAGTTATGGCATTGGAATATTCCACCTACAGTGAGGATTTTTGTTTGGTTGTTGTTGGCAGAGCGGATCCTGATATGGCCTAATTTGCAAAGGAGGGGGTTCACCGGTCTTGGTATATGCCTGCTTTGCCTCCATGATGATGAATCTCTAGTCCACTTGTTTATATTCTGCCCATTTACTGTGTCTGTTTGCCGGTATTTGGGGGAATCTTTTGCCCCCATTTCCTTTGATCAACACTCCACTGTTCAGTGTTGGTTCAAAGATATATTCAATTTTGACAAACAGCTGGGGGTGCTGGCATGTCTTTTATGTTGGACAATTTGGAGGACGAGGAACAGTCTTATTTTTTAGAACATTGCTACGGAGGCAAGCAGTGTGGCATGCTAGGTCCGTTCGCTCTCTTCTGAATATGCTTGCACTCAAGGTGGTGCTACTTCCGGTGTGGATCGACTTCCACATCCTCCTCGTCTTTTGCGTTCTGGTAACCGTGCAAATTTTGATGGAGCTACCTCGGCTACATCTGGTAAATGTGGTGTTGGGGCATATATTGAACTCACCAATGGCGATCAAATTAAGCTTTGGTTTCATGGAGGTGATGGAACGAATACGAAAGGGGAACTTTTATCACTATGGCTTGTACTTTTTTTCTCTTCTAAAGCACATATTATCTTGGAACAGGCTGTGGGTGATTTGATGACCATGGTAAATTGGGCTAATGCCCATGCCTCTATAAATGCCCTGGCGCTCTCTTCTTGGTTGGATCAAACTATGTCACTCATTTTCTTATGTCTAGAGACATCCATTATCCATATTTTTCGTGAACACAACACAGTGGCAGATTCACTTTCACGGTGTGGTCTTAGGTCGGCTGCCGACAGGATATTTTATGAGATAATGGAAGGCAACTTTCTCTCTTGGGGATTCTAGAACTTTTTCACTGTCTGATGGTTTTTTTCTTCATTTTGTTGGCGATGGGCCATGTAATTTCTGTTTTTCCATCTTTGTATATTCTTTCTCTTCTTTCTTTCGGACTTTCTATGGCTTGTTCCACCTAGGGGATTGGTAATATCTTGTTTACTATTTTTGGCCCATGGTTGGGGGTGTCCTTCTCTACCCTGTTGGGAGACCTGGTATGGTCTCGGGCTATCTTTTTCGCATGTTGGGATTCGTTGTTATGTTATGTTGCTGGTGAAAGCACCACTATACTTTTTTAATAAATTATGCCATTTTCATTGTGAAAAAAAAAACTCTTTTGGATACACAAACAAAACAATATATGTATATGTTGTCTTTTTATTTTTATTGGCATATGTATTTTTAATTAATACAATATATTTGACTTACTTTTTATCAATATAATTGCACACTATTATTTATACTTATTTTTATTTTTACAAAATATTTTTTTAATATTACATACCTTGAATTTTATAATAATACGCATTTAGTTTAATTGTTTTACAAAATATATATTTTAATATAATATATACTCTAAAATGGTAAGTATAGATACACGTATTTAACACCACTTTAACTGTAAAGCAAGTGGCTAACTGCTTTAAAATAAAGATATGAATTAACTTTTATTAATAGTATTTTTAATAACAAGTAAATAACAAAAATAATATCATATATATTAACAACTTATAAACATATAAATCATATCTTAACTATAAACATAATCTTAAGGCAGGGAGTAGCTATGCTATTTCTCTTATTATTCCTGGGGTATATTACATTCGATAATACATCAAGATTCTCTTTTTTTTCATTTGAAAAAAAGACAACTTTTATTAGTTAAAAAGTTGTATCCAAAGATATTGAATGGCAAGTAACCTATACATACACAACAACAATTTATGGTTTGACTAAAAATATTTTTAATTTAAGCAAAGTTTAACCTTATAAATACAATTTTATATTTTTTTGAAAATATTATAATTGGTTTATATTTTCATTCATTGGTCAAAGATTTAAAAGTCTTATTTTGTAATGATAACTCTTATACAAAATACTAGTACTATATTAAATCACTAGTACTAAGTTAATAAATAAAAAGTAAAACCTTGAAAAATGAAATCAATGTTACCTTACCGCCGTTTCATATGCATTTAATAAATTAAAACGAATATTCTTTTTGGTGTGGGAATATTTCTTTATTTTAATACTCATTGAAGGGAGAAATGCCCCCCTTTAATAAATAAAGTTAGCAAAATTTTTTCGAAGGAAAGTAGTATCTTGCTATTCATAATTGAATCAAAGAAAACTATAATAGTATTTTATTCCAAGGATAAAAACTTTAATTACAATTTGATCAAAAGTTCATAATGTCCTCTAAATCAAGAGATCAAATAAACCCTGTTTCTGTTATACATCATTCATATAGTTCTCTTTTCGAAAATATTTTAGCTAGAAGTTATTGATAAAAACATATAATACCTATTTAAAATCCCACTAGTATCTTCGTATTCTATTCTATTCTCTGCAATAAGAAGGTTATTGTAATAATATATGCTCTATGGATCATGGATATGCATGACAAAATTTTCATGAACTATCCTATAGTGAATAACAATAAAGCACCGGTTACATCATTCATGGAACGTTTTTTTTTGTAAGCTGCAGTAATCTATTAAACATGAAAAGTCAAAAATACATCAGGAAATGATGTTTGAGGTGGCGTGAGAGAGTGAAGCCACCATCCCAGGTACTCAAACAGATCAAAATACATATGTCCAAAATAACAAAATCCCTTCCCTGAAAGGGGAGACCAGGGAATTCCTTTATAGACAAACTACCGGTAGTATCCTATGAAACTAACATCTAACAAACTATATAGCATGTTCAGACAAAAGAACTGAAAAACACAGAGCGGAACTGGAACCTCCTTAGCTGGGTGCCTCTAGTGCATGGTCATCAGAGGGAGTCTCCTCGAGGATTGGGTAGCCATAATAATCTTCGTCATCTGAATGCTTTTCTGACTGCTTGACAGGCAGAAGCATGATTTTTTGCATGAGGGGGCAGTGTGTTCCTAAGTGCCTCTGACGCGCTTTGTTAAGACAGGGCCGGAGGTGGAGGGAATCAGCAAGAAAGGACCAACTGGAGCCTTGTCTTTCTGCAGCATGGTATCCCTGCTAGCTCCTGCAACTGTAGATGTCTCCCCCTGTATGCTTGCTGCAACTCTGAAATGGCTTCCAGCGTGGCAATTTGGGGCGTAGGTCTGCCAGCCGAAGGTGGTTTCCAAAATCGCAATTTTAGCTTCCATTTTGCTCAGGTTGGCCATTAGATCCTAGGTGGAGTCCTTGGCCTTGTCCCAATTGGCCACCATGTCCTCCATAAGGACTCCCAACATCATGTTCTTGACAAGCCAATAAGGATCGATTTGCCCGGCCTGTCACCAAGTGGAGAGATGGTCTGCAATGATGCAGGATTCCCAATTGTCTTTAAGCAAGCGCACAGGGATGGAGACCTCCTCCCCATATCCTTCCTCTATATCCCAATTCTCCCTGGGAGCGTCACGACCACTCCTTCCTCGTCTTGTCATTCCTCGGGGCTGAGGCATTACTGTGAACCCAAAGAACCGAGAGCAGGCAGAGCCCTAGGGGCATACAAAATTCCAGTAACAGGCCGGAGAAATAGAAGAAATCCCAATGAGCAGAAGAAGACTATGGGCAGGAGGAGCCCAATTCCCAGGCCTATCCAAATCAAAATGGTGCAGATGGGTGGGGAGATCATCTCGATATACTAGCAAGGAGGCGGGCATGAATGTCACACGCAGCAAGCACATAGAGATGGTGCATTGCGATCGAGACCAGTCTGGTTGAAAAGACATTCTGGTAGTTAGGGGGACTGAGCTAGAGTTTGATGCTCACTGCTTCTTAAATGCAGCGTACCCCGTCCAGGTGTCGTGGGTGCTCCAACTGTCATGTCACCCTCATCCGGGTTCATTCATGGAATGATGAAAACATACATTTAAGGTTATAAACCATTACATATGAATAATTAGACATATAAATAGAAAATATAATATAAGTTATATTAGAATTTGTATTTGTTAATTCAAAAAATATATTATAGATGTTGATTTGCTAAACAAAGTGGAAACTAGTGGAAACTAGATATAGAACAAAAGATTGCCATTCTTAATTACGAGAGCATAATATGCTCAAACTTCTCATTTTCAAAATAAAAGTAACTATGATTGGAAATATCTAAACATTGGAAATAAAATACATAGGCAACAATTCAACTATCCCCAAACAATACTATCTTATTTACATTATATCATCTTATTTTAGGTACTAATTTAATAAAATTATTTATATTATATCATTTTTATTCTTTTGAAATACATATGCAAATTGAGTATCTCTAACTAAATAATATATAATAAAAGTAATTATGTTATCCATATTATATTACTTGCATTATATTAAAAAGTAATATAACTATCCTTAAACCAAGCAAACAAAACTCACTATTATGTAACACTTATTTATTAATAAGCAACTTTGATTTTGAAAAATACAAACCTATAAATATGAGATAATCTCAACCACATAACATTTGGCAATCGATTATAAAAATATCCTGTAACTTTTTATACATTTAATATAAGATGATCTCAACTAACCTACGTCTCTTGCAGGGAGTTAATGGGCGATTAATCTTCCCATGATGAAGGGTGAACATTACATTTTAAGGGAGGGCGAATATGTGTATTAGTATTTTTCTGTGTGTAATATATTTAGTGAATACATTTGAAGAATAATACAGATGAGTATAAGAACAACATTTTATACTTAATCGAAATTAAATTAATAGAATTTATGAAATAGTCAAATTAATTTATTCAATTAGCATATGAATTTAAATATATATTTATTATGCTTTAAATACTTGGAATTCATGAGAGCATAGATACAGAAAATATACACACAATAATAATATGTATTGCACACCATAAACAGAGATACATCACGTATATATAGTTGGAGTGAAATCCAACTAATTCCAATCTTGGAGGGAGAGGTTGAGAGAATCTCTCAACAACCTCAACAAACCCAAACCAATCCCTAAACTCTAGGATGCATCATAATGAAGCATTATCTCTAACACCCCCCTTTAATGCTTACATTAAAAAAACCTTACAATAATGAAATCATAGTTACAACATAAATTTTGTCATGTCTGTCTGGCTGGTCCTCATACGCAGTTACACCCATCTCTGAACTTCATAGACACGCTCTTTCTCTCCCATCATCTTCGAGCTACCACTTCATACAGCGCAAATACAACCGCTTCCGACCATCTTTGAAGTATCTATAGGATCGACGATTCTAAACTACCCCGAAGAATAGTCTCGATACTGAAACATTCAGTAATCGATCTTACAAAATGACCTTTACACACACTCACCAACACAATGATAACCGTAACTCATTATCTTGGAGCACTGAAGTACAACAAGACCTTCCAACATTTAACAGATTTGTAGACATACTCAAACTAATTATGCGTTTTTGTGGCACCGAAGAACTCAAAAACTACAAGCTTGAATTACACCACTTTGTTCTATATTTGGTTCTGCATTATTGAATTTTTACACTTGAACAATAGCACACTAAAACTAGACACATCAAAAAACAAAGTCAAAACAACATGCAGCAGTTCCAACAATTATTCAAATTTGCACGCCCTCTTATGTTAAGATCGCTAGACCTTAGCTCGATTTGTAGAAGGAACATATATGATATTCCATAAACAAGTATTCTTCGTTCTTCTGCTGGAATTAAATGTTGTGCCTTTAATTGTATGACCAGAAAGCTAGGCTCTTTCCAACACGTTGGTTCCAGAAAACATGAAGCCATAGAACTGTCTATTTGTTATTTATGAACAGATCTAAAAATGAGGTGGTCGATAGATGTAATTGATCCTTCAAATTTTCTTTCTGATGCTCACACAGTGAATGATTTCACCCAAGCCAAGACACAGATACTAAAGGATCCTATGATCGGCACGAATCACTGGCTAATCGGTGGCTTTCAAGTGTCAATCAACAACAGCGATCACCTGGGTGATTCCTGGGCAGCGATCTATGGTCAACACCAATCTGCAACAGCGATACCTCAGCACCCTCAACATCATGAATTCCAGCGAACAGATGCGAAAGAGTTCAAACAGCTTTGAATCGATGGCTTCTTATTCAGGCAGCATCCACACTAGACAGAGGCAGCACAAGCAAACTAATCACACAGTCACACGAAAATCTTCACACAAAAGAAATCTACTCTCACACACCTATGTACAGTGAATCAACTTCAATAGCTATCACATTTTCCTGGGCATTCCCGTGAGGGATTAAGCCCAGCCAAGCTCTGATACCAACTTGGAATTCATGAGAGCATAGATACAGAAAATATACACACAATAATAATATGTATTGCACACCATAAACAGAGATACATCAGGTATATATAGTTGGAGTGAGATCCAACTAATTCGAATCTTGGAAGGAGAGGTTGAGAGAATCTCTCAACAACCTCAACAAACCCAAACCAATCCTTAAACTCTAGGATGCATCATAATGAAGCATTATCTCTAACATAAATAACATAATCAAAATGATAAAGTGATGTATTTGTTTTTTTTTTTAAAATGTAATTTAAATATATATTTATTATGTTTTAAATAACATAATCAAAACCATAAATTGATTTACTTGATTTTGTTAAAAAGGTAATGGTGTGGAAGAGATATACACATAATGGTTTTTTAGTGGATATAATAAATAAATTTATATAATAATTTATCATTAAATTTTAAGGTATTTAAATTTTTGTCTTTTTTAATAGTGATTGTAGTTTATATTAAAAAAAGACTTAACCATGTAATGCAAAAATAAAATATAAATGTAAGAGAGACCCTAGCAAGGGTACTCCCTTACAAAAAACATATTTTGCTCTCCCAAATGTGCCTCAACTTCAACATGTTCCACTGGTTACAAACTCCCTTTAGTTGAACAGTTGCTCCATTTTGCCATGCGTGTCCATATTCGGGAATTGGTTGCATGTGGGAGATGACCTAAATCAAAGCATTTATTATAACAAATTTAATATTAAAAATACAACAATTATATAAGGGTAACTTTATTGGTTATTCGTATTTGAATAAAGGGAAGCCCTTAAAATTGATCCCGAGTGGTCGTGGAAGCAATGCTATTCCCAACCAATTCAGCCATCTCCGCAAAGACAATTGTAGAAGGAAAATTTGAAAACTTAACGTTTGTATATACAATTATGTTCGTTACATTAAAGGAAAGAATTTGAAAAATAATTTTAGTGTCATTTTTTATGATTATGTTTTTGATTGTCAAGCGAGAGTAATTTAAAAAATTAACCTATGTTCCTTACATATAAGTCATTTTTTATGATTATGTTTTTGATTGTCAAGTGAGAGTAATTTAAAAAATTAACCTATGTTCTTTACATATGAGGGTAGGAGTTTGAAAAATATTTTACCTATCATTTTTTATGAATTTTTTTGTATTGTAATCTTTAATATATAATAAAAAAGAGATTATATTTTTTTATAATGGGATGGGAAATCAGTAACTATGTAGTATCACTCCAAGGATATCCGAGAACAAATTGTATAGATTCCACTATAATCTATATTTTCACACAATCAAATGTAAGCACACATTTTGAGTAAGTCCAAAGAATTAAACCAAAGTGGACAAGATTAACACTAGGAGTCCTAACCACTCGGTCTACCCCCTCTCTCTCTCTCTCTATATATATGATAAACAAAATAAATTATAATAAATATTTATCCATCCAAAAAGTTTATAAAAGTTGATTGTTCAACTTGGAGCAGTTGTTGAGAAAGTGCATTACCTTGTTAAAAGAAGAGCCACAAGGTGGCAATGTCCATGTGCACAGATTTAATGTCTTTTAAAATAAGTGAAATGCATAAAGCCAAGACCAAGCATAGTGGGGTTGGAATCACACAAATTAGCAACTTGGATGTGAACCAACCCCTAGTTTAGCATATAGGTAATCAACCGAGTGTTGAATTTTTAACTATGTCCAGATCTTGACAATTATTTCACAATGATTTCAAGCATTCATTTCATCCCACAGTTTCATTGAATAATTGCATACTGAAAATATCAACTTCACTTGTAGTGGAAATAAAGCAAGGATCACTGAAAGATAACCATGCACACGAGACACAAATATTTTATCCTGGGAAACCCAGTAGGGAGAAAACCCAACCAACTTTTCTTAGAAGAAATCAATCCAATTCAAGTAAAATACCATTCACAAAGATGAAACCCTAGCACAAGAGTGTGCCCTTATTCCACAAAAAAACCTAGCGAATTTCTAGGGAGAGGTAGTGTAACACCCACCTTGATACAATTGATTAACTAGACTATTGAGGGCACTAATATTGAAGTGACCCGGTTAAATAAACTTGAAACAATGTGTTGCGCGTTATTATTATTTAATGAAAATTGTTGATTAATAAGCAAAATGATGAGTATGTTGGATTGATTGAGAATTTGGTGATGTTATGGATGAATGAAAGAAATGATGCTTTTGATTCCATAGATGTTGATAAATGCCATTTATTTAAATATAATTAAATAAAGATGAAAATGCATGATGATATATTTTACATGGTGCAGCGCTACTAATGTGCGCTCTGAGTGTGTGTAGTAGCATGTAAAACGAATTACCGGCTGAATCTCAATGGAATAAAAAGGGGTCGTAAAGAACGAGAAATATACATAGGGTACGATGACGGACTATTGATCGTGAAATAGCATTCCACGCATGGGTCACAAGCGTTATCGGCTCACCCGAGGAAGCGTGTACCATACAGGCAAGGCCACAATGAATTGGTCGTTTACGATGTGTTGAGGGGCACGCAATAAGGAAGATCTTATTCCTCAATCACCATTAGTCTCCAAGGAAATGTGGTCGGAAGATTATGGTAATGATTCCTAATCGCTACATAATACTCCCCACACAAGGACAAGGACAAGGAAGTTGTCAAAATGACCCATAGAAGTGGTACCTGCACAACGACATAAAATGAAAATATTTGTACTCTTACACTAAAACATTTAGGCATATATTAAATTTTGCTATATGTAAATGTTATATTGAGAATAATTGAATGAAAGAGTATTTTAAACTAAGAAATATTGAAAGGGGATATTTGAGGTAGAAATTATGTACATCCATTGATTTAGGAAGACATGCATTAGATTTATAAAAAAATTAGAGATAATTGATTTTGGAGCAAATCTAGATTAGAAAATATCTAGAGTTTAACTCCACATGCACCCACTGATATAGGGATTGTGATTCTAGTCTAGGGAGACAATTAAGAGAGAATTGAGGAACTTGTGTGCACTAATATGAGAGAGTGAATATTAAAGAATTAATAAATTAAATTAAATTTTGCATGAGATGACACATGTCGTCTAAGACTTTTCTATTTAAGAAAGGGAGAAGGAAGAGAACATGATATCTTGCTCCCTAATGATGGATGGATTCCATAATGGAAGTTTGAGATTAAGTGTGGTCCATGTGAGTTTGGTTGAAAACTACTCTGGAGATTGGGAGATCTTTTATGAGGATTGAGGCTTGTATGTTCTTTGCGACCCCCTATTTGCTCGGGGACTAGGAGAAAGAAGAATACTCCCAATGTGATAGAGAGGTTAACCGAGGAGTCAAACAACTTCTCCAACTGCTGGACAGACCGTACCAGATAGGTCTTTCTTGCCTTAAATTATCACTTTATAATTTAAATTCGTAACAGAATTAATGTGGTTGATAGATCTATTTTACTAAGGCTGCGCAATCGCATTTGATTTCATATCGGTTCATTGATATTAATATGTTTCTTGTATTCTGTGTGTGCTATGAAGAATGAATGTAATAGTGGAATCTCGGTTTCCAAGATTGCCATATCATTGGATTAGATATCGGTTCATTGATATTAATGTAATAGCTAAATCTAGTTTTCTAAAGACTCTGCAATTACATTGAGTTAATATTTGTAAATTTCTTATACTCTGTATATGTCAGAACAAGTAGAACGGATGTATATGTTTCCTAATTTCTTTGTATATGTCACTGATATTTCCTAATTTCTTTGTATTTCAACGAAAAGAGATTAAGTCTCGGAAGGGAAATTCTTGCTGACCGAAACCCTACCCGATTTATATGTATACGTTTTATATCAATTCCATTCAATTGAAAATAGTTATATTTTGCATTAAGACTTTGGAACGTAAACGCTAAGGTTAAATCACCATTCAAAAGAATAATGAATAAGTAAATGTTTGTGAACATGTGAGTGTTGTAGTTAGATATCATTTAAAAGAGATATGAAAAAGCAAATGTTGTAATTAGTTATTACTTAAAGGGAAATACGAATATGTGAATGTTTGCAGTTAGTCATTATTCAAAAGAAATATGAATATGTGAATATTGTAGATTAATTATTATCTTAAGGGAAATAAGTATATGTGATGCTAAGGAGGGTGAACGTTTCGGTTAGGGATCATTTAAAAGAAAATGTGGGTGTGTTGCATAGGAGGACCATAAATCAAGATACTTACAGGCACTTATTATTCTAAATTCATGTATCTATGTGTTTATTGTATGGAATAGGTTATTGGAGTAATAGTGGAAAAATAATTAATTAAGTATTTATAAAAAAAATTAAAAAATTACGACCATTGCCAAGATCAGTTCTGATGGTTGTTACAGGTAGCGAACCACAAGAAGATGATAAGAACCCAAAATGTTTGTTTCATTTCCTTTGCTAAGATTTCCTTGAAAAGTGCACACAAGTGGAGAGAGGAGATGTTGTGTGATGATGAAAATGAAGTGTGAGGACACTTTATTTATATTCTTCAATCCACTTGACTTTTTTTCAATGGGGTTGACTTGTACAATTGATGGGGCCAACATTTCTTCTTTGCAGGGGTAGACTTGTTTTTTCTTTTAGGTCGACTTGTCTTCTTGCCTTCAATTTTCTTCTGGGACTTCTTCAATGTTGTATGGGAATTCTTCAATGGTTGAAATGTCTTCTTGTTGATTTCTTCATCATAGAAAAGTTGTCCTTGTTGATGTCCACTTCTCACATGCAGATAAAATTCATCCATAGAGCTCTAATGTTGATTTGACCCCACTCTAAGAAGTCCCAGACACTTCTTAGAGCCTATGTCAAATTCAAAATTAGATTATACTTTGTTTATTTCACAAGGGGATAGAATCCCCTATCAAAATAAACAAGTCAACTCATTCTAATATATAATATATTACTCCTTCTCGTAGAATGCAATGTGACCTCTATCTTCCTTCTCAGAGCACTCTTTCTGAGAGTAAGCATCTCGAGCCTTGTTAACCCTTAGTCACTTCTCATGACTAATCAAGGCTACGTGGGGAGCATCCTTTACCAACCATTGTTCACTTCTCATGACCTCTCTGGGAGAATGTATATAGAATGTTTCCTTATGCTACAACCATGGAGAAACAACAACAAACCCTCTCAGCGAGGGTAACATTCTGTATCACACCAAAATTCGCACTTGGTGAGAATTTTCATAGAAGACACTCTTCATCACTTCCAAGCTTCTCAATTAGTGAGAGTGGCGCCACTGCTAAGCTTCACACTTGAAGACATTCCATATTACTTCCAATCTTCTCACTTGGTGAGAATGTCGAATCCATCTCAGATATATACTGAATTTGCATAGTGAGTCTTCCTATCAAAATTTCATGAATATCTAGATAAATACCACACCTAGGCCATTCACCACCAGCATATCCCCATGAGTGAATGTATCATCTACCACTAGCTTATCCCCATCAATAAATGTATGCCCTGATGCTGCTCGTTTATATGTCTGGGCCATTCACCAGTAGTATATCCTCGTGAATGAATGTCCGCCCCATAATACTCATCTGTATAAATATCTCGGTACTTGGTCCATTCACTTCTCATGAATGTATGTTGCTTGTTTGTAGAACCTTCACGGTGTATGGGCCATTCACTTCATGTGAATGTCTATCGCTCATATGTAGAAGCTTCACGGTTTTTGGTCCATTCAATTCATGTGAATGTGTTATGTTATTCTGTAAAACCTTCATGCGGTGTTTGGGAATTCACTTCACGTGAATGTTTTCCCATTGTTACTTATCCATCAACACTCCATCTCACTAAGGGAGGCATTCTCCATCATGCCAAGCTTGTCCTTTAAGTATAAAAAATTTTCCTTGGACAGATTCGTGGTGAGAGTGTCAATTATCTACTCATCTGTGGATATGTACTGGAGCCTCATTGCTCCCTTCTACATTATGTCTCAGACGAATTTATATTTGATCTCCTAATCAAATAGTCATGCAAGGAGCATCTAAGGCCACACTGCCTCACGACTTGAGACACTGGCTGCAATATACTCTGTATCTATTGTACTGAGTGAAACAAAAGTCCACTTCCTGCTAAAATAGAATATCATAATTGATGTTAAGCTGAAGAAACACCATGAGGTGCTCTATCTATTCACTACAGTCCCTTCCCAGTCAGAATTTGTATATCACTACAGCCTCTCTTCACCTCATAATACATCTATTAGATCATATCCAATTGTACCACATAGGTACCTCAACACATGCTTTGACGCAACCCAATGTACATTCCTCGGCTCTACCTCAAGTTGCTCATTGCAAAGAAAATATCTGGTGTTAACCATGTACATCAAGACTCTAGTTAGCTGCCCACCAAATCTAAATCTGAAGCGGAATCACTCAACTTCTTCATATTTTTCATCATAGTGGGATCAACGAAATCTAAAACAGAATCACTCAACTTCTTCATATTTTCCTCCATAGGTGTAGTCATGGACTTGCATTCCATCATATTGAATCTCTGCAATATCTCAACTGTGTACTTCCCTTGATAGAGGAAGATCTCATATGGTCTCTTCCACACCTCTAATCCCAAGAAGTAATGCATTAGGCCAATATCCTTAATCTTGAACTTAGATTCTGACTCACTTTTGGAGAGGAATGTACTCCTAACTAGAGCACTTCCTCCATCATCAACAAATGATGTTGCAGCTACTTCCTCTGTGCTAGAGAACCTCGCTCCATCTACACCTAAGTATCATGATTCCTCTGCATTTGGACACTCTACTCCCTCTGTCTTTGAGTAGCTTTTGCTGAAGCAACTTGTTTCCTTCTGCACTTATGATCCTTGTGTATCCATCTGTGTCTTCTTCCATTAAGTGGGTCTAGTGAGATGATCTTCCTTCCCTCTCAAGAATATTGAATACGATCCATGAATCTCTCTAAGTCTGCAAATTGGCTGACCTCATAGAAGATGCTAATATGGATTGCATCTATGATCTCAAAACTATCTCCCACACATCATTCTTCATGATGGATTGATACTCTTCCATCATAACATCTTTCCAAACCTATTGGTCGGTTTCCTCCTCATAAATGGAAGGTTCATAATTTATGCAAATGTGACTCATCAATGCCATATAACTCAAGAAACTCTAAGGTCTTTTACTCTCCCTAAAAGTACCACTAGGAGCCACATGCCTCTTCTGCATCCTACAAAGTATCATGAACCCATTCTGGCCTTTAGATATGACTCACCAGATCTTAGGATCCACAAGAGATATAACTCACTCTTGTTCATTCAAGATATATGACTCACTCTTGACTTACAGAAGATATGACTCGCTTTTATCACTCGCAGGAGATATAACTCACTCTTGTCTACTCAAGAGATATGACTCACTCTTGACTTACAGAAGATATGACTCATTTCTATGAATGAATCCTTGGGAGTCTTATCCCTAATATCCGGTGAGGACTCCTTTTCTGACCATAAAATATGGTATTGGATGCTTCTTCCCATAAGAAAATGGGTATATCCTAATTATGGATCATGTCCTGCAATACATGACATAATGTTTCCATAAGAGTTAACCGGTACTAATCAAATAGTTATGATATTTATCAATAATATATCATTTCAATTTAAGTAAATAAAACTCATTACTTAGAACATTAAATACTTATCTTTGTTGTTGACTCCCTCTTGATCTTGCTTCATTGCAGAAATCACTGAAGTCCTTGGAGGCATACTCAAAGCCTTGATCTTATTCTTGGTCAATTTCGTTTCCTAAGCCTTGAATTCCTGATCTGAATGCACTAGATCCAAGATCCCCCTGGGTCTACCATCAATTCTTGAGAAGATCCCTTGATATTCTTTCCAAGTGCACAATCCTTGCAAACACATTTATGTTCTACTTAGATCTTTGGAATACCTCTTTATGAAGTGTTCCTTGATGTGATAGTTGGTTTGCAAGTGTTAATCTCAGACTTGTCTTTTTTGTCATGAATTCTTCTTACCTTAGCATCAAGTTTTGTCTTCTTCTGTGGTGTATGCTCATCAACATTAGTTGTTGATGCATGTTGCTTTCTCTTCCTTTCTTCTAAGGACACTAAAAAGCATGGTGACCAAATTTGTGACAATCATATCATTTGATCTTTGAAATATCATGTTGGAATATATTTATTATATTCCTTGGAAGGTAATAATGTCTTTGTATTATGTCGGAAGTTATCCACAATCTTAAGTAAAAGAGTAATACAATATATCCCATATTCATTATGGTAAAGTATACTCTTGATATCCATCATTATATAAAGAGATGTTATTATAGATAATTATATTATCCCACATGCAATATGTGAGAGTAATTCCTCCACATCTCTTGGTATATAATAGGGTCAAGGGAGTCACATCATATAGTGAACAACATGATGGTATAATGTTATATGCTCATAGATAGTATCAACACATGGTATTGTGATCACAAGCTCTGCTATATTGTATTTGGGTTATTTGTAGTTGCTCTCTTGTAAGATTGAAGGAGATTTATGGAGATAATAGAAGACAACCTTCCTGTGGACGTAGCCCAATTGGGTGAACCACGTATATCTGGTGTATTCTTTTCCTTGTTCTCTTTTTGTTCTTATTTACTTTGATATGTTATTGATTGCTAAGATAGGTAAGCTAGTTTAGCTAGATCTATAGTTTTGACAGATCCTTCTTCTATTCTTGAACTAGAGATGATGTTTCAGTTGTATTTTTCTTCCCAAAATTTATTCTTCCTTTTTTATTTTCTTACATGAGCAGCAAGAGCTTGATTTTCTTGCTTGCTTGAACTCTTAGAAACCTCCATTTCTTAATCTCCAAGTCTACAATTCTGGATCTGCAATTTCATAACTGCTTTTCTGTCCCTATTTTTTGGACCTGCATTTTTGCCCCTATTTTCCAGACCTGCTATTTTGGCCTTACTTTTTTGGACCTTCTTTTTTATTCCTATTTTTTCGGATCTACTTTTTTCGGCCCTATTTTTTCTGACCCGCTTTTTCGGCCAAAATAGGTCAAAACTAAACTTTGTCAAAAAAAATGTTCCATAGAAAGATGCACCCTACCAAGGTCACCTATAAGACACTGAATTCAAGTTCAAAATTTGGTTGGAAGGGT
Organism: Larix kaempferi; assembly: GCA_027924585.1. NCBI lineage: Eukaryota > Viridiplantae > Streptophyta > Pinopsida > Pinales > Pinaceae > Larix > Larix kaempferi. Next base: position 10,104,999 of record BSBM01000397.1, on the reverse strand, counting down.
CCAAACTTGGAAGTCCTAGTTTCTAGACTTAGGGGAAAAAGTCACTAAATGGCTGTCTTTCAAAACTACTCTGATACCATGTTGAATTTTTAACTATTTCCAAATCTTGACAATGATTTCAATCATTCATTTCACAATTCATTTCATCCCACAGTTTCATTGAATAATTACACATTGAAAATATCAACTTCACTTGCAGCGGAAATAAAACAAGGATCACTAAAAGATAACCATGCACAAGAGACACAAAGATTTTATCTTGGTAAACCCAACAGGGAGAAACCCAACCAATGTTTCTTAGAGGAAATCAATCCAATTCAAGCACAATACCATTCATGAAGTTCATGAAGTTCATGAAGATGAAACCCTAGCACAAGAGTGTTCCCTTCTTCCACAAGAAACCCTAGAGAATTTCTAGGGAGAGATGGCGAACCATAAGAAGATGATAATAACCCAAAAAAATTGCTTCTTTCCTTTGCTAGGACTTCCTTGAAAAGTACACACAAGTGGAGAGAGAAGAGATGTTGTCTGATGTTGAAAATGAAGTGTGAGAACACTTTAATTATATTCTTCAATCCACTTGATTTTTTTTTTCAATAGGTCCGACTTGTACAATTGATGGGGCCGACTTATCTTCTTTGCTAGGAAAAACTTGTTCTTTTAGGTCAACTTGTCTTCTTGCCTTTAATTTTCTTTCGAGACTTCTTAAATGTTTTCTAGGACTTCTTCAATGGTTGACTTGAATTCTTGGTTATTTCTTCATCATAGAAAAGTTTTCCTTGTTGATATCCATCTCCTCACATGCAGATCAAATTCACCCATATATCTCTAATATTGATTTGACCCCACTCTAAGAAGCCCCAGACACTTCTTAGAGCCTATGTCAAATTCAACATTATATTATACTTTGTTTATTTCAAAGGGGATATAATCCCCTATCAAAATAAACAAGTCACCTCACTCTAATATACAATAGATCACTCCTTGGAGAATGTAATGTGGCCTCTAGCTTCCTTCTCGGAGCACTCTTTCTTAGAGTAAGCATCTAGAGCATTGTCTACCCTTAGTCACTTCTGATGAATAATCAAGGCTATGCGGGTTCCATCCTCTACCAACCATTGGTCACTTCTCATGACATCTCCCAGAGAATGTCTACAGAATGTTGCATGATGTTGTTTCTATGGAGAACATGAACACCAGGGAGGGACAGAGGAATTCAACATGGGTAAAGCTTGAGCTGGACCATTATAAACTATATTAGATTTCTCGTATGGCTAACTTCTATACACGTGAAACTAAGTTGATGGATTGAATCTCCCTAATGGTTGGTTGACTAAATCGCGTCCAAAGATAAATTGCTTTTGGGTAGCTTCTACCTCTACAAAAAGAAGGGGGATAAATTTTTGTAGGATGAGTTCTTCCCACCATAGTTGGTCAAACAATAGGTTGAACAAACGCTAGGATAGAGAGTGTACAGAGGCCAATATGATAGGAGAATAATGATGCAACACACTCATAAGTAACTTGGTTGATAAGTGACACAATTCCCTTGCTATTTCCCATTGTTTCTTCCTCAGCCCATGCTTGATCAGATTTCATAGTCTATTAGTTTCATAAATCTAATTTTGATCCATACACACATCTGATTAGGTGAGTAGAGAGCACAAAAGAGGCCCTTTCTTCTTTTATTTCTTCTTATCAAAAGAAAGCAAGTTCATTCCTTTTGGAATTGAGGTTAAACAACATAACCATAGAACATAAAACCATTAGGTGTTAGAAATCCAAGTTCCTTGCGAAGGATAATCAACTTGGTTTTATACCAACTCGAGAAAGTAATTCTCATTCATCTAATGCTTCCTTATCATAGTTGGAGGAATCATGAAAGGAGCGAGTAAAAAGGAAAAATATCTCCTTTGTCAATGCCCATGTCATCTGTATCTGGGTAAATGAATCACCATCGTTGGTGAATCACATTACTTAGCCTAAAGAGAATAATTTATCCCTAGTCCATGGAGAAAACAATTAACATTTCAATGATGCATTACTGATACAAATGACACCAATCTCCATGATAGTAGACATTTCACCTAGAGAATATATTAGTGTATGAAATCAGATAGATTCATTCATTCTTGGTCGAGTACCAACTATATTGGAACCATGTCTATTATATAACAAAAATAAGGAAAGAGTATGGGACTATAGTCAGAACCCATGCCACAAATACCATAGGATGGATGACCTCCTTCTCCCTCTTCCATGTCATGTGGTTCACAAGTAGACTGTGTTGGGACTATGGTGTACTATAAAATAGAGAGAGAGAGAGAGAGAGAGAGAGAGAGAGAGAGTTTATTTATGCACTTACAATAACTCAACCTATTAATTCATTTTTGGAGAGCACTCAACCATGATTCCCTCGTCGATAGATATGGCATTTATGTTATGCTCTCAACCAAGAGATCTTGGAGCAAAGAAGGGTAGGTTGATTCTCCTTCAAATGGATGAACCTATGGTATTGACCTCCATATTGATGTATCACCAAATAAATTGTTTCCAAACGTTATAACCAGATAGAGAACAAGCACCCAACTCAAAATATACATGCAATCAACTAATTCCTCACAAGCTTGCTTTGCAATAATAACTCGAAGAAAAGGTATCTATTAGCAAATAAAATCAATCCTATAGGTGGATGGATATATAATGGTTAGTGCTAAGACAAAAGTGGAGAGGGAAAATTATATGAAATGGATCAATATATAATTTTTCATTTATTTCGGTGCTTTCTGGGTGGAAAAATTGGATGAATTGGCTTGTAGGGACCATTTTAGGGGCAAGTCTTACTTTGTATATTTGGGTTCCTTCATGTATTAAACTATTTTTTGGGGAGTCAAAATTTTGTGAGCATATATTTCATCCCCTTAACGTTTTTCTACACTCTGAGACCTTTCCAATGGTGCAAGAATCACCTCAATTGGAGTCTGTATGAGGAAGTTATGCCTCTCATAAGTTGACCTATCTAGTTGACCATGATAAACCACTTATACTATGAAACGAGAACTATATACTATGAACGAGAACTCTACCCATAAAAATGATGATTTTTGCAAAAAATACACCAAAAACACCCCCCAAATAGAAAAGTGTTGATACCAGTATACATGTATTTTTTTTTCGGGGTAAAAAATAGAGCCATGGCCTAAACATCCCATATTGTTGTTTACCAAAACTTTAAAATCAACCATAAATTGGAAAAAAAAAATCTTCAAGAGATAAACTACAACTTTCTGGAAAATTGCATATTAAACAAAAAACAAATTTCTCTAATAATTTCACCATTCTAACCATTTAAAAACAAAGAAATTATGATGCGATTCATAATGATGATTCATAATTTCACCATACAAGAACAAATGGTTCATATAAATATTCAAAAACTCCTCTAGAGTTTCAATTACAAAAATCATACTAGTAAAAAGCATCTAAATTGCTTCTTCAAATTCATCCATGGATTATGACATCCCATCATCAAAAACTCCTCTAGAGTTTCAATTACAAAAATCATACTAATAAAAAGAATCTACACTACTTCTTCAAATTCATCCATGGATTCTGACACCCCATCAAAATCTACATTTTCTGCAGATGAAGGACTTGACAAAGATGTAGATGACCCATACTCTTCTCTATTATCAATGGGTGCACTATATGAGTCTACATCTATGCCCATCATTTCAGATGTCATATTCCTTCGGGATCTATGGCTTGGTTTAACATACTCCCATCTTGCAACTTTTGGCTGTGGCAGCAACCTCTTCATAATCTCTATAGTCTTGGAGCGGAGAGTGTCTTTCTTTGTCAACTTGAAATCATAAACAAGTATATCAACTTCCTCTAATTTCAAGATGTCAATGCGGTGGCGGTTTATTTTTTGAACCTTTCTTTTTCTCTTTCTACAAACCTTTTTCTCAACCACCATCTCTGCCTTGTACACACCATCAAATGGGTGGGTATATGTTGCATACCAATGTACTTCTACTGATACTACTTCTTCATTTTCTTTATTGACCTTCATATCTTTTGCAATCCATAATGGATAATGATGTGGATCATCTGTAGCCAAAACTGCAATCATGCAACCCTCCTTGATATCTTGTACCGAGCCCCTGTAAAGGTCTTCCATCTCTCGACGCTTTACGGATGATCTTCTAGAGCCAATATACATTTCTCTTTCCTCTACTTGAGAAAACTCAACAGCTCGAGGTTCAATATTTGTTACCTCGTTTTCATTTGATAAACTTTTTGGCCAAGCAAATGGAGTCTTCAAAAATATATTTCCATTTGTAGAGTTTGAAATTATGTCACTCTGCTCCATGAAAAAAGACTCCCACCAAACAGAATCAGCAACATCAAAGTACTCATATGTATCTTCGATAGACTTTTTGATTTCTTCCAAGCATTGAGAAGAATCAACATCTCTACTATGTCGCTTTGCATTATGAATCTCTGTAGATGATTGCAATAACAATAAATTTGAAGCATACATTTGACGACTTGGGATGAATTTAAAAAATGCCAAACCTGATGAAGGCCCCCATTCTGTGCTAGTTGAGTACTTCTTGCCCCACAATAGTGTTTTTCCATCAATATTTTTTATACAAAATTGATGTTGAAAGCTAATGTCATTAAGTTTTTCAATGCACCTTTCTTCACCATGTGATTCAAACAGAAATCTTCGCATGTCAACAGTTTCTTCCAATTTCTGTACAATAGGCTCTGGATGGTATGCTTTCCCTATAATTTCAATCAACGATGGTAGGCTCCCGACTTTCTTCCTCCTCAATGTCCTTGCAAAATCGCTGAACATTTGATCAATATGATCATGTGTATTCCAAACAAGAAGGAACCCAACTTTTACCTTTTTAAAAATTCCCAATTCCACAAGCATGCTTAGATAACCAAACACGACCTAATTTTTGTTTTCTCAGCTTGTGTTGTCCATTTGTAGATATAGAACTTCTGGAAGATCACCGGGCCAATGAGTAATGACATGGTGAATTATGCTGATGGTCAAATTTGCATCATTGTGAATATTTGGAGTTGTAAAGTAAACCCTTGGAATCATTTCACCATTAAAAACCATACACCCAACCAAGTGAAACTAAATAAAATTCTCCTCCTTTAAATTCTTTGGCACATGGACAAAATTTGGCAAGAGTGTTTTTTTTTTTATCCACGCCATCAATTATCAAACCCATATACTTATGTGGAGCATCATAACACTTCTTGCGATGTTTGTACAACTTTTTCCGTTCATTTGATTGTTGATTGCGATGTTCTTGCAATGCATTGATTATGGAATCTACAAACAACATAACAAAAAAATATTATTAACTAGCTTCAATAATTGACATTTATCTATTTGTTTTTTTTGTTTTGTAAACATACCTCTTTCTATCCCTTCTGATCTATCCCTTCTTTCTTCAAGAGAAGCACATGTACTGCAGACCCCCATCCTTGACCTCTTTGGAATGTAGACATTGTTGAACTTCTTTTTCCATACTCTCATGAAATATGCATATCTGATGAAGTTGTCATTTCCTTGACCACCTTGAACATAATCCTTGTATAAGTTGTAGATTTCCTGCCTTGTGAAATTATCTAGAATGTGTATTGTTTCTCTATTTCGCATACTCTCTCCATGCTTGGAAAAGAAATCATGCATCCATGATATTGCAATGTGTGTTGATGGCCCAGTGATTTGTCCCTGATAATCGTCAGTGTAAAATGTAGGATCCTTTTCTAGTCTTGTTTGGATTCTTGATAATCGAAGATTACCAATTGAGTGAATCCGTTTGAATGCCTTTCTACAAAGCATAATTCTTCTAATGCGATAATCATAGCCCGTCCTGGTAGAAATCATGCACCCCACTAAATATGAATTTTGCATGCTTTTGTTCATTGATAGATACATCTTCCTTCTCTCCAAGACATAATTGTAGCCTAAACTTTTCAAACAACTTTTGTGGCAACACTCACTCGAAATCAAATGAGTAATGGAACTTGGACTTGTGAGCAATTCTTTCCTAGACCTTGTATAACTGGAATGCTTTGGATTGACATAAAAAGGTCTAGTCCTAAACTTAATCCTACTCTGCATTGGATTCTGTCACTAGATCTCCTGGACCATTATGTCTGCAACAACATCCTCAGTAGGATAAATGTTTTCATTGTGATGGATATGACCCCCCCCATTGAAAATTTCATCACCAGATTCATTATGAAAATTATTGTCATGATCACTTGCTGCCAGATCAATGTGACCATTAACATTATTTGTGCCACTAAATTCTTCACTGAAAGGGAACTCTAGAGATTCAACATTCTCATCATTGTTTCCTGTAAAATCCTTACTTGGAGGAGAATCATTGTCTTCATCATTGGTGCCTCTAACATCCTTACTCGGAGGAGAATCATTGTCTTCATCATTGGTGGCTTCATCATCAATAGAATGATCATCGGTGCCATTGAAATCCTCGCTCAGAGAGAAATCATCATCAGTGCCATTGAAATCTTCACTCGGAGGAAAATCATCATCAGTGCCATTGAAATATTCACTAGGAGGAAAATCATCATCCGTGTCATTAAAATCCTCGCTCAGAGGAAACTCACCATCGGTGCCATTGAAATCCTCACTTGGATGATAGTCACCATCATTGCCATTGAAATCCTCGCTTGGAGGTAACTCATCATCGGTGCCATTGAAATCCTCGCTTGGAGGAAACTCATCATCAATTCCATTGAAATCCTCGCTTGGAGGAAACTCATCATCTGTTCCATTGAAATCCTCGCTTGGTGGAAAGTCATCATCTGTTCCATTGAAACCCTCGCTTTGAGGAAAATCATTTTCACCATTATTGATGTATTCTTCCTCACCAAGATCATCATCTGTCCCATTAAAATCCTTGCTGGGACGAAAATCATCATCAATCCCACGAAAATCCTCGTTGGGAGGAAAATCTTTGCTTGAAAGAAAATCATCGTTGGTTCCTTGAAAATCCTTGCTTTCAGGAAAATCATCATTGGTGCCTTGAAAATCCTCGCTAGGTGGAAAATTTTCATCATATTGTTTGTTGTCTTTAAGATCCCCACTTGGAAGAACCTCTTCATCATCATCACATTCTTTCTCTTCATTACTAGTTTCTTCAAAATATTCTTAACTAGGAAGTTCTCGAATAACATGCTTGATTACATTGCTTGCACTACTAGTATCTTGGCTAGATGAACAATACATTTCTTCATTGACATTGGAATTTACTTCAGATGAGTCCATGACTTCTCACTAAAAGATAGAATTATAGAAAAATCTTTATCGCTCAACTGCAAAGAAATTTTACCACAGTCCTCACCAAAAAGTAGAATGGTGTAACTGTCGACCGACAATATTATAGCTATGAGAACGAAAAATATCCCTCCAAAATTTTCGTTCAAAATTTTCCCTCCAAAATTTCCCTACAAAATTAAAGCGCACATTCATATGATATTAAAAGAATTGAAATAATATATTAACTAATTACATATTTCTATCCCAGACATTTAAGACTAATAAAATTTCTCGTAACATTTTTTATTCACAATTTGTAACAAAACAATGGCTATTTACATTTTTTTTACCCAACATTCATAACATTAGTAATTATTTAATTTTAATCTATATTATATAAATTTAATAATAATACAGTAACTAGTTTCATTTTTTTATCCCACATTAGTAAAAAAGTAATGTTAAACCTAATCTACGCTATATAAACATTTTAGATTTCCTACTATTCATCATTTATTTTGGAGCAATTTAGTAACACTTGCAAAGTTAGTTTTTTTTATTTATTTTTAATAAATTCATTAGTTTTTTTTGTTAATTTTGCAATAATTATTTTATGTTTTTATTAATTTAGTAATGCTTGTTTTATGGCTTTATTAATTTAGTATTCTTTTTTATTGCTTTATTGATTTATTCTTTTACATTTTTGTTTTTTTAACATTCTTAAGAATGGTAAACTTAAACCTAATCTATCTTATTAATACAGGATTGTTTAGTCTTTGGAGCAATTCACGAAGGTTTTCATGAAGAACGGGAAGATTGCAGAGAGGAACTTCTAGCACTTTCAACAGAGGAGGCTCTACCACTTTTCAGGTTAGTTTTATATTTTTTTTAATTTTTTGTTTTTTAAATTCGTGTATTATTAATCGAGGCAAGGCTTGCCCCTTATTCCATGAACATTCGCTTTGGGTTTAAACTAGAAACTAATTATTTTTTACTAAACCTACCCATGCCCCCTTAATTTTTTTTACCCTCCACCCCCATTCTAAAATTTTTTTTACCATCAACCACAACGCCCCACCCCCTAAAATATATTTAAAATTAATTAAAAAAAAAAAAACTCCCCCCTTCCCCCTCCTCCTGGGCCGCCTGCTTGGGCGCCAAAGGGCGTCCCTCACGGCCCCCGTCGATGCCAGGCATAGAGGTAGCCGTGAGGGCCGCCCTTTGGTGCCCAAGCGAGCGGACCTCCACTCGCTTGAGCGCCAAAGGGCGGCCCTCACAGACCCCTCATTGTCGGGCATCGACGTGGGCCGTGAGGGACGCCCTTTGGTGCCTAAGCGGGAGGCCCGGGAGGAGGGGGAAGGGGGGAGTTTTTTTTTTTTAATTAAATTTAAATATATTTTAGGGGGTGGGGCGCTGTGGTTGATGGTAAAAAAACTTTTAGAACGGGGGTGGAGGGTAAAATAAATTAAGGAAGGGGGCATGGGTAGGTTTGGTAAAAAATAATTAGTTTCTAGTTTAAACCCAAAGCGAATATTCATGGACTAAGGGGCAAGCCTTGTGGAATAAGGGGCAAGCCTTGCCTCGATTAATAACTCCCCCCTTCCCTCTCCTCCCGAGCCGCCCACTTAGGTGCCAAAGGGCAGCCCTCACGGCCCCCGTCGATGCCCGGCATCGAGGCGCCCGTGAGGGCCGCCCTTTGGCGCCCAAGTGGGCGGCCCGGGAGGAGGGGGAATGAGGGAGTTTTTTTATTTTTTATTTTTTTTAATTTTAAATATTTTTTAGGGGTAGGTTTGTTTAAATTTTTTTTTTTAAATTATGAATATCTTGTGGGGTAGTTTAAATATTTGGTTTTTTAATTTTTATTGTATTGTTTTTTTAATTTTTATTATATTGTTTTTTTAATTTTTATTAGTGGTCTTAGTTTTAATTTTTTTTAAAACTTTTGTATTATATTAATAGGTGGGAGGGTTACTTTTAATTTGTTTTTAAATATTTTATTATATTGTTAAGGGGGGTTAGGGGGTAGGGGGTTAGTTTCAAATTTGTTTATTATATATTTATGTGGTAGGGGTAGGTGTAATTTTTATTTTGAAATTAATTATTATGCACTTTAGGGGGGTAGGGTGTAGGTTTACATTTAAAAAAAAAAATTCAAAACGTAAAAAACAATGATTATGAATGTAAAAATATTTTTAAATTTTTTAAAACGTTTTTCAAATACAGTTTATAGTGAATATTGATGTTGATTTTGTTTAGATTATAAATGTTTGTTGATTTATTTTAAAATTCTACATTTTGGATATAGGTACAATGGCATCAAGGCGGATATCCGTAAACGTTTCTCGATAAAGAGCGGCGATCATTGCATCAAAAAAAATAGTCGAGGCATCTAAGAATGTTGAGACTCAAAAGAGAGTTCTTAGCTTTGAAGAATTAAGAATGAAGAATGTTAGGGAATGGAAACATGCAGCAGAAGAAGACAGAACAAAGTATCATTGGCATCTAAAGGAAAAAATCAAGGAAAACCAGAAAACATTCTCTTATATCGTTCTGCAGATCCATATATTCAAGCAAATTACAATCTATTGGGATTGTTGAGAGATATATGTGTAGTGCCGGGTACAGATATTGTTTATGCACAGGTGAAACAAGCCAAGACCTTTGCGAAAATCCGATATGCTTTGAAGACTGCAAAATATAATGTTCAAGAAAATTTCACAGATTTTTGTCAAGGGGTCATGGATGAAATTGAAAGTGGGAGAGTAAGTTTGAAGATTGATAATATTTTTAAACTGGTTTTGTTATAACTTGGATGTCACAATGTAATAGATTTAATACAATGATGTTTTTATTTTGCAGGATTTTTCCATTTTGATTTCAAAAAAGTTGAATGGAATTTATTATACATAGGCCGATCCTATGGATGTCATTAGTGTCGCTATTCAAAAGGGAACAGAAGCAAGGAAGAAAAAAAAAGTGTTAAATGTTAAAACTGAAGAAGTACAAGCAGAAAGAAGAAAGAGCATCCGACAATCAAATCAGGTACCTAGAAGGTTTATATTTAAATCTTCATCTCGCCGAACTGAACATGATGAAATTGTTGCAAATGAGCTTGTTACTTCTACTAGTAAGAGTAACAAACAATCTCATAAAAGAAATATGGTTGAGAGTGCCTCGATTCCTGTTGAAGACATTGTTGATTTAGAAGGAACCCCTTCAAATAAAAAAAAGAGGAGATCTGTTATTGCTGAAACCAAAGTTATTACTGAATCTGAGAGTGAAAATTTTGGTCGCAGTAGGGAAATCATTACTCTAGGTGCTGATTTAGAGGATGGCATTGTCAAGACAACACAAAATGCCATTCGAGATCGATTGCGGAGGGATAATTTGGTTAACAGTGGACATACATTTGGGTTGAATGTGAATCAACTTTATAAACCCACAGAAGGGCAAGATCAATTTATAATTAGAAAACCACATCACTTGCATATTCACAACTTGAAAGCAAATTGATGAGGTGCAATCCCTATGCACATGTTGTTGACTACCTAGTCCTTGTTGACCCGAAAGTTGTTCCTACTAGAGATGAATTTGATGAAAAAAGATGTTTTCATTACAAATATTATGTTCTTGGAGGGAATCATTCTGTAGAGGCAAGAAAAGAGTTGATGCAAGAATATCCCAATAACCCTATTTTTGAAACAGTTAAATGCATCATTTATGCTGGTTTAACAGATGTTGAAGCAAAGTTGTTGGCATGGGATCATAACACAAATAGTGAATATAGGTTGAAAATGACATTTGTTCAAAGGGTGAGATTTATACACAGTGAATTTGTGCAAATATGTGACGGGGAAAAATCTAGAGTTGATGCAAGTTTTCGGAGACAATGTTGTATGGAAATAGGTCTCCCTATTAAAGATGATATTATGCCACAAAAAATTTCCAGAGGAAGTGATGCATTCAGACCTGTAGATGCTTATTTCCAGTTGGCATTCAGAGTTGGGAAAACATGGGATTTGATTGATGACATATTTAGCTTGTGGGAGAATATTGGCATAGAAAACCAAAAAGTGAAAAAAGGTAGAGTTGTTCCATGGAGCGGTGGTAAGGAAGGTCCTGACATCAAGAATATACCAGAAGACATGACTATTACACCTTGGAGAACAATGCAAGGTGTGAAGGATGAAACATTAATAGCTACAGTACTATCACAGGTAAAGTCAGGTGAATTATCCATGGAGGAAATGTGCAACGAACTTGAGAAGTAAGTTGAGCATTTTTTTTAGTTTAACATTTTTGTTATGTTCTCGATATTATGTTATATTATTATATATGATTGTAAACATCATTTATTGTTTCATTGTCTAGTCACAAGGTCTAAATGAAAATACAAGAGGATATGGTTATAATGTTGAGTGAGAAGAGTTGGGATGATGTCAAATGCAACTATCAGACTCAAGCTCGATAGAAACTTTACAACAATTTTTTGTTGCATTCAAGAAGGTATGTTGATCTATGATACATCCTATTTTATTTATTTTCTAATTCAATTCATTTCTATTTTATTACTTATAGAGATCATTTTCATTTGAAGATGCCAAAGAGGGGTAGAGATGGGAGTACCGGAGTCCTTCAAAATTCATATCCAAAGAGCCAAAATAGAATGACAGAGGAGACAACGTCTTGCAAACGTTGAACTTGATGATACACTTGATCATTATATTTGGAATGGGCTTGACACTGTGCAATATAAAGTCATTTTAGGTGACTGTGCAAACATTGCAAATCTTGTTCCTAAAAAGGAGTACGCACTAGTGATTGCAGATATCCCTCATGGATACAATATCTGAAACACTACTTATGATTGTGAGCCTTATACTTACCAATCATTCAATAAAGTGGTTTCGGGATTTGTAGATGTCACAACATCACCACTATGGAGATTTGTTGTTTCCATTCAGACACACAATTAAGGGGCTTGTTGACAGCCTTCAGGGGTAAAGGAAAAAAAAGGAAGCAACTTCATTGGTAATATATTTGCACTATATTATCAAAATTTTGAATTTATAAATCAATTATATTTAATGATAAGTTAATTAATTGTTTTATATTTTTGTTACAGGAAAAAAGCCTAATGTTTGTAGATCAGGCAGCGATCCATTCTTGAGTGATGTTGAAAGCATACATGTTGCAACTTGGACACAGGAAGAGGCTTATGAATCTCTTTTAATCAATGAAAAGAGTGGAGGAAAACATAGTCAGATATTGAGTTATAATGCCGTGGTAAAAAAATTAACATATGAAGAAAGGGATTTGAAAGGAGTGACTGTAAACATCTATCAAAAGCCACAAGTGTTGATTAATTATCTCATAGATACATTTTCAAGAGAAGGAGATTGGGTTTTAGATTTGTTCTCGGGTTCAGGTAAACTTTTTCATATTACATATGAAATAATATATCAAGTTTTATTGTATGTTTTATCCTTCATTATTTTATTGTTTTAAAGTATGTTGCTTTATGCTATTTGACTTAACTTTAATTTTGTTTTTGGTGATTAGGTACAACAATAGCATGCTCCTTACAGAAAGGAAGAAATTGCATATCGATTGATAATGATCCACTCCAATGCAATTACATAAAGCAAAGAATTAAGGCTATTCAAGTTCTTCCAAATGAACTGCAAGAAGTTGGTTTGAAGAAATGAGAGTTTAGTGAAACACTTGTGGTAAAGATGTCAAAATAGCCCCAACCCCCATTAGGAGGGGTGTTTGGAAATGAGCACTTTGGGGATCTTGTAGACATAGAAGACCCAATGGAAGAGGACATTGATGTCCCTGAGGAAAGTCAAGCTCCAGAAATTTCCAATGTCGATGAAGAATTTGGCATGCATGATATTGTTGAATAGTTTCATGTTTTGAAGAAAATGTTAATTTTGACAGTTTTTTGATAAGATATATTAGTAATGTTTTGACTTTTAGACTTTATTTTAGAAATAAAATTTCTACATATAATGTTTTTAATATGTTTTTTACAAATAATTTGTATATTTTTCCTTGAATTTATGTGAATCGTCACTTTTCGAAAAATAATATGAAATATGATCATTTCTATACAAAAATTCTCTGAAACTTCATTGAAAATGGTTTTAAATGTCTTTATTTTCTGGAATTGTTTACACTTTTGTCAATAAAAATGCCTTATTTTGTTCATAAAAATGTCTTATTTTATAGAAAAAATCGTAAAATGTATATGTTTTTCATTATAAATTGCTTAAAAATGTATGTTATTTTGTTAAATTTCTAAAAACACACTTGAAAATAGAAATTAAAAATATTTTACAACAAAGATAATTCAAAGGCCCCAAAAATGTCTCAAATGAAAATGTGTGATACTGGTATGAACCATTTTTGAAACGGGGGTAAAAATAGCTACTAAAATTAGGAGAGAGAAAAACGAGAATTGTGTCGAGCTCTCATTTCATAGTATAAGTGGTTGATAGTATCGAGTGGATTCCATGTCATATTTCATTCCTCACACATGTGAGCTAGTCATGTGTGGAATTTCAAGAAAATTCTAGAGGATGTGAAACCCCAGCCCTAATTGGGATTTGAGGCATTTACAAACCCTAAAAATAACCCTAGAAGGCTACTGGGCTATGTTAAATACCGGGTCATTAAGAGGAGAAGGGGTTCCTGATGGAATTTTTAAGAAGGTAGTATTGTCAAAGAACGATATGAGTTAAGGAGAAAGAACTTGTGCTTCACATGCCAAGATCCATGGGATCCAAGCCACAAATGTGCTAAGGGAAAAGCACATTACATAGAATTCTTTTTTGAAAGTGAAGAGGATGAAGATGGTGAGGAGAAACAACTAATTTTGGAAGAATACTATGTGGCAACAAAAGAGGAGCAACCACATCCGGATTCAGGAAATATTCCTGTGTTGACAGGAGTACCTCGATTTCATACTCTCATATTAAAGGGAGCGGTCCAAGGCCAACGGGATATAGTATTGGTGGATGGAGGTGCCACCCACAATTTTATCGTTGTTGTAATGGCGGAATTGAGAAATATTCCCACATAAACCTTCGATGGGTTCACTCTCATGATCTAGGTAATGATTGCATGGATTGTACTAAATGGATTCCTAAATTGCAATTAACCATGGGATATTATACAGTGATAGGAAACTTTTATGTTGTGAATGTGGTTGACACAAATATAGTATTGGGGGTTCAATGGTTATGCTCTACTCAAAGCTGAAATTGAAAGGTCTATAAAGGAGCTTCTTGACTTAGGAATCATAAGGCCAAGTTCAATACCTTTTGCATATTCAGTGGTTTTAGTGAAGAAGAAAAATGGAATGCTGAGGATGTGCACAGACTATAGGGCCCTAAAAAAGAAGACCATTAAGAACCGGTACCTAATTCCAAGAATTAATGAGCTGATAGATGAGTTGCATGGGGCCAAGTTCTTCTCCAAGATAGACCTTCATTTTGGATCTCATCAAATTAGGATGAGGGAAGAGGACATACAAAAGACAACTTTCCATTGTCACTATGAACACTTTGAGTTCCGAGTCATGCCATTTGGCCTGGCTAATGCACCTGCAACATTCTAATTTTGCATGAATACAGTATTTGGTAAGAAGCTCCATAAGTATGTGTTAGTGTTTTTTGATAATATTATGATTTATGGAAAGACTTGGGAAGACCACTTGCATCATTTGGAAACTGTACTAACCATTTTGGCAGAACAATCATTGTATGCAAAAATGTCCAAATGTGAATTTGGAATGACGGAGTTATTGTATCTTGGTAATGTGATTGGACAAGATGGGGTAAAGGTCCATATGGAAAAGATACAAACTATTCTTGATTGGCCAAGCCTCAAGAATGTAATTGAGTAGAGAGGATTCATTGGGATATGCACCTATTATAGAAAATTTGTCAAAGGATTCTCACAGTTGACAGCACCCTTGACTGGTCTTACAAAGAAAGAAACCTTTTGTTGGTCAGAGGAAGCTAAAAAAGTTTCCAATAAAATGAAGGAAGTAATGAGTAGTTTCCCGGTCCTTTCCTTACCCGATTTCACTCAACCATTTGTGCTTGAGTGTGATTATTCCGGAGAAGGCATTGGAACAATTCTAATGCAAAATAAGCACTCCATTGCTTTTGAGAGAAGAAAGTTGCAGCCACATGAAAGACACTACTCAATCTATGATAAAGAAATGTTGGCCATTATGCATGCATTGTCCAAGTTCCAACAGTACTTGGTGGGAAGCAATTTTTTTGTCAAGACTAATCACAATAGTCTAAGGAATTTCTTGACAGAGAAGGAGCTTAATGACCGGCATAAAAAAAGGGTAATTAAAGTTCAAACCTATGATTTTGACATGGATTACAAGAAAGGGAAAATGAATGTAGTTGCAAATGCACTTTCTAGGAATCCAACTATTTCTTTAGTGGAATTTCTTGTTGATTGGAAGGATCAGTTAGTAGTAGAGTACTCTAAAAGTAAATTTGCATGTGAGTTGTTGGATGGATTAATTCAAGATGACCAGTACAAAATATTAAATGAAGTCATACATTACAAAGACACAATCTATTTAGTGCCAGGAACAGTATTCATGAGGAACAAGATTATGGAAGTTTCTCATGATTCACCCCTAGATGGTCACCCTGCTTACTTGAAGACTTACATGATGGTTAGAGAGAGGTTCTCATGGAAAGGCCTCAAGAATTATGTACTGAATCATGCGAGAGAGTGCAGTACATGTCAACAAAATAAAATAGAGCACATACATCCTACTGGACTACTACAACCACTACCGATTTTGGAGCAAAAGTAGGAAAGCATTTCAATGGACTTCATCACTGGTTTTCCAAAGGTACAAGGGAAAGATTGAATATTTGTTGCGGTAGATAGACTCACTAAATTTTATCATTTCTTCGTTGTGTCATCTACTAACTCAACATCCTAAGTTGATGATCTTTTCTTTAAAGAAATATTTGGATTAGATGGATTTCCAAAAACCATAATGAATGATAGAGATAGTAAGTCTACAAGGTTTTTTTGGCAAGAATTGTTTAAGTTGGTAGGAACAGGTTTGGATCTCAGTACAAGCTACCATCCTCAAACTGGTGGAAAAACTAAAAGAGTCAATCAATGGTTGGAAAGATATGTCATAAATTATGTTACAAGGCAGCAACATACTTGGATTAGATGGCTACATTTGGGTAAATTATGCTACAACACATATTATCACATATCTATTGGGATGTCCCCCTTCAAAGCCCTGTATGGATATGAAGCTTCAACCTATGTTGATCAGATTTTTGGAGATTGTAGAGCACCAAAGGAAAAAGACTGGATTCAAGAAAGTTAAGACATTTTGAAATCACTCAAGGACAACTTCTAGATAGCTCAAAATCAACAGAAAATGTATGCATATAGGAGCATGAGAGAACACAACTTTCAAGTGAATGATTTTGTGTATTTGAGGTAGCAACCATACAAAAATTATTCATTGAAAGGAAAGGGGGATGAAAAGTTAAAACCAAGTTTCTATGGTCCTTACAGAATTGTGCAAAGGGTTGGAGAGGCAAATTATGAGTTGGATATTCCACAAGGAAGCAAGATACATAATGTGTTTCGTGTTTCTTGTTTTAAGAAAGTAGTTGGCCAACAGGTGACAGTTTCAATAGAGCTTCCCACGTTGGATGATGAAGGAAAAATGATTCTAGTGCTAGAAAGGATTCTACAAATAAGAGAGAGGAAGTTGAGAAATAGGACCATCAAAGAGTACTTGGTTCAATGGAAAGATTTACCCAATGAAGATGCAACATGGGAAGGTGAGCAAGTGTTACAACATTTGAGATTGCAATTGATTGAGGACAAGCAATATTGGGAGGGGGTGACTTTAATGTCCCCTCCTTAGTGGCTCTATGGTCATCCCACCAACCCATTCAATTCCCATGGGTTCAAGTGGAAATTAGTTAATTAATAAGGGAATTAATTTTGGCCTATAGTTACCTTGTGTAATTATATCAAATCATGAAAATGTGATGTAGGACCACAATTTTGAATATTTAATTTTTCTAATATTTGTTTATGAGTTGGAATTGATTTGGGTGGCTCAAGAGGGTGAATAGGGATATGGATAAGATCATATGAGTTGTCTCCTTCAAAAATATGAGGAAAAGCATTCAAAAGAAGGGAAAGCATTAGAAAATCAAGGAAGGCAGAAGTTTCCATATTTTTGCTAAAAGCAGGAAAAGCAACCAAAAGAAGAAAAGACATAAACTTCCATATTTTTACAGTAAGGCTCAAGAAGGATTAGTCACTGTTAATAAAGTAAGGAAGGAATCTTAGGAAAGATACAGGTATTAATCTTATCCAGTGAGGGCGCTATTGTTGAGGCAATTGGGTCCATATGCAATGTAACTTACCAAAGAAGCAACCAACTCATAAATGGCTCAAGTTCCAAAAAAGAAGGCTCTAAAGGAGGAGAAAAGCTACCAGAATTTTATAAAATGAGTATGAATGGAGGATATTTTGGAATTTTATTGATTGAGTTGAAGATATTTATACTTTTCATAGCTTGTGTGATGTTCCCCTTGCTAGAATTGGGAGATGTGTCCCTTTGCAACCAATGATCTAGTTGAGAGATTGTGAGATCCTTCAGTTAGAGATTGAGGGAGAGAACACACAATTCTTTCCATAGAGATTCAATGGAGCCTTTGAATTGTTTTTCATGTCTGATCTCATGTTTGGATCGATTTACAACTTGGGAGTCAAAGTATTGTGAATAATAAATCATTTCCGGGAGCAACCTATCTATATTCTCTCATATGCAAATCTTCTGAGTTCTGTGGTTATTGTCATATAAAACTTTCTTGCGATTTGTAGCTACTTGAGAAGACATGAATGTTCAACATAGGTCCTTCCTTTAATGATAAAATCCCAATGTGATTTTCCAATAGGTTCATGTCCAATTGTCATTGTTAAATCTCCTTGTACAAATATGCAATATACAATCTTGTTTCTATGTTATGAACCAGTATTAGATGTTTCCAGAAATCAATCCGTGTATAATTTGAGTCATTTTAGGTGTATTAGGATCTGATTGGAATGAACATATCAGCAAATTGTGACTTCCCAATTCCTTTCAAAATGTTTGGAAATTTCCTATCTCACTTGGCCAAAAGTTCAAACTTTCTCCTAGTCTCTAAATTTTTGTAGTTTAACTCTTACTCTTTGAATCTAGAGTCTTCCATAGCAGGTTGGGGTTTTTACAGTTGATATTATTCCATTATTGCACCAGAAGTAAAAGATATCCACATAATTTCTAGGGAAATTGCCTCCGGTCATTTGGGTATAACCAAATGGTCCGCCCAGGTGTGTTGAACTCTAAAATGTGCATACCATTGAAGTAGAACCTTGAGTTATATCGTAAGATAATGAAGGTTGAAAAAAATTAAACCTTGATAAAAGTATGCCAATCATGATTTTTTGCCCCACCAAAATCGTCTTGCTTTGTTAATATATTACTTATGTTTGAAGCAAAACCAATGGAAAATTTTATCTTCCGTACAACCTATTTTACAACAACGCTCTCTTGATCGGTTAATAACCATGGAATATTGACAGAATTTACACTACCATAGCAACGACTCAAATGTTACAATTAGAATGTCACTAATTACTTTAGTAATTTTTCCCTTGTTATTCCTCCCATTTATAATTTTCCACAAGCACTCTGTGACATTCTTTCCAATATGCATTGTGTCAAACAAATGAGCTACTTGTAGGTGCTCATAATATGGCATCCGATTGAATTGGGCAAAGTATCATTTCAAACCCT
This sequence comes from Larix kaempferi, assembly GCA_027924585.1. Classification (NCBI taxonomy): domain Eukaryota; kingdom Viridiplantae; phylum Streptophyta; class Pinopsida; order Pinales; family Pinaceae; genus Larix; species Larix kaempferi. Next base: position 10,085,806 of record BSBM01000397.1, on the reverse strand, counting down.
GTGGAAGATGACCATAATGACCTTTGAGAAATATCAATGAAATATTATTTATTATTAATCAAGGCAAGCATGGAAATCTAAAAATAAATACAAGTGACAAAGAACAAGGTGACTACAAACATTTGCTTACCTTGGATCTTCCCAAAGGCCTTTTTCCATATTTGAGGTGTCATCCTTCATGGTTTTTCCCACTCTCTACCTTCCCATTCAAATCATTTTTTTAGTACTTCGATACCGATGGCCCACAGAGAAAATGCCTAAACTCATTGTACACCTTCTTTCCTAAACTTCTTGAACGCCTAGAAATTGTTCTTGGACCACATACTGGACATGCAAATTTTTCCTTTGTTTGAATCCATGCAAGTTATGGAATAATGTTAATATATAGGATTTTATAAATTAAAAAAAAAGGTTCAATAATAAATTATGCATATAGATACATGGGAAAATTGCATACCACAAAAATGTGTATGACCGGATGCATCGTGAATTATCCATGTAAGTACTCCATGGAACTGAAATTGATTTTGGCCTATAGGTTTTGGAGATTTCATACGTACTGATGCCAACCCATAATTTTAAAATTTTACCGATAAGAGGCCCAAGATATACATCCATATCTTTAACTTGGTGCTTACCTAGTAATTATTTCAAAAGTAACATACATTATTAGTAAGTTCTTGTGCATGCAATAATGAAAAAAAGGATCGCTTGTATTGTGTTAACATTCTTAAAAATAAGTACCTCAAACAATTAATGCCAACATGACGTGCTCCCTTTTTATTGTCATCCAGAGAGGAAGGTTATTTTTTATAACAAGAACTGGCCAAATTGAGTAATTGGTTATGAGCTCTTCAAATGGATTGAAACCATCAACTACCATTGAAAGTTTAACATTGTGTGGTTATTTTTTAAAAATTGGCCATATTTCCTCAATGTATTTGAATGTAGAACCATCTCCAAGAATTCGTATGACACCATCTTCACTTCTCTGTCGTGCATGGTAATCCATAAATTATGCAATGTTTTTACACCCGAACAATCCTTGAAAATATGAAATCACTGAGATATGGTGAAGAACTTTGTAGGGTACCTATATCTACTAATTCCACATTCACGAAACTCACTTTTTCATGCATGTTATCCATAATATATAATATAAACATTAGGACATGCATCAATTATGTTATACTCCATTCCTAAATATTTTAGAATGACACACATTTGTATGTATGTGTGGGGTAAAGTATTTGATGCTAGTAGAAGAGTATCACTTAACAATCTACAAAATCAAATAAATAAATGAAAATATCATAATTGTTGGCTTGTGCACTACATGATAAATAATGAATAAGTAATTGCAATTACATAGAGATAAATATTGCATACCTTAACAACTACATCATTCATATGTTTGACATACCATTAATTACCTTCAAGTTTACTAGCAACAAAAGAGTAGAGAGAAGACTTGTTTTTGAGTCTTTGTATAAGGATTTTTTTGCTTTATCAATAAGAGGTACATCATGAATATTTTCATATATCTCATCCACAGTTGTATTTTCATCCGTCGCAACAAATGTGTCATGGATCAACCTATCTATCCCTTCATTCTTAATAATATGCTGGTCATCGTCTACCCTTGTATCAACCTCAATGTCATCATCCTCACCATATCTAGTATGAATTGTAGCGTGTGGATTTACAAAAATTTGTTGTCTTATCTATGCAATAATTATGGAAAAATATATCCAATTAGTATTAAAATAGACATAAATATTAATATTATTGAAAAATGAGAAAGAACATGTTTTTGATATCTTACCAAGGGGTGATATTCTTTACCACCTTCCAAGTGTATGTATTCTAAGCAATGTTTCCTGGTTGTTTCCTTAACAAATATTTTTCTCTTTATCCCTTTGCATTGCATACAAGGACACCCACATTTTCCATCACCTATTATAGATTGAACATCAAAGGATTGATTTTGATAACATGTTTTACCATGGTTGCTTATGCCACCCAATACAGAATCGACAATTGCCTACATTACAACAACTCGTTCGGCTCTACTCGCATATCGGCAAACATGGTTTTCTGTCATTGTTATGTATCTCAATAAAATGCATTGTTAAACCATTAGTACAATAACAAGAAAGACAAAGAAATCATTAATCCAATAAAAAGAAATTAATTCAATGGTTAATCTCATTAGTTAAGAAGAAAATTTACTATAATCAAGGTTCTCCTCCCTTCGAAATCCTTCCGAAATTATTCTTTTATTTCGTCCAAATTTGTTTTAAATCTTGTGGAAATGAGTCCATGAAAACCTAAATACAAAGAAATCATTGACCCGGGAAGAGGCATAGAAATCATTGTTCCAATTGAGAGAAACTAATTCCAGGGATAATCTCATTAGTTAACAAGAAAATTTACCTATAATCAAGGTTCTCCTCCCTCCTCAATCCTTTCGAAATTATTCTTTTCTTTCCTCCGAATCTATTTTAAATCTCATAGAATGAACCCAAGAAAACCTAAATATAGAAAAATCATTGATCCGGAAGAGGCAAAGAAATCATTGATCCAATCGAAAGAAATTAGTTCAAAGGATAATCTCATCAATTAAGAAGAAAATTTACCTATAATCAAAGTTCTCCTCCCTTCGAAATCCTTCCAAAATTATTATTTTCTCCCATACGAATTATATGTTTTAAATATCGCAAAAACATAAATGCAATCGGCTAAGCGTCGCTTAAGAGATGTCCAAGAGCATCTCTTAAGGGACATTACTAAACGTCTCTTAAGTGACATTGTAGGACATCTCTTAAACGACGTCATGTAGAGACACATCGCTTAAGCAACATCAACTAGCAATGTATGTGAGCATCACTTAAGAGACTATCAACAACGTCTCTTAAGCGACGTCCTATAGAGATGCATTGCTTAAGCCACTTGACATTGTCTTTTTCTTTAAAAAACCCACCCAAAATACATCTATCCAACGTTAAAAAATTACTTTTACCTTTAAACTTATCCAAATGTGAAATTTGAACCACAAATGTAGTACTGAGGGGTGTGGGATATGGGGCACTCAAATCGCCCCGTTATGTCGCCAAACAGACCCACCCCCGTTTTGCTTCAACCCCGTCCAACCCCGTCCACCGTCCTTCGGATACACCGACCCCGCCTCCATTGTGTCAACGCCCTCCACCTGCATAACCGAAACTTCGGCTAACCCATGTGGACTTTTACATTATCCATTTGGACGTCAGTTAATGGAAGCAGAGCTACCACCTTGCTCGTCAAGTTAATGCCGAGCTACCACTTCCGGCCTATTCAAATCATTTACGTGCTCAATCTCCTGTAGACCCTTGTTTCCTCAAATGACCAAGCAGATCTGGCACTCCTGCAGATCCATGTTTTAGCAAGCAACCAACCAGATCCAGCGAGCACGCGCAGAACGAGAAGTCGAGCAATATTGGGCGCAATATCATATCAGTCGACTTGATCTTACTCCAGGTAGAAAAACTATTACGGTCCTTTAGGGAACCCATGTTAATCATTGAAACTAAAAATGACTGAAATCTGGAATCAACTGTGAGAAAATTGGAGCTGCGTGAGTTAAATGTTCTTCGATGAAATCTTTTAACTTCCACACGATGCTTTGTCACCTAAGCTGTTGCTCGAAATCGAACCCATGTTAATCATTAAAACTAAAAATGAATGAAATCTGGAATCAACTGTAAGAAAATTGGAGCTGCTTGAGTTAAATGATCTTCAATGAAATATTTTAACTTCCACACGATGCTCTGTCACCTGAGATGTTGCTCAAAACCTGGGATTTGATATAAGATGAATAAAGGAAACCTCCCAAAGTGGAACTCTACTCCCCAAAAGCATGGATGAATGAGATGAACTTTCGGAATTCTTGTTTTAGATATTCCATGTCATCACCAGGGCTGAGACTCATCAGTGTTTTCAAGAGCACATGAAACGCTATATGTTCAATAAAACAACTTATGAACTTAGAAACTTAAAATGTGGAGCAAGTATGCAGAAACTTTGCAAATAGATATGTGTGCATGTATTGATATAGGAATTATGTGCTGACATTTTTAGTTTCGTCTTGGATGTAAACCAACTGATTGTCCTTCCAGTTTTTCATAGAGCTCATAAGGTACTTTTCCAAGCCCACAGTTATCTGTTGTTTCAGCTCTGGAGATTTGAGAAAGCCTCCTATGAGGCTGTGCAACTTCTTCTGCATGCTCCCACTCAGCTTTAGTATTGAAGACTTCCCCATGAGCTCATTGAGTGATTTGGGATAAGAGGGAACAAATATGCTCCCATCGTTTTGGAGAACCACCTTGCTTACTTCTGGGTCTATTGATACGACTGTCGGGCTCCCAATAATGTGTGATCTGAATACCTTTTCCATATCTGATCACATCAAAAACCAAGAGTTAGGCTAATTAAATGGTAATAAGCTAATCATCAAATCTTTCGGGATGGGTATTTTTAAAACTTGGTGGAATTACATATTTTGAACATTAATTTACAAATGAGATTTACAATCTATCTATAACATCACATTATTTTTATTTTTATTTTTAAACCAAAAACCCGTTCACCGCATAGAAAGGTTTTTTAGTCTTTATTTTGGGTGCAAGAACGATATCCTTATTGTGATTGTATGAGGTCTTTTATTCTTATTTTTAAATAAAAAACCCACTTCACTACACGCAAATTTCCTTAGTCTTTATGTTGGATGCAATAATTATCCCCTCACTGTGATGGTACGAGGTCTTGGAAGATTGTAGCCTCCCCAGATAATCCCAGCAGAGAATGGAACCTGGGCTTTCCTATTATAACTGGTTCACACCCTCAGCCCAAACATCACATTAAATTTATGAAAAGAAGATTTAATTAACAAAATTATAATTTTTCATCTCAAATTTAGTCAAATTACAATCTAAAGAGGGAGTTAACTAGAAGAGTTCCCATAAAAGTTGGAGCAATCTTCCCTGTCAAATCCAATTAAATTATGTCAATCATATGTCAGGTTTTGCTCCAGGTAGACAAACTATTACAGGCCTTTAGGGAACCCATGTTAATCATTAAAACTAAAAATGACTGAAATCTGGAATCAACTGTGAGAAAATTGGAGCTACATGAGTTAAATGTTCTTCGATGAAATATTTTAACTTCCACACGATGCTCTGTCACCTGAGCTGTTGCTCGAAACTGAACCCATGTTAATCATTAAAACTAAAAATGAATGAAATCTGGAATCAACTGTGAGAAAATTGGAGCTGCTTGAGTTAAATGTTCTTCGATGAAATCTTTTAATTTCCACATGATGCTCTGTCACCTAAGTTGTTGCTCTAAACCTGGGATTTGATATAAGATGAACAAAGGAAACCTCCCGAAGTGGAACTCTACTCCGCAAAAGCATGGATGAATGTTGTAGGTTGAACACTGCACTTCAAATTGGTCATAATGCACCCAAAGGTGAAAGCTCCAAAGAACTATGGCAGTAATAGGTGGAACAACCTCAGTAAAATGACTGAAAGTAGTTCACAAATTTTGCTTATTACAACTGCAGTGATTTTTCCTTATGCTTGGCGGTTTTAGGCCATCAATCTTACATTCTGATGTAGAATCTACACATAGAAAAGTCTCCAAACTGCACCCTATTTATCTCTGAAACTTGCTACAAGGTCCAACCTCAGAATTGGATAGGGCGATGATGATGACTTCTGCTTCTCCCAACAATTTTGTTATGCACCAGTTCTCTAACTGGCACCCAGAATCACCCCACAAAAGTCACAGACTGTCACTGGGATGAGGATTAGGGAATTTCAAAGGTTGAAGCTCTCTCTCAAAGAAATACCAAGGCTGAATGCTGCACTCACCTATAAAAACTCATACAATCAACGTAGTGCACAAAACTTAATGTCAAACTAATATTAAGTCATTCATAACATTAGTTGACCTTAAAAAATTTAGAGACAATGCACTAGAGAAAACTTAACACTCAATGAAAACCAACCCCATTGAGAATAAAATTGCCTCAAAATGAGGCCAAGTGAGGAATATTTTGTTGATCAATGAAAAAAGAACCTTTGGATAATTGCTTTATCCACAATTTTTTTTAATATCTATTGAGCAAAACATAGGATAACAACTTTAAAATTCCATCGATTTATATGCAAGGATGAAATTTTTTAGCAAGCCAATTCATGTAGTCCCACAACCTGAAGGGTTGAGACTAATAAAGGAACACCATTGGCACGACGACAATAAAATGGATAGGTCTCCCATTAATCAACAAAGGGGCATGCCTAACTTAACGAGTAATTCTCATTTAAAGGGAAATTTATCAACAAAGAAAGGATAAGTCACATACTGATACATGGACTAGTAATGTAACAACAATTCATTTTAGAAAATTGGACACATCAACAAATTATTTATGACATCAATTTGGATGGAATTTTGTTATGACAAGAGTTTAAATGCTCAAGGTGAGTCCATGGAAGCTTATTGGGTATCAGGTGGTTGATCCAAGTTGTCGTATTTCTTAATGCATATGACTAAACACAATAGGGACATGGATTTTCCTCCCAACCAATTGTTTTGTATTCTCCGCCCCTTAAGATCCATGGTGTTACATAAATTAGACTAAAATGGTGATGGGAACATTATTGCACACTTCCATAACTCTTAATTCCAGTCAACTCTATATTTTTGTTACTCTCACCATTAACTATGCAAGGAATTTCTAACCAATGAAAATTTTCAAATTGAAATTCACATACAATGCACAACATCATGGACCACTCCCCATTTCCTTTTTATGGGTTGCTAAATAGGGTTTGGAGTATGTCCAAAGGCTGGTCGTTCCATGGAGAAAGGTCAAATAAATTGTAATAAACCCTCATTACTGACCAGATGCTACAAGAGACCACCATATATGCTGCTCAGAACATGCCCAAACTAGGAAATAATGCTTCTTATTGCTGGTTTTTATGCACAGGTTTGCCAAGATTTTGAAATGATGTTGTTTACTGCTGCACACCTATCTCATCGTCCAGTTGATTAATCACAGGTTGAGGATGGAAATCTAGGCACAGGTCGGCCCTAGAGTTTTTGTGTCTATACTCAGATTGGTTTCAAAAGAAAACCTAACCATAGCCTCTTTCCTGAGTATGAGATCAGGACATATCTAGGCTGTAATGGATTTCTGGGATAGAAAAATTTCATTCCCATTGAGCTATATACTGCTACTGGCCCACATTCTACTATTACAAGGCTTCACTGTTGTAAAATACTGCTCTCAAAATGCACAGAGAGAGCCCTGGAATGACCCAGAACTAACCATGGGCAGTCCAAAGATCATCTTCTTGATGTACATTGCCTTTAATGAGCAGGATACAGAATAAGGTCTGAAAGGAGGGTACACAAGTTACAACCTTTGACCAGCATAACCATCATGAAAACTGTCCCTTTTTCTGTCTTCAACAAATATGAAAATCCATCTCATGCCATCTATTAGTCAAAACTTCCTCAGACAAGCCATAATTGCCCTTTCTCATGTCATCCTCAACTAAAACTCACAAGTGGATACCTATGCAATATGGGAGGTAACAAGACCCATGTATGCAGATGAAGAAGGCTATTTGTGGGCTGAAGCAGAGACCACGTGACTAATATCAAGGATTGATGAGTATCTTACAAGTTTGGGCTTCACCAAAACTATTACAAATCCCAATCTTTACAATTTATTTGATAGACTAATCTACTTGTTTTAGTCTTGTATGTAGATGACTTAATACTTACAGTAAGTTCTAAAAGCTCATAGCATGGTACAAGATAGAGTCGGCACATGAGTTTGACATTAAAGACATCAACCTTATGCACTATTTCTTGGGTCTAGAGGTCTTTGAAGGTACAAGTGAGGCCTTCCTTGGACAGAGGAAGTACATAAAGGAGATCCTGAAGCAGTTTCAGATGATGAATTGTTAACCAAGAAAGGAATCCCACCAAGCTCTGCAAGCTAACCCTTGGAGCTCCAAAATAAGCCAACATCACACCAACTAATTTATCCCAAAATCTCCCATGAGCTACTTAACAAGATTACAAAAGCTCTTGCTACAAGATTCTCCAATAGCTAGCATCACACTATCTATTAATATTTAATGGCTTTAAGTCACTACTAAACAAGGAATATCTTCTCCCTTTTATAGGCTAAGGTGAGGGAGGCCAACAATCAACTTAGACTAAGTCTACAAGCAACCTATGCTATGCCAACAATCAACTTAGACTAAGTCTACAAGCAACAAAGCAAAGCAAAAGCAAAAGGCCCCAAATGGAGGCTCTTCTAACTAAGATGTCCATGTGTCAATGCGAGGGTCATCTCAACTCCAAGGTGGTGCACCCTTAGCTAATTATTTGTCTTTTCTCCAGTTGTTGAATTTGAGCTGGCCAAAGTCAATACCTAAAACTATAAATCTGATTACTGAGAATGTGGAACTATTTACTAATCTAATGCCTCAAATTCTGTAAATAAATCTTTCATATTATCTGCCTCCGTTATGAAGTTTTGACCATTGATTGGTTGTTGATTTTGTGCATAGAATGATAATCCACTGCCTGAAAATCTGGAAATGATTATTGAACTGCCAGCTATTTTCTCAAAATCCCGAATGTTAGGTGTCCAATTCTTGGATTCATTATTTCAGTAAGCAATTTTCTCCTCTTGCGAAGCTTTCAAAATTGGTCATGTTTGCAATAGAAGACCTCATATGTATTGCAATTTGAACTTGCCCAAAGCTAGAAAAGCCTAAGTTACTCAATGCTTTCCATTTGCTTCACCATATCATATCCATTTCCTCGGTCTCTTTTTTCATGATCCATAGCCAACCCTTCCTCTTGACAGTTTTAGTCTCTCTTCATTTGACTACCTTGTAAGATTGGTTTAAAACAAAAAATGTAAGATTTTATATTTGTTTATGGTGGTTGAAAGGGAAACACTAGTGCCTAGTTTCCAGCTTGGGCAAATGGGGTCACAAAGGGCCTTTAAGAGGACTTCCAAATCTGGTTTTGAATCATAGATGAAAGCAATTAGCATAACCAATCTTACCCCAAATTAATTGGTATATTTCATAGGATTATGCAAAAGGAAAAATCTCAGAGATCTATATCAAACTAGGATTAAATGTGGTTGTTTGCATTCACAAATTCACAAAGCAAGAAGACTAATCTTATTAGGAGTTGTGGACATGAACCGGATGATTGCACAGATTAAGAATAGTGTATTCAAAATGAAATTGGTAAGCCACCAGAGACGAAGAGACTTTGGATGTGCTGTAGCTTTGAATTTCTTCTCATGTCCAACTATTGCTCCAAATACGATCCATGAAAGTGCTTGGAGTAGTGTCTATGTTGCCTCAAGGACAACCCACTTCGTTGTAAGTCCCAGTCTCCCAAATCTCCAAATGTAGAGACCAATATGCAATAAACGTACAATTACTATGACTACTAAAGTTGCTCTGAATTTGAGACTAACTTCAAGGTTGTGTTTCGGGCCCTGGAAACCGATGTTTCTAGGGAGTGATTTTTCCCTTGAAGATATCCATCTTGAACAAAGTAATCTCCGCACCGAGTAATGAAGAAAACAAGGTTGGATAAACAAAACTATTGGGACACTGAAAATGAAAATGTTTATTACCAGCACTAAAATATTCTAGGTGGAATTTTGCAATTTTTACTACTGCCTGGAAGTGGACTTGTATGTAAAATTCTAGAAATGGTTTCTTATCAATACTATTGGGAAAAACAACTTCCTGGGACAGCCAGTTTATAACTTATTTACCACTGTTTTCCCCCCTCTATTTGAGTGATATTATGCCTCCCAAACAACTTGCAACATATGACTTTAGCAAAGATAAAACCCAGAAGACATAAACAGAAATTCAACTTTTCATTCCATAGGAACTTCACTAATTTAAGTCTGATTTTATTTAAAGTAATAAAATGAAAATATTTCTATAGCAGTAGTGCGATCTAGTACCTTGCTAAAGCTTGTATCGTTGACCAGAATCCTTCTTGTTAGCTGTTGTTCACACTTCTATTCTACCATTCACTTGCTGCCCACGAAATAGAGACTGTGGAGCCTCCAGTACACGCCCAGTTTGCTAAGAATATTTCAAGTTGATTGCATAACAAATGGTTGGATAATGGTTCATTGTTTTTTCTTGAACATAGTTGTGTTCATTATGAAACCAAGCATATGGTTTATTGTTTTCTTCTGACATGGTTTACTATCTTTCATATACTCAATGTAAGCACAACCATATATTTATAAATCAATGTATTGGATATATGAATATTGACATATGTGTTTCATTTGTTTGTAGAATATCAAAGAGGATGGTTCGAAAGAAAAAATGGACCACTGTTATGGATCTAAAAGTACAAAACCTACCTGGGAAAGACATATTTTCTAGCACTGATCTGAACTGGAGTGAAGTTGTGAAAGGGGAAAAATCTATTGATTGTGTTGCATTAATTCCATATTCTAGAGTTCCTGACTTCATCAAGGGGGAGGAAATGAACCCAAATGCACCATGCAAATTTGTTCGAAAGCTATATAGGATGAACAATGGGACTGATCATAGGGATTCAATTTCAAACAAATATTCAATGTGAGTAACTACATTTTTGTCATGTATGAGTTGTCTATTTTGTATTTTGTTATATTGAACTAAGGTATTATAATTGGAAAATTTCCATATGTGTAGTTATCGATGCACATATGGACCAAAGGACAAGAGGAATGGACCAAAACCTCCTAAAAAAAGGCAGCAATATATTCAAAAAAGGGGATGTGAGTGCCACTTTATTGTGGAACAAATGGATGGTAAACCCAATGTGGCCATAATTACATATAATATGTATGAACATGAAGACAAAGATGGTTGGCCATGCCATGGACAATTTGATAGATCCAATGAGCCAAGGGTGATGTATGCACCCCGTCTTTCAAGAGAAATGGTACTATGAGTGGAGGCAATGTATGAAATAGGATTATATGTTGATTTGGTTCGCGAACGACATATGTTGGAGGTTAGAGAAGGCTTATTCAATGTGGATAATGAAAGCACTCGAGACAGCTTTTTGACACGGAGGGATGTCGTCAACATTTTTAATCGATTGGGAAAAAACAAATTTCAACTTGATAAGAATGAGTCAATAAGTTTGAATCTATGGTACCAACGAGATCCGAATTCATTCTTTTTCTACCAAACCCCTCATGGTGATGAGATGCCATTTATCATTGGTATTCAAATAGATTGGATGTTGCATAATATGGTGAAATATGCACATAACAGTATCATTTCAATGGATTCAACATTCAGCACAAACAAGTATGGGGTGAGTATTCATTTAGAAATTGATGCATACGTACACTTATTTTCATTTCTATTATTTGTATTTTGTTGGCTTTAATATTGACATCATAATTGTGTGAATGCAGTATCAATTGTATACCCTGCTTGTGTTTGACAAACAACAAAATGGAATCCCTATTGCATGGGTTGTTTCATCCCGAAATAGGTCATCTGATATCTCATTGTGGTTGTCCAAACTTATGGAAAGAGGTCGACAACTTAAACCTGATTGGACAGTGAATGCGTTCATGACAGATGATGCATTGGCAGAAATTGATGCAATAAGGTATTTTTTTGCAATTAGTTAAGATATTTTCTCATGTTTTTTCTTCACTCACTCATTTATCTAAGAGAATGTTCTTTTTGCTATGTGTAGATCTGTTATAGGTTGTCAAGTTTTACTATGTGCTTGGCATGTCAGAAGAGCATGGATGAAGAATGTCTTTGGATTGGCTAGTTGTGAGGATGTTGGAAGAAAAATGTTTTCAACATTAGGTGCTATCATGAACGGTTGTCGTGATCCAAACTCTATTGTCGAAGCTTTGGATCAGTTTTATGAAGAATTCAAAGATGATAACCATTTCTTGCAATACTTTTCAAGGAATTGGAAGGATAATCAAAAATTTCATAAGAACCTTTTAAACTTGTTCAAGTTGCTGCAAAATGCATTGCTTATTGAATATGGTAAATTTCATACTTTCTTTTTGCAGATATGTGGGCAAAAGGTTATCAAAACTTTCGTCATTCCAACCAAGAAACAAACATCGCCATTGAATCATATCATTGTTTTTTAAAAACAAAATTCCTTTGTGATCGTAAACGAAAATGCCACCGACGGATGGGCTGGCTTATCTACACTTTGCTTAAAAAGGTGGAACTCTATTATTGGAACACGGCTCGTCTAAAGAAAGCTGGTTTCATAAATAACTACAGGTTGGAGCATATCATAGAGACATCTATTGAAAAGACTAAAAATATTCCTTGAAAAAATATCTTGTGGTTTATTCAAACCAAACATTTTCCTCATGTGATTTCCCATGGGCTATGCGAGGAAATATTTGTAAACATGTCATTAAAGTGAGCATGTTGCAAGGATATGGTTCTAGGGAAATACATCAATTAGATAGTTTGGATGTTAATGTTGATGTAGTAAATGGTGGATCTCCAATTATGGGATCGGATGATGACATTGTTGAGGATCAAAACATTGAAATTTCCTCAAATGAGAATTTTGATCCTATCATCAATGAGTTGGATGAGTGTGACCTTGGGAGATGTCAAGAAATTTTTGACAGATGTAATAAAAATATTCAAGCAGTAATGGTGCAACCTCCACATTCTATTTCAAGGGCATTGTTGATGGAAGAGCTCGTGGATAAATTTGTTGCTGATATGAATTAGCGATGCATTCATGATTTTGATTTTAGTTATAATGACAATGAATGCACATTGAAGTGAAGAAAAAGCTTCTTGAGCCCTAAGAAGAGGTCTCGCCAAAGACAAAATAAGTGTGCATTGCTTCCAGACCTAAATGTGGATGCACAAGCATTTGAATCTTTCAACTTTCTTTTGATAGGTAGACAAATGTTAAGTCAGTCAATGAATACCATACCCATTCAAGGACATCATGATGCTTCCCCATCTGCATTTAATGTTGACCCAACAAAATATAAATTTCTAGTGGTAGAGGGGGGGAGGTTGAAGAAGAAAACTCTTGAAGAAGAATTGGAGGCAATGTATGCAAATAAAAATTCATCAACAGTCATTTCAGGTATCACTTCTAAATTTATAATACTTTTAAAATAAATTAATGTCCTGAAGTGGCATATCATAGAGAATTTCATAACTGTAATATATTGGCAGGTGGAGTACGTGCTTTGAAAGGTACACCACAAAGGGTTGTAAGGCCTAGGAATAGAAGTCAAGTAAATACAAATTCAAAACAACCATCATCTATCAATCATACACATTCAGAATCACTTGCATCTATGAACCCACCACTAGGTTTGTTTTTCTTTGAAGTGAATTTATTGTGGTATTATTGGAGAGACATTATCACTTATAATTCATTGACGTGTATTTGTATATGCATATTTTCAGACACCAATGTCTCTTCTATTGCACACATGCCAACATTAGGGTGAATGAAGTTGACATTATTTACTGATTTGGAATTATAATATGAAGGTAAGTAACTATATTCGAAATTTCCTACTTGTTTCTTTTGGAAAGAGAAGGTATGCTTTGTTCACTGAGCTTTTTTCACATAATTTATATTACTTGTTATTTATTACTACATTTCTAGGTCAAAATTTGATGAGATTCAAGTGTTTTAACTCAATCTCTTTCCATCACATGTACAGGGAAAGAAATGGGTAAACGAATGGACTTTCAAAAGCTGGTCTACAAATGAAGAATGGATTGTGGCATATTCAAGAGCCAACATTCTGAATATTTTCATCCCACTTTGTTTTGAGATTATTCTAGATGGAGGAGTATCTAGTGATACTGATGTATCAAAGATTTAGGAGTTACTGGTTTATTTTGATCAGTTAGATGGAAAATTGTTAGAACCTTTTTTGACAAATCTAAGTTTAGAACTGCGAGTGTTGTCCAGAGACAAGTTTTTTGCTCCCTTGTGGAAGCCAACATTTGTAATGTTCTAGAGTATCAAGCAAAAGCCAGAAACGAAGTTGTTATTTCCCTCTTTTTTTTTAACATGACAGAAATACTTAAATACATATACGAAATGTACTTTCTATCTTAATATGAATAAAACTATGGTTTTTCCCAATGAAAAAAACATGTGAGTTTGCTCCAAGTTATCTAACTGTTTCCCTAAATATATTACTACATTCCTTGGCCAATATTTGATGAGATTTTGTATAATGGTTGCATTAGCTGACTATAAGATGATCCCAAGTATAACATATTTTTCTGGGATTTGAAGTTGTTTGATTATATTCCTAATTGATGAAGATAATAGAGATAGTTTTGGGGAGTGGAGACTGTTGTCACAAATGTCATCTGTTGCAGCATACAAAGCCTAATTCCTATAGCATATTTGATGTGTTTGCAGCTTTGATATGAAGTTTGTATAGACGTCTTCAAGTACATCATGTAATTTTAGGTTCAACTTTAACCTTAAGTGTCAAGTTACTATATACTCCTTTGAGATATGCTTTGTCACTAAACATATCTGATATATATATTAAAGAAAGACTGTTTTACATACCTGTAGGTGATAGATGGCATATCTGAAAGTAACCGCCCTTAAACTCAAGGAATGGTATCACTATAATGTTGTAGCAGACTTGTGTATACTCCAGTACTGGATTCTGTGAGTTGATGTAGCACTTGTCAAATGCACCCAGAACTCTCTGTAGCAGTGTGCAATTTCTCAAGATAAACCACAAATTCGAGCTGCCTTCAATTTCTGGCCTCAGGCTTTCCAAAATCAGTCCAAAATGAGTTAAATGATGGAAATGTTGAGGCTCAGGATTTGTCCACAAAGTTGCCCAGAAGATCATTGTCACACTGATTTAATCTCTTCTTACTGTGCTCTTATGAATGGTAGACTGATAGGCATTTCATTCTAACTCCCGATCACACTCACTTCAACCTCTCACTAGCCTAATCCATATCAATGTGGTCACTAATATATAAAATCAGGGGAAGAAGCAACTTGGAGTTGCATGAGGACTCTATTTATCAAAGTAAGAAGTGGAAAATCCACATAAAGTCATTTGGTTTCACAGCTTCTGTTGACATTGTTATGTTTTAAATTGTAACAATTTACTTTTATGATACGTCCCTTTCTATGCTTCTAATTTTTAACCTTTGTATACTTTATCGTGGAAAAATAATCTTTTGATTTTTAAGGCTATATTTGATTTTATATTTGGGTTTGTGCTAAGCTGGATAAATTCACATTCTTCTTGGTTTTATATTGAGTGTGCATCTATATGATTATCAGATATGGGGCTTTTTTAATAGAGCACAAGGAATGGACATCCAAGTACGAAACATATGTAATTATCTGCAAGTGAAGCTAAAGAGAAATTTAAGCTGGAACAAGCTACACTTTCAGTTGTTATAGCTGAAGCAGAGAAGTGAGAAGAAAGCCTAAAGAAGGGTTTAGGTGTTGAGAAGCAATGTGTAGCTGATGTAAGGCCACAATTCACAATTTTCTAGCACTTAGCAAATGGTGAAACAATCTGATGGCCCATCTTGACAGTTGAGAGATTACACAGTATGTAGAATTTGCACCAGTCCCAAGGCAACTGAGGTTGCATCGTTGGATGTATGAGAACCTTCAGATCAAGATCCAACTATGCAACCTCATCTGCCTTGGGACTGGTGCAAATCCTGCATACTGTGTAACCTCAACTGCCAGGATGTGTGCAAACTCTGCATGGTAGATAGTGTTTGCCATACAAATGTTTTGTGTCATTGTCAGAGGAAGAAATATGGTTTAAGCTGTTGTTAGAATACAATTTGAAATTGTACTAATCAGACCATTATCAGCTTGTGCTATTTTTCTTTGTTGGATGTTCACTCTATTTTACCTTTTTTATATGTGCACTTGTTGTAGCTTGAGAAGCCTTTACATGAGATGCGTGCTAAATGTGCCGAATCCGCATCTCAAATATCATCCTAGTCTAGCTTTTCAAATATTTTAAGCCAAACTGATGCATCCAAAAATGGTAATTTTGCACCCTTCTAATGCATCCATACAGAACAAGGTTGTACATTTTCATAGCAGTAGTTTGCCATTGGCTGTGATATGGTAGTTAGTTGATTGCAAAGTGGACGAATGGAGTGCTGTAGCTTACTGGGGATGTGAATTTTCTTGCCCGGAAATTCATTTGCAGCCTTTACATAAATCATTTGATGTGTCTTGATCCATTGTGATGAAGGAGCGTTCAACCCTTTATTAAGTGAAAGACAACAGAATCTAGTTATATGTGCATGATTTTTCTTGGAAAATCATCAAAGTCCTTACATTGTTAGATGATAAATGGCACAAAGATATTTTTCACAGGTGCAATTTGTTTCCTTTGACACACCTGACCGAATTTCCTGTATGTACTTAAATATAGTTCCTTGATGGCCTTTCTCATAAAGACCCCATCCATTCATACTGATGATTATAAGATAAATTTAGCGAGTGAAAGTCTTCAATCGGAATGGTCATTGTGTACAACTTCAGAGGGAAGTAGAATATATCTATATTGATGACTTTACAGAAAACTAGGCTTCTTGTGGTTTTGTTTGTGGAAAGAGAGATTATATTTTGGTTGGTCAACTAAGGTGGAATTGGTCAAAATCCTCTTAGTGCCTTGAAGTTTAAGGGAATTGACTTGTTGAAGTATTGCATCAGTTTACATAGATATGATATTGTAATTAGCAGGTTTATTATGTATTTACTTAGAAGGTGGGTACATTCTAATGGGTAAGCACATAAGGTGGTTTTGGTATCTTTAGATATTCATCAATTCCAAACACTTATTAAATTTGTTGTGAAACCAATGGACACTTCTATTTGAAGGTAGATGATGAAGGGCACAAGAATGACTCCACTATATCTCTACAATCCTTTTCTTTTAAACTCTTTTTCTAAATTTGATGGTATTTTTTGTTTCCTCTACAGGACACAAGGCCAAAATTTCCAACACCATCTACCTGCGGATACATCAAAGGAAATCAAGGCTATATATCAGCAATAATGCTGGCCTATAACAGTGAATTAATGAGAACCTCTGAAGCAGCCCTAAAAACTTATATGGTGGCTTCATCAACAACAAAAGAATTGAGACCAATTTGTACTGAGTTTGTACCTTAAATGAGCAACAACATATCTTAGATGAGCAGGTGAGAGACACATGGAATAATTTTATTTGTTGGTACCCCGCCTTTGGAGGCCACAGATGACATCACCAAGCTTTCTCATTGGAGCAGCATGATGCATTGGAAAGGGCATCGCTCTTGGATGGCATTCTTTGGGGTTTTTTGATGTAATTAAGTGGCTGGCTGAAATAGGCCAAAGTGCCACTTAGCATGATAAATTTGATAGAGCAGCTAATTGGAGCTCATAGGGGTTTTTGATGTAATTAAGTGGCAAACTCAGTGAACATATTAGAGTAGTTCAGACCCATTTATTGTTAAAAATTCAATTTTGTAAAGAGATTCAAATGTAATTCATGCATGATTTCTGTTTTCTAACATTCTATTTATATGTTTTTTGCTCAAGAGATTCAAGAGTAATGTAGGGACATTATTTTTCTGTTGCACAACATTTTTTTTATGTCTTGGACATGTCTGCAATGTATCACAAACAATCTTACTTGGGAATCCACCTTATTAAAATGATGGTATGTCACGCATTATGAGGTATATGTACCTAGGAGGATAGAGGAAAACCTTGGAATGGCAAGCGTTCAGTAAGGCAGGGATGTATGGAGGATTACTGGACTGTAATAAGATGACCCAGATCTACATATTGTGACCAGCTGATATAATTGTGATGCAAGGTTATACTAATGTTATGATGAAGCTTGAACATGATTTATTAGATCTACAAATAAACCATCAGCAATAACAAAATAATGACTACACTTACACAATAATAAATCAACCAACATTGAAGGAACATCAACCAACATCAACCAACAGTAATAATGACCCAGATATGCATATTAAGCTCAATCTCATGGGTACATTTACACTTTTAGTCTCTAATTGTGTATCTAACTCCCAATCTACAGATCTCCCTATCTGCCCCTCAGGCTTGAGAACTCTCCCCGGACCCCCTTTTGCTAAGAAAATAATAAAATTAATTGGTTTAGGCTTGAGCAGTTTTCAATATTCATTTTTGGATTTTAATTGCTTATAGAATTTTAGAATCCGACGTCAAATTTGTGCTATGGTCAAATTAGGTTCTACATTGTGCTTACTGCTTAGTAGATGGAAACTGTCATTCAATGCCATTGCACATTTTTCATGGTTTATTCTCTATCTTTTAAATATATAAGAAGGGTTCATTTGGAACTTCTTGTTTAGGCAGAGTATTCGAATGCAAGAGACATCCAAAGAGATACCTGCTGGTTCTCTACCATGCTCTTTATATGTCATTCTCTATCATGAGGTTCTCTACAAGAATCTCTATCATGAGATTCTTGTGCAAAAAAGGGCTCGTGACAAGTAATTATCCTTTTCATCTATTGTAAAGCCTCATCACATAACATACTTCAATTTTTGACAAGTCAATTTCAGTATGTGAAGCTTAGTTTTAGTTTAAACTCAAATTTCAAATAGGTACTGTATGTATTCCAAGCACATGCCAATATATAGAGACAATAACGATGCCAAATCAACCTCCAGTGATACTTCAATACAATCAATGAGTAAAACTCAAATTTCTAATTGAATAAACCAGCAGTATCAAATCCCCTCAAACTCAGATTTTTTTATGCATTGTAGATGCTGGTATATTCTAATGTGATCACAATTATCATGCAAAAATGGAGACAAAATATGAGAGAAAAATCATCCCTAAGTTCAGGTTTTCAAGGTGGTCATCTATGTATTTACCAAGTAATCATATTTATGCAAACAAATCAGCCCCAAGTAGAATTGCATCTGTGTGTGTAAATGAACAGTTAAGATACCCACAAATTTCAGTCCCCTTTACATTAAATTTCTAGGACAATGTTACAAATGTCTCAAAAGTCCAATGTAATGACAATAAGTGACCAGCATTAGGAAGGTAGGCTGTTCCAGTGTTAATACCTTAAACACATGGATATTTTAAGTGATCAACATTATAGTTGATGAGTCGTTCTACACAGAATTAAAGGATATTAAACCCAACAGTAATATCTAGAGATGGAGCAGAATATAAACTCAATAGATTGACCTTCACTTATATGTTTGTTATAAAAAACAACATTTCAAATCGTAAGCATAATAATGTAGCCAATGCTAAGTTTATATTTATATCAGACCTAAGTTATTTCAAAAGTGTTGAACTCAGGTTTGAAAGGTGTTTTAGGAGAGTGTGTAAATGATAATTAATTTGCAAGTAATCCAGTGTTATATACTCAAAATCTCATAGAAATTGGCCTTCAAACTTAGTGGATCATATGATTATTCAACAACCTGTAAAGGACCAAATGTAGGCCCAATGCTGATGTAGATCAGGGCCTGTAAAAGTATGCTTGTTTTAGCTATGAACAATGGGTTTTCCAGATCTACTTGTACCAATACCACTTGATATTTTTTATGCCAAGAGCCTAGCCCATCTCTATTTTTTATGCCAAGAGCCTAGTCTTATTTATCGTTACTGATGGTTTTTCTGTTTTCAACCACAAGGGGGAGTTGTCATCGCAGATTGGGCTTACTTAGCTTCCGAGCTAATGCATCCAATTGTCTTTCATTTACAGGTATACAGGTAGAGTACGGTCGCTGCAATTACTTTTTAAAGCATTATAAATTTCTTTAATTGTACCAAAATGTCCAGTAACAGTTTAAACATGCGAGATAGGTTGTCAAGTGTAAAAAGGTAGAAGTTCATTCCTGTAATATTCATACATTCTTACTGTTAGAAAGTTGACAATTTTGCATGAGCATATGATAGATATTGTTCTTTATCAGACTGTCTTAAATTCCACCATGGACTACTGTTCTTTGATATTATTATTATGTTGCAATAATATCTCCTATCTAGCATCATGTAATGTCACGGGAAAAATGGAAATCCAACCATTTTGCTTTAACTGTTGTTACTGTGTGATTTACGATTATACTTACCAGGATCTAGAAATGTTCAATGTATAATTTCTTAATACTTGCACCGTATGAAGAATCTATCAGTTCATATCTTCTTATGATATTCCTCTAGGGTTTTGCTTTGATTGCACCACTATTCCTATTTCTAGAAATAATAATAAACCAAGCTATCAGTTATTCAAGTGAAAAATGGTATAGTAGAATTATAAGTCATATTACTTGTCTTCATCTTAATATTTTGTAGACTTACAATTTTGATGTACCCCTTGCCGATTCTCATGAGGCTAAGGTTAATACGTAATTAGTGTTATACTGTTCTATGCTATTTGACTTATATCACCTACCTACCCAAGATAACATTTATAATGTCGATCCCTTCCTCTATATCTAGAATAACACCTGACTGAGTTTTGATCAATGCACATGTTGTATGAATTTCGGAGTCAAGGTTTAATCTACACAAAATTTGAGACTCAAGGATATTACCCTATGTCTTGATTATTAAAGGATGACCTAGGAAACTTGTATCGATTCCACTTATAAGGACTCCATGCAAAAATTCTATTACTCATGCTTATTTATTATTTTATTTACAACTTATTGAATAAACCATTGGTGTCTTGGGTACCATTGTCATATGTTTAATTCCAATGATTGTATGGCAGGTATATACTTTCTTTGTGCACCATGCGAGTTCGATATCGTTGGTCTCATTATGTAATTACTAAATAGTCTAAGCATGGTATCACGACCTTGTAAAGGTCACCCATGCTATGATTGAGGTTTGTCACTTTGCAATTTTTAAATGATCGTAAGAATAATTGGGATCACTTCATGGACTATAGAAGTTCGACCCACATCATGCAAAGATTTAAAGGGCGACGTGTTTGTTTCTACGCCAAGTGTTTGGGATATTTAAGTGTGACTCAACCCTAACTGGGCACTTTTCCCTCGCCCTCGGGCTCGGCTGCCCTGTGAAACCCTCCTGTCCGAACTCCATCGATACGTTATGGAGTATGGTCTCACTGCATCTGTAATCCTTCAGGCTTGTTGTCTATGTTATAAGAGAGTCAAAATACTGTGTTAATGGCACTGTAGTCGGTTGATATCCCAGGGTTTTTATCCTTTTTATTGTCAAAGTTAACCTTGCTCCTGCGTTATCAACAACTCTCGGCTTAGTCCTGTTGGAGCTTCCATTTTGGTAGCTACCCTAGTCCCTGCCAGCTTGTGGCTTTCATTAATGAGAATGGGGTTCTTACACTCATCATACTTGCGGTTTCCATACTGAATACAGTGTTTCAACTACTACCCAAGCTCGGTAAGTTACAGGTCTTCATCGTTGTTTTTATAGTTAAAGATTTGATTTCTTATGTAACCGCATTTATTAACCAGTATCAAAATGTGAATGCAGGACCTGTCTGCTAGCGATGGTGTACAGGGCGCTTCCCTCAATTTGGTGGGCTTCTCCGGGTAAGCCTGGTCGATAGCCATGGCATTCCTCCTTGTTGGTTGTAGGTTTTGGGTCTGTGTTGCATAAGGGGATATAGGGTTTACAGCAGCGTTTGTTATGTGTTGTAATGATAAGTTAAGGGATTTAGATCCCAGGTCATATAGAATATTATGGCCATGGTTCAAATTGTAATTCTAGTTTTTATTTTTGTGTGGATAACTCCTGTGGAGGAATTACTGTAAAAACTTTGGTGCTGGCTTGTAGGTGACATTATGGCCTCGTAATTTTTAATACTGGGCTTAAAAAATGCACTTAGGGTTTATTAATGCGTGTTTGATATTAAATTTATCTGTATAAACGAGTTTTGTTGAAACCTTGCATGAGTTTCTCCTGTATGATTTAAATGGTGTTAATGCATAAGTTTGTGATTTCTAAGCTCTGATAGATGATTATATACTGCTGCCGTAAGTGTAACTTAATGTCTGCAACCCTTGTGTTAATTTTTAAAAGGAAACGCACGCAGAAGGAATAGGGTTCTACACGACCTCTGCCGTCGTGGATGGTTTTTGTGATTGTGAAAATTAATATGAATTAAAAGAACTCGATACTGAGTTCAGGATAAGGGTTTGCTGTTTCGTGTTTTGTTTTTAATAGTTGATGCTACCGTCGTGATTTCCTTCTGTTGATAGTCATGAAACTAACAAGAGATAATGTAATAATAAAGAAGCTCGGCAATGAGCAAAAACTACAGTTCTGAGTGTTTAGTTTTGCTGTGGATTTAGTATCCAGGGTTGCCTCTGCTGCTAACTTTTAAATGTCAAAAACTTGAAAAATAAAAAGGGGTTTTGAATGAACACACCTCCGTGTCTTGGTTTGGTTACTTGTCTAGTTTTGTAAATAAACTCTGTCAAGTAAGTGAGTCAATTGGAAGTTAATAATACCTTGAAAGAGCTCGATGCCGAGCCTAAGAGGTTCTTGCTAAACCTATTGTTTTATTTATAAAAATCTCAGTAGGGTTTAATGAGAGGATTGTAATGTAACAATTGTTGAAATAACATGTAGGGTTTTGTGATAAAAAGGGAACTCGACACTGAGCTGTAAAACTATTCTATCTGTTTGGTTTGGTTTATGTTATCTCTGCTAAATAAATTTTTACTGTTTAAACATTAGAATGAACAGTTTCATTTCACTCCTCAGTCGTGATGTCATCTAGTGTCGTGTTTTAAGATTATGTTGTGATAGGGAGCTTGGAGTAAGATATTGTGGTGATGTTTAACTCGGCAACAGAGTTCTGTAGGGTTTCTGCATAATCGTTTTATTTGATAATAAATTAATGAAGAAAAGTTAACTAAGTTTTCGTGTAATAAATGATTAACTCTTGACTGGGATTTGCACTCTGAGATAGAGATTTTATTTATGCTTACAACATCTCCTATAAGGTTTATCGACCTAGATACGATTTGTTATAATATCTATGTTTAGGTTTGTTGTTTGTCTCCTATGACTGTATAATAAATTTTTATCATATACAGGGTACCAATACCTGATATGCCGCCCCTATTTGTTTATAAAAAAATATATAACTTAACTAGTTCTACAATTATAACTTATACATCATTACAATAAGTATGTACAGTTTTCTCATGGAGATTATAAATACATTAATATAAATAGAACATAGATTAAATCATACTGACAATACAGAAGACATAGTAACTTTTAACAAATCTTACTTCTGATATTCTAGGACATTTGACTTGCTAATTAATTAATTTCTATTCAGACATATTAACAATAAATGCAGCATACATTCATTCATCCTTAAAGAACATAAAGGAGTAATTAGCAGAACCTGTCTTGATTTGTGGACAACAACAGCAATGGGAGGCTGTTCCTCCCTACCAATTCCTGGAGAGTGCCCAGACAGCACTTCTCAGGACCCCCGAGCTTGCTCTAGTCTCCCTGGCTGGAACTAGGTGCAGCAAACAATTCACTCAGCCAAACAGCTAAACTGGAACCAAGTTACTGCAGCATCCCATATCACAACACTCCCTTACTGTATTTTCCCTCTTCCTCAATGGGACTCCTGAATAGCATTCACCTGAATGTATTCTCCCTCCAGAACAATGCTGAACCCCCAGCTCAGTTCATTGAGTACTATTTAAAAGATTGCCTAGGTCTTTGTTGGGTTAACTGTCATTAATGAGCCACCTGCTCAGATTCCATTTTCTTGGGGAATCATGACCCCAAAATATAGGGAAGTTGCCACCTGCAACTTAGGAAGTGTTTGAGGATGCTGCCACTTGTTTTTTGCCTTTCCACCTAGTTCCATCCACCAGTTAGACCAGTAACCTCTTTTAACATCTCTCCCATGCTGTTGTCTCCATAATTTATTTATTAATAATAAAATATTCAGAATTACATTCCACTTCTGGTGACTTTGCTGAGTCACCAATTCCTACTTAGCATTAAATTTAACATAATGTCTCAGGAATATAATAAAATAATTACATTATTTTTGCAAAATTGGGGTATGTGACAATAAGTTTCAAATTATCATTAATTACTAAAACTGTCCTTGGCATGACAATTAATTTTCCTCATCTTTTGAACTTTTCTTTATTGACTGAAGACATGATGTTTATTAAGTGAAAGACAACAGAAGCTAGTTATATATGCATGATTTTTCTTGGAAAATCATTAAAGAAGACATACCTTACATTGTTTAGATGATAAATGGCACAAAGATAGTTTTCACACGTGCAATTTGTTTCCTTTGACAGACATGACTGAATTTCCTGTATGTACCGAATTGATGGCCAAAAGAAACCATTAACTTCAGAGTTGTTTGCTTAAATTTATCCTTAAAAGAAACCATTGACTTCCTTTAAATGATTAGAAATTGAAATACATAAATGATCACAGAGGATAAGAAAACATTCAACAAAGATAGAGAGACGTTACCAACAATTTGACACAAGAATCATGTGAACAATCCTGTTTTATTACTGGTCGATCCTTTGTAAAGTTTACACAATAGCTCCTGGGTGCAAAAATCAACCCTCAATACTTCAAAGAAAGAAGTATTTATACAATTATTTACATCTGCTCCTGTCATAAATGACTAGGATATTATGGAGAAAATATCTAACTAATTAGATCTCAAATTACAAATATAGGAATTATGTTGATTTGTTCGGATCCTTGGTGCTGATTTTCAAATCTATATGCATGGCCTGATTTCTGCCATAGACTTGCTGATATCCAACCAAATTTTTTCCTTGGCTTCCGCTAAGGTCTTTTCCATCACATTCCCTTTCTATAGCTGCTGTAGCTGTTGACTGAGTCTCTGAGATTTATGCATTTCTGTATGATAACTGGTCTGGAACATAGACTTCAGTGCTTGGAGGTTTTTAACTTCCTCTTGCAGTTTTTTGATCTCCTATCAGAGGGACTGCCTCCAGAGGGATAACGACCATCTGCACACTCTATTCTTTCTCCTTTATGATAGGCTACACTTCCATTTGGCATGTAAGGATACACAAGAAGTCTCGCTATGTGAGTCATGAAAAATCCATATAACTGTAACAAGTTCCTATGTACAACCAAACTGATCATTTCTATCTCTGATTGAAATTGAACTGCACCACCAGCAACACTAATTTTTTTCAATATTTTCATAGCTACCAGAGTACATTCTTTGTTTCTGGGATTTTGAACAAACCATTAGTAGAAAATAATATGAGGTTATTATGTTTTTTCCGCCACCAAAGGACAAGACCAATGGAAAAACAGTATATATTTTTATACACAACCCAAAATAGTATACAAGGAAAAACACAACCCAAAACAGTATATATTTTTATCAAAACATGTCATCATTATATACATACAAGGTCAACTTGTATACATCACTTTTGGTCATGCTACACACTATTGGGTTGGCCTTCCCTATTGAAACTACAAACTAGTTTGTATACCAATGAAAGTCACCATTTTTCTCCTTTCCAAGAACACATCTTCATATTGCAACAAAATTCCAAGAACAGAAATTTGGATAGAACCAGTCAACCTCGCCTTGGATTAGCAAGCTACCTGTCAAAAGAAACAAAAAAACATTATTTGTAAATGTAAAAAAATAAACAATATACAAAACAATGTACTTAAATTCGAAAAAATAAACACAAAGTAGAAACAAAAAAACAATTCACACCTGTTTCTCTTCATAGTGCATGTGCGTGGCCTTTTTGTTTTGGCGATAGATTGTGAATAGAATGAAGGGTGATGATATTTCAATTTCTTATCCTTTGTTTTATTTGGGGTGAGAAAGGTCCGTTTGCGACCCATGCGTTGTGTATTTGCATTCTGGATCTTTTCATGATTTACAACAGTATTGTCCTCCCCATCTCTGTCACCTTCTTCATTTAGCACATTTTGGACATTTTCTTTTGGAGTCTTTTGGACATTTTTGGACATTGGTGGGCCTAAAGGAACACTATCGGGTGTCCTGTCAAATATTGGTGAGCCTAAAGGAACACTATCGGGTGTCTTGTCAAATATTGACAAGCCTAAAGGAATACATTCGAGCGTCCTGTCAAATATTGGCGGGCCTAAAGGAACACTATCCAGTGTCCTATCAAATATAGACCTAGAAGATTTATCAAATGAACATTGAATAACATCCACATCTTCACCAACATCAGGGGGTTTGACTCATTCCTTCCCCTTGTTCAATACATTCATTCAAATTTGATGAAGATGAGTCACCAACATATATAATATTTCTTTACCATTATAAGGAAACAATGTCAATAAAATGAGTTTTCAATGAAGTATTTCCAATGTGTAACAATACAAGGAGCGGCTTATAAAACTTACACTGAGTGTCTCTTCAACATACATGATATTGTCCTCAGGACTTTGTGAAGAGTTGCATACATTTCTCTGTTGCAACAAAAGAATGTTTGAAAAAAGTTAGTTTTTTTATATACCTTGCAATATTGCTATTATATGCAACAAAACAAATATAAATTTGAATAACAATTGGTAAAAATTATCGATGGTGACTCATTGAAGATTTTGCGTAGCATACTCCAGTTTTTGTTTTGTATAATTTTCTTATGGACAACCTTTTTTAGCGCATTTTTTTTCTTCCTTTGAGTGTGCATCATATTCAGATACAATTATTCTCACATGCTCCAATGCATCTGCACTCAACTCTTGCACGCATTTCACCCCCTATAAAAATAAAAACAAAACAAAAATCATGAGTAAAGCATAATCTTGTGAATACATCTAGAAATAAAACATCAATAAAAAACAACTTACTGTTTTTTTTATCTCTTTTTGGATGGCAGCAGTTTCAACAACCTTCCTATTCTTCTTGATCCGATATTCAATATCATAATTTTTTCTCTTACGATCTTTTTCCAATTTTTTTGCAGATTTCAGCTTGTAATTATGTCCTCGCGGTGCACCAACATGCAATTTTATGGGTGCCCAAGAATGTACTTCCTCTTTATGTTTATTGAACGTGCAACACTTTCTGCGTCACAGACCATTGCATTCACTAGCCAAGCAATAAAAGATGTTGCGACCATTACTGTCCTTGATTACTTTATAAGTTAGATCATCCTGAAATGGTTACCTCCTAATGCATTTAGTACATGTAATGCATCACATCACTAAGATTCAATGCTTCAGATGTTTAGATAGAATAAAAACCTGTAATGTGGCCATCTTATTCAAAGATGTGATTATAATTAATGCCTCCAACCAAACAAAACCCTGCGCAAAAAGAATGGTGTCTTTTAAACATTAGCGTTAGCACTAGTCTTCATTATTCTAAGTTTATAGCAATAAAATGTTCAAAGACAAGTTAGCAAGATACAATGGTTTCAGGGCAATAAATGATATCCTTCCAATGTATAAGTACCAACCATATGTGTACCGGGGCGGAAGGTGCGGGTGGGATACTCTTTGATCCCGGAGGAAATAAAGTCGCAGCTTTCTCTTGGGGCCTAGGCAGCAAGACAAATAATGAGGCAGAATGGCTAGCCCTTATTTTCTCATTAGATTTGGCCTCCTCCTTCAGAATTGATAATCTCAGAATTTATGGAGACTCCAGGCATGTTATTCAAATCATGAGAAAGGGCTCTGCCCCTCAAGGTTCAAAAGCTTACAGATATATGCAAAGAATAAAATCCAACGCTCTCCTCCCAAAAGTCTCTTTTTTTCACATTCTTCGAGAGAATAACTGGCTTGCTGACTTAGAGGCCGACAAAGGAACCTTATTAGAACCTGGGCATATGCAAGATCATAATGGTGCCAAGAGATTTCACTACATCCCCTAAGTTAATGTCAAGGGCTAGAAATTTTTTTACATGCTTAAAGCATGGGTTCTTTGGACCCCCGAGGGTTCCCCCCATCCCTCATTCAAAGTTAGGCTTCATTTACTCCCCCCCGACCCCCGTTGCGTTTTCCACACACCATTCAGGCCCTCCATGCACCTATCACATGGCCTCCTGCCGTGTTGTCAGCTCCCACGAGCCGATATTAACTCCTCCCTCCATTATTTTCTTACCCCGCTATGGCTCATCCCCCTCATTTCTCCTACTCTTCCCTAAGTCAGCTCTCTCTGTGCGAATTGGACTCCCCTCCATCCCCCAGACCTCCAATGCTGCCTCTGTTTAGTCTTGGCACGATGCAAAATGTAATGGCGGCCATAGCTGCCCTGAGCCGCACCGTGGTGGATATAAAAATCTCGATACGCAGTACTTATGATGTCGTCTGCACCAGTGTGAGGCAAAATGAGGAGATGGCCGCGGACCTGAATCACACAGTCTCTCAGCTTTCATGCCAGGATTCGAGGATTGATGACTTGGAGAAAAACTTATTCGAGCTAATGGGAAAGGTTGATATGCTACAGGAAGATATGGCAGTGTTGACAGGGAAAACGCAAGGAATTTATGTGCAGGAAACCCCTACGGTCAATCAAGAGATAAACCAAGAAATGGTGGACGCAACTTCAGCCCAGTTCAAGAATTATGGCTAATTCCTTTTCTAGCCTAGGTTTCAATTTTTGTATCTATTTTGCCAATGTATTTCTGCATTCTCCTAAACAATCAGTTTATCAGGGTTTATCCCAGTACCATTTTGAACAACTCTAGAAAGATAAGACTTGGAGATTTTAAAGACATGTTGATAGAAATTACAGTCTTTCTAGAAGTTTCTTCTTCTGCAAAAAACTCTTTCATATGCATGTAATGAATAGTTGTGCATAGCTTTTATAAATACACTTATTTCCCTATTCCTGTTAAAAAAAAAAAAAAGTACCAACCATATGTTTGGTCATGTGTGTCAACAAAACAAGTATTTGCACGAGTAGCTAATGATATATTAGATCTGAAGTGTGTGTTAGCCAAAATGAAAAATTTAGAGATAAGTTACCCCATACCAAATGAAATACATATATGAGATGTCAATAAGATTAAATGCAAACTCACAAGATAATCGACTAATGTAGTGAGTTTATGGAAATCAATGGTTTTTCATGAACTTGATGGCATCTCAAATATTCAACTACAAAAATAACAACCATGGAAATGGAGCCTCAAAGAGACTGTCGTTAGGCCTTTAGGAGAAAACGTTGATAGGGTGATACTTTAAGGTGTTAGTGCTACATCCTAAGGGTGTCTAGATCTTGGATAATAGTTGTTTTACCGGATCCACCACCCTAGTGTCTACAACTCATCAAATTATCAGTTATGGTACACTATCAGGCACAATTGCTATTGGGCAAAGTTCCTAATGAGCATAGTTCCTGTTGGGAAAAGTTCCTGTCAAACATAGTTCTTGTTGGGCAAAGTTCCTATCAGGCACAGTTCCTATTGCGCAAATTCCTAACAGGCACAGTTCCTGTTGGGCAAAGTTCCTGTCAGGCATAGTTCCTGTTGGGAAAAGTTCCTAACAGGCATAGTTCCTGTTGGGCAAAGTTCCTATCAGGCACAGTTCCTGCAGGGCACAGTTCCTGTCATGCATAGTTCCTATTGGGAAAAGTTCCTATTGGGCAAAGTTCCTAACAGGCACAGTTTCTAACAGGCACAGCTCCTGTTGGGCAATGTTCCTGTCAGGCATAGTTCCCGCAGGGCACAATTCCTATCAGGCACAGTTCCTGTCAGGCACAATTCCTGTCATGCACAGTTCCTGTTGGGCAAAGTTCCTAACAGGCAGAGTTCCTGTTGGGAAAAGTTCCTGTCAGGCACAGTTCCTGTTGGGCACAGTTCTTGTCAGGCACAGTTCATGTCAGGCACAGTTCCTGTTGGGAAAAGTTCCCATCGGGAACAGTTCCTGTTAGGAAAAGTTCCCGTCAGGCACAGTTCCTATGGGAAAAGTTCCTGTCAGGAAAAGTTCTTGTTGGGAAAAGTTCCCGTCAAGAACAGTTCCTGTTAGGAAAAGTTCATGTCAGTCAAAGTTCATGTCAAGCAAAGTTCCTAACAAGCACAGTTCTTGTTGGGAAAAGTTCTTGTCAGGCACAGTTCCTACAGGGCATAGTTCCTGTCAGGCACAGTTCCTACAGGGCACAATTCCTGTCATGCACAGTTCCTGCTAGGCACAGTTCCTGTTAGGAACAGTTCCTATCATGCACAATTCCTGTTGGAAAAAGTTCATGTTGGGAAAAGTTCCTGTCAGGCATAGTTTCTACTGGGCACAATTCCTGCTTGGCACAGTTCCTGTCAGGTACAGTTCCTATTGGGAAAAGTTCCCATCAAGAATAGTACCTGTTAGGCAAAGTTCCTAACAGGCACAGTTCATGTTGGGCAAAGTTCCTAACAGGCACAGTTCTTATTGGGCAAAGTTTCTGTCAAGCACAGTTCCTATTGGGAAAATTCCTAACAGGCACAGTTCCTGTTGGGCAAAGTTCCTGTTAGGTACAGTTCCTGTTGGGAAAAGTTCCTGTCAGGCACAGTTCCTGTTGGGAAAAGTTCCTAATAGGTACAGTTCCCGTTGGGAAAAGTTCATGTCAGGCACAGTTCCTGCTGGGCACAATTCCTGTTAGGCACAGTTCCTGCTGGGCACAGTTCCTGTCAGGCACAGTTCCTGTTATGCACAGTTCCTATCGAGCAAAGTTCCTAATAGTCAGAGTTCCTATTGGGAAAAGTTCCTGTCAGGCACAGTTCCTGCTAGGCACAGTTCCTGTCAGGCACAGTTCCTGTTGGGCAAAGTTCCCTTCAGGAACAGTTCCTGTTAGGCAAAGTTCCTAATAGGCACAGTTCCTGTTAGGAAAAGTTCATAACAGGAAAAGTTCCTAACAGGCACAGTTCCTGTTGGGAAAAGTTCTTGTCAGGCACAGTTCCTGTTGGGAAAAGTTCCTAACAGGCACAGTTCCTATTGGGCAAAGCTCCTGTCATGCACAGTTCTTGTTGGGAAAAGTTCCTGTCAGGCACAGTTCCTGTTGGGAAAATTCCTAACAGGCACAGTTCCTGTTGGGAAAAGTTCCTATCAAGCACATTTCCTGTTGGGAAAAGTTCTTGTCAAGCACAGTTCCTATTGGGCAAAGTTCCTAACAGGAAAAGTTCCTATTGGGCAAAGTTCCTGTCAGGCACAGTTCCTGCTGGGCACATTTCCTGTCAGGCACAATTCCTGTTGGGAAAAGTTCTTGTCGGGAAAATTTCATGTTGGAAAAAGTTCCTAACATACAGAGTTCCTATTGGGAAAAGTTCCTGTCAGGCACAGTTTCTTATGGGCACAATTCCAGCTGGCCACAGTTCCTGTCAGGAAAAGTTCCTAACAGGCACAGTTCTTGTTGGGAAAAGTTCCTAACAGGCGCAGTTCCTATTGGGCAAAGCTCCTGTCAGGTACAGTTCTTATTGGGAAAAGTTCCTGTCAGGCACAACTCCTGTTGGGAAAATTCCTAACAGGCACAGTTCATGTTGGGAAAAGTTCCTATCAGACACAGTTCCTGTTGGGAAAAGTTCCTAACAGGCAGAGTTTCTGTTGGGCAAAGTTCCTGTAAGGCACGGTTTTTGCTGGGCATAGTTCCTGTTGGGAAAAGTTCCTGTCAGGCACAAATGTTGTTGGGAAAAGTTCCTAACAGGCAGAGTTCCTGCTGGGAAAAGTTCCTGTTGGGAAAATTCCTAACAGGCACAGTTCCTGTTGGGAAAAGTTCCTATCAGGCATAGTTCCTATTGGGAAAATTTCCTGTCGGGCACAGTTCCTGTTGGGAAAAGTTCCTAACAGGCACAATTCCTGTTGGGAAAAGTTCATGTCAGGCATAGTTCCTGCTGGGAAAAGTTCCTGTCAGGCATAGTTCCTGCTGGGTACAGTTCATGTCAAGCATAGTTCCTATCATGAACAATTCCTATTGGGAAAAGTTCTTGTCGGGCAAAGTTCCTAACAGGCAGAGTTCCTGTTGGGAAAAGATCCTGTCAGGCATAGTTCCTGCTAGGCACAGTTCATGTCAGGCACAGTTCTTGTTGGGAAAAGTTCCTGTTAGGAACAGTTCCTGTTAGGAACAGTTCCTGTTAGGAACAGTTCCTAACAGGCACAGTTCATGTTAGGCAATGTTCCTAACAGGCACAGTTCCTGTTGGGAAAAGTTCTTGTCAGGAACAGTTCCTATTGGGAAAAGTTCCTAACAGGCACAGTTCCTATTAGGCAAAGCTCCTGTCAGGCACAGTTCTTGTTGGGAAAAGTTCTTGTTAGGCACAGTTCCTGTTGGGAAAATTCTTAACAGGCACAGTTCCTGTTGGGAAAAGTTCCTGTCAGGCACAATTCCTATTGGGCAAATTTCCTAACAGGAAAAGTTCCTGTTGGGTAAAGTTCCTATCATGCACAGTTCCTGCTAGGCACATTTCCTGTTAGGAATAGTTCCTGTCATGCACAGTTCCTGTTGGGAAAGTTCATGTTGGGAAAAGTTCTTGTTGGGAAAAGTTCCTAACAGACAGAGTTCCTGTTGGGAAAAGTTCCTGTCAAGCATAGTTCCTTCTGGGAACAGTTCCAACTGGCCACAGTTCTTGTCAGGCAAATTTCCTGTCAAGCAAAGTTCCTAACAGCCATAGTTCTTGTTGGGAAAAGTTCCTTCCAAGCGTTGGGAAAAGTTCTTAACATGCACAATTCCTATTGGGAAAAACTCCTGTCAGGCACAGTTCTTGTTGGGAAAAGTTCATGTCAGGCACAGTTCCTGCTAGGAAAATTCCTAACACGCACAGTTCATGTTGGGAAAAGTTCCTATCAGACACAGTTCCTGTTTGGAAAAGTTCCTAATAGGCAAAGTTCCAGTTGGTCAAAGTTCCTGTGAGGCACGGTCCCTGTTGGGCACAGCTCCTGTCATGCACAGTTCCTGTTGGGAAAAGTTCCTGTCAGGCACACATGCTGTTGGGAAAAGTTCCTAACAGGAACAGTTCCTGTTGGGCAAAGTACCTGTCAGGCACAGTTCCTATTAGGAAAAGTTCCTAATAGTTACAGTTCCTGTTGGGCAAAGTTCATGTCAGGAATAGTTCCTGCTGGGCACAGTTCCTGTCATGCACAGTTTTTGTTGGAAAAAGTTCCTGTCAAGCAAAGTTCCTAACAGGCAGAGTTCCTGTTGGGCAAAGTTCCTGTCAGGCACAATTCCTGCTGGGCACAGTTCTTGTTGGGCAAAGTTCCCATCAGGAACAGTTCCTGTTAGGAAAAGTTCCTAATAGGCACAGTTCCTGTTGGGAAAAGTTCTTGTCACGCACAGTTCCTATTGGAAAAAGTTACTAACAAGCACAGTTCCTATTGGGCAAAGCTCCTGTCAGGCACAATTCTTATTGGGAAAAGTTCCTATCAGGCATAGTTGCTGTTGAAAAAATTCCTAACAGGCACAGTTCCTGTTGGGAAAAGTTCCTGTCAGGAAAAATTCCTGTTGGGAAAAGTTCCTAACAGGCAAAGTTCCTATTGGGCAAAGTTCTTGTTGGGAAAAGTTCTTGTCAGGCACAGTTCCTGCTGGGCACATTTCCTGTCAGGAACAGTTCCTGTCATGCACAGTTCCTATTGGGAAAAGTTCCTGTTGGGAAAAGTTCCTAACAGACAGAGTTCCTGTTGGGCAAAGTTCTTGTCAGGCACAGTTCCTTCTGGGCACAGTTCCATCTAACCACAGTTCCTATCAGGCACAGTTCTTGTCATGCACATTTCCTGTTGGGAAAAGTTCATATCAGGCACAGTTCCAGCTGGGCACATTTCCTGTCAAGCACAGTTCCTGTCATGCACAGTTCCTGTCGGGAAAATTTCTTGTTGGGAAAAGTTCCTAACAAACAGAGTTCCTGTTGCGAAAAGTTCCTGTCAGGCACAGTTCTTCTGGGCACAGTTCCAGCTGGCCACAGTTCCTGTCAGACATAGTTCTTGTCATGCACATTTTCAGTTGGGAAAAGTTCATATTAGGCACAGTTCCTGTTGGGAAAAGTTCTTGTCAGGCACGGTTGTTGTTGGGCAAAGTTCCTAATAGGAACAGTTCCTGTTGGGCAAAGTTCCTGTCAGGCACAGTTCCTGTTGGGAAAAGTTCCCAACAGGCACAGTTCCTGTTGGGCAAAGTTCCTGTCAGGCACAGTTCCTGTTGGGCAAAGTTCCTAATAGGAAAAGGTCCTGTCAATCACAGTTCCTGTTGGGAAAAGTTCCTAATAGGAAAAGTTCCTGTTGGGAAAAGTTCCAAATGGGCACAGTTCCTGTTGGGAAAAGTTCCTGTGAGGCAGTTCCTGTTGGGCAAAGTTCCTGTTTCTGCCTCTTCCAGAATGCAACCCTAAATAGGTGACCTAGGGAAAAGGTCATATCTATGGCTAGGAAGATCCAAATGGAATTCCGTAAAAAATGACGAACTCTAAGATTGCGAGGAAGGGGAGATGGTTCCTCAAGCTCGCATTGATCTAGAACAAACAAGGGTATCCATGAGGAACATCTTGGATGATATGTCCTGAAAATAGTATCAAAAGCACTTTCTCTCGAGAAGGGCTAAGGATTTGTGGCCTTTGAGTTGGGCCTCACAAGCATGTCTCAAAATGAAGCAAGGACCTGAGAATTGCACCCCCAAGTAGGTATAGGTGTTGGTGATCTCAATATTCGCCCCTCAAAAGAAGAAATGGTGGTCCATAAATACCTTTGTCAACCTACTGAAGATCATTACCTTGGTTTTACCTAGGTTGACCATCAACTGTCGAAGGTCACAAAAAGTGCCAAACCATCTAGTTGTCTCTAAAGACTCTCCAAGGATGAGGCCAAGAGAACCACATCATTCGCAAAGAGAAATATAGATATCAAGAACTAGTGGAGGAGGCACCTAGTGTCATCCTAAATATAACCATGAAAAAAGGACTCTAACTCATTAATGCAGATACCAAATAAGGTGGGGGACAATGGGCACCTCTGTTTAACCACAATTGTGCTGCTAATAAAATTATATACCCGATGTGCAGTGAAGAGACAACCAAGAACCAACTCATGCAAGTGAATGATGGATGTCAAGACTCAAGAGTATCTCAAAAATGTCAATGTCTCTAAGACTCTAGAAAAGGACCTCACAAGGGATAGAATCCAATGTTTTTCAAAAGCCTACAAAGCAACAATAAACATTTGAAGAGCAATGTCGCACCTCCTCAATGATGGCCCAGAGTTTAAGTATGTGATCAATGGTCTAATGTGTAGATTGAAATCCAAATTGCCTTCTAGCTCTAAGGTGTCTCCATTCAAGCTCTCTGGAAAACTCCATATAAAGGACTTTAGCATAAATCTCTGAGAATGTGTGGCCCACCAAGATCATTATGTACTTGTTTGGACCTACAAATGGGCTCGATTTATGGATCTGGTGAACAGTGTGATGTGACCAAATCTATGAAAAACCTGTACAAACAACATGGTTAAACAAGTGGACCAAGTGATCATCGAATGTCTCAATATGAGAATAAGTAGCAAGAGGTGGTGGAAGTAACCTGAATTAGAGGTTGTCCGGGGGCATCATATAGAGTATAGGTAATAGATTATAGGAGAGCATGAAACAAGTATCTAGATCAGGCAGGATGGGGGAATGGCAGGGGAAGATGGTGTGCCAAAATCTTTCGGGGAGAGAATAAGGGAAGCATGGAAGACATGTCTCCTCAATGAGATGAAGAGACATTTCTTTTGAAAAAGAAGGTGATGATAGGAATCTTTCAGGCTAGGATAATAATGACGGTCACAAGAAAAGGCATGGCAAAGTTGGCTATGAAGAGCTTTGCAATCTATGTCATACCACCAATGCATGTGGCATGAGCTAAGTTTCAGGGAATGGGAAGTGGATCGAGTGACGTGGGGGTAGGAATCGAGGGTTGCTTTCCAAATGGTGGATGAGAGATATTTGTATTTGGTGGATGTTAAAATGAGAGATGAGAATTAGGATTCAAAAGGAATCCTCTCAGGAAGGGGAGATGAGAATGCATTTAGGTCTCCCTCATAAAAAAGAATAGTGGTTTGAGGTGCGCCTCGAGGTAGGGAGTCAAGGGAGGGGAAGAACTGACATGGAGGGAGAAAGAAATGAGGGCATGGTCAAATAAGGGATGGGGGTAGTTAAAAAATGGTGCACAAAAGGTAGTAGGTCCTAGCTATACATGAAGTAATCTACTGCACTATCTCCCCCACAATGAAGAAATTATTTGAAGTAATGGGACTTTGAGAAGCAAGAGAAGCCATTCAAGATCAATAGCTCGTGAGACTCTACAAGCTATAAGACGTGCCTACCATGAGTTGTTATGCACCCCAAAGCATTTCCAAACACTTGATGAAGTTTTTGGAACTTCTTAATACAAAACGCATCCTCAAACCGATTGTGGAAAGGGATCTAAAGAGCTATGGTGCAAGCGTTGAGGTCACCTAGAAGGATGACCTCCCCAATCATTGAATATTGAGTGATGCCAACATACAAGTCTAGGTAGGGATCCCCAACTGAGTTGCTATGAATAGAAAACAAAGATGAGGTTGGGGGGAAGTAACATACTGTGATGTAGATGTCTTTGGGTAGAAGATCCAAGCCTCTAACCCAAATCCACATAAAAGATGGCAACTTGTTTGAGACTACCATGGAGACCTTACTCTGAAGGAAATCCTGAGTCAAACAAGCTACCCCACCTAAACCTTTAACATCATTTGAGCACCTACTCTCACGTCTACTAGACAAAATCCAATTGTCTTGTGCAATGTCTAGAAGTGTTCAAACAAGATTGGCATGGGTCTTAGCAATGAACAGGAAGTTTGGAAAACCATAAGCATCATAAATCATGTTGAACGATGATGAAAACAATTCGTTATCGTTCAAGCAACCAACTAAGATGCCTGGGCCCTGTAGCCTCTCCCACTGGGCCCATCATTAGAATACCTAGGTCAATGTTCCCACCTGAAGGCGAAGTAGTCTTGAATGATAGCATTGAGATTCCTAATGACCACCCATTTCCTTGCATGTCATGTTATTATAACTAGCTCCCTGGAGTGTTTGAGCTCCACAACTTGTGATGTAGTGAGATATACAACTAGGAAGAGAAACAACTTTCGCTTAGCTCTCAAGGCCCAAAGTCAATCAACCACAAATATGAACTAGAGAAAAGAGATGGAGTTGAATCCAAGCCAAATCCCTTTCAAGGGTAACATCAAGGAGATCAAGGGTGCCTTAAGGAACATGGACCCAACCTCCATGAGGTCTGAGGAAGGATGTAGTAGAGGGAGCACCCTCACCTTAAGGTTCAACTTCCTTACTCACCTAGTGCACTCCTCAATGAGCTTAGCATGCACTACTTCCTCGATTTCCGCAAGAGAGGGGGGGGGGATATTTATCCCTTCCTCGAACCACCTATATGCATGAATTGATGTATGTTTTGGTTTTTTGTTTAAAGGTGACATGTTTGGTTCTAATCTCCTTCTACTTGTTTTTAAGGTTGAGGATTTCTACGTGCAAGGCATCATTTGAAGGGATTCTCGCACTTTGTTTTCATTCAACAATTTTTTGAGGGATAGATTCTCCAATTCCACCTTGGAGACTCTATTTGAGAAAGTGAACATATTGTATTGCACTTGTTCCAATAATTTAGACAAATTACGAATCTAAGCAACTAATAAAATTTGGGTCTATTGAAAGAATTAATGTGCTATCAAAATCAAGGTTGACACCTCTAGATTGTTCTTTTGTTGTGCATTCAATTTGAGGGTTCGTGTTATGTTATTTTTCCAGCATTGGATTGACCTCCTTGTTTAGTTGTTGTTGTGTGGTTACAACCATCGACGCCTCAACAAAAGGGGAAGATGAACCAAGGTTCTATGTATTCTAGCGGAGGGTCTAGTAAGATGATCCAAAGAGGGGTTAATGTTATAGGCATATAAGGTGGTTATGTTCAGGATGATGAGGACACAGACATTCTTTGAATGGCTAGGAAATCTAAAGTTTTGATCCTACCACCTTATTTGCAAAGGAAATTCCTAGAGGAAGTAGACATATGTGCAGAGAAACACTTGTAGCTCATAGTTTATCACAAGCTCCACAAGATGCTCAAAATGCTCTCACACTTGCCCACAAGTCACTACTATGCTCTCATGGGTCTTTGTTTGAGTTCCTTGGTCCTCTATACAAGCTACAGAAATCACAAGTGCCAACAAGTTCTGCTAGTCTCAACTCAATATCCATGTATTTTGACCTTTGCCTACCTACCGAAATTAAGGACACAAATGGACTCAAGTTGTCAAATAGGAAATTAAGTATAGATAGATTCAAGTCACAAATTACAAATGAACAAACTAGGTATCCTCTCTTTGCAATGAAGGGTAAAAAACCTCAATACAATGAGATTCCATGTCGAGGGTGATCAAAACTTGATATGATGAGAGTGGATATGAACAATGAGAGAGGAGACCCTCGACAATGAAGATGAGCGACCCATCAATGGCTTCAAAACAACTCCCCATGGTGCCTCATTACCAACACAACTCACAATGACATCACGAATACAAAATTGAATTTGTTAACCTCACCTTGTAGATTATAAATGAAAGAGGTAACATTTTTTACAGCAATAGATAAATGTGAATACCCTTACTAAGTCTTCACTATGGCAACTTGAAGATCCTCAATAGTTATTGCATTGCATGATAAAATCGGAGTCCAACAAATCTACTCATTGTGACATCATACAAATTATGACACTTTCCTCTATATTTGACTATCATAGGCCTTGTCCGCCAAGAGAATTCAACTCGATGTTTAGAAAATGTTTACAAAAGGTATTACATGATATGATTATGATCCAACAAATCTACTCATGACAGCGTACAATCTATGGCACTTTCACTTGTCTTTAGTTGTCATAGGCCTTGTTGACTAAGAGAATTCAACTATAATTTCAAGGATTTAGAAAATGCTTAAGAAAGACAACCTAAATTATAAGTTACTTGAGAGCAATGAATGAAAACCGTCGTCAACCAAATTCAACAAGCAAGGTTGACCCAAACACTATGTCACATGGTTCTGGTTCGAATTCGAGTACGACAACCATGAAATTCGGGTTCGAGTTCATCTTTTCAGATGAAGTTAGAAATGAGGTTCGACATTAGATTCGCCAACATACATATTCTCCAAATAAAAATATTTTATCAATATATTTTGTTCCAATATAAATATTTTATAACATAATAATATAATATTACAATAATTATAATACCAAGGAAAATAACTTTAAAATAATAATAAAACAAAGTTTATGAATTATATTTGCAATATACATTAAGTTTATAAATTATATTTTATAAAGCTTAGAAAATACAAAACATACTTACATGAGCAAACTAACCTACACAAATGGAATATGTCTCTAAGAAATTTGACGATATGAAACCCCACTTTAACAACTAACAAATACTCATCAAGATTACTTTAATATGTAAAATTAAAATGCTTACAAAAATCTACATCTTTAAAAATATATTTGTTTTAAAACGCTTTGCTATACATTATATAAAGCTCATTTTTCAATAAAGAATATCTCTGTTCAATAAAATTTATTGAACAGAAGGAATGCCGCCAATGGAATTTGTGTGGAATCAAATTTACAAGGAATGCCGCCAATGGAATTCAAAAAGAAGGAATACCGACACGAAGAAGACTCAAATCTAGTGAAAGCTTTATTCGGCCATTGGTGGAGCAGTAGCGCGACTTGGATTTGGAGCATCCAAACCAACGAAATTTGACTCATTACTATTATTATTGAACCGCTAGCTATTTTCTCAAAAGCCCGAATGTTAGGTATCCAATTCCTGGATTCTTTATTTCAGTAAGCAATTTCCTCATCTTGCTAAGCTTTCAAAATTGGTCATGTTTGCAATAGAAGACCTCATATGTATTGCAATTTGAACTTGCCCAAAGCTGGAAAAGCCTAAGTTACTCAATGCTTTCCATTTGCTTCACCATATCATATCCATTTCCTCGGTCTCTTTTTTCATGATCCATAACCAGCCCTTCCTCTTGCCGGTTTTAGTCTCTCTTCATTTGACTACCTTGTAAGATTGGTTTAAAACAGAAAATGTAAGATTTTATATTTGTTTATGGTGGTTGAAAGGGAAACACTAGTTCCTAGTTTCCATCTTGGGCAAATGGGGTCACAAAGGGCCTTTAAGAGGACTTCCAAATCTGGTTTTGAATCATAGATGGAAGCAATTAGCATAACCAATCTTACCCCAAATTAATTGGTATATTTCATAGGATTATGCAAAAGGAAAAAACTCAGAGATCTATATCAAACTAGGATTAAATGTGGTTGTTTGCATTCACAAATTCACAAAGCAAGAAGACTAATCTTATTAGGAGTTGTGGGCGTGAACCGGATGATTGCATAGATTAAGAATAGTGTATTCAGAATGAAATTCGTAAGCCACCAGAGACGAAGAGACTTTGGATGTGTTGTAGCTTTGAAATTCTTCTCATGTCCAACTATTGCTCCAAATATGATCCATGAAAGTGCTTGGACTAGTGTCTATGTTGCCTCAAGGACAACCCACTTCGTTGTAAGTCCCAGTCTCCCAAATCTCCAAATATAGAGACCAATATGCAATAAACGTACAATTACTATGACAACTAAAGTTGCTCTGAATTTGAGACTAACTTCGAGGTTGTGTTTCGGGCCCTAGAAACCGATGTTTCTAGGGAGTGATTTTTCCCTTGAAAATATCCATCTTGAACAAAGTAATCTCTGCACCGAGTAATGAAGAAAACAAGGTTGGATAAACAAAACTGTTGGGACACTGAAAATGAAAATTTTTATTACCAGCACTGAAATATTCTAGGTGGAATTTTGCAATTTTTACTACTGCCTGGAAGTGGACTTGTATGTAAAATTCTAGAAATGGTTTCTTATCAATACTGTTGGGAAAAACAACTTCCTGGGACAGCCAATTTATAACTTATTTACCACTGTTTTCCCCCCTCTATTTGAGTGATCTTATGCCTCCCAAACAACTTGCAACATATGACTTTAGCAAAGATAAAACCCATAAGACATAAACAAAAATTCAACTTTTCATTCCATAGGAACTTCACTAATTTAAGTCTGATTTTATTTAAAGTAATAAACTGAAAATATTTCTACAGTAGTAGTGCGATTTAGTACCTTGCTAAAGCTTGTATCCTTGACCAGAATCCTTCTTGTTAACTGTTGTTCACACTTCTATTCTACCATCCACTTGCTGCCCACGAAATAGAGACTGTGGAGCCTCCAGTACACGCCCAATTTGCTAAGAATATTTCAAGTTGATTGCATAACAAATGGTTGGATAATGGTTCATTGTTTTTTCTTGAACATAGTTGTGTTCATTATGAAACCAAGCATATGGTTTATTGTTTTCTTCTGACATGGTTTACTATCTTTCATATACTCAATGTAAGCACAACCATATATTTATAAATCAATGTATTGGATATATGAATATTGACATATGTGTTTCATTTGTTTGTAGGATATCAAAGAGAATGGTTCGAAAGAAAAAATGGACCACTGTTATGGATCTAAAAGTACAGGGCCTACTTGGGAAAGACAACTTTTCTAGCACTGATCTGAACTGGAGTGAAGTTGTGAAAGGGGACAAATCTATTGACTGTGTTGCATTAATTCCATATTCTACTTCATCAAGGGGGAGGAAATGAACCCAAATGCACCATGCAAATTTTTTCGAAAGCTATATAGGATAAACGATGGGACTGATGATAGGGATTCAATTTCAAACAAATATTCATTGTCAGTAACTACATTTTTGTCATGTATGAGTTGTCTATTTTGTATTTTGTTATATTGAACTAAAGTATTATAATTGGAAAATTTCCATATGTGTAGTTATCGATGCACATATGGACCAAAGGACAAGAGGAATGGACCAAAACCTCCTAAAAAAAGGCAGCGATATATTCAAAAAAGGGGATGTGAGTGCCACTTTATTGTGAAACAAATGGCTGGTAAACCAAATGTGGCCATAATTACATACAATATGTATGAACATGAAGACAAAGATGGTTGGCCATGCCATGGACAGTTTGATAGATCCAACGAGCCAAGGGTGATGTATGCACCTCGTCTTTCAAGAGAAATGGTACTATCAGTGGAGGCAATGTATCAAATGGGATTATCTGTTGATTTGGTTTGCGAATGGCATATGTTGGAGGTTAGAGAAGGCTTATTCAATGTGGATAATGAAAGCACTCGAGACAACTTTCTGACACGGAGAGATGTCGTCAACATTTTTAATCGATTGGGAAAAAACAAATTTCAACTTGATAAGAATGAGTCAATAAGTTTGAATCTATGGTACCAACGAGATCCAAATTCATTATTTTTCTACCAAACCCCTCATGGTGATGAGATGCCATTTATCATTGGTATTCAAACAGATTGGATGTTGCATAATATGGTGAAATATGCACATAACAGTATCATTTCAATGGATTCAACATTCAACACAAACAAGTATGGGGTGAGTATTCATTTAGAAATTGATGCATACGTACACTTATTTTCATTTCTACTATTTGTATTTTGTTGTCTTTAATATTGACATCATAATTGTGTGAATGTAGTATCAATTGTATACCCTGCTTGTGTTTGACAAACAACAAAATGGAATACCTATTGCATGGGT
This sequence comes from Larix kaempferi, assembly GCA_027924585.1. Lineage (NCBI taxonomy): Eukaryota > Viridiplantae > Streptophyta > Pinopsida > Pinales > Pinaceae > Larix > Larix kaempferi. Next base: position 10,042,970 of record BSBM01000397.1, on the reverse strand, counting down.
TGTTTCATCCCAAAATAGGTCATCTGATATCTCATTGTGGTTGTCCAAACTTATGGAAAGAGGTCGACAACTTAAACCTGATTGGACAGTTAATGCGTTCATGCCAGATGATGCATTGGTAGAAATTGATGCAATAAGGTATTTTTTCGCAATTAGTTAAGATAGTTTCTCATGTTTTTTCTTCACTCACTGATTTATCTAAGAGAATGTTCTTTTTGCTATGTGTAGATCTGTTATAGGTTGTCAAGTTTTACTATGTGCTTGGCATGTCAGAAGAGCATGGCTGAAGAATGTCTTTAGATTGGCTAGTTGTGAGGATGTTGGAAGAAAAATGTTTTCAACATTAGGTGCTATCATGAACGGTTGTCGTGATCCAAACTCTGTTGTCGAAGCTTTGGATCAGTTTTATGAAGAATTCAAAGATGAGAACCGTTTCTTGCAATACTTTTCAAGGAATTGGAAAGATAATCAAAAATTTCGTAAGAACCTTTTAAACCTGTTCAAGTTGCTGCAAAATGCATTGCTTATTGAATATGGTAAATTTCATACTTTATTTTTGCAGATATGTGGGCAAAAGGTTATCGAAACTTTCGTCATGCCAGCCAAGAAACAAACAACGCCATTGAAGCATATCATTGTTTTTTAAAAACAAATTTCCTTTGTGATTGTAGACGAAAATGCCACCGACGGATGGAGTAGCTTATCTAAACTTTGCTTAAAAGGGTGGAACTCTATTATTGGAACATGGCTCGTCTAAAGAAAGTTGGTTTCATAAATAACTACAGGTTGGAGCATATAATAGAGACATCTATTGAAAAGGCTAAAAATATTCCGGATGACCATTGTGTTCCTCATGATGAAATTCAAAATTGTTATTGGGTGCAAATTCAATCGTCCTTGAAAAAATATCTTGTGGTTTATTCAAACCAAACATTTCCTTCATGTGATTGCCCATGGGCTATGAGAGGAAATATTTGTAAACATGTCATTAAAGTGAGCATGTTGCAAGGATATGGTTCTAGGGAAATACATCAATTAGCTAGGTTGGATGTTAATGTTGATGTAGTAAGTGGTGGATCTCCAATTATGGGACCGGATGATCACATTGTCGAGGATCAAAACATTGAGATTGCCTCAAATGAGAATTTTGATCCTATCATCAATGAGTTGGATGAGTGTGACCTTGGGAGATGTCAAGAAATTTTTGACAGATGCAATAAAAAGATTCAAGCAGTAATGGTGCAACCTCCACATTCTATTTCAAGGGCATTGTTGATGGAAGAGCTCGTGGATAAATTTGTTGCTAATATGAATCAGCGATACATTCATGATTTTGATTTTAGTTATAATGACAATGAACGCACATTGAAGCAAAGAAAAATCTTCTTGAGCCCTAAGAAGAGGTCTCACCAACGACAAAATAAGCGTGCATTGCTTCCAGACCTAAATGTGGATGCACAAGCATTTGAATCTTTCAAATTTCCTTTGATAGGTAGACAAATGTTAAGTCAGTCAATGAATACCATGCCCATTCAAGGACATCATGATGCTTCCCCATCTGCATTTAATGTTGACCCAACAAAATATAAATTTCTAGTGGTAGAGGGGGGGAGGTTGAAGAAGAAAACTCTTGAAGAAGAATTGGAGGCAATGTATGCAAATAAAAATCCATCAACAGTCATTTCAGGTATTACTTCTAAATTTCTAATACTTTTTAAATAAATTAATGTCATGAAGTGGCATATCATAGAGAATTTCATAACTGTAATATATTGGCAGGTGGAGTACGTGCTTTGAAAGGTACACCACAAAGGGTTGTAAGGCCTAGGAATAGCAGTCAAGTAAATACAAATTCAAAACAAACATCATCTATCAATCATACACATTTAGAATCACTTGCATCTATGAACCCACCACTAGGTTTGTTTTTCTTTGAAGTGAATTTATCGTGGTATTATTGGAGAGACATTATCACTTATAATTCATTGACGTGTATTTGTATATGCATATTTTCAGACACCAATGTCTCTTCTATTTCACACATGCCAACATTAGGACGAATGAAGTTGACATTATTCCCTGATTTGGAATTATAATATGAAGGTAAGTAACTATATTTGAAATTTCCTACTTGTTTCTTTTGGAAAGAGAAGGTATGCTTTGTTCACTGAGATTTTTTCACATAATTTATATTACTTGTTATTTATTACTACATTTCTAGGCCAAAATTTGATGAGATTCAAGTGTTTTAACTCAATCTCTTTCCATCACATGTACAGGGAAAGAAATGGGTAAACGGATGGACTTTCAAAAGCTGGTCTACAGCTGAAGAATGGATTGTGGCATATTCAAGAGCCAGCGTTCTGAATATTTTCATCCCACTTTGTTTTGAGATTATTCTAGATGGAGGAGTATATAGTGATACTGATGTATCAAAGATTTAGGAGTTACTGGTTTATTTTGATCATTTAGATGGAAAATTGTTAGAACCTTTTTTGAGAAATCTAAGTTTAGAACTACGAGTGTTGTCCAGAGACAAGTTTTTTGCTCCCTTGTGGAAGCCAACATTTGTAATGTTCTAGAGTATCAAGCAAAAGCCAAAAACGAAGTTGTTATTTCCCTCTTTTTTTTAACATGACAGAAATACTTAAATACATATACGAAATGTACTTTCTATCTTAATATGAATAAAACTATGGTTTTTCCCAATGAAAAAAACATGTGAGTCTGCTCCAAGTTATCTAACTGTTTCCCTAAATATATTACTACATTCCTTGGCCAATATTTGATGAGATTTTGTATAATGGTTGCATTAGCTGACTATAAGATGATCCCAAGTATAACATATTTTTCTGGGATTTGAAGTTGTTTGATTATATTCCTAATTGATGAAGATAATAGAGATAGTTTTGGGGAGTGGAGACTGTTGTCACAAATGTCATCTGTTGCAGCATACAAAGCCTAATTCCTGTAGCATATTTGATATGAAGTTTGTATAGACGTCTTCAAGTACATCATGTAATTTTAGGTTCAATTTTAACCTTAAGTGTCAAGTTACTATGTACTCCTTTGAGATATGCTTTGTCACTAAACATATCTGATATATATATTAAAGAAAGACTGTTTTACATACCTGTAGGTGATAGATGGCATATCTGAAAGTAACCGCCCTTAAAATCAAGGAATGGGATCACTATAATGTTGTAGCAGACTTGTGTATACTCCAGTACTGGATTCTGTGAGTTGATGTAGCACTTGTCAAATGCACCCAGAACTCTCTGTAGCAGCGTGCAATTTCTCAAGATAAACCACAAATTCGAGCTGCCTTCAATTTATGGCCTTAGGCTTTCCAAAATCAGTCCAAAATGAGTTAAATGATGGAAACTGCAGACTTTGAATCCAAAGCTTCATTCAACAGTCATGGGAAATGTTGAGGCTCAGGATTTGTCCACAAAGCTGCCCAGAAGATCATTGTCACACTGATTTAATCTCTTCTTACTGTGCTCTTGTGAATGGTAGACTGATAGGCATTTCATTCTAACTCCCGATCACACTCACTTCAACCTCTCACTAGCCTAATCCATATCAATGTGGTCACTAATATATAAAATCAGGGGAAGAAGCAACTTGGAGTTACATGAGGACTCTAGTTATCAGAGTAAGAAATGGAAAATCCACATAAAGTCATTTGGTTTCACAGCTTCTGTTGACATTGTTATGTTTTAAATTGTAACAATTTACTTTTATGATACGTCCCTTGCTATGCTTCTAATTTTTAACCTTTGTATACTTTATCGTGGAAAAATAATCTTTTGATTTTTAAGGCTATATTTGATTTTATATTTGGGTTTGTGCTAAGCTGGATAAATTCACATTCTTCTTGGTTTTATATTGAGTGTGCATCTATATGATTATCAGTGTAATATGGGGCTTTTTTAATAGAGCACAAGGAATGGACATCCAAGTACAAAACATATGGAATTATCTGCAAGTGAAGCTAAAGAGAAATTTAAGCTGGAACAAGCTACACTTTCAGTTGTTATAGCTGAAGCAGAGAAGTGAGAAGAAAGCCTGAAGAAGGGTTTAGGTGTTGAGAAGCAATGTGTAGCTTATGTAAGGCCACAATTCACAATTTTCCAACACTTAGCAAATGGTGAAACAATCTGATGGCCCATCCTGACAGTTGAGAGATTACACAGTATGTAGAATTTGCACCAGTCCCAAGGCAACTGAGGTTGCATCGTTGGATGTATGAGAACCTTTAGATCCAGATCCAACTATGCAACCTCATCTGCCTTGGGACTGGTGCAAATCTTGCATACTATGTAACCTCAACTGCCAGGATGTGTGGAAACTCTGCATGGTAGATAGTGTTTGCCATACAAATGTTTTGTGGCATTGTCAGAGGAAGAAATATGGTTTAAGCTGTTGTTAGAATACAATTTGAAATTGTACTAATCAGACCATTATCATCTTGTGCTATTTTTCTTTGTTGGATGTTCACTCTATTTCACCTTTTTATATGTGCACTTATTGTAGCTTGAGAAGCCTTTACATGAGATGCGTGCTGAATGTGCCGAATCCACAGTTCCTGTCATGCACAGTTCCTGTCGAGAAAAGTTCATGTTGGGAAAAGTTCCTAACAGACAGAGTTCTTGTTGGGAAAAGTTCCTGTCAGGCACAGTTCCAGCTGGCCACAGTTCCTGTCAGGCACAGTTCTTGTCATGCACATTTCCTATTGAGAAAATTTCATATCAGGCACAGTTCCTGTTGGGCAAAGTTCCTGTCAGGCACGGTTGTTGTTGGACAAAGTTCCTAATAGGCACAGTTCCTGTTGGGCAAAGTTCCTGTCAGGCACAGTTCCTGTTGGGAAAAGTTCCCAACAGGCACAGTTCCAGTTGGGAAAAGTTCCTGTTAGGCACAGTTCCTGTTGGGCAAAGTTCCTGTCAGGCACAGTTCCTGTTGGGCAAAGTTCCTAACAGAAAAAGGTCCTATCAGGCACAGTTCCTGTTGGGCAAAGTTCCTAACAGTCAAAGTTCCTGTCAGGCACAGTTCCTATTGGACAAAGTTCCTAATGGGCACAGTTCCTGTTGGGAAAAGTTCCTATGAGGCAGTTCTTGTTGGGAAAAGTTCTTGTTTCTGCCTCTTCCAGAATGCAGCCCTAAATAGGTGACCTAGGGAAAAAGGTCATATCTATGGCTAGGAAGATCCAAATGGAATTCCGTAAAAAGTGACGAACTCTAAGATTGCAAGGAAGGGGAGATGGTTCCTCAAGTCCGCATTGATCTAGAACAAACAAGGGTATCCATGAGGAACATCTTGGATGATATGTCCTGAAAATAGTATCAAAAGCACTTTCTCTCAAGAAGGACTAAGGATTTGTGGCCTTTGAGTTGGGCCTCACAAGCATGTCTCAAACCGAAGTGAGGACCTGAGAATTGCACCCCCAAGTAGTTATAGGTGTTGGTGATCTCAATCTTCTCCCCTCAAAAGAAGAAATGGTGGTCCATAAGTACCTTTGTCAACCTACTGAAGATCATTACCTTGGTTTTACCTAGGTTGACCATCAACTGTCGAAGGTCACAAAAAAGTGCCAAACCATCTAGTTGTCTCTAAAGACTCTCCAAAGATGAGGCCAAGAGAACCACATAATTCGCAAAGAGAAAGATAGATATCAAGAACTAGTGGAGGAGGCACCTAGTGGCATCCTAAATATAACCATGAAAAAAGGACTCTAACTCATTAATGCAGATACCAAATAAGGTGGGGGACAATGGGCACCTTTGTTTAACCCCAATTGTGCTGCTAATAAAATTATATACCCCATGTGCAATGCAGAGACAACCAAGAACCAACTCATCCAAGTGCATGATGGCAGTCAAGACTTAAGAGTATCTCAAAAATGTCAATGTCTCTAAGACTCTAGAAAAGGGCCTCACAAGGGATAGAATCCAATGTTTTTCAAAAGCCTACAAAGCAACAATAAACATTTGAAGAGCGATGTCTCACCTCCTCAATGATGGCCCAGAGTTTAAGTATGTGATCAATGGTCTAATGTGTAGATTGAAATCCAACTTGCCTTCTAGCTCTAAGGTGTCTCCATTCAAGCTCTCTGGAAAACTCCATATAAAGGACTTTAGCATAAAGCTTTGAGAATGTGTGGCCCACCAAGATCATTATGTACTTGTTTGGACCTACAAATGGGCTCGATTTATGGATCTGGTGAACAATGTGATGTGACCAAATCTATGAAAAACCTAGACAAACAACATGGTTAAACAAGTGGACCAAGTGATCATCCAAACACAAAGACCATGCTTGAAGAACTCTACCTGAATCCCTTCCTCATCAAATGTTTTGCTGGTATGCATCACCCAGACTACCTCTCGAATGTCTCAATATGAGAATAAGTAGCAAGAGGTGGTGGAAGTAACCTGAATCAGAGGTTGTCCGGGGGCATCATATAGAGTATACGTAATAGATTATAGGAGAGCATGAAACAAGTATCTAGATCAGGCGGGATGGGGGAATGGCAGGGGAAGATGGTGTGCCAAAAGATTTTGGGGAGAGAATAAGGGAAGCATGGAAGACGTGTCTCCTCAATGAGATGAAGAGACATTTATTTTGAAAAAGAAGGTGACGATAGGAAGCTTTCAGGATAGGATAAGAACGACGGTCACAAGAAAAGGCATGGCAAAGTTGGCTATGAAGAGCTTTGCAATCTATGTCATACCACCAATGCATGTGGCATGAGCTAAGTTTCGGGGAATGGGAAGTGGATCGAGTGACGTGGGGGTAGGACTCGAGGGTTGCTTTCCAAATGGTGGATGAGAGATATTTGTATTTGGTAGATGTTAAAACGAGAGATGAGAATTAGGATTCAAAAGGAAGCCTCTCACGAAGGGGAGATGAGAATGCATCTGGGTCTCCCTCATAAAAAGGATAGTGGTTTGAGGTGCGCCCCGAGGTAGGGGGTCAAGGGAGGGGAAGAACTGACATGGAGGGAGAAAGAAATGAGGGCATGGTCAACTAAGGGATGGGGGTAGTTAAAAAATGGTGCACAAAAGGTAGTAGGTCCTAGCTATACATGAAGTAATCTACTGCACTATCTCCCCCACAATGAAGAAAGTATTTGAAGTAATGGGATTTTGAGAAGCAAGAGAAGCCATTCAAGATCAATAGCTCGTGAGACTCTACAAGCTATAAGACGTGCCTACCATGAGTTGTTATGCAGCCCAAAGCATTGCCAAACACTCGATGAAGTTTTTGGAACTTCTTAATACAGAACGCATCCTCAAACCGATTGTGGAAAGGGATCTAAAGAGCTATGGTGCAAGCGTTGAGGTCACCTAGAAGGATGACCTCCCCAATCGTTGAATATTGAGTGATGCCAACATACAAGTCTAGGTAGGGATCCCCAACTGAGTTGCTATGAATAGAAAACAAAGATGAGGTTGGGGGGAAGTAACATACTGTGATGTAGATGTCTTTGGGTAGAAGATCCAAGCCTCTAACCCGAATCCACATAAAAGCTGGCAACTTGTTTGAGACTACCATGGAGACCTTACTCTGAAGGAAATCCTGAGTCAAACAAGCTACCCCACCTAAACCTTTAACATCATTTGAGCACCTACTCTCACGTCTACTAGACAAAATCCAATTGTCTTGTGCAATGTCTAGGAGTGTTCAAACAAGATTGGCATGGGTCTTAGCAATGAACAGGAAGTTTGGAAAACCATAAGCATCATAAATCATGCTGAATGATGACGAAAACAATTCGTTATCGTTCAAGCAACCAACTAAGATGCCTGGGCCCTGTAGCCTCTCCCGCTGGGCCCATCATTAGAATACCTAGGTCAAGGTTCCCACCAGAAGGCGAAGTAGTCTTGAATGACAACATTGAGATTCCTAATGACCACCCATTTCCTTGCATGTCAGGTTGTCATAACTAGCTCCCTGGAGTGTTTGAGCTCCACAACTTGTGATGTAGTGAGATATACAACTAGGAAGAGAAACAACTTTCGCTTAGCTCTCAAGGCCCAAAGTCAATCAACCACAAATATGAACTAGAGAAAAGAGATGGAGTCGAATCCAAGCCAAATCCCTTTCAAGGGTAACATCAAGGAGATCAAGGGTGCCTTAAGGAACATGGACCCAACCTCCATGAGGTCTGAGGAAGGATGTAGTAGAGGGAGCACCCTCACCTTAAGGTTCAACTTCCTTACTCACCTAGTGCACTCCTCAATGAGCTTAGCATGCACTACTTCCTCGATTTCCGCAAGAGAGGGGGGGGAGCTTTATCCCTTCCTCGAACCACCTATACGCATGAATTGATGTATGTTTTGGTCTTTTGTTTAAAGGTGACATGTTGGGTTCTAATCTCCTTCTACTTTTTTTTAAGGTTGAGGATTTCTACATGCAAGGCATCATTTGAAGGGATTCTTGCACTTTGTTTTCATTCAACAATTTTTTGAGGGATAGATTCTCCAATTTGACCTTGGAGACTCTATTTGAGAAAGTGAACATTTTGTATTGCACTTGTTCCAATAATTTAGCCAAATTACGAATCTAAGCAGCTAATAAAATTTGGGTCTATTGAAAGAATTAATGTGCTATCAAAATCAAGGTTGACACCTCTAGATTGTTCTTTTGTTGTGTATTCAATTTGAGGGTTTGTGTTATGTTATTTTTCCAGCATTGGATTGACCTCCTTGTTTAGTTGTTGGTGTGTGGTTACAACCATCGACGCCTCAACAAAAGGGGAAGATGAACAAAGGTTCTATGTATTCTAGCGGAGGGTCTAGTAAGATGATCCAAAGAGGGGTTAATGTTATAGGCATATAAGGTGGTTATGTTCAGGATGATGAGGACACAGACATTCTTTGAATGGCTAGGCAATCTGAAGTTTTGATCCTACCACCTTATTTGCAAAGGAAATTCCTAGAGGAAGCAGACATATGTGCAGAGAAACACTTGTAGCTCATAGTTTATCACAAGCTCCACAAGATGCTCAAAACGCTCTCACACTTGCCCACAAGTCACTACTATGCTCTCATGGGTATTTGTTTGAGTTCCTTGGTCCTCTATACAAGTTCCACAAATCACAAGTGCCAACAAGTTCTGCAAGTCTCAACTCAATATCCATGTATTTTGACCTTTGCATACCTACCCAAATTAAGGACACAAATGGACTCAAGTTGTCAAATAGGAATTTGTGGATAGATAGATTCAAGTCACAAATTAAAAGTGAACAAACGAGGTATCCTCTCTTTGCAATGAAGGGTCAAAACCCTCAATACAATGAGATTCCATGTCGAGGGTGATCAAAACTTGATATGATGAGAGTTGATATGAACAATGAGAGAGGAGACCCTCGACAATGAAGATGGGCAACCCGTCAATGGCTTCAAAACAACTCCCCATGGTGCCTCATTACCAACACAACTCACAATGACATCACCAATACAAAATTGAATTTGTTAACCTCACCTTGTTGATTATAAATGAAAGAGATAACATTTTTTACAGCAATAGATAAATGTGAATACCCTTACTAAGTCTTCACTATGGCAACTTGAAGATCCTCAATAGTTATTGCATTGCATGATAAAATCGGAGTCCAACAAATCTACTCATTGTGACATCATACAAACTATGACACTTTCCTCTATATTTGACTATCATAGGCCTTGTCCACCAAGAGAATTCAACTCGAGGTTGAGAAAATGCTTACAAAAGGTATTACATGATATGATTATGATCCAACAAATCTACTCATGACAGCGTACAATCTATGGCACTTTCACTTGTCTTTAGTTGTCATAGGCCTTGTTGACTAAGAGAATTCAACTATAATTTCAAGGATTTAGAAAATGCTTAAGAAAGACAACCTAAATTATAAGTTACTTGAGAGCAATGAATGAAAACCGTCGTCAACCAAGTTCAACAACCATGAAATTCAGGTTCGAGTTCATCTTTTCAGATGAAATTAGAAATGAAGTTCGACATTAGATTCGCCTATATACATATTCTCTAAATAAAAATATTTTATCAGAATATTTTGTTCCAATATAAATATTTTATCAATATATTTTGTTCCAATATAAATATTTTATAACATAATAATATAATATTACAATAATTATAATACCCAGGAAAATAACTTTAAAATAATAATAAAACAAAGTTTACGAATTATATTTGCAATATACATTAAGTTTATAAATTATATTTTATAAAACTTGGAAAATACAAAACATACTTACATGAGCAAGCTAACCTACACAAATGGAATATGTCTCTAAGAAATTTAACGATATGAAATCCCACTTTAACAACTAACAAATACTCATCAATATTACTTTAATATGTAAAATTAAAATGCTTACAAAAATCTACATCTTTAAAAATATATTTGTTTTAAAACGCTTTGCTATACATTATATAAAGCTCATTTTTCAATAAAGAATATCTCTGTTCAATAAAATTTACTTGTGTGGAATCAAATTTACAAGGAATGCCTCCAATGGAATTCAAAAAGAAGGAATACCGACACAAAGAAGACTCAAATCTAGTGAAATCTTTATTCGGCCATTGGGAGAGCAGTAGCGCGACTTGGATTTGGAGCATCCAAACCAACGAAATTTGACTCATTACTACGTTTTTAAGCTTATTTTCTATTTGGTAGGAACATCACTTGGTTTGCAAGACATAGCGTGGTGGGAGAAGATACAGTCGCTATTTTTATGTATCAAATAAGTTGCATCTGTCACGGCGGGAGAGATATAATATACCGTATACTCAATGAGTGAGGAACCTTGACCGAATTTATAGGCGAACCACAACAATTTTTCCAATTTTTTGGTTGAGGTTCGCCGAATTTTGAACCTGAAGGTTGCTGCCCACCGGCGTGGGCAGCAACGGCGGTGTGGCAACGAGGCAGGATGCAACGGGGTTGAAGGGGGTTGAACAGCAATGGGGGCGTGCTCCATTTGGCGGCGGGACGGGGCGATTTGAGTACCCCATATCCCACGCCGTACTGAGGAAACTTAATCTTCTTTGCATCACTAAGGTTGTCAATGCAGTAATCTTAAATCTTATTTGCAAGCATCAGCTTTGCAATAAGTATGGAGGGTGTGTCGATGAATTCATTGGCTTACATTCGTTGGAATGTAGCAAACAAAGCATATAAAGAAGGAAATTGTAATTGGTGGTTAACGCACTTACCAGGTAAAACAATCTTTAATAAAGATGCAAAGAGCTAAACAACAAAGCGGATCTGCAATTAAAAAATTAATAACTCTATAAAAGGGTGGAGGGAAAATTAATGTGAAGGAAGCGACAATATGATCTTTATAAGTTCTTTTGAGATTACTCTATATTGTTTGATACAATTGTTTTCCTGTATTTTCAACTTTATTCAAATTTTTTTGTTTAGAGTCATATAAGTGCATCCATATAGTTTTCTTTGGTTGTGGTCTTTGGATTAAGTACGAATGTTTCTATGAGCTTTTTTTTACTTAAATAAAAAATTATAAAATATTATTATACCATAAATCTATAATTCTTTTAAAGAAAGAAAAATAATATAAAACATAGTTATCAAAGTTATCAAATTAGCTCAATTTGGGTCAATAAATACGTGAAGTTGAAAGTTTTGAATTTTTAGGTTTAATCCAGCTTGTTGATGTTTAGATCAGTTTTTATTTTTATAGACTGGAGCATGGCTTGATTGTATACTTAAGTTTGAAACTTTCCAATTTTTAGGTTTTTGAGAGATTGGAGCATGGCTTGATAGTAGAGGGTCTACATGCTAATTGTCATTTTGAGTCATTGTTGAAAGCTTCTCTCTGGCAAGGAATGCAGAATGGAAGGTTTAGCCAAAGTTAAAAGCATTTTGTAAATTCAACAAATCTTTATGCAACCTGTACAATTGGTGTTTTGGTGAATTTTTATTAAAATAAAATAATATGTATAATAATAATTATTAACATTTATTAAGATCAACTTTGATTTAATAATTATTAATAACATTGCTCTCTACCTGGTTATTCAATACTTCAAATATATGCACGCAACAGTACACATGCTATAAGAGAATAAAATCTTGCTGTTGCACACCCACACAACACAGATGCTTATATTAAGAGAATAAAATCTTGCTGTTGCACAACCACACAACATAGATGCCATATATAAAAGAACATACACCCACACAACACAACGCATAGTCCAAGTGAAACCCCGGCCGATTCTGGTGAAGAGTCATAGGTATTAGATTGACTGGGCTGCTGCTTTCCTGGACATGTCTTTAACGAACTCGTTTAAGTTCTCAAAAGATGAACCTCCAGGAAGGACTGCCCTCGCTGCACACTCCTTCAGCTTCACATATGCAGATGTGTTAGTTATTCAAGACTTCAAATATACTACAACCAAGCTCTCTACCTGGTTATTTAATACTTCAAATATATACACGCAACACACATGCTATATTAAGAGAATAAAAGCTTGCTGTTGCACAACCACACAACATAGATGCCATATATAAAAGAACATACACCCACACAACACAACGCATAATCCAAGTGATTCTGGTGAAGAGTCATAGGTATTAGACTGACTGGCCGGCTGCTGCTTTCTGCGCCATGTCTTTAACGAACGTGTTTAAGTTATTGAAGGAGGAACCCCCGGGAAGGACGGTCCTAGCTGCACACTCTTTCAGCTTCACAGCGTTCTCTCTCAACTGCTTTCCTTCAGAAGTTGTCATCATTCTCTTCACAGCATCTTCCACCTCCTCCTTCGTCACCAGCTTGTGGTCATCCACGTCCACCCCTTCAAAATATAGGCCGATCTTCCACACCTCCTTGGCGAATCTGCAATTGTGAAACTGATCCCCATAATAAGGGAATCCCACCACTGGAACTCCCATGCTCATGCTTTCCATTGTAGAGTTCCATCCGCTGTGTGTCACGAATAATGCCACCGATGGGTGGGCAAGGACTTTCAATTGGGGCGCCCACTTCACCAACAGTGCCCGATCCTTGGTTCGCTCTTCAAAGCCCTCCGGTAAAACTGCAGGTTTGCCTTCTGCGATATCCGAGCGAAGAACCCACAAGAAAGGCTGCCCGCTACCCTCCAGCCCTAGCGCTAGCTGCACCAGTTGTTCCTGAGATTTGACAGCCAGGCTGCCAAATGAAACGTATATAACAGATGCTGGCCGTTGCATATCCAGCCATTGCAGGCAACGGTCATCCTCTTCCAACAGATTGGTGGTGAAATCCCTCCCTTGTAAGAAATTAGGAAGGAATAGAGGTCCTATCGCCAGCGCAGGACATCCATTCAAAGATAGGGCCTTTACGGCTTCTCTCCCTTCTAGCTCCTCAAACGTGTTTACCAGTACGTACTCCCCTTTACACGACTTTTTTGATTCGTAGACAAGGGCATTGAAAATTATGTCTGACGGATCACCACGATAGAATGACATCAGGTCGCTCGGCTTCAAAGTTGGGATATTGCCCGGGAGACAAGTGATCCATTTCTCTGGATTGTTCGCTTCGTTTACTGCACTTACAACAAAGGCGAGCCCGACCCAATCATTATAATTGAAGTCAGGTATTGCAGATCAAGAAACCAAAACGAAAATGGGAATGAAAAACAAGAAAGAGAGATGCGCGGCTTAGTTTTGACAGGAATATGTCCATGAGAAATAAGGAAGCTAGTGTAGCACTGGGCAATGGAGGCAGCAGCACATAAGGGCCAGAAGATAACCCTCGGCACTTTCATATTTGTCGCAACCTGATCCGTGCAAGACATGAAGGAATCTGAGACGATGCATGTGATAGGTGGAAATGCAACTGATGAATTCTTGTCATCATTCTGAGCATTAGGGCGGCTGCTGCGGCGAAGGAGGTCCTCCAATGCGGGGCTCAGTTTCTGCAATGCAAGGACATAGTCCCCGAGGTTGGATGCGCGGCCGTGGTCCGGTGGTAAGCCATCGGGAATAGACACAAATCGAATTTTCAGGCTTCGATGATCATGTTTGCCTCTGGAAACCAGAGAATTTGAATCTCTTGCAGAAACTTGAAGCATGCGTTTATGGATCCATTCAGTGTTGACGAAAGTGATGAAAAATCCACGCAGAGCCAGCTGCTGCGCCAAATTCATGAGAGCGTTAACATGACTCTGCGCAGGAAATGGCACAAGCACTGCGTGCAAATTAGCACATTCCAAGTTCTCGTTTTGAATATTCATATTCATGCCTTACTCTTTCTTTCTTCTTCCCCGAATCGACTGCAACCCTCCACCTATGGTCACTGCATGCGAATCCAAATATTTAAGGGTCAGCATTCGTTTATTGGTGACGGAGCGCTTTCCATTTTAGCCCGACAGGCTGGTCTGAATATGAAGGCCTTTCCTTCTCAGCGTGTACCTAAGAGTCCCGACAGGCTGGTCTGAATATGAAGGCCTTTCCTTCTCAGCGTGTACCTAAGAGTCCCGACAGGCTGGTCTGAATATGAAGGCCTTTCCTTCTCAGCGTGTACCTAAGAGTCCCGACAGGCTGGTCTGAATATGAAGACCTTTCCTTCTCAACTATATCACTTCCACTCATCTCCCTTATCTTTCCAACACTCACGAGCTTCTCTGCAGAATTCAATGGCATATCTCCTTTGGAAACGTTGTTGCCAGTCAACTCTGCCACCTTCTGATCATGAACCTTTCTTATTGTATTTCCCATGGATTATTGGTCAAATGTGATTTGATTGTAGCCCCTTTCAGGATGGACCCACAAACAAGATGTAAGTTATAGAACCATAACCTTTGGATTCACATTTGTGACATGAGAAACGACACAAACAAAACAATATAGAGATCCACAAACACAATATAAGAAATAACTTATAACAACCCTTGTATGTACACTAGATTCCCAATTACTTAACCATTACATGAACTTGTTACTTGTGTATTTGTGTGTAAGTTTGTGTATTTGTGTGTAAGTGACACAGTGTTTGTGTCACATTGTGTAGCTCTCTTTGTTGCTTTTTTCAGCATGGGAGCTTTCACCATTGGATTCTTGTTATGGGAGCAATTACTCCTAATGGTGCAATAGTATGTCGAAGTATTCAAAATTGGGTAATTGCTAATTTATTCGTGCAAAAATAATCTACTTAGGTGATCGGATTAGGTCATATAATGTATAAATAATGAGCATTATAGACCTATACCCCACTGAACACAGATCAATATGAATCACTCAATTGAAACCATATTCCCCGTTTTTTAACCTAACAAAATTTGTGGAACATATGTCTATCCTCCAACCAAAAGGATGCATCTTAATAATAATAAAGAATAACAATCCTAGAATCACACAAAATACAATATCGCTAAAATAGATGCATTTTAACAATACTAAAGAAAAACAATCCTAGAATCAAAACAATGCAAAAATGATGTCATACAAAATGTAATATCAATAAAATCAATGCATCTTAACAATACTATAAAACAATCCTAAAATCAAAGCAATGCAAAAATGATGTCATACAAAATGCAATATCGATAAATCAAGACATCTTAACAATACTAAAAAGGAACAATCTAGCGAAGAAAAAATGATATCATACAAAATGCAAAAGTATTGAAATCAATTCATTTTAACAATACTATTAAATCATACTACATTTCCCAATGCATAAGTTTAAAATTAGAGGAATAGTAAACTACTATACAAAACTTTATCTAACAACACAAATCGTTTGTAGTTAGCCTAAATTTTCATAAATCTATATTAGTAAGTACTATATAATTTGTTTAATGATATGAAAAATAAATAAATTATTCTTTCTATACATAATAGATATTAAATTCATAATATATTTAACAACACAAATTGTTTGTAGTTAGCCTAGATTTTCATAAATCTATATTAGTAAGTACTATATAATTTGTTTAATGATATGAAAAATAAATTAATTATTCTTTCTATACATAATAGATATTAAATTCATAATATATATATATATATATATATATTATATAATACTATGAGTTTAATATAATATATTTCGTACATCGCTCATAGCTCATATGCTTTAAGAATGTATCTTGTGATGATATGAATGGAAATACTATTTTTTTTAATATATATATAATAAAAATTTTATATATATATATATTACATCCATAAAAAATATTTGAAATATATTATATAAAAAACATTTGAAATAAATAAATTAGTAGTATTATATATGTTAAATTCATGCTAATTTGAAATATATTAATACTCTATATTAATATAGAATATTTTTCAACTACATTACATTCATAATATAAATCCATTAACAGAATGCTATCGCTTTTAACTTCTCAACGGATAACGTTGTCTGATCAACATTTGTTTGGCTCTGAGGTTCAGATAGCAATAGCGTTCACGGGCAGGTTTGTATATCTGTGTGTAGAAGCGATGAACCCTAACGTAACCCTAGCCACCCTTCATACCAATGCATTAGCGGTAACAACAAAGATCCCATTAAAGTTGATTCGCCGAAACAACAAAGATCCCAAAGATCCCATTAAAGTTGATTCGCCAAAACAACAAAGATTCGATGTACTTTTGTATTTAAAAGAAGTTTGAAACGCTGAAAACAAAAATCAAGGTTTCACTTTTAAATGTGATTAGGGATATAATGGTTTTATGTGCATTTTTACAATGATCATAATAAAAAAAATACAGTGCTCAACCTAACAGTTCATGGTAAAACAATGTTATAATCAGTATGTTTGTTAGAGTTATAATGGCTAATTAATATCCATATATACAAGCATAAAGAATAGGATAATAATAAAGTTCAAGTGGCTTTTGTATTTGAATACTTGTTGGCATCCCAATAACTTCCTTTTCAGTTTGCAAAATGAAGGGGCACTCATTAGAATTTTGTAAATATTTAGCTTTAGGTTTTCTTTCTTGGATTTTGATTTTTAGATGATTTCTCTCTTTGATTCCTTACTCTTTGCATTACTTGTTAGTTGGCTTGGGTTTCGTTTTGTGAGGATTTTGGTTATTTTCCCACTCTTAATCACTTGAACCTTTTGACTTCCTGAATGATTAAAATGCTTGTGTATTTCATTTCATGAGTGATATAATTGAGATTTGAGATGATGTCGAATTAACTAAATGAGACTCTTGAAATCTTTAATAAAAAAACCATATTTCAATACAATTTTAATTTGGTAACAATTTAAATATATTTCAAATAAAGAGGAATTTTAAATTAGAAATATTGTTTTTATACCAAATAGAAATATTTTAATATTTTTTTTTATGAAGTGATCATGTAATAATCATTTAAAATGTATTAATCACTTAAAAGAATAATATTATATTAATAATTTAAACACACTTAACTTTTTCCTTTTCCTTGGAAAACTTATCATTTTCAGTACTTGAATGTAATGAAGGTTAAGAAAAAGTGATTTTTTTAAAAATCAATTAACCACATTATTTGTTTTATCTAAAAGTAAACTTATGTGAGATTTGTTTCTCCTGAGTGAACCTGCTTAAAAGGTTCGAAACTGTCGAATTTAAAAATTCATTCGCAGATTTCCTCTCATCATTAATTACAGAACTGTGGGGTGAAGATGAACAAGTAAATACATCTCTTGATTTTTCATATATCACCTTTCTTATTTTTATTAAAAGCACTTTAAAATCATTCAATTAGAAACTAAAATACCTTTGGGACTTCATGTGTCAAAGAAATTTGTAACCACTCCTCTAACGATCTTTTAATGGCTCTCGTTATGGTTCAGGAACAGTGTTTTAATTCCTGCATGAATCTTTTTTTTGGTGACGGAGGCTTTCGTTACTAGTTTTCTGAATTTACGCATCATTCCCGGTAGATAAAAGTTATGTTTTGCGCAAGTTGCGATGAGACTTTACATTGATAGTTGCCAAATAATTACTGTAAAGACATTTCAAAAAGAGAAATAAAAATGAAAAGACTGATGGGAAATGGTGTACAAGCATCAAAGGAAGATGCAACCACCTGAATGTATTTAAGAGAATTCCACATCTTGCCATCGTTACGTTCATTAAGCAATATTGCCTACATTGCTCCAATTGGCAATGAGGGGGACAAATTTTAATGCAGCTAGATTACCTCTCTTTACCAAGATTGCTGTCATCTTATATGTTATTCCAGAAAAGAAGAAATTTGTTGCATTTAGTGACACAACATGATTAAAACATCTCGCCACTCCAACTGTCTAATTGTTAGAAAATAATATGCCAAACTATAAGAGGTTTAAAGAAAAAGAAACAATTTCATAAAAAACATTTACCAACTATAAGAGTTTTTTCCTATAAAACTGATAACCACACAACGAAATAATCACCTGAAAAGTAAGAAATTTAGTTTTAAAGAGCACATGTATGTCGTTCATAAATTTTGACAAGACATTGCAAATGCTTAAAGCGGGCTTTGAGCCACATGTGTCTGTTCTGGTGTCCCAGAGATCTCAACAACTCAGTTTGTACCTCCACTTTTTTGTTCATGCAACTTCACTTTCGCTCATGATATCTGGCAGAAGAAAGTTTTTGTCAACAAAAATATGGGAAAATAATATATTACATCTATGCCTTGTATTTCTAATATACTTATATGCCCTGTATGTATCAATCGAGGGACGTCGAAACCCTATGCACGAGACCATCATATATATATTGCCAAACTTAAGTTTTTGATTCTTTATAAGTAGAGTTAGCATTAATATATTGAAGGCTCTTGCCCTTTTGGTTGTGTCCTTAAAGAGTTGGATAAAATAATCCCACATATTACTTAAGAGTCCATATCATTACAAACAAAATGCACACCAAAATAGCATACAAAAACCTATCCAGCACGTAAAATAGAATAAAAGGACCCAACCTCCAAAATTTAATTGGTCCCTTCATCAGCAGTAGAATACTTTGACATCATACAAAATCAGAACTGATAAATCTGAATAGGATCCCTGAAAACATAAGAGGATTCACAGCCATTGAACACCCTTAATAAAATGGCTTCATCACATCAAATGTTGTAAATTGGGTGTAATTCCCTGAAAAATGTTTCAACCTCCTTTGACATCAATGACGGCCAACAATATTCATAAAAAAATTGGTGCAACATTAAAATAGTTGTTCTGTAACACAAGATTTTCCCATATTTGAAAAGACAACTTAAATCAGCTTGAAATTCCTTATGAAGAAAAATATGTCTGAATCAATTTGCAAATTTCTAAAATGCTCCCAAAAAACCTATTCTCAAACTCCTTGATTAAGAACGACTTAGACGTTAATTATTTATTTAGGTTAATAATATCAAAAACTAAAATACTATTGATGTATTGACAACGATATTGAATTAATATTTAGTAATTGCCTGCATCCGCATAAATATTAACGAATACTGGTGAATGTAAACAATAACACTTATGTGTAAAACAAACAGGAAACCTTTCAATCAAAATAAGAATTTATATAGAAACTTTAAAAGGCCTGTAGCCAATTGAATTAAAAACATAGATAAAAAGTAAAACTGAGTCGTAAATAACCTGGGAATTTCTATAAATTCAAAACCCTTAAATTTATAAATCCACCGCAACAGGGTATTAAACCCTAGTATGAGTTAAATTTTTGTGAACTAATTTAACTCTATAAAATTTGATTGAATGTCCAATTGCACCTAAATAACTTACTGTTAAGGAGCAAATATCAAGTTCATGGGCATGCTACAGAATATCCTTTGAAACCACATAAGGAGAAACCCTATGGGATAAAACATTTCAATATACAGTAAGCAATCTTGGATACAAAAGTAAAACCCAAATAGTAAAAAGAAGGGGTAAGAATGAAATTACCTGTGAGGCGCAGCTCGCTGAGCGAGGCCCTCAAGTTTTAACCTATTCAAATGAAAAAAGTGATTACTTTTCATCATTTAAAAATTTATAAGTTAAAGAAACTATGATGATGGACGACTAAAATAAAGCTTTCAGGATTTATTTACCTATTTGTGAACAATTTCAAAATAAAGCGTTCTACAGGTCGCGGTATCGAAACTCCAACAATGGCACCTTGCACACCAGTCTCTTTGGCAATATATTTTGGAAATATAGACGTTCTGGAACTTCTCAAGCCCTCTCGAGGAAAAAGTATTTGACCTATTTCCGTCTCTCTTGTAGGATCTCGGCTTGGGTGAGTCTGTGGTTTCTTCTGCTCTTCTTCTTAACCTTTGGAAGGATTCCTATCAGTCTTCTAATCTCATCATTCCTATTTCCGATGGATTCAGCACCAACCACTAAACTTTGAAGTGGCATCTTAGCAAGCCTGGCGCAGATGGCTACCAGGGGCTACCAAAAATGTCGGACCAACATATAGAGGAATCGCTTGTCCGTGCCCACAGCCACAAGCTTCTGCTATGGCATGATTCATAAAACTCATCAAATTTTCAATATGCAATTTGATTATTGCACCTTTTGGTATCTATGTGCAATTGCAGCACATTAACTCTCGCACATTAATATTTCGGTGTGATGCATTGTAGCAGCTCTCGCAAGGGGAAGAACATGGACAAGGCATGTAGCGTGAATGATGAAGAAAATGTGCATTGTAGCAGCT
Organism: Larix kaempferi; assembly: GCA_027924585.1. Lineage (NCBI taxonomy): Eukaryota > Viridiplantae > Streptophyta > Pinopsida > Pinales > Pinaceae > Larix > Larix kaempferi. Next base: position 10,022,311 of record BSBM01000397.1, on the reverse strand, counting down.
CTTTGAAGGGGAAAAAATTGAAGGGTTTATGCTAAACATTTCAAAAGTGTGTCCTGTCCCCTGTCAATTTGAGGATAAAAAAAATAATTCCCTTGAAAAGATTACTAAAATTCTAGAATAGTTCACTGACAAATAAAACCCTTGCTAACACCATATTTAATACTCAGGCAGGTTGAAGAGAGCGTCGAATCGAACCCTACTCTCACCCAAGAATCCATTATAACTCTAAGATAAATACTAAAGAAATGAATGGTCCTCATGGCGGTGGCGTAGAGTAACCCTGTAGGTCATTACAAAAGATGTAGCATACCTTCTAAAGGAAGGCACCAAAAGAAAGTAGTGAATCCAAACACCAGGGTTCGGAAGACCCATGTTATGCAAAGTCAAATAAAGAACAATGGAATAAGAGCTAATGGAGGAGGGTAAAGAACATATAACCTGGATGAAAACTCTGTCAAGAGGAAGGACTCACCTAAGAAAGACAAAAATGACAAAAATGTAATGAGAGTGGCCAAATCTTTCCGAGCTGGCCCAAACCTCTTCCGTTTAAGAGAAGCAAGTATAAACCTCACCTTTTCCATTCAAGAAAAAACAAAACGAGTATAAACCTTGTGCATGATAAGAGCTTGCTTGTAATATCCAGCGATATGGTAAGAACCAGGGTTTGAATTTGTGAGAAACCAAATAGCAAATAAATGCTTAAAAGTCTGAGCCCCAAATTCAATAGTAAGGTCGATGGTAATAAATTCACCTGGAAAGTCCGAGCCCCAAGCCCAAGCCTTAGAGCGTACGTCTGGATGAAAACCTGGTGAACACGGAACACAGCATGGTAGAAAACCTTGTCAATCGAGCAATATCATAGAGACGTGTTAATATTTTAGTAAATAATAACTCGCTATTTTAAAAACAAGTTAAATAACAACTCGTTATTTTTAAAAATACGTGGAGTTTTTTATTGGGTAGAGGGACGATGAAAAGCTATAGTTCTTTTCAAAACCCACTCCAGGAAAAAAATGTCTATCGACGTAAATATATATAAAATTAATTTGAATTTAACTAGCATTTTCCCGAGGAGGCACAAAAGTGAACGTCGCTAGGAAAAGAGTAAATTTTGTAACAATGTCGACCTCCTCCGACCTCCTCGACCTGCCCGACCTCCTCCGACCTTCTCGACCTCATCAAGCGCTGAGACAATATCGGTCTATATTCAACATTGAATACACTTCGTCGGAGGTTGCCAAATCCGTCGAAGTGTTGTATGTCTGCCGAACTCGAGACTTGTCGAACTGGAACCTGTCGAGGTTGGTCGAGTTGAAAATTGTTGAATTGGAACCTGTCGAGACTTGTCGAACCGGAACCTGTCGGGGTTGGTCGAGTTGAAACTTATTGAATTGGAACCTGTCGAGATTGAAACATAAATTTCCTGAACTAACGTTACCTACAAATAGTCTGAAAATGGTTCATTAGCACGACGTGATTCTGTAAATTCTCTGCATGCCAGATCAGTTATACTAAACAGAATCTCGACATACTATGGAGACATTTTCTATCATCCAGACGACTACCACAACAAATATTATACATTATACGTTATAGTCGACTACATTGGTCGTTATAGCAGACAACATCACAAAATTTCTCGTGAAAGATTTCCTATTTACTTGAACGCTGAGAGCTTATCTGAATGTATGGTTATGGTATGTTTAAGTGTGCAACTTTTACCACTTTTTGGTATACAGTAGTTTTCTTTATATCTAACTATTTAGGTTTAATAGTCAATTTCTCAATAACATTCTGGATGCATATTGTTAGCAGTCTTCAATCTTCTTAGATCCAATTTTCTGCCTCAGTAAACAAACTGTAATTGGATGAATTGAGAAATAAGGTTGGTCCAACTACCATAGAAAATTATAGGCGAGACTAATATAATGTGCTTGAAGTTGCCATAGGTTGTCAACTCTGGAATGAGATGACCTAATTGTGTCATTTTGTAGAAAGGCATAAGAGTAAAATCTCATTCTGTCATAGTTGGTAATCAATCACATGGCAATGGAGGCAGTGATGTTCCAGTTTGGAGACTCGTTGATAGATGTGGGAAATAAAAATCACCTGAAATACTGTCTAGCAAAAGCTGATTTACAAATGGGCGCACCATCATTGATATCATCGGTTCTTATAAACATCTTTCCATCTACCATCCCCTCATACTTCAATTCAGTGACAATTATTATTGTTGTGTAAACCTGCTTGGAATTTTTATTAACTGACTGTGGACTTCACTATACTTTGCAGCGGACAGAATGGGTTTACATTCCCCACTAGCCTGCCTTTCTTCATCAGCCAAAAATGACGATTTTAAAGGGTTCAATTATGCTTCTGGAGGCTCAGGCATACTCAAGGAAACATGATTCCTTTTTGTAATTCATACCCTATTCTTTATGCGTTTTTGTTATGGTTTTTGATGATTTTGAATGCTCATCTATTGGAAACTCTACAAATATGTGGTTGTGCCAATGCTAGTACACATGGCCCATTTATTTTATAGGCATTCGACTTTAAGAAGAACACATTCATTTACCACACATGATCTCTCAAGCATGTGCTTCACCTTTGCATGGGGTATTAGATATATTGTGAGGATTTGTGTAGTTGACCATTAGTTTGCTCGTTCATGGCGGACTACACCTTCGATCCCACAGAGCATTGGTATTTCTTCTTTAGTGATTAAAGCAGCAGCCTTTCAAAGTAATTTAGTGTTTGCAATGTTCTTAATGCATTAATGCCAAGTGAAAAGATATGTATTTGGTTTTTCTGCAGGCCGGGCATCTCTTCCGTTTATTGCAGTAATGCAAATTTCTCCAATAATTCTGTTCTTCTTCATGTATACACTACTTTTCATACCACAACATGATTTTGTAAATTATCGGTATGTCAGATCAGTTATAGCTCCAACAGGCCATTGGAGAGAGTTCGATTGGTTCCTCTCCCTTAAGACTACCACCCTCAATGATGAGAGAATCCTTCCCCTATAAAACCCTTTGGTCGAGGTAATTCCTCTTCCAAAGGCATTGTATATCAAATTCTAGATGGCCATTTATGCAAACTAGAACTCGTTGCTACTATACGAGGGTGTGTTTGAATGCAACTTTCCACTTGGTTCAAATTTTGTTTTAACATCTCTCCCCACAGTTAAATGAAGAATATGGATCTCTGCATTCGAAATATACTCTCTCATCATTATAAAAACCAATTTAGAAGTTTTTTGATGGTTGCAAGTGGAAAGAATGCTATTCAATTGATATGCGGCCAATGTAATTTCCAAGTCGACAATGATAGGTGGTCGTCGAGCAGTAGAAATGCCACCCAAAAATTCATAAGAGTTCATGTCGAACCCAGAACCTGTCGGGGTTGATTTGTCTAAGTCGAACCCAGAACTTGTAAGAATCTTGCACTTGTCCCACAACAGATTCACTGCTTCAATACCTCCTATTGCAGGCGATCAGAATAGCATGGAACAACTACTTCTGTCCCACAATTCTCTCAACGGAGAGATACCCTCTTAAATGGACATGTTGAAGCAATTGAAGGCCCTGGATCTCGGCTATAATACACTGTCCAGCAGCATATCCAGTCGCGAGATCCCCGACATGTCGAGATGACCCTGTCATCGCCAACTTGTCGAGGATGAAGCTGTCGGGGAAGTGCGAAGCAGTTGGCGACCAACCGTTCCAGTCGTGTGCATAGCCGACCATTTTGTTGTTGATCAATGCAATTGACCGAAGTAATTGCTACTGCGAAAAATGCTTGTAAAGTCTGAAGATAGGTCGAATGGATGCGTTGACCAAAGAAGGGTTATACCACAGTAATTTTATCCGTTGATCATAGGTAATATTTGAGCAACAATTCGGTTACATACAAAAAAATTGACTTAGTACATGAGAGTTTATCATCGACTAGATGCTTACGTGTCATCTTTTTTAAAGCTATGGACGCTGTTATGGTCGATCACTTGGTTATGTTGATGCTTACTCTACTGTGAGCGATAATGCTCTTTCTCGTATACTATGTCGAATGGCCTATCACAATTGATCAAAAATATGATTTTCTGCTGTTATCCACTGATCGAATGGTGATTGACAGTCGAATTCTTATTAAAACTACAAGTCACTTATTTAGACAGGTTACCTAATACTCAATATATCGCTTAGATTTTGTTGTAGTCGACTTGCGGGCTTCAACATCTAACATGTGACAGTTTAATGTGTTGTAGTATTGTTCCCTACTTCAGAAATATGTCTCCACCTAAGATGAGTATCGACCACTTGTTGAATCACCCAATATTGAGATTGATTAAATATTAACATCGATTACATATTTTGATACCGGGATCAACCATGATAAGTATCAACAATATTAAAAGTCGGTTTTCAAAAAATATCATAATTACCAAAGACAAGTTACTATGGTCGATTATCTCAGCCAGAGGTTTCACACATCATTTCATAATCAATGATTTGGTCGACTATGATAGTCGACTCAATGTCAAATTAAACAACGACTGCAATAGTGGGCATCCTCTTCATGTGGTTGGCCTTCAAGTGATAGTCAGACAAAATAAATTCAACCAATCAGGCAGTGTAATTCAACAAATAACACTTCTCCTTCAGTTGGTGGACTGCATCAAGATGTATCATAGCCAAAAACGTTTTCTCTAATCAACGACTACCCCAAGATGATTTTTTATTGGTGGCGACTGCTCCAAGTTGGTATGTGACATGCTGATCGATGCATTGGTTGGAGGGCATGTGAACCTTGGTCGATTGGCCTAATGAGTTCTCTAGTCCATTTTGTAGATTCACGGTTCACCTGGTGATTGAAGACGAGGAAGTGATGCGGCCTCTCAACCCAAGCCTTATTTTATAGCTTATAGCTATAAAATAATCAAGTGAGCATAGGAGATAGGGATATATCAAGTGAATACAGCGACAAAAACATGGTTTGATCTAATCAATGACATGAGTTGGCAGTAACTCTGAGTCTGGTATGATGCCCATCAGTGATAATTGAAGGGTGGGTCTTAATTTCAATGGGAAGGCCATATATTCTTTGAGTCCTTCAAATATGAAGAGTATATAAATAATTGTACTTCAATTGAAGATAATTTGATGGATAAATGGTCACATGTCGAGAAGATGGCTCCAAGAAGTGCAGCGAAGAAGTACGTTACTACTTGTTGGTGATTTCTGGAGACTGCTTGTTGATGATTTATGGTAGGCATATAGGTAGGCTGATCTCTGAGTAGCTGACTGAACCGGTTTGGGTGGTATATGCGAGCTACTTGGGACTAAAAGGGTGTTGCAGAGCTTATACCATGTGTAGGGACCCTGTGGGTGTTGTCTGGTGATGAGCTCATTGACAGAAATCGGGCATGATGCTGGTCGCGTCCTGGCTATCGTGCTGTGCTGATTGTGTGCTTTGCAGGCTGAGAGATGCATTGATGGGGCACAGATACATAGGCTGACGTGCTAGCGATCACTGCTACGGTATAGGAGAGTTGTGTTTGATTTTCTTGCAAGATTTCTTTCTTTTCAAGAAGCTGGGAAGTGTTCTTGCATTTTTTCCTATCGGCTCCAGTCTCTTATTCTGTATTACACTCAGTGTGTAAATCGATTGGTCCTACTCGCTGGCAACTGTGTGGTGCACTGATGGCGGTCCCGGGGAATTCCCAGCCAAGATCAGGGAGATCTGCCAAGGCTGATCAAATCCCCGTTAAGAAGGTCAAAGAACGTAAGAGACTGGACCATTTAGTGCTGGGAGTCGATGTTACGTTGGCTGAGGCTGTGGATTTCTCACTTACAGCGGTGGTAGGACATGTTAGAGGCAGGAGATTAGGCAGAGGCTTCCTTCAGCGTTGGGTGGCAGAGCAGTGGATCAACATCGTGCCTTCTGTCCCTGAGGTCCGTGTTTTGTCGAATGGTTGGTTCTCCTTCATTTTCTTGAACAGCGGGGAGGTCAATGCTGTTCTGAGTAAACATTGGTCGATGCTGGGAGTCCCACTGGTTATGAAAAGATGGTCCCCCTTCTTCGATGCTAAGACGGAAAAAGTAGCTAAAGAACCGTTGTGGGTTAAGCTTCCAGGACTTCCCATGCATATGTGGAACGAGACTCGGTTTGCTGAGATTGGGAATTATCTTGGTGAATACGTATGCTCTGATTCCTCCCATCTTAAGACGGGCTTATACTCGGTTGCTAAGATATTAGTCAATATTGACATGCGGCTGGGTCTTTCTGCTGGGATTAAAGTTCATACTAAGGATGGGGATTATGTTCAATCACTGGATTATGTGGGCGTACCGTTTCGGTGTCATCGCTGCCATGCTCTTGGACATCTTGTTGCCTGTTGTCCCTTATCATTTCGGAAAAGTATGCCTCTGACTGATGATGCTGCCGCAGCCGTAGCAGCACCAGTGTTGGACGTGGACACACCGGAGGTGGGGAAGGGTGGGAGTGGGCCTGCTCCTGACGAGGGGGGGATTCTCGATGCTGTGGAACCTTGTGTTGATTATGGGAGGTTGGAATCAGAGGCTAGTATGCCAGCCTTGGTGAACACTGGTAAGGAGCTACAAGGGCATGTGCATCTTGCAGGTGAGGGGGATTCTTTGTGCTCTATAGCTCCGGATCCTCATAACACTTTATTGACGCGGGAGATGCCCTCCCATCGTCGGAGTCCACCTGAGATACACACGGGTAAGTCACTTTTTTCTTCTCCTTCAGTATCCTTACTTGCTGACCCAATTGTATTGGGGGGGGGGCAGCCTTGGGTCACCAACTCGACTGGATGATCATCATTTTCGGCCTAATATGGGGAATGTCACGCCATCCTTTGTTTCCTCCTCACACTCTACTTGCTCCGAGGGTAAGCAAATCCGTTATGCTCTTCGTAGTAGGGAGATTACTGCTGATGGAACGGGGGGCAGGGGACTACCCGATTTGGCCACTAGTGTTGAGGGGAAAGGCTGGGGATGCAAATCCCATATGACTAAAGCAAAAGCACGAGCTAAAGTGGATTTAGAGATGGGAACACAATCTTCTATTGAGTGGGCACTTAGAGCAAAAGCCCAAGTTGGGGAGTTCTTATGAAAATAATGTCCTTCAATTGTCGTGGGTTGGCGAGCCCCATTAAAAAAACATCGCTGCGGAGGTTGGTTGACTTAAATCAACCGGATGTTATTCTGCTGCAAGAAACTTTGGGTGGCTGTGAGGATGTTGTTCGTGCATTAGAAGCTTTGCTCCCTGGTTGGAAGTTTGTAGGTGTGGATGCCCGGGGGCGCTCTGGAGGATTGGCATCGGGGTGGAAGGTCACGAGCTGCAGATGTGATTGTTCTTGGGGGATATCCTCTGGTATTGGTCTGGAAATTTGGGATTCTGAGATAGGTCGATTGACCACGGTACTCAATATTTATGGACCCTACCTTAATAGGGTGGGATACTGGGATTCCCTATTAGGTATGGATATTTTCGATGGCAGGGATGTGATTTTGGGTGGGGATTTGAACCTTACTCTGGGGTCTGCTGAAGTCTGGGGGCCTCGGGCTGTTCCGGATACTTTATCAAACCATTTCATTAATGCCTTTGTCAGGAAGGATCTTCTCGACATCATACCTTCCAAGCTCTCTCCTTCTTGGAGGAATATGAGAGCTGGGGTTCATAGAGTGGCTAAACGGCTGGATAGGTTTCTGGTAGCTGAAGGATTGGCACAAGGGGTGGATGTTGTCCGTCAGTGGGTTGGGTCAGGTGGGATATTTGATCATTGCCCAATCTTCCTGGAGATTCGAGGGTGGCAGGAAAAAACCCCCCAGCCCCTTCAAATTCAATCCAAGCTGGCTGAAGGAGGCGACATTCATTAATCTGGTACAGGAGCTATGGGTTCATCGCCCACTTGACTCACAGATGCCTGCTGGAGCTCACTTCTATCACAACCTAAAAAGTATTAAAGAGGCCACTAGCAATTGGGCTCATGACAGAAGGGTGAAAGATGAATTGAATTTACAAGCAGCTGAACTGAACATTGCTAGGATACTTAATAGCCTGGGCATGGGACTACTGGATGATGTGCAGAAAGGTGAGTTGTTGGAGTGGGAGCGACGCAGGAATGTGATACTATGTGAGCGAGAAGAGCCGTGGAGGATGAAAAGCAGGGTGGTCTGGCTTCAGTGCGGTGATGAGAATACAAAATTTTTTCAAGCTTATGCTAAGGGGAGAAAATTCACCAACACTATCTGGGAGCTCTCTTCTGAAACTGGGGAACAGGTGTCCAGCTTTGATGGATTAGCTGAGTTGGGAGTTCGACATTTTGGAGATCTATTCAAGGCTCCAACTGGGATTTCCATTGCTGAGGTTCTTCGGGTGACTCAACTTTTTCCCAGTTTCGTAGGGGAGGCGGAAAACAGACAATTAATGGAGGAGGTGACGCAGCAGGAGCTCACGTCGGTTATGAAATCCTTTAATAAAGATAGCAGCCCGGGACCAGATGGCTGGCCTATCGAATTCTTCCTGGGATTCTATGATTTCTTCGGGGAGGAGATTCTGCATGTGGTGGAAGAATCACGCAAGGCTGGGTTTGTCCATGGCCCCTTCAACTCCACCTTTTTAGCTCTGATCCCGAAGACAGACAAGCCTGTCAACTTTGCTGAATTCAGACCAATTTCACTCTGTAACTGCATCTATAAGATCATCTCTAAGGTTATGGCGTGTCGACTCAAGAATATATTGTCTAAGCATATATCTTGTGAGCAATTCGGCTTCTTGGAAGGACGCCAAATACATGAGGCGATTGGAGTTGCACAGGAAGGATTACACACGCTCAAGGTGCAGAAGCAGAAGGGTGCTGTTATCAAGATCGATCTCTCCAAAGCGTTTGACCGGGTTAGCTGGCTTTATATCCGGATGCTTCTCACCCATCTGGGTTTCTGCTATGATTTTATCCGATGGATTATGGCCTGCCTCACTACGGTGGACTTTGCTGTTCTGATTAACGGTTCTGCTAGCCCTTTTTTCCAGGCTGGGAGGGGACTACGACAGGGATGTCCCCTGTCTCCGCTGTTGTTTCTCCTTGTTGCAGAAGGACTCAGCCGTTTCATTCTGACTGCAAAAGCGGATGGTTCGTTTAGAGGCATTTCGATCTCCCAGGTACTGTTCATTACACACCTCCTTTTTGTTGATGACATCCTGATTTTCTGTGATGGCACGAGACAGGATATCGACAAGGTGGTTGAAGGCCTCCAATTAGTGCAAGCTGCAGCGGGTATGTTAGTAAACATCGACAAATCTACTATCACTTGCTCGAATTTATCAGAGCAGGAGATTCTTAGTATGGCCACCAAACTACCATACAGGACTTTGGCTATTGATGAGGGATTTAAGTACCTTGGCTTTCACTTGAAACCGAATGCTTATTTGAAGACTGATTGGTCCTGGTTAATTGATAAGTTAGAACAGCGTCTTCAGGGTTGGAGCCACAAATGGCTGTCTCGGGCTGGGAGGCTGGTTTTGATAAAATCAGTCTTGGAAGCTATTCCGGTGTATTGGATGTCTCTTGCCTGGATACCCATTGGTGTTCTGGAGCAGATCAGGCGACTGTGTTTTGCCTTTCTTTGGAAGGGCACGAGTGAGCATCGGGCTTTGGTGTGGGTCAGATGGGAGAGAATTGCTGTTCCAAAGGCTTTAGGAGGGTGGGGTTTAAAGAATATTTTCATGTTTGCCAAAGCCTTGGGGGCCAAAGTGTCATGGCGTTTAATTCATACACAGAGTCTCTGGACTAGAGTGGTATACCATAAATATATTGCCCCTTTAACTCTTCTCGAATGGATCAGGCTGAGAAATAAGTCGAGGGCAAACTGCTCTGTGGTCTGGAAAGCGGTGGTGCAGCATTTCTCTCTAGTAGGTTCTGGTTTAGTGTGGCGGATAGGCGATGGGCGTCTCCTTCGCATTGGGTTGGACCCTTGGGTTGGATGCAGGGGTGGAAATGTCCTTTCTGTGGAACTGCGTTCCTTTTTGGCTACGAGAGGCTGTCTTTATCTGGCTGATCTAGCGGATCCGGGAACTTCTACACTTTGGCAACAGGGGTGGATTTCTGCACGTCAACTTGGGCTCTCGGATGTTCTGCAGGGGGACTGGGCGGATTATATTCGGAGGTTAAATCTTACACATATAAGATTGACCAATAGGGCTGATGTCCTTATCTGGGATCACCATCCCTCCGGAGTATATTCACCTAAACATGGTTATATCCAGCTCAATGTGGATATACATAATAGTGTATAGGCGTGGTGGTGGAAACTTTTGTGGAAATTAAGATGCCCGGGTAAAGCAAAATTACTCTTCTGGGCGATCCTGGAGAATAAGGCCCCCACTTGGGATATTCTGCAAAAACGTTTTCTTCAGGGACCTGGGATTTGTCCACTTTGTAGGGATGCAGAAGAGGATTTGGCACATCTTTTTATTCATTGTCGATTTTCACAGGAAGTTTGGATTGATCTCAGCAATATGTTGGCGATTAAGGTGCGGTGGTGGGGAAATAGTGTGCTGGAAGCATTCCATTCGTGGTGGGCTGTTCAATCTTCCTCCTCTATCAGGGCTCTCCCGTGCATACACACTTGGGGCATATGGCTTGCCCGCAATAAGATGATATTCCAGGACTGCAGGGTTCCATTGGCAACGGTCGTGGCTCAAATGGTGGCGGTCATACTACAATTTAAGGCCCCTATACAAGTGAGCAGACCTCGACCTGTGCGGGTTGAACAGTTTGATCACTCCATGCCGTGGGCTTTTTTTGACGGTGCCTCCATAAACCAGCAATCGGTATGTGGAGGGGGGGGAGTCCTTTACAAATCAGAGGCACATTATTTCCATCTGGTGACTGGTTTGGGAAGAGGAACAAACAACTATGCAGAACTGATGTCCCTTAAATTACTGATGTTATTTGCCCTGGAACAAGGATGCTTATCCCTTCAGATTTTTGGTGACTCCTTGCTAGTCATCAACTGGGCCAAGGAGATTACACAGTGTAATGTGATGGATCTTCTACCTATCCTGGAAGAAGTGAATCGGATAAAATTGGCTTTTAACCACATCACTTTTACACATGTTTACCGGGAGAGGAATGGGCTGGCAGACCAGCTCTCAAAGGAGGCCACACAGCAGGCATTAGCTTTTGGAATCTGGAAGATCACTATACATTCTCCGACAGGCATATACAGATATTTCCACAGACCATTTAATGAGATCAACGAGGCCCTGCCTTGATCTACCACGAAATGAAGGAGATAGAGGATGGATAATCGCTGAATATGGGAGTCTTTCCACGGGATGGACTGGCAGGTACACAAACTGGACGCAGGCTGCAGCAATACCTATAGGCGTGCTGTAAGAACAGGTCACGACTTTCAGCAACATTTTCTGAAGGTGTGCTGTAAGTCTCGACCATCAGACTTGGAGATTTTCGTAGACAAGATGCAGGATGGGACAGCCATATTCTTTTGAGTAGTTTGTATGGACAGCAGTTGAGGTCAAAATCTGAGACTGTATTGGAAGAGGCAGGCTGGAAGACAGCCATTTATTGATTGGTTTTTTAACTGGATTTTTGATAAATCTATTATGGAATGTAATATGTGACAATGTAGGGATCTTAGTGATCCTATTACATGTGCAGAATGTAATTTTGTTTCTCATTTGAATAAAATTACGAATTTTTCCGAGGAAAAAAAAATTGTACTTCAATTGATAAGTATAAATTAACTAAACTCTTAAAAAAATGCAAAAAAAAAATATTTTCAACCCATTAAAGAATAAGCATCTGCTATAATTATCTCCCAAACTTAATTCTCCATTAAAGAATAAACATGCCCTGTAATTCTTTGCCAAATAGAACATGCACGAGTTGACGAGTTGACATCGGAAGAACCACTGATAAACGGAGGGGCGCTATAGAAAAGGTCTATGCCCTTCGATGAGCTTGGCACGATCCATGGTTACTTCCAGGATGGGACGAATTTCGAATTCCAGTAATGCCCTTCGATGAGCTTGGCACGATCCGTGGTTACTTCCAGGATGGGACGAATTTCGAATTTCGAATTTGAAGTGCACGCCAGATTTTAATCCTATGAGATATTAAAAATATGTCACACAACATTTTAAAATAGAATTCCTCAAAATATTTGTGTAATTACATGTGACTATGAATAACTACGAGAAATTGTAGGTCGGTTTAATCTTTGTTTTTTTTTTAGTTTTTATTGTTTTTATAGCTTGCGGGGAATCGTGGGTGGGGAAGTCTCTCTGAAGGCAATGGTGAAAACCCTGATTTGGTCTTTTGGTGTGTGTTGTAAGAAGTCTTCCAGTACAGTTGAGAATTATGGTGTCGAAAATTGGGTTTGGGACATATCCCACAATTGAGACTTAAGCAATGAAGAGATCATTTTGTTCAACTTCATGTCAAACCTCGACAGACTATGTCTTCAATGCCCGTTGGAGACATAGTCTATCGAAGTTCGACAGGAAGTTGAACAAAATGGTCGATGGAACCATCGACCATTTTGTTCAACTTCCTGTCGAACCTCAACAGACTATGTCTCCACCATCGACCATTTTGTTCAACTTCCTGTCGAACCTCGACAGACTATGTCTCCAATGGTCGAGGTTCCAATGTCAGCATAAAACCTAACCTTTTTTCACCCAGTAAGAAGTCTTCCAGTACAGTTGAGAATTATGGTGTCGAAAATTGGGTTTGGGACATATCCCACAATTGAGACTCCTGTCGAACCTCGACAGACTATGTCTCCAATGGCTGTTGGAGACATAGTTTATCGAGGTTCGACAGGAAGTTGAACAAAATGGTCGAACCTTGACAGACTATGTCTCCAATGGTCGAGGTTCCAATGTCAACATAAAACCTAACCTTTTCCACCCAGTAATCTGAATACAAGCTTATGCTTTTAAGGCATACCTCTAATCAATTCATGAGCCAAACAAATGATTTTTCAAACTCGTGAACAGTAGATAAACGAGGTAGCAATTGGATCATCAAATATAACAACTTGGAACTTAAGCAGTACCTTCCTTCAGAAAAATGCTTGCGGAGAAGCATGTCAAGTAACTTGTCGGAGGTATTTAGATGTAAAGAATGAAATATTTTCAATTCTGACATATGCAGACTGCTGTGACATGAAATATGCTCACACTATGATGCATTAAACAAAATCTGGTATGCCGATAATTTACAGAATCACATCGTGGTAATGAAGCATTTTCGGACATTGTGTCATGAGGTGATGAGGATAATGAAGCCGAGAAGCTCTAGGAGTGCATGGACGGGTCGATTCGTCCCTATTTTTTCAACTGGGGTTGATTGGTAGAAATGGAAAGAACAACCGCCATTATACAGAGTCATATTTTTAAAACATTGTCGATGGTCGACCAATAAGTCCAATGTGACCATTTGAGTTCTTCTACGACCAGTCCAATGAATTCCATGAGTTCTCTGGCGATTTATGGCGATTGATGGAATGTGGAAGATATCGTAATGATGCTTTCCCGTCGGATGCCCGGAACACTTAAGTGACTCTCTGATTCCCTATGTCTATTAAGCTACGTTGAAGCTTGAATTATATATTTATTATTGATGAAGACCGACAATAACAATTTATTTCAAACATAAAATTATTTTATGATATCCATAATTTATTTCAAACATAATATTATCTTATTGTCGGGTCGACCAAGTACAACATCATGTTTTTGGCATAATATATCTCCAAAAACCAATCATACAGTCGTTGATTTCTAACATTCCCCATAAGCTTTCCATGCAATTAAATTTAACTCGGGCTGTCTTTGACACTCCTGGTAGGGTTTTCATCGTTTCCCATATATATCTTTTCATTTTGATGATGATTCCCATACCGTCTAACTCCAAAAATGGTCTCCCACACTGGAAAATTGTAAAGCTCCTTCATTCCATGACAATCTGCCAGATCAATAGATCCTTCTTCCAAGTATTTCCAATGTTATGTTTGCAGTTTCTCTGTTGGCCATGCCCTTCAGAAAAAATTCAGATTGATCTGATTTGAATATGTTATCATGTTCACTGCTGCTAAGATTTGTTGTGCAAGAAACATGGCCACTGTAGGGACAAAACTACACCTACAATCATGTGTCAACTGTGGGGACTGTTGCCACTTCTCTGCGATCGGGAAATGCCTGAGGAATTCCTTTCAAGATAGCCGACATGTCGGAATTGTTGGCCGGTCGAGGATGAACTTGTCGAGATTTTTCACAGAAGATGGACCCCCCAGAAGATCTTCTCATTAGAGTATTAAATTTTCAAGTAGTAAGTTTGGTTGCATGAAGGTCGATATTCCAATGTGACCACGTGAGTTCTTCAATTAGTCGACATGTTTTTGGATGACCTTTTAATTGTGGTTAATATTGTATTTTTTGTAGAGGTCTAATATTGGTCGACATCTTCTAGAGGCTGGTCAAAGATTTGATTGAAGAGGCTCGTTTCCATCGATAAAGCACCCAAACCTTCACGTCACTACATTTGTCACTGCTGGAAGCTCTTCTAACTCGGACATCCCAACAACATTGAAAAACAAGCATTTTCTCCAACAAATTGACAACGCTTTTATAACCTACATGCCAAAATATTTACCTCAAATGACGCAAAGGAATACAAGGAAAATTGGTTTTCACATACAAATATATAAGCTTCCATTCAACCCTGAATACATTGCTTCGACAATACCAATCAAAAATCAATTTTTCGTAATAGTCCAATTAGGATTTTTGATCGGCTGTGTATCAACAGGAATGGTCGGCTTCCAGTCGGCTGTTGAATGCCCACTGCTTTTGCACAACAGACTGCTTACAACTTCAGGTCGAAATCTCCACGCAGCTTTTATGCAGCATAGACATCGACGAAGGCAAGTGTCGAAGGCAACTTCAGAGTCCACTCAACTCTAATGCAAAGGGTTTGGCACCATCTTGTATTCCATTGCCACCATCTTGTTTTCACACAGCATCTCAATACAATGGAGGACGCAGAGAACAAATCAACTTCTTGGTCTTGCAACACTTCAAGCCTGTGCGTAATATTTTCAGAGCGAATTCAGTTGATCTCGGATTCAGTAGTTCGTCGCACTAACTTCTTGTCGCTTAAATGCCTTATTTGCGACTGTAAATGTTTCCTGTCTCTTAAATACCTTATTTGCGACTGTAAATGTTTCCTGCCTAGAAACGAAATGGTCAAATTAATATCGGAAGTGGAAAAGCACGGAAAAACAGGCCAAAGCGGAAAAACATGGAAAGGTTGGCGTGGTTTGGTCAGCTTGATCTGGTCGGCATGCGCGAAAGCAGCAAAACATGCGGCAGGATTCCATTGGATCCATAGATGAGGAATCTTTTCGAGGTGGAAGGTCACGCTTCTCCGTGGTGAAATGTCTACGACGTAATTAAAAATTATTTGAATTTAATTACAAATTATTTGAATTGATTTTGCAAAGTTTAGGAATGTAGTTTTCTAAAAATTCCACGATTTGGCTCAGATGGAGGCTTTTCACTATCAAAAATCCATGGTGCATCTAAAAAACTAAGGTTTGAGAGTTGTAACCAGAATTTTTAAAAATTTATATCAGATTTTTTTCAAAATTGTGCAATCTTAGAACTTTTAGACTACACTTAATTTGTCAAATTGATAATGAATATATATTATTATCTACAAACCAGTTTCACTTATGCATATCACTCTCATCACTCTGCTAGATCACACTAAACTACTTTTTATCCACAAATAAACTATTTTTTATATCTATCCCTATTTATTAAATGCTTTTGGGTTTTAGGTTGATAAATTCTTAACCAATCAAAAACATTTTTAGATGTTACTCCGTAACCAAGAGCAAATGAATTTTTAAATTAAACAAATTTAATTATGGGAACGATTTCCAACCCACTTTTAATTTTGAAAATATATTTATATTTTTAAATGAAACAAATTTAAATTTAAAATATAGTAATAAATACTTTTAATTGTACTTCACTTTTAAAATTTAATATGAACCGGCATAGATCCATCTTAAAAGAGGATCTACCAAGCACCGAGAGGGATCAAATTGTTGGAATATTCAAACCATTTCATATTAGTTTTTCATGCTTTGCATGCATGCATTCCATGCAACACTCCATGCATCCATGCATTGGTAGTTGAGTCTCCTAGCACCTAGTCCTTAATTTGCCCCCCCTAGAGCTTAACTTTGGTCATCATTAGCCCTTTTATCCACTCAGAGCACCTTGTTTACATCACTAAAGTCCAAAGGCACCCTCATGCATGATTTTAGGAGTCAATACAGCCAGTTCCATTATTTAGAGTGCCTTGTCCCCTTGATTACTCAGTTAACTAACTGTTACACCTATTTTCACTACTACTGAGTGTAGGAGCACCTATTTTGACCACTACAATTTAGTATTGCACCTCTTTGTAGTCTCCTTCCCTAATTTCTAGCCCCCATGACTCAGTCATGCGCCAATCCACATCAGTTGACTAACCATTTATCATCGTTGGCCACTAACCTTATCGGGAGATGGTTCCAATGCAAACTAAGCCTGCCATTTGTGTGGATTTCAAATGCCTCTTTAGGCTCGTGAATTTCTCCTTTGGAGATGTATTATTTATGTACACATTTTACTGAATAATATTGTAATGGAAGTCTTTCCAGTTGTTCTTCATTCTCATGTGTTGTAACACAATTTTTCCTTCTCTATTTTTCATGCTCAATTCTTTTGATATTTGTTAGACTCAGTGTGAATTTTATCTTTGTCTCTAGATCCCTATGAGAATATCACAAAATATCAGATGGTATCAGAGCTTTGCTGAGCAAAGTAATCTTCCGGAAGAGTTTTTCAGATCTTTTTTGTGCAGGTATTCTACAATAGCTTCCATGAATTTGAAAGTAGTTCCTCCTCTCTCTCCATTCAAACATGATGAGTGGAAACCAAAGATGATAGAATATCTAAAGAGACAAGGTCTTTTTGATATGTGTATTGGTGTTATGAGATATTTTTCTTCCTATGAAGAGGAGAATGATTGACTAAATTAATGTGTCATAGCCTTTGGAGCAATGTGTATTGCTATGTCTCCTAGTATGCGCTACCTCATGGAAACTGTTGAATATCCAAGTGATCTATGGGCCCAACTGGACAAAGCATTTGGCAAGCAGAATGAAGAGATTGGTGCAAATCATTTGGTGAGAACAAACCCAATGATACCTCCTAAAGTGTTCTCTCTGATTATGTATCAGCCTCAATCATCTCTCATGATGAAGTTGTTCAAGATGAAAAAAAAGATGCAGATTCAACACAAAAAGTTCCTGTTGAAGACATTCATTCCTCTGTTGCTCTAGAAGTTGAAGACAGTTTTGAATTGTTTGCTTCCCATGTATCTAACGCACATGAAAGTGATACAACTAATGAAGATGATCCTTTTGGAGAGACTATCCATTCCTCACTCATGTTCTCAATATCTTCTATTTTGATTTCTGAGCAAGATAAGCCAATTCATGCTCTAGAATCTGAAGATGTTCTTAAATCCTCTCTTTCACATGAGTTTGTTGGTGTGCAGAATGATGGTATACTGAATGTTTTGGAGGTTAAATCAGAGTTTGTAGGTGATTCATTCGCCCCCTTTGATCACATGCTTCCTATGAACTTTTATTTCATCATTGGCACATGTTCTCAGAGTTTCACTGAATATGGAGGACACTACCATTCACTTGGGTTCAAGTCTCAAGCATATTTTGGTGATTTTGGTTTTGATCTCACACCTGCTGGTTCAAAAGAGATATAAAAGAACCATCTACACATTCATGGATTTGAACCTAGCTCAATCGGTTCGAATTACAGGTTCCATGATGATCTTCATATTTTGGGATTTGTTCTCATCATGTTTGGTCTGAAGAGAAAGTTCAGAAAGCCTCCAGATTCGCTTGCATCCACTGAAGGAGAATTCAAGCACATTTTTTTGGAGCATGATCCACTTCTTCCCAAGAGGAAGATACCTCCAGAAATTGATTCAAGCATCATGCCTACTTGAGTTTGGAGCAGTTATTTTTTTGGTGTGCTTCATGTCCATCTTGAGGGGGCATTTTGTTCCCACGGGGTTTTCCCTCTTTCCTCACTTAAATGGAATAATAAATTTGTAAAGGGTGACCTTTGGTCTCAGTTACCAAGGCCCTAATTCTGATCTTTCCTCGCATAGTCAGGCTTAAGGGGGGGTGTTGGAATATTCCAACCATCTCATACTGGTTTTGCATGATTTGCATGCATGCATGCATTCCATGCAACACTCCATGCATCCATGCATTAGTAGTTGAGCCTCCTAGCACCTAGTCCTTAATTTGCCACCCCTAGAGCTTAACTTTGGTCATCATTAGCCCTCTTATCCACTCAGAGAAGCTTGTTTACATCACTAAAGTCCAAAGGATCCCTCATGCGTGATTTTAGGAGACAGTACAGTCAATTCCATGATTTAGCATTCCTTGTCCCCTTGATTACTCAATTAACTCGCTATTACACCTAGTTTCACTGCTACTGAGTGTAGGAACACCGATTTTGACCACTACAAGTTAGTATTGCACCTCCTTGGAGTTTCCTTCCCTAATTTCTAGCCCCAATGACTCAATATGTCACGTCCCCTCCTATGGATCTAATGCAAAGAACGGAACATGACACTAAAATTGAGGATTTTACAAAATTTCAACCACATTCATCAAATTCATGAAAATATATAAAATACATATGTGCAGATGCATATTCAAAATAGATACGCACAGCGGAATTAAACTATCCACACACATATTACATGCATTCATCATCATAATCAAAACAATCTTCCAATTTAAAAACAATCCAGAAGTAAAACACATAGATAATACTTATCTTGACTGTGAAATTGCCCCAAGCAACTAGCTATGCAGCTGCAATGTTCCATCCAGCCAAAGGCCAATTGTGTTCATCAATCTCTCAACACAATTGCAACCCCCGAGCTGTGCATGAATTCCAAAAGGAAAGGGAACACTCAAGCTCATGCACAACCCAAGCAATGGGTAACCATAACCCATACCCCAACATACTCTTTCCACACACACAACAAGCTCAAATATTGGGCATGGATACACATTTTTAACTATGGGATTTACAAAATAGGGTTCGCAATGGTTCATCCAATTCGTGGCACACCCAAAACGAATTGTGGGGAAGGAAAACCAACCACAGAGAAGAAAACATTTTTCCCCACATGTACATGTGAGCATTCGAATGGCCAAAAATGGCCTCTATGCAACCCCGAGGACCCCAAAACGGATTCCTCTTATTCCCCACTATTCTATATCACAAAAACACCCTTATCCCAACTAAAAATGAAGGAAAAAACTAGAAAAATGTGGAGGAAAAATGCCCAGGTAGCTCCAAAAACGTGAGAGAGCCAAATTGGTTGATGAATAATGGCTTGGGGGGGCAATTTCGTGGGTCATTTCTTGCCCAAGAAGCAAAAACATGTTTTTCCAAACTAATGGCTTTCTCATACTTGAATTTGGACAGCCATACCTCTCCATTTCCAATGCATTAACTATCTTAACCAACTCTTGGAAGAATTAAATAATTGGGTGCATAAGTCAAAATGGGTAGTTGAAGGTTCATGGGTTCTCTCATTGACACTTGGATTGAATTTATTGGTTCCAAGGGTTTGAATATTTCCCTCCCAATTCCTTGTAAAAATCATGTCTCAATACTCTTGTTGCATTGCATTGCATAGCTAGTTGTGGGTATTTTATTAAAATGTATATTTACATGATATTTACAATTTTCATTGTGCCTGGCTAGCACGCAAACCATATGCATCAATTTTTAACACTAAATCGATGTCAGGGCCTTGGCCTTGAGCTCCTCGACACGATTTTATAACAATATTACACCATTTACATTTTAATGCAATGGGGTCAAAATCGGGATATCACACAGTCATGCGCCAGTCCACCTCACTTGACTAGCCATTTATTATCGGTGGCCACTAGACCTTATTGGGAGATGGTTCCAATGCAAACTAAGCCTACCACTTGTGTGGATTTCAAATGCCTCTTAGGATCATGAATTTCTCCTTTGGATATGTAGTATTTATGTACACATTTTACTAAATAATATTGTAATGGAATTTTTTCCTGTTGTTCTTCATTCTCATGTGTTGTAACACAATATTTCCTTCTCTATTTTTCCTACTCAATTATTTTGATATTTGTCAGAATTAGTGTGAATTTTACCTTTGTCTCTAGATCTTTGTGAGAATCTCACAAAATCTCACACAAATATCTTGAGGTGTAAACCTTTCCTCACTATTTGGACTACCAACATTATTCAAGTGTGTAATGCAATGTTTATGGTTAAATAATTTATCTAATTTGTGTAGTTTTACATATATGCCATTTTAAATGTTTTAAATCTAATTTAAGAAGACATTTTATTTTTTATAATATCTTATTATTTTCTAAAAAGACACATGTCATCTCCAGGGTCAGCACGGAAGGAGTTACACATCCCCTACTGGGTTGTAGAATGGGCCTCTTCAGCGCTATTTAAAAAAAAAGATACGTGGCAACTCCAGGGTGAGCACGAAAGGAGTTACACATCCCCTACTCAGTTGTAGAATGCGCCTCTTCAACGCAATGATTATATTTTTTTATAAATTTATCTTCTAATATTCTAAAATTTATTATGGGTGAAAACATGAAGCTGGGAAATAGGGCACGCGGATGAACAGGGGAAAAAATGTCAACCTAAAACTCTCGGCCTAGATTTTTTTAAACTCTAGGCCGAGAGTTTTGAGAGTTCAAAATCTCGGCGGAGAGTTTAAAAAAAATCTAGGCCGAGAGTTTGAACCAACCCACACGCTGTATTTTTAAAAAATCTCTCGGATGAGAGTTTGAACTAAACTCTCGGTTGAGAGTTTGGAAGACATTTTTTTGCTCGAGAGTTTCTGGTCAACAATTCCAGCACCATTTCTGTAGAATTCAGAAATGTGTCACTTTAACAAGGTCGGACCACTGTAAAACATGAGAATTACATGTCAGAGTTTATACCAGTAGATTCATCATTCAATCTACTTTCTCATAATATAATTTTTTTTTAATTTCATTTAGGATTACTATTTTTTACTATTTTTTTACTAAAATTTATCATTAAAAAATTTAGTGACTGAAAAATCAGTCACAATGAAAATTCAATATCATCACAATGACGAAGCCAAATTTTTTTAAAAAAATACAAGGATGTTCCTTGAAGTGTCCTCTTCAATGGGTTGGTTTTATTTTGTTTTATAAGAGTCACATTTGAAAGAAAATGCGAAGACAAAAACATGTGTCGATAATGCACCATTTTCTGAACATACGTTGTTTTGATAAATAATAAAAAATAGTTCCCAAGTCTTAAAAAACTCAAAATTTAGTCCAGGATCCAATGTAGTGTGTGTAGATTATGAGCCTACAAGTTTTTTCCCTAAAATGAATAACCATCTATCAAAAAACCGTCGTCAACACAGGTCACTCATTATCCATACCTAAAATCTTCAAGTATATGCCATATGTTGACAAAACATTTGTCCCACGATAAGTCCATAAAAAAATTTAAAAAAATACGAGTATAAAGCTAATTCAATTCTCTAAAACCTTTGTGTTTACCTCAAGTTGAAATTCCTAAGGGAGATATGGGTTTGAAGAGGTCGAAGTTGAAAAACATAAAATTTAGCAGTTTTTTTTGTCAAAAACAAGCCAAAATTGTTTCCCAACTTCATGTTTTCACCCTTATTTATTAAAATCCTTTTTTTTTTCCAGTGAAAAAAAGCATACTATTGATATTCAAAGGATTGAATCAAACAGTACAACAATTAGCACAGACATATATCTGTTACTTGTTCATGGATTTTATCCATCTTTCCTATCATGACAGATCTATACTTCCTTCTCTTTCAAAATAACAAAACTATAACCCATACTATATGGCTTTACAAGATAGTCTGAGGACATAAAAGTATTAGTCCAAAAAATAGTAGGAACCAACATCCTGAAGCTTGTTTTCAATAAATTCTTCCCATATTAGAAGACCCTCGTCACCCTCCAAATCCAGCTTAGACATCTTATCAGCCAGATAATTGTTTTCTCAATAAATATGCTCCAATGTAACACTGCTAAAATTTTAAGCTCTGTTTTAATCTTGTTGCACTAGTGAGACAGTAAAGCCACATTTAACTTGAATTCGCCTTTTTCCCATTTAATTGTTACTCTGGAATCTCCAAAGATTTTAACTTTAGTCAACCCAAAATGATTGGCCACCCGAATGACGCACCATAAAGCTAATAACTCTGCCTTCATATTGGTTCATCTTCCACATTTAAATTGAAGAGTATAGTAATGATCCTTACTTAAAAAAACACTGCCCCCCCTGCTACACAATGACCATATGTGGTGGCACCATCAAAAAACAAAACTGGATCATCAAATGTTGGATTGAACATTCCAACTTTCCTTAAATTACTAAGCTTAGTCTCCACCTGGTAAGTCGACTGAAGACTCATAGCACTATTGTAGACAGCATCACAGCATGGCACATGATTTTCAATAATAACTAAGTTCCTCATACGCCAGATGGACCAAGATATAAAGACTGGGAGTGAAAAAAGCAGTTTGTAGGAACAAAACCATCAATGTAAGCTAGTTTCAAAGTTCTTTGCACCCCATTTCCTGTCTGTATTATAAGCCAAGTAGAATTTTTCCCACACTTGCAAGGTAAACTCACATTTCAGAGGAAAAAAAAATGTTTGGAGGTCTCAACAGATTATTTATTAAAATCTACATTCTATATATAAATTGTTTTTATTAAATTTAGTGATAATAATCAAAATGGGTATCAATCTTTCTTAAAAATAACTTTGATGACACAAATATAGATAAACATAGGTTTTCTAAAAACTTGTTTCATAAACGACTTATGACGACTTATGACTCTTTAAAACTTTATTTGAAGAAATAGATATAACTTTGTTTTTTTTAATGGTAAATATAACTTTGATTATATATGCCCATATGCACTATTTCCAAAATAAATTGTAAAAATATATTTCGAAATTCAGTATGTTTCTCTTATCTTTACTCTAATAAACTTGTCTTGATTATCTTGACCAAATACTTGAGTGTTGCATCAGGCATCGTTATTACTATGTGCAAATGATTAAGAAACATAAATATAACTTGAGTGTTGCATCACACATGGTTATTACTATGTGTAAATTATGGCGTGGGATAATTGGCACTCAAATTGCTTTTTTGGGGGGATTTGTTTCCTAGATTTGGTTATAAAAACTGGTGGAATTGTAGTTCCACCTCATTTACTGCGGAATTATGTCATGGAAATGTGTTCCTAAAGGTTTTGGCCCATTTTAAGACGACTCAAATCATCAAAATTCCAAAAAAATA
The DNA here is from genome assembly GCA_027924585.1 of Larix kaempferi. NCBI lineage: Eukaryota > Viridiplantae > Streptophyta > Pinopsida > Pinales > Pinaceae > Larix > Larix kaempferi. Next base: position 9,998,741 of record BSBM01000397.1, on the reverse strand, counting down.
ACGAGAAGGAATGAACCACTAATTTTCTTACTCAAAATATCAATATATAGTTTTTCTTACTTAAAAAAACTAATTTTTCAAAAATCTATAAAAATCGAACTTTTAATTTTTAGATTTTGCGAACCACCATTACCTAGACATTTATGTAAATATTAATATTAAAACATAATAAATATAATATGTTAAAACCTAATTTGGCACCCTTTCTATTAATAAACAACTTTGCTTTTTAGAGATTGGTGATATACTCAATGGTGACCAACTAGTCAACTTTTGTATTTATATTTTATGAACCACCATTATTGAATAACAATTCCAATACCCCTTTCTATAAAGGAACAACTTTGATTTTCGAACATAGGTGATACACTAAATAATGGCCAACTATTAGATGGTATATCAAAACCGTTATGAAAATTGATTGTTGAAGATGGACTAACCATCGGGAAAAGTTAGTTGAGTTTGTGTACCCCACTTATCACGGCAAAACCTAATGAAAAAAGTTGAAATAAAGTGCAACTTTTCAAGTACATATTAGATATATTTTAAATAACATTTTTAATGTTCCTTTAAGAAAATGTATTAAATTGTTATGTCCCCGAGGGGACTATATATTTTTCGGTGAAATAAAGTGCAACTTTTCAAGTACATATTAGATATTTTTTAAATAACATTTTTAATGTTCCTTTAAGAAAAGCTATTAAATTGGTATGTCCCCGCAAGGGACTATATATTTTTTGGTGAGTCTGATTAACATCCTATTACACACATCCTATAACACTCACATCCTATAACACTGGCAAATTTTTTTTTTCCCCTTAACTTTATGCTAAAGTTATATTTTTCCATATTAAATATATTTTTTTAAAAACATTTATTTCAATCCTTATTGGTCCTTGATGGTTGACGTTCACCTCGGGTTTTGGTGCCGGGCCTTGGCGGCCAGCGAACGTCAGCAGGGTCAGCGGGTTTTGCGGTGCAGAGTGGAATTAATTGAATGCAGCAGGGTCAATGAGTTTTACGATGCGGAGTGGAATTAATTGAATGTGAATTTGCTTAACTGCTTATTTCCATGACTATTCCAGCCGAGAATGGTGGTTTGCCATTGTGTGGTTACATTAATTATGGTATGGGCTAGTATGGGGAGCCGCTATCTAGTTTCAGAGCATTCTTGGTTTTCCGGTGGGTCTATTGGTTGGGAGATGCCAGTGAATGTTGTTGTTGTTGAGTATCCGTGTTCAACTTGTTCGTTGGCTCTCTTCGTCTTCGGCTTATTTTCTGGTTGCGCGTGCTTGGTATTCATATGGAGGTTCGTCGAAAGCTCTAGAGGTTGTTGTGAACTGGGGAGCAGCATTGACTGTCTTCAAGCTAGTCGCTATGTCACTTGGAAAGGTATGCCGCGGGTTTTTTTGCCTCTTTGCAACAAAAAAAAAATATAGAATGATTACGTTTTTCCTTTGGAGTTGGGTTTCTTTGTATTTTTTCACGAAAAAATTATTTCCCTTGTTAAATGGTTTGGTTGCACAGAGGTTTGTAGGTCTTCTTCACAATTAGGGTTTTAGATGGGCGTGTTTTTCAAACATTTGTATGTGCCAACCTCCAATTAGGGTTTGTTTGTTGTGTCCCCCCCTGTGTGTGTGGATGCAAACTTGCGCCGACCTTTTTTATCTTTCTGTTTCAGAATTTGTTTTATGCTCAGGATTTTCCATGTTGGGTGGTGTGGACGTCTATGCCGTGAGAATATTGGGACTCCAAATTCTGTGCTCTGGTTTTCTGGCCAACAGGGATTTCCCCTGCAAAACCTTTCACTTTAGATTTTTTTTGGGGTGTATTTTTCTCGGGGCCATGTGGAAATTCACTTTCTCTTTCGATTTGTTATGCTTCTTGCTAGTTTGTCAGTGTTCTCTCAAGGGTCTGTCTGTGAATAGTTTGCATAGTTAGAGAAATATTGGAATCATGTTGGTCTGTCTGTCCTCGAATTAAAGAAAACTCCACAATCTAAAATAGATAATTTAACTCAGAGTATCACTTGGACTCCCAGATACCTCTGCTATGAGTTCCGCTAAGGATAAAGGGCTTCCCAGATTTATGCATTCCATTGAGGATACATAACTCCTTCTCACAGGCAGTTTAGTTAATAAATGTATTCCATCTATTGTCGATCAAGGTTTGTCAATTCACTGTTCTCGTTAATATTTCTCTTAGGCTAAAAGAGAAGAGATCTGTTGTCAATGGCATACTTGGATCTCTGACAGTGCCACGAACGTTATAGCCACGTTCTAGGAGTAATTAAAGAAGCCATGATGCTATAAAACCTCCAGCCCCTGTCACACAAACGGTTTCACCATGTAATTGCACGGTTCTTTCGAATTTCAAAGGCATGTTTTTGCATCAATGAAATGCAAAATTGCAATTGCAGCTGCAACCGAGTTGTATATTGTAGGGGAAATGTCCACCCTATTTTAAATTTCACGTGTGTGCGCCACATCTTCGAAGTTGGACCATATTTCAATTTGCTTTCTTGCATGTCATTGTCAAAAATAAACATTGAGATAGGATGGTTGAATTAGAGTAGGAATATCAAGGTATCGAGTTATAGAGCATTTATTGTAATTTCTGTTGATAATCAGTAAGTATGGTTAGTTTTTTTTTCTAAGTATCTTTATTTCTTTCTTTAAATTCAGTTTTCAAGTATATATGCCAGCACGTTAGATATCGCTCCAACGGCTACGCCCTATATGGTTTTAAGTCTCAAACCCTCAGCATTTACCTCCACAACCAAGAAGGGCCAAGTCCCCCCTTCCTTGGGCTCGAACAATACCAATTCGAAATGAAGAGACAACCCTGGTGAATTCACTAGAGGTGGGTTTAATGCGTCTCGTGAACGATAAGGGAAAATTAATGCGTCTCGTGAACGACAACAACAACGAGACTAAACTCGGGCAGACAACACATCTGAAAGAAACGTTCCATTTTAATTGCATGAATGGTGCACATTTCAAAGCCAGGCACATCAGAAATGAATTCGTGGTCGCAATTGGAATGTCCAACACTATGATTTTGAAATGAATTCACGACTGCAGTTGGAATGTCCAACAGTATGATTTTGAAATTTTGATAAAGTGTTTAATCTTATTTTAGCCTTCGATAGTGGATATCAATTGTTCCTAACAAATAAAAAAATATACACATGCGTCTTTTAAGTATACATTAAAGGGTAGTGTTGTATGTTATTTAATCTGATTCATATTTCTCCACGTGGCATATCATATTTTAATGGGTTTGTAAATGGATAACTTGCTTAATCAAAATGCATCTCTCATATGTTGATTGATTTTTTGCAGCCTTTGAAATGGATTTATTGATTAAAATGTATTTTAGGTTTTGATTTCTTTTCTCGCATCTTCTTGATTGAATATATCTCTTTGTTTGGTGAGATTTCGATATTTTTTACCGCACCTTGAATGGATAATAAATATGTAATGCATTTAATAAAAACGACTTATGTATTTTTGGTGAATATGGTTGTAATATTTTCGGCTTCTCAAATCACGTTATTGCTTCATAATCTGAGAGATAAAACATGCTTAGACAACGCCTCCTTTCTTTAGGTTCCCTAAAATCTTTACATCTTGACAAAACTAATTTGCTACCATATCAAACCAAAAATCTACAAAACTGGCATTAAGCATATCAGGCTGCTTAAATTTCTGGCTCCTACTCCAAGTCGAGGAGGGTCAGAACTAGGCAAGACTGCTCCCATAAAGACCGCTCCTCTTCCATTAACCATCAACAATGATATCCATTTGCATAGAAGCAATAATGTGCAAATTGCATAGGGAAAATGATGTTTGATTTGAATAGTAACATCTTGGGGTTGCTCCAGCTCTCAACAACGATTAAACAATATATATATTTAAATACATATGAGATTGCTGATTTTCTCTTGAGACCGCCCTCTCTCTTTGATCATCACCGTGTGTCTATATATATACAAAAAAAAATGGGTTCGAGGATTTACCAATGGGATTGCCTGAGTAACATTGGCACACTGATAATCTAAAAAATATTAATACTTATTACATCATTATTGGAGAAGAGTGTTTATAAAATCAACTTGAGAATCTTTATAGTTGTCGACATGTTGACTTAAAAAGTTGGCAATGTAGTTGCCGACATGAATTTGACCATTATTTCATATATTTTTCTAAGATTTTAAACATTTTATAAAGAAATTAACTAGCAAACCGCCTAAACAATAGCGAAGGTTCTTATTTTTATAATATAAATCGAAAAAATAATTTATAAAAAATATATGAAATTTATTCATCTTTCCCTCGAATGAATCGATGCTGCAAATCCTGGAAGGCACCTGGCTGTTTAAGGAGGGGTCTTTAAATTTGAAGCGGTGGCACCTGGATTTTGACCCCATCCATGAACGTCTCGGCATTCGGCACTTATGGATGCTTGTTCCTGCTCTCCCTATTGAAATCTGGACAGAGGAGACAGTGGCAGGAATTGCAAATTCTGTGGGTAGATGTTTGAAGGTGGATAAGAACTCTGTCATGGGCATTGACAGGCGTTATGCTAAGGTCCTTGTGGAATTAGATGTGAGATTAGGGTTGCCGGCCTCTATTGAGATTGAATGGGGTAATAGATGCTGGACACAAAAGTTGGATTTCTTTAGGGTTCCGTTCCGTTGCTACTGGTGCCGGGAGCTGGGTCATACAAAGGCGAAGTGTCCGACCCGTCTGGCTAGTTTGAAGGATGAGGTTTTTCATGTTTCAAATACTATTACTCCATCTGGCCTAGAGCCTTTGATGCGGGTATCCTCAAACCCTAACTTCACTGATAAGGCGATTTTGGAGCAGACTACCCGGAAGACTGTGGCTCCTGGTAAGTTAAGTCCTTCTCTGGATGTTGCTTTTAATGCTCTTACAAATGAAGAATTGGACTATATTACGGATAAAGAATCTGATTTAAACAGACGAATCTCTATGGGTTTGGTTCATTTGAGACATGGTCTGTCTTCACCTAAGTCTGTGTTGGGAAAGCCTGTTGACGATAGTTGTCCAAACCCGGCCGGGGGTTCTGAGATTGTCCATTGCCCTGGTGTTTCTTCCAGTGGAACCCTCTTTGGGGAGTTTCAGACTGTCAATGTTTCCACTCCAGTACCTACTTGTTTAATTTTGGATGTTTCCTCCCCTGATAAATTAATGGAAGTATCTGTCTCTGAAGCTTTAGGGGATGGTAGTGTTCGTCGGGAGGGTGGTTTGGAACCTCTCCATATCTATTCAAAATTTCCTGCGACGGATTCCAGGGTTTTACCATTACCTTCAAAGTTTCAAAATGTGACGATCAGGAAAACCAGGAGAAAGAAAAAAGACCCTGATCCTGATACTACAGGGATTGATGTAGGCGGCACTGTTGAAGGGGAGTCCTCGTCTGGCAAAGAGATGGGTCTTAGAGCACAGATACCCATTATTGACATTTCCTAATGTCTTTTATCTCTTTGAATGTGCGTGGGTTGGGTGGGGTTTTGAGGGCTAGGGCCCTATCCAACCTTTTTCAAACTACTAGACCTGGTGTAGTGCTGTTACAAGAAACAATGTGTTCGGCGGTTGACGCTGTGTCAAAATTGGGGAATATTTTACCTTGCTGGGAGGTTTCTGCTGTTGATGCATCGGGTCTCTCGGGAGGTTTAGCTGTAGCTTGGAATCCGTTGTTATACTCCTTCGTTTCTTTCAAGACTGATTGGGGGATACTGTTGAAAGGACATTGTATTGGTCTGAATCTTAGTTTTTCAGTCTTCAATTGTTATGCTCCCTACATAAATCGACTGGTTTTTTGGGACTCCCTTTCAGATTTCGGTATTTTGCAAGATGAGAACCTCATTTTCGTTGGAGACCTTAAATTCACCCTATATCCTTCGGAAATTTGGGGGAAAAGGGCCAGACTTGATCCCCTGGCGGATTATTTCAGCAGATATCTTTTGAAGCATGAACTGATTGATATTGTGCCTACAGATATGAGTCCATCCTGGAGCAATGGTAGGGGAGGGGATGAAGGCATTCACAAGAGATTGGATAGGTTTTTGTTAAAGGCTTCTTTGTGTGGAAAATTCCAAAGATATCGGGCTTGGACTCATGGGTTTAAGGTATCTGATCATTGGCCCATCCTTTTTCAGTTTGATGATTATGGATTTAATTCACATATTCCGTTCAAATTCAACCATTCATGGTTGAAGGAGGATGATTTCTGCAATCTGGTTAAAGATTTTTGGTTGAGAGATGTTGGTGAGGGAGAAAATCCATTGGATTTTTTCTGTAATAAAATGAGAAGACTCAAACGTTTGGTTAAAGACTGGATTAAAAAGAAAAAGGATGCTGATAAGAAGGATCTCATCCTTATCGAAGACAATATTCACAAGATCCATTCTGAGAATTACTTGGGAAATCTGAGACAGGATGAATTTGAGGTGGTGAAACAGCTTGAGCAACAACGGGCTGATATTCTGCTTAGGGAGGAGAAGGAATGGCGTTTAAAAAGCAGGGCATTGTGGTTAAATTATGGTGATCAGAATACAAAGTTTTTTCATTCGTATGCTACAGCCCGTCGCAATATGAATGCTATTTGGGATCTGAAGGATGCTGAAGGAAATTTATGTACTGGTGATGAAGATTTAAAATCGGCAGCTTATAAACACTTTGAAAATATCTATAAAGAAGAGGGCAACAATGATTTGAGGGAGCAATTGAAAATTGCTGATCTCTTCCCCAGATTTTTTGATGATGTGGATGCTGCTGCTCTTGCCAGGGAAGTTACACTTGAGGAGGTGGAACACACTTTGAAGTTGTTTGCTGGTGAAAAAAGTCCCGGTCCTGATGGGTGGCCGGTGGAAGTTTACACACATTTCTTTGATATCATGGGCCATGATCTTCTGCATTTGGTAGAATATACAAGGTTGAGGGGTTTCACTTCAGGTGCATTAAATTCTTCATTTGTTACCCTTATACTGAAGAAAGGCAAGCCGGAACACTTTGGAGACTATAGGCCTATTGCCTTGTGCAACTTGGCTTATAAATTGGTCTCAAAGATCATTGCTCAAAGAATTAAAGAGGCCCTCTCTGAGCATATAACTGCAGAACAATTTGGATTCTTACATAATAGGCAGATCCATGATGCCATTGGGGCTTCACAGGAACTGATCCATTCTATCAAAAGCAGAAGAATTAGTGCTTTGTTGTTAAATCTTGACCTGGAAAAGGCTTATGATAGGGTGAACTGGACTTTCTTGAGACTTATCCTGATCCAAATTGGAATGCCACCTCTTGTTATAAATTGGATCATGTCTTGCATTTCATCTGCCAGCATAGCCATCTTAATCAATGGATCTCCTTCTTCCTTCTTTAAATGCACCAGAGGCATTCGACAAGGATGCCCACTGTCTCCTTTATTGTTTTTATTGATTGTGGATGCTCTCAGCAGAATGTTAAAATTTGCAAAACAGGAGGGATTACTGAAAGGTGTAGATTTGGGCTTGGACTGTCTCATTTCTCACTTAATCTTTGTGGATGATATTCTCTTGGCTGGATTGGCTACGGATGCGGAATGGAGAATTTTTTGAAACATCTTGGATTGTTTCTGCAGAATTTCGGGTATGAAGATTAGTGTTTCCAAGTCTTGTTTCTATTACCAGAATGTGGATCCTGATATAAGACTTGGTATTTCGAATATTCTTCCTTATAAGTTCTCTCCTTTAGAGGATGGTCTTATGTATTTGGGGTTCTTTTTAAGACCTAATAATTACCAGATCAAGGATTGGTGGTGGTTGGTGCGGAAATTTGAGAACAGAATCACACATTGGTCTAATAGATTGCTCTCGGTGGGGGGTAGAATTATTCTGATTAAGGCCGTACTTCTTGGACTCCCGATTTATTGGCTATCTCTCCTTGAAATACCTAAATTTATTCTTAATGTCATCAGGAAATTGATTTTCAACTTCCTGTGGAGTGGGAGTCTTGACAGAGCTTCTTTAGCTATGACTGGATGGGAAACGATATCCGGACTGGAGGTATTTGGAGGCTGGGGTATAAAGGATATCTTTGTTTTTAGCAAAGCACTTAGGGTAAAAAGTATTTGGAGATGTATTTTCAATCAAAATCTCTGGTCCAGGATTTCCTTTGCAAAATACATAAACTTGAATCCAGTGGAATGGATAAGACGTGGAATGCCAATGTGTTCGGGTTGCTCACCCTTATGGCGCGGGTTGATGAAAACTTCAGAATGGATTCTTTGTGATATAAGATGGCTTGTCGGCAACGGAAAGACTGTCAGGATAGGTATTGATGATATTTTGGGCATATTAGATCCTGTTAAACTAAATAACATGATTCTGGATTATCTGAAATTCTATGGTATCTGCACACTGGATCGTATTCGTGATAACCCTGGGCAGAGGTGGCTCCTGTCTTCGGATTTGGGTCTTTATAATGATGATGCCAGATCCTGGGATAACTTTATTAAAACTTTGGAAGCAGCTGGTATCATCCTGGCACAGCATGATGATAAATTGGTGTGGATCGGGAATAAGAAGTCTGGTATAGTTACAGCCAAATGTGCATATGACAGGATGATGCAGGAGATTTGTATCTATCCACAACACTGGTGGTATAGGAAAATTTGGAAGTGGAATTTGGCACTAAAACATAAAGTTTTTTTGTGGCATGCTCTCCAGGGTACTTTGAAGACTTGGGACAACCTTTCAAGACGAGGCTGGATGGGTCCTAGTTGGTGTATTTTATGCAAGAATAATTCAGAAACTATTAATCATCTTTTCCTCCATTGCTCGTTTGGCCTGAAAGTCTGGGATTTTTGCAGAACAAAGCTCACTCTTACTAAAGTTTGGGGGAAAACAAACTTTGGGGAAGAATTGCTATGCTGGTATCGAGAAACCATTGACTCCATACAAGTTCCGGTTTTCATTTCTTGGGCACTCTGGTATTACCGAAATCTCTGTACTTTTCAGGATAAAAATCCAGATGTTGTGGCTTGTGGGATCACTGTCCTGAATATGGTAAAACTCTATTCTGAACATTCCACACCTGCTGTGGTCAGAAGGATTGAACCTTTTTCTTTTATTGTTAACAGACCCATTTGCTTTTTTGATGGAGCGGCACAGGATGGGCTGTGTGCAGCTGGAGGAGTAATATATTTAAATGAGGATCACTATTTTACTCTTTGGCTTAACTGTGGTCGAGGTAGTAATATGAAAGCTGAACTTTTAGCCCTCTGGATGGTTCTGAGATGTGCCAATTTTTTGGACTGGTTAATCTTTTGGTATTTGGTGACTCAAGAGTCACCATAAAATGGGCCTCAAAGGAGTCTGATATAAATGTTTTGGCTCTTTCCCATTGGTGCAAACGTGTCAGAATGGAGATCGATGAGCAGGATAGCATTAACTTTTCACATATCTACAGGGAACATAATGGAATGGCTGATGAATTATCAAAAAAAGCTTTAACAGGTGTCGAAGGATACGTATCCTGGGAGGAGTGGATGGACTCCAATATACAGGACCATGGTGAATATTATATTTTCTAAATGTATTTTGTAATATCTTTTTTGCGGGCTTATACAGTCTTCTGAACTGTAGGGATATGAGTCTAGCTGATACATTCTATGCTATATATTTTTTGATGTAAATAGGAATGATTATGGTCCTATCTCAAGCTCATACAGAATGTACCTCTACTTTTTAGAGGAGGCGAATTATGCAGAATGTAACCACTCTTTAGAGGAGGTGAAATATCTTTGTACTATTTGATTCGATGAATAACAATAGTACGTTTTTTTTTCGGCTGAAAAAAAAAATAAATTAATATAAAAGTGTGGACCATTATCAAACCAACGCCATGCATTAGAATTTGGAATATAAATGTACAAGTATACCAGCTAAGCATTAAAAATAAGTGATACTGATAATCCTTCAATTTAAACAACTTAAAAAATATATTATATTATTTTTAGAATGGTGGTTGTATATTATATTATTATATTATATTATATGTATAATAGGCATGTGAGATTCTCATCCCAGCACTAGATTTTCTAGAGAGACACGAGGTAGATATTTATTTGGTTCGATGCCTTGCCACTCCCCTACTCTGTCATTGATTTAAATTTGTGTGAAATTTCAACAATTCCCAATAAGGATTATGGTGCGCTTAGTTATCAATAGCAATGGAATATTTTCCTTTGCCAACATCAAATATTTTCACTGGAATTTTATTTGGCTTTTGATATCAATGGAATATTTTCATTGCTTTTGGGCATACAGCGGGTTCAGGGAAAACAGTCGGAGTGGGGCAGTGGCAATGGCAGATTGTGTAATTCTTTTTTTTTCCAATCATGCAATTTGACCAAGAAATCACAACTCTAGTGCCATGCAAAAATTGCTTCGAACATGGCTTTTCATTGTTGCAATTCGCAGTTGTCTTTTCCAATATTTCTATTAAAAATCCTAAAAGCATTTACATTAATGATTATTTTCAATAATAATTTGGTTTTGAAATTCATCTTGCAGAATCACAGACTTGCTTCTACGAATGAAAGTGTGCAGGTACATGCAAACAACCTATCTTCTAGATACTTGCTTCTACGAATGAAAGTGTGCAGGTACATGCAAACAACCTATCTTCTAGAGTATTTGTAACTTTCAATTACACCTTTTTTTATCTAAGCAAGTCGTTAACAAAATACAATTGAAGCAGAATATATTTTATGCTCAAGATATTTTTTCTTTTTTTCCCAATTTCTATGCTTCATGAAATACCATTTGCACCACACGTACTATTTTTCTGTTCACACTTGAATTCTCAAACTCAAAAAAACTTCAAATCAGCTTGCATAGTGCTACATAGACTACATAGAAACCATTGCATTTTCATCTTCAAACACAAAACATGATTAAGTAAACTGCATATTAGTCTCTATAAGTGATAAATATATTAGTAAAAAATGAATATTTGTTTAAATAGCATGGCAATGTTTCATGCATTCTGTCTTTTTCTCATGTACATAGTTTTTGACAAGCTTTTTGCAATTTGAAGGTAACAAATTTTGAAAATTCTGCAACAACAACAATTTTGCCATTCTGAAGTCCAATTTTGAAAATGGCTGGCATTTTTGATTGCCCATAAACAATACAACTCCTCTTTTTTGTGCTTTTCTACAAGGGGTCTTCTGCACTTTGACAGTTTCATTATATAGCACATCATCCATTCACATTGTTAATATCACTTTTTGACATAGTCCGCAACTTGTTTACTTTATTTGGCTTTCACAACAAAACAATTTGAACTAAATTATTTAGTTATGTCTTTTTTTATGACATTTTTCTTGAATGACTTCAAATACTAAAACTATGCCAGGCTAGCTCTTGTAAATGCTCTTTCAAAACATTACATATGGTTTTGTTAATATGTACAGACTTTCAAGCTCTAGTTCCAGTTACAAAAATATTTTTTTTTTCTTGCATGGGAAATTATTTTTTTCCTTTTTAAAGACATGATTCAATTTATCTTGAATCAAACAATATCCGTTGAATGCATGCCAAAGGCTATAATTTTTATGTTCTCTGATATGCTTCTTTGCTTTGATGCTATATTTTAATGTTCATGAATTGATCTTTTAGACATTATCGTTTAGTATAGGGAACTTAGCCATACATTAGCATATTTTAGCTCTACTTTCAATGTTATGATACTGAAGGTTGACTCTTAGAAATTTTTTGGTCAATATATGTCCATATCCATCTATAGTTGCATATACAAAATTATTTTGAAACTGATTGCAATGAGACTTTGTAGTATACAATTTGAATCCATGTCAAAGAAATGATTTGCTTTTATCACTAAAAGGCATATGCATGAGCCTATAGCAACAGTTCAAAAGAAGCTACACACCATTAAAACAAAAAGCAAAAATGAAATGATATCTGGTTGTCAAACTTGCTACATGTAAATCCTATCACTCTATTGGTTGTATATGAGGATTGAGTTCTAATTTGCATTTCTAAATTGAGTCATGAATTGTGTTTGTTTTGTATTATTTTATTTCTTAATTAATGGGTTAGATTTGGTCTTCATTAGTCTACATATACGATTATCAAGAAAAAGCTAAAAGTTGTGACAAATTGCGCATAGATTGAAATAATTGTATCTCAAAATTCTTTATCCAATTGAATTCCGGTTGAAAGACAGATTCTTTCCTCACTGGCCAAAATATGCAAATCCAACCAGCGAGGCCCTTAGAAGTCTTGAATGTTTGAGGCCACATTACCTGCTTTCTCACTAGCTCGTGTGTTTCAATGGTCAATGTGGCGCCAGCTAAGGGGACTTCTCAGCGGTTGTTGCACATTAGTTGAAAATGATTTAAATGTTTCAATACATGAGTCAACACGTTCTTTTCACAAACAATAAACTTCAATATAAACACGGGAATCCACAGAAGTGTGGGATTATGAGAAAAGTACATAGGTGTGCCATTTCCCAGCACTACATTATCAGTGTCAACCACTTTATTATCAAAACAAAACTACTCCCAAAATTTGTATTAAAGGATGACAAAGGAAGTCTCTAAACTTTAAAAAAAGTTTTCACAATTATTTATCATTGTTTTACACTTAATCATTTTAATAAAATGTTATGTTTTCACATCCTTTTTTTGAAGTGATAAAATTGTTTTTGGTGTGAATTTTTTATTATTTAAAATAGATTTTGGTTAGTTTATTTATCTAAATAAAATTCAAAATTCAAAAACTGATTTATATAAAATTATACTTGTTAATTATTATATATATATATATATATATATATTTCATTTCATTTCAAGTGTACATATCAAATTTATTTCCGTTTGTCTCTATAGTTTATTAACATATTATATTATATTATTATTATTTATAAATTTTCATAAATTTATTAACCCATAATATTATTACTATTATATGTTATAAGTTTTATACTATTATTTTTTAAGCAAACAATTTTATTTTTTAAACAAACAATTGTATGTTATATAAATTGTAAATTGTTGTGAATACTCTATTGGATTTTTTTTTTAAAGATATCTTGAATTTTATTGTAAAATAGTGTTAGTATACATTTTGTTGTGTTGTGTTTTTTAATTAAAGACCAAGATCACTAGTATACAGTTTAAATATTGAAATTGAGCCTACCATCAACACAATGAACATAAAATATTTTATAAAAAAATTCTAAAAATGAGAATTGTGCTTTTTTAAAGATATTTAATGTAAATTTCAAATAAAGATGGATTCATTATGAAGATAGAATAGATATTGTGCAAATCTTTTTTCTCGTACAAAATGTAGATATTCTCATAACAATCAAAACATTAACCAATAACCAACATATTCAAAATTAAAATTAAACCCATTATAACTCTAGGGTCTATAATAAAGACATGGAAATGACCATACATTTGTAAATAAATCAATCAAAATTAATTAAGATTCTTACTTATATAAGGTTAATCTTTAAATACATATTTAGCCATACAAATATTGTTTCTATTTTTGCTTGACATATATATTGTTAATTAAATGTTCTTCATGAAGCCATAAATCACTATAAATAAGCTCATATATCTCTATTACGTAGCAAAAAGATGCATAATTAAAATCAAATGATCAATATATATGTTCTACTTACCCCATTCTTACATATTGTAACCTCAAAATACATAGGAACTTCACAAAGTCTAAGCTAACAATCATAGAAAATGCAATAATCCAAACGACATCATTCAAATTTCTAAGATTTTACTCATTTAAGAGCGTAGGCTCCGCTAAACTATATTATAGGTGAATAATTCAATGTTAATACATATTTTAATTATTAAGTTTATTTTTATAGATTTGTGTAGAGTTTGATGATGATTATTTAAATCACAAAGATTTCATACACCAATTCACACTTTAGTTATGATCATTCAATGGTTAGTAATATCATAGTTTAAAAATTAAATTATTATTATAAATATCACATCAACCATATAAAAAATTTAAAACACTGAAACAATATAAAATTAATTTGATTTTGAGTTAAATCCTATATAATATGGTATAAATATCCTAAAAATAAAGTATGTTTGGGATAGGTTAAGTGCAAATTGTATGTTTTAACAAAATAATGGTTTAATTAACTGATTTAAAAGAAGCAAAATTTATATAGTATATCAAATTCTGATAAAATTTTAAGTTTCATCATCTTAATCATTGTAGGAAACTAGAGGTTAGATGGCTAAGTAGTTTTGTGGGAAAATAATTTTTTCTCCTATTACAATTTTGTGGCAAGAATATCATATTTCTATTGTCTTATAGCAATAGCTGTTATTCCTATTAGCAATTGCGGGGACATTGCCACCTTGTGGCTCTTGTTACTTTATATATAATAAATAAATTTATATATTTTAATGTAATTAAGAAAAGCATAATAATAGAAAGGGTTATGGTTAAATTCAACATTGCTGTAGTATAAAAATGAAATAAAAATTGTTGAGAATTATTTTCACGTATATGAAATGAACAATAGTGTCTTCACTTAAGTAGTTCATTTATTGAGAAATATCCAATATAAGAAGATAATAAGAAAAGTATTATATAATTCAGTTTAAAGTGGGTGAGTTGTGTTAAATTTGTCACAATGATGTGGTATATGTCAACTCTAAAAATTAAATATAAAAAAAATATAAAACTAATTATATGTTGGTTCCAAATTTAAATTGAATAGAATGTAAAATATATTTATATCAATATATATCAAAATTTATTCATGTATCCTCACATTTTAAATAATTTTTTTGATGAATAGTTACAAGACAAATAAATCTTTGTGTATTAGTGAGTTTTTCCTTGATTTGTTTTACAAGTCTAATAACTATTTTACTTCATAATCAATGAATGAATGCAATTTTTGCATATTTGTAAGGTTCCAAATTGGTATAGTTGGCAGGTGGGTGATTCTCAAGGAAAATATATGTGATTATGTATTATTAAGTTAATAATAAAACAATAAGTGAGATATTAGTTTTGTGATAATTGCAAATTAATCAATGATTGGGTAAATAGAAAGTATTTTATTTTATAATTAATTAATTAATGCAACTTTTGTCTATTTGTCTATTTTATCTTTCATTGCAATTTTTTACATGTATTATAATTGAACATGATTATTACTTTATTACAATTTACCATTTTGATGGTGTAATATAATTTTTTAAATTTTTGGATGAGATGATTTCAATGTAATAAATTTTGTTTTTAAGCAACATTGTTTTGATGCAGTTGTTTTTAAGCAACATTGTTTGGATCAAATCCCTTTTGGTGCAAACATTTTCCTAAGTTTAGGACTATAAAAGGGTTTTGCACCTCAAGGGATTTGATCCTTCTCGATGCCCGATAGAGCCAAAGTTAAGATGGATATATGCTTGTAGATATTGATAGAATTGATTAATACAATGCCATGTGATGGTATACTTATACCCATTAACTAGTCATAATGGTTGATGGAACAGGTCCCTTGGTTAGGTCACATTGTTTAGTTAAAATGTATCACTTTATTTATTATTATTATTATTATTATTGTTATTATTATTTTAGTAGTATATTTATTTATTTATGTTTATTACATTGGTTATCTCTTCAAAAACATTTCTCCTTAAAGCAATTTTTATGAAAAAAGTTCTTCAATGGACTTTTAAAATTAAAATGGCCAACTTGATTTTGATCAAAGACCATAACTCAAAACCTCTATAAATTATGAGTATCCAAAGGCCAAATTAGAATGTGGCTCTAAAACCAAATGAAATGAAGAATAATTCATTTACCATATATCCCTGGCTCCTTTAATAAAATGAGTCCATCAAATATTGCAAGGGCCTTTGCCTCGTTGATTGATGTCATCCCTTGTCCCAAATAAAACTCAATTTATTTTGGTCCTTTGGAGCTAAAGATAACACCCCCATCCAACAAAAGAAATCATTAATGACTTCCTAAAATCATCCATTTTTCATTGATGTGTTCCCTAGTAGTATTTCATACCAATAACACATAGTTTGACTTTCAAAGTTCCAATTTTTTTAAAGTTCACCGGAAATAAATAAAATTTAATGTTATCATTACTTTCATACTTCGATTAATATGATGCCTTTTTTCCTTAGAAATAAATCTTTGGAAAATCCTCAAGTGCTTCTCCCCATTAAAAAGATGTAGCCAGTGTAAAGTCAACAACATAAAATTATTGGATCTGACCCCATAGAAATTGAATGAGACCTATACACTATACAACATGCTATATTACAAAAAACATCATTGCGAGAACTTAACACCAACTAATTGAGATAATCCTCGAGGATGACTAATACAATATTTAGTATCACTAGTTTTGAAAGATATTTTTAAAAAATCACAATTATATCCCATATCCTTGCTTAAAAGGAAATAATTAACCATCAACTCTCATACCTAAATATGTTGAATTGGATTATCATGATGTTGCCCTCCTAAATAATTGAAATGATTGATACAATGATGAGGTACCAATTACAACATATAGATGTCGGTATCAACCAAAACCCTCAAAACATAATTCAGTTGATTTTTGAATTTAACTTGCTCTTGGTGAAAGAGGTTAACAATTTATATAATCTCCATAGCATTTCTCTACTTTAAACCTCACTTCATTTCCAATAAGGGAATAATTTTTATCATTGTAGGATGTGGAATGAGAAAATGTCTTTAATGTTTCTAGAAAATTCTAAGTCTTGAATCGCAAACTCAAATAAAATGTCCAATTCTAAGTCTTGAATTGCAAACTCAAATAAAATGTCCACTTATTGGAAAAAAAGTTGTTTGACCCATGTATGGAATAGAAAATAAACTTAGGAGAGATTCCACATATTGGTTTTATTTAGGGATGCCCTCTTGATTTATCTCACAATTTCATAACTTGCACATTATTTGTAGCTAGTTTTGGATAGATAACTTTATGCATTTTCCATAACTCCTTAATCCTTCAATAATAGCAACTCCTTTTACTCTAAAATTTCCCACTTAAGTAGTAGGTACTCCCATCCTTGAAATTCAACTTATGAAGTTTATTGATTGCAGGGTTGGTGATTTTATTTAGGGAGTTGGCTATTATATTCATGTTATCCTTATTGTCCCTAGCACTAGCTTTGGTGGCAATAAGAGTTGATATGAGATTTGAACATATAGATTTATGCACATAAACTAAAGAGATATACAGTGAACATCAAATCAACAAACAACCAAACTTGTAACAAATTATTTAACATAGAATATTACACAAAAAAATAGAAACATATATAAGAATAATATAATGATGTATTTCATTAACTATAACGAATGGAATTGAACAAAATATATAGAAAGGAAATTCAAATTAGTTCAGGAGGCTACTCGAATTGTCCATGTAGTGCTTGGAGACTAGTCAAACATAACTAGAGCCAAAAACCCTTATTTATACATGCACACTCAACTTAACTCAAGGAAGGAGGAACTGTCTCATAGTAGCTAAAAACGAGGTGCATGGAGTCCTTAAATAGTGGAGTAAACTCCCCATATTCATTCCATAACTCAAACTTGTAATGTGGGACCCTGAAATCAAGGAAAATAATCTCTAATTGAAGGAATTCACCCTCATATGCCAAAATAGACTTCATGAGTTCTAGAAAAGGCATATAAATTAGTTTAGGACCCTTAGGGCTTATAAGTAAACTCTAGAGTGACTCAGGTGATAAATTTGGATGGAGTTTGACACACCAGATTCATCAGGTCAAGGTCTAGGTGGATAGGTAGAGGGTTATTTTCTCTGACACCCTCCCATAATCCTAACTAGGTGAAAAAGTAAAAAGAAAAAAAAATTGTCCCAGTAATTTGTAGCCGTATTAGGTACCCATGCACACACACAAAAAAATCCCTGAAAACTTGGAAAGAGACAGAAAACCACATGGGAACCCCCCCCCCCAAATAAAAGAGAATGTGAATAGAAATCTTTAAGAAACCTGCTCAAAAGATTCCTTCTCTCCCAAAGTAGCTCTCAACTAGGAGAACTGCTTCTAGATGAAGGGCTTTGCAAAGATCCCTACAAACCTTTGTGAAGTCCCCCTTCTTTTGAAGTGCATGTGATCCCACTCACAAGATCCAAACACTTTGAAGTGCTTGAATGGTGGTTCTTGACCACTCCTTACTTCGAAAGGAGGAGATACCTTGAAGCTTTGTGCGAAACTTGGTGAATTGTAGGAGCAAATGCTATAGATATGGAGAATGAGAAGACATTCTAAAGGTATTCTTCAACAAGAACTTGATTTGGGACAAGTTCTCCAATGGATTCTTCAATTTGAACTTGATTTGGGACAAGTTCTCCAATGGATTCTTCAATTTGAACTTGATTTGGGACAAGTTCTTCAATGGATAATTTTAACTTAGTCTTTCCACCGCCTTCCTCCCTTCTTGAGAAGGATTTTATGACAAAAAAATTACTATAAAACAATAATGGTTTACCTACCTACATAACAGCCTAAGAAATCACTCCAATGTAGGGACTCACATTAACTCAACCCATAGTTTTCGTAAATTTAAGTACCATTAAATATTAAATATCTCCTATTGAAATTATTATTGGACAATCCACTATCACTCACATCATTATTTGTGTTGGTTGTGGACCCAGATATTCCAGTCTCATAGATGATATTGTCTTAGCCGTGCACCCTGGAGGACTTTACACCCATTCTACATTTTTAGGGGTTTGGGGGAAATGCCCCCGAGAAAAATTTTTGGGGTTGTTTTCGTCAGTTGTTTTGTGGGCCCATGGTTTTGGGTATCCCGTGGTATTTTTCCCATTGTATTTTCCCTATAAAAGAAAGACATTGTAATACGGATAGGGTTGATGTATTAGGTTTTATGCATTGCAAAGATCTCTAAGATCAGGAGAGAGACTGTGAGACATTGAAGAGGAAGTGCAACGACTGTGCTGTAGGTTGTATCCCTTCACCTTGTTGGACAGTAATAATAATAAGGACTGAAAAATTCAGTGTGGACGTAGCCCAAGTTGGGTGAACCATGATATATCCGTGTCTCTCTTGTAATGTGTATGTGTGATTATATTTGCATTTCTGTTTATTGTTATTGCTCTGCGATCCTGTTTTTCTAACAATTGGTATTAGAGCCGAAGGTTTATTTGGCAGATAAACCTGCAGGAAACTAGGGTTTCTAGTTCGAGTGGGAGAAATGGTAGAAGAAGGAAAGTTTAAGTTCGAGAAGTTTAATGGCCAAAACTTCTAGTTATGGAAGATACAAATGGAGGACTATCTGTACCAGAAGGATCTATTCCTACCGTTAGGAGGAAGAGCAAAGTAGTCGGCGGCCATGAAGGATGAAGAATGGGAGGTTCTTGACAGAAAGGCTCTGAGAACAATACGGTTGAGCCTGGCTTCGTCGATGGCTTTCAATATCTCAAAAGAAATGACAACGGAGGGTTTGATGAGCGCACTGGGTAAGCTGTATGAAAAATCCTTGGCCTCCAACAAGGTATTTCTAATGAAGCGTTTATTTAATATGAAGATGTCTGAAGGTGGATTTGTTACTGATCATTTAAATGAGTTTAATACGGTTACAAATAAGCTAAGTTCTGTAAGTGTGAACTTTGATGATGAGGTTAGGGATCTTCTAATCTTGTGTTCATTACCAGAAAGCTGGAATAGCTTGGTCATGGTTGTAAGTAACTCTGTCTCTGGTTCAAATGCCTTGAAATTTGATGATGTTATTGGTGTTATTCTTAGCGAGGAAATGCGAAGAAAAAGCATAGGTGAGACATCAAGTAATGTGTTGACCATGGAGAGCAGGGGAAGACAAAAGGAGAGAGGAAAGAGCCAAGGTAATCACAACAACTCTAAAAAGGGTATATCCAAGTCCAGACTGGGAAATATAGAGTGCTGGAACTGTGGAAAGAAAGGACATCTGAAGAAAGACTGCAGATCTCTAAAGAAGAAAGGAGATGCACAGAATGAAACTACCCAAGAAGCAAATGTAGCAGGTGATGTGTTACAAGATGCTTTGATTCTTGCATTAGATAATATTAGTGATTATTGGGTAGTATATTCAGGAGCTTCATGTCATGCTACACCCCATAGGAAATACTTTCATGAGTATGTTCCTGGAAATTTGGACATGTTTTATTGGGTGATGATGAGCCATGTAAAATTGTTGGAATAGGTAAGGTATGGATAAAAGTTAAGAAGGGAACTGATTGGCTGTTAAAATATGTTAGGCATATTCCTGCTATGAAAAGAAATATGATCTCAATAAGGCAGTTGGGAGATGGTGGCTGTCTATCTACTTTTGGAGAAAAGTGGTGGAAGATCACTAAAGGATCAATGGTGATAGCAAAAGGAGACAGGGTAGGTATGTTGTATTTATGTCCTCATAATACTGACCATTCTATCTATTTAGCTTCCACAAGAACAGATATAGCATTGTGGCATCATAGGCTTGGCCACATGAGTGAGAAGGAGATGCAGATTATCCACTCAAGGAAATTGCTACCAGATTTGAAGCAGGTAAGTTTGGAACTATGTGAGAACTGTGTTTATGGAAAACAGAAGAGAGTCAGATTTCTCATGGTTGAGAAATAGAAGAAGAATGAAAAGTTAGAGCTAGTGCATACAGATGTATGGGGACCAGCTCAAGTGCAATCTCTTGGTGGCTCTCATTATTATGTTACATTCATTGATGATGCAACTAGAAAAACTTGGGTTTATTGCATTAGACAGAAATCTGATGTGTTTGCTACTTTTAAGAAGTAGAAAGATTTGGTTGAGAATGAGACAAGAAAAAGGTTGAAGTGTCTCAGATCTGATAAGGGAGGTGAGTACTGCGGCGAGGAGTTTGATAGTTACTGTTCATACCATGGGATTCGTAGAGAGAAGACAGTCCCAGGAACACCACAAGAAAATGGTGTGTTAGAAAGGATGAACAGAACGATCATGGAGTGTGCAAGGTGTATGAGACTGCATGCAAGGTTGCCCTTACAGTTTTGGGTGGATGCTGTAAATACTGATGTTTATTTAATAAACAGAGGACCTTCAAGTGCTTTGGATGGTGGTATTCCAGAGGAGGCATGGACAGATAAAAAGGTAAACTACTCATTTCTGAGAACGTTTGGTTGTGAAACATTTGTCCATATTGATAAAGAAAATAGAACAAAGCTTGAAGCTAAATCCAAGAAATGTACCTTTATTGGATATGGGGTTGATGATTTTGGTTATCGTTTATGGGATTATGAAAATCACAAAATCATTAGAGGTAGAGATGTCATATTCAATGAAAAGGTCATGTATAAAGATCAGTTGTAGGGAAAGCAACAGGAAAATGAAAACACAGAGTACACAATACTTGATGAAATTACAGAAAATGAAGTTCCAAAGGTGCCAGAAAATCAAGAACAACAGCAAGTGCTTGAAACTCCTGCAACTCCAAGAAGATCTACCAAGTTAAGTAGACTCCCTGAACGATACTCTCCTTCAATGTATTATTTATTGATGACTGATGCTAGTGAACCAGAATGTTATGAAGAAGCAATGCAGGTGGAAACTAGAAAGAAGTGTGAGCAAGGCATGAATGAGGAGATGGACTCATTGGTAGGAAACTAGACTTGGGATCTGGTTCAGTTGCCTACTGGTAAAAGAGCACTGCAGAACAAATGGATTTACAGGTTGAAGGAAGAAGAAGGAGGCAAGAAGTGGTACAAGGTCAGACTTATTGTAAAGGGGTTTGCATAGAAGAAAGGTATTGATTTTGATGAAATATTTTCTCCTGTTGTTAAGATGACTTCAATTAAGACTATATTAAGTCTAGTGGCGGTAGAAGATTTGCATCTTGAACAATTAGATGTAAAAACAACCTTTCTCCATGGGGATTTGGAGGAAGAGATATATATGAAACAACCACAAGGGTATGAGGTCAAAGATAAGGAGAACTTGGTATGCAAGTTGAAAAAGAGTTTGTATGGCTTGAAGCAAGCTCCAAGGCAGTGGTATTTAAAATTTGAGAGGTTTATGACAGAACAAGGTTATAGTAGATGTCATTCTGACCACTGTGTTTATTTCAAGAAGCTATACAATGAAAGATATATTATCCTGTTATTATGTGTGGATGACATGCTTGTTGCAAGGTCTAACATGCAGGATATAAATGTACTCAAAAGGAAGCTAGCTAATTCATTTGCAATGAAGGATTTGGGTGCTGCAAAGCAAATCCTTGGTATGAGAATAACGAGAGACGGGAAAAATCTCAAATTGACATTGTCTCGGAGTGGGTACATACAAAAGGTGTTGGAGAGGTTCAGAATGCAGAATGCAAAACCAGTTAGTACACCTTTGGCCAGCCATTTCAGTCTAAGGAAAGAAATGTGTCCCAAGACACAGGAAGAGATTGATTACATGTCCAAGATTCCCTATCAATTAACAGTTGGCAGCTTGATGTATGCTATGGTGTGCACAACACCAGATATTGCACTTGCAGTGGGAGTTGTGAGCAGATATATGAATAATCCAGGTAAAGAACATTGGAAGGCAGTATAGTGGATTCTCAGGTATTTGAGAGGTACTACCACTCAGGCATTATGTTTTGGAGGTCCAGACACTGTTCTACAGGGATATTTTGATGCAAATATGGCAGGTGATAAGGATAGCAGGAGGAGCACCACAAGGTTTGTGTTTATTGTAGGTGGAACAGCAGTAAGCTGGATTTCGAAACTGCAAAAGGTTGTTGCACTTTCAACAACGGAAGCAGAGTATGTTGCTATTACATAGGCTAGTAAAGAGATGATTTGGTTGCAGAGGTTTATGGAGCAAGTGGGTAAGAAGCAGAAGGATAACAGGTTGTATAGTGACAGCTAGAGTGCCATTCATCTTGCAAAGAACTCAGCATTCCATTCCAGGATGAAACATATACAGCTCAAGTACCATTTCATACGCTCTGTTCTGGAAGATGAACTGTTGAAGATGGAAAAGACACATACTAGCCAGAATCCTGCAGACATGTTCACAAAGGTAGTGACCAGAGAGAAACTGAGTTCTTGCTCGGTTTCAGTTGGCCTTCTAGCATGAAGGTGAAGAGGAGAAATTTGCCAAGTCCAAGTCCAGCAAGTGCATCAGCGGTGGAGTTGCTGTGATCAGTCTCCAAGTGGGAGATTGTTGGTTGTGGAGCCAGATCTTCCACTCTCATAGATGATATTGTCTTAGCCGTGCACCCCGGAGGACTATACACCCATTCTGCATTTTAAGGGGTTCGGGGCAACACCCCGAAAAAGGGGGTTTGGGGGCAATGCCCCCGAGAAAAAATTTTGGGGTTGTTTTCGCCAGTTGTTTTGTGGGCCCATGGTTTTGGGTATCCCATGGTATTTTTCCCATTGTATTTTCCCTATAAAAGAAAGACATTGTAATACGGCTAGGGTTGATGTATTAAGTTTTATGCATTGTAAAGATATCTAAGATCATGAGAGAGATTGTGAGACAGTGAAAAGGAAGTGCAGCAGTTGTGCTGCAGGTTGTATCCCTTCACCTTACTGGACGGTAATAATAATAAGGACTGGAAAATTCAGTGTGGACGTAGCCCAAGTTGGTTGAACCACGATATATCTGTGTCTCTCTTGTAATGTGTATGTGTGATTATATTTGCATTTATGTTTATTGTTATTGCTCTGCAATCCTGTTTTTCTAACAATTTGTTTGGTACACATTAAATTGTTTATCTATAACATGACATGTAATAAATAGGTGAGGTATACTGATGAGAATTAATGAAATTAAATTAATGCAATTACAATTTAAATGTGATTAATACAAGGTAATTAAAGGGACCTAATACAATTGAAATGCATAATCTAATTAAATTTAAATGATAACAAAGTAATTTTATAATTAATACTATATCTTAATCTTTATTACATCCATCAACTATTATTCATGATAGAATAATAATCACCATTATATATATATATATATATATATATATATATATATATATGGTGTGAGTGTGGCCAACATACACATAGCTTGTGCTTGTACTACATGTAACCATCACTACCTCCAATGTATAATTCATGAATGACAAGACAATAATAATCAAATGTAAGGAAAGGTAACCACACATGCAAGGAAATGGTCCAGTAATCATAACATTAAGCAATCTTATTAACTAAGTCACAACACATCAACAATAATCCAAACCAAAATCTTACTAATTTAATAATCCTTCCTTCCTAACTTACTTCCAATATCTACTTCCTATTTGTTGGAATATCCTGGAGCATTAACTATATTGACGTAAGCCCAAATATAACTTGTAAGTGGAAGTGTCGACTAAATCAACCTAACTTCCCAAGCAGGAAACCGATAGTTGTCATCACAAAACTTGGGGAGTGTGGCTTAACACAACCCTCCCACGAATCAAAGTTTCGAAGGATAAACTCTGGGAAATATCTCCACCCCTCTAATTGAACTAGGTTCAACACTCTATTAATAATCACATTGTGTTGCTGTTGTGATTCTTAGATTTGTATCATCGAATG
Organism: Larix kaempferi; assembly: GCA_027924585.1. Taxonomy (NCBI): domain Eukaryota; kingdom Viridiplantae; phylum Streptophyta; class Pinopsida; order Pinales; family Pinaceae; genus Larix; species Larix kaempferi. Next base: position 9,974,061 of record BSBM01000397.1, on the reverse strand, counting down.
ACGCATTTGGGACACCTAGTTTCCTGCATAAACCTGCACATCGAACCAACAATTAATCCATGAATTAATGCCTCAAAGCTTACCTTTTCTCCGTCAATGTCCACTACATTAGGGTAACTTTAGTATCACAAGTACCCGACTATCACTTAGCCTCTCTAACATGTGGGTTAGTCTCGTCCATAACATAAGATCATGTAGTCTTTCATTGTTTCTAAGTAAATTACCAATTTATCCACTACTAATCAGTACAAACAAGTTGATATATGTATCATGTCCATGGCATTCGTTCATTCATTCATTCATAGCATACATTGGTATCCATGTACCCTATCATTTTATTTAATTCTTTATACTAGAAGCAAATCACGGAATTGACATTATTAATAAGACGAATGATAAAATTAAAACATAACTACCACATAAATCCACATACATAGTTTTCTCAATCAAAATAAGTCAAATAAATAATAAGCAAAGAAATATATTATGGGTCTAAATATTGCTTAGTTATCCAGTCAAAATATAAGACATTACATAAAAAAGAATTAGGATCCTAATTGAGATTTTGAGCTTCAATTGACAAAATATCAATCTAACAAAACTCTTGGCCCATATTTTATACGCATTTTGTCTATGTAAAACCATTATCTAGTCAACACATAAATTGTAAGATAAATGTAACTTATTCAATTTTTTTAGTTTAAATTTTGTTTATGCTACCACTTTTATTTTTATCGAATATTCGTTGAAACTTGGTTGAAAATAAAAGTATTGTTATTTTCTTGTAGTTGAGAATAATCAGTTGGTCATGTTTATGCGACCAAATTTATTTCCAACCATATGTCAAGAATAAAAAAAAAGTTGACTTTTTGTTAACCCTTCAATAATAATATACAAGCCCGGAGGATTGAAAATCATCCACTAATATGTACATGGTTGAAAATAAAACCATTACACAAATGTGAAATCAATTTCCTACTCTACCAAACATGTTGAATCCAACCACAAGGTCTCTAAAAGCTTGTTTCAATAACTACTTACAATTCTCTAAAAATATACTTAAAAAAGCATTTACGGCTTTGATTACTAAATAACACTAGCTTAAAATTTAATATCTTCCACCTACCTTTTCCACCTACCTTTAATTTAATATACTTTAAAACCAACTATTTGAATATTGCATATTCATTTTCAATGCATCTTTGGCATTGTCCTCAAATAATTAATTTTTTTTAAAGATAACAACTTCTTTAAGGATTACATAATAACATAAATATTAATTTTATAATAATAATAATATTAAATTTATAAATATTAATTTTATAATAACAATGATTATGGGTGAATATGTTGTTCCTTGAGTAGTATTAGACTGAAACAATACTAGCCATGGCATGCCATAACTCAATTTTTAAAGATTTTCGAGTTGAATCTATGTGAAATTTTATATGCAATGAATTTTTAATTCTTGGAATGTTTAGAAGAGTAACTTGTTTGAACAATATGGATAGCGTAACACAAGTGTGGAGGAATTGTATAGAGAAATCTAGTACTTTGGATTAAATGTAGATGGATTTGAACAAATGGAGACAAAAACAGATTAAAGAGACACCCGCAGGACAAATCTCTTAAATCAATGTGGAAGCATAAATGTACCGAGCTTGATTCAAAGACTCCAGTAGTTTCTAACAAGATATATGCAGAGCATGAGTTTTATTATATGAATTTGAAGGTAGCAAGACATTCATGATAAACAACAATAAAAGAAAACATCAATACTATTGATCAACACAAAAACTATGAAATTGGACCAAAGGTCAAGACAATTTGAAATCTCTGACAACAACATCAATCATTCATCAACATAAAGCATCTTTGACACAATATGGCGCTAAAAGGTCACTCAGAATCTTTATTAGCGTCTCATGAACACATATATAGCTAAAGAGAAGTATGATTTACATAGAAGATGGAAAAAACACAGAGGAAAAACTCTCTGTAGCACTCCGTAAGCTTAATCTCCAACATTGAAATCACATTACAAAAATAGTTCAACAACTCAACAAAAAAGATAGTGTCCCTCTACAAATTTGCCATCCTTTTACAATGGGTTCAATGATGGCTTTATAGCCTCTGACAAAGCAACCGAATTCTATTTTCTTTTAACGACTTTGCAACTGACTTTTCATTTTGACCCTTTTTACTTTTACTTTTTACTTTGGCTAAAAACAACTTTCATCCTCAACTTCTTTTAGTTGAGGCTTTCTTTTTTCCCTTTGATGAGGTTGTTTGACCCCTCATATAGACATCTGGTTGGACATATGGCTATCCACCTACTTGAATCACTTGTGGCACGCTTGCTTGACTCATTTGATGCATCATTTGGACATTAATTTGTCCTACACGTGGCATGAAAGCTAGTGGAGATGGCTAGTTTGCAAATTGTGTTGGAATTTGTGCAAATGACTGCTTGCTTATTGACTAGAAGGGTGCTGGCTGATTTCTCTAAAGACTGCCCTGATGTATGCCCTGTTGGCTACCTTGCTGGAGTTGTAGGTGGAAAAACTAACTTTATGATTATGTTTTTTTATTGTAATCTTTAATATATAATAAAAAAGAGATTATATTTTTTTATAATGGGATGGGAAATCAGTAACTATGTAGTATCACTCCAAGGATATCCGAGAACAAATTGTATGGATTCCACTATAATCCATTTTTTCACACAATCACATGTAAGCACACGTTTCAAGTAAGTCCAAAGAATTGAACCGATGTGGACAAGATTAACACTAGGAGTCCTAACCACTCGGTCTACCCTCTCTCTCAGTCTCTCTCTCTCTCTATATATATATGATAAACAAAATAAATTATAATAAATATTTATCCATCCAAAAAGTTTATAAAATTTGATTGTTCAACTTGGAGTAGTCGTTGAGAAAGTGCATTACCTTGTTAAAAGAAGAGCCACAAGGTGGCAATGTCCCTGTGCACAGATTTAATGTTTTTTAAAGTAAGTGAAATGCGTAAAGCCGAGACCAAGCATAGCGGGGTTGGAATCACACAAATTAGCAACTTGGATGTGAACCAACCCCTAGTTTAGCATGTAGGTACTCAACCGAGTGTTGAATTTTTAACTATGTCCAGATCTTGACAATTATTTCACAATGATTTCAAGCATTCATTTCATCCCACAATTTCATTGAATAATTGCACACTGAAAATATCAACTTCACTTGTAGTGGAAATAAAGCAAGGATCACTGAAAGATAACCATGCACACGAGACACAAATATTTTATCCTGGGAAACCCAGTAGGGAGAAAACCCAACCAACTTTTCTTAGAAGAAATCAATCCAATTCAAGTAAAATACCATTCACAAAGATGAAACCCTAGCACAAGAGTGTGCCCTTCTTCCACAAAAAAACCTAGCGAATTTCTAGGGAGAGGTAGTGTAACACCCGCCTTGATACAATTGATTAACTAGACTATTGAGGGCACTAATATTGAACTGACCCGGTTAAATAAACTTGAAACAATGTGTTATGAGTTATTATTATTTAATGAAAATTGTTGATTAATAAGCAAAATGATGAGTATGCTGGATTGATTGAGAATTTGGTGATGTTATGGATGAATGAAAGAAATGATGCTTTTGATTCCATAGATGTTGATAAATGCCATTTATTTAAATATAATTAAATAAAGATGAAAATGCATGATGATATATTTTACATGGTGCAGTGCTACTAATGTGCGCTCTGAGTGTGTGTAGTAGCATGTAAAACGAATTACCGACTGACTCTCAATGGAATAAAAAGGGGTCGTAAAGAACGAGAAATATACATAGGGGTATGATGACAGACTGTTGACAGTGAAATAGCATTCCACGCATGGGTCACAAGCGTTATCGGCTCACCCGAGGAAGCATGTGCCATACACACAATAAGGAAGATCTTATTCCTCAATCACCATTAGTCTCCATGGAAATGTGGTCGGAAGATTACGGTAACGATTCCTAATTGCTACATAATACTCCCCACATGAGGACAACGACAAGGAAGTTGTCAAAAGGACCCATAGAAGTGGTACCTACACAATGACATGAAATGAAAATATTTGTACTCTTACACTAAAACATTTAGGCATATATTAAATTTTGCTATATGTAAATGTTAAATTGAGAATAATTGAATGAAAGATTATTTTAAATTAAGAAATATTGAAAGGGGATATTTGAGGTAGAAATTATCTACGTCCATTGATTTAGGAAGACATGCATTAGATTAAAATAAAAAATAAAAAAAATTAGAGATAATTGATTTTGGAGCAAATCTAGATTAGAAAATATCTAGAGTTTAACTCCACATGCACCCACTGATATAGGGATTGTGATTTTAGACTAGGGAGACAATTAAGAGAGAATTGAGGAACTTGTGTGCACTAATATGAGAGAGTGAATATTAAAGAATTAATGAATTAAATTAAATTTTGCATGAGACTACACATGTCGTCCAAGACTTTTCTATTTAGGAAAGGGAGAAGGAAGAGAACATGATCTCTTGCTCCCTAATGATGGATGGATTCCATAATGGAAGTTTGAGATTAAGTGTGGTCCATATGAGTTTGGTTGAAAACTACTCTGGGGATTGGGAGATCTCTTCTGAGGGTTGAGGCTTGCATGTTCTTTGCGACCCCCTATTTGCTCGAGGACTGGGAGGAAGAAGAATACTCCCGATGTGGTAGGGAGGTTAACCGAGAAGTCAAACAACTTCTCCAACTACTGGACCGACCATACCAGATAGGTCTTTCTTGCCTTAAATTATTACTTTATAATTTAAATTCGTAACAGAATTAATGTGGTTGATAGATCTATTTTACTAAAGCTGCGCAATCGCATTTGATTTCATATCGGTTCATTGATATTAATATGTTTCTTGTATTCTGTATGTGCTATGAAGAATGAATGTAATAGTGGAATCTCGGTTTCCAAGACTGTGCAATACCGTTGGATTAGATATCGGTTCATTGATATTAATATATTCCTTACTCTGTATGCGCTATGAAGAATGAATGTAATAGCTAAATCTAGTTTTCTAAAGACTCTGCAATTACATTGAGTTAATATTTGTAAATTTCTTATACTCTGTATATGTCAGAACAAGTAGAACGGATGTATATGTTTCCTAATTTCTTTGTATATGTCACTGATATTTCCTAATTTCTTTGTATTTCAACGAAAAGAGATTAAGTCTCGGAAGGGAAATTCTTGCTGACCGAAACCCTACCCGATTTATATGTATACGTTCAATAGAAAATAGTTATATTTTGCATTAAGACTTTGGAACGTAAAGGCTGATTTTAAATCACCATTCAAAACAAATATGGATAAGTAAATGTTTGTGAACATGTGAGTGTTGTAGTTAGATATCATTCAAAAGAGATATGAAAAAGTAAATGTTGTAACTAGTTATTACTGAAAGGGAAATACGAATATGTGAATGTTTGCAGTTAGTCATTATTCAAAAGAAATATGAATATGTGAATATTGTAGATTAATTATTATCTTAATGGAAATAAGTATATGTGATGCTAAGGAGGGTGAACGCTTCGGTTAGGGATCATTTAAATGAAAATGTGGGTGTCTTGCATAGGAGGACCATAAATCAGGATACTTACAGGTACTTATTATTCTAAATTCATGTATCTATGTGCTTATTGTATGGAATAGGTTAATGGAGTAATAGTGGAAAAGTAATTAATTAAGTATTTATAAAAATAATTAAAAAATTACAACCATTGCCAGGATCAGTTCTGATGGTTGTTACAGGTAGCGAACCACAAGAAGATGATAAGAACCCAAAATGTTTGTTTCCTTTCCTTTGCTAGGATTTCCTTGAAAAGTGCGCACAAGTGGAGAGAGGAGATGTTGTGTGATGATGAAAATGAAGTGTGAGGACACTTTATTTATATTCTTCAATCCACTTGACTTTTTTTCAATGGGGTCGACTTGTACAATTGATGGGGCCAACATGTCTTCTTTGCTGGGGTAGACTTGTTTTTTCTTTTAGGCCGACTTGTCTTCTTGCCTTCAATTTTCTTTTGGGACTTCTTCAATGTTGTATGGGAATTCTTCAATGGTTGAAATGTCTTCTTGTTTATTTCTTCATCATAGAAAAGTTGTCCTTGTTGATGTCCACTTCTCACATGCAGATAAAATTCACCCATAGAGCTCTAATGTTGATTTGACCCCACTCTAAGAAGTCCCAGACACTTCTTAGAGCCTATGTCAAATTCAAAATTAGATTATACTTTGTTTATTTCACAAGGGGATAGAATCCCCTATCAAAATAAACAAGTCAACTCATTCTAATATATAATAGATTACTCCTCCTCGTAGAATGCAATGTGACCTCTATCTTCCTTCTCAGAGCACTCTTTCTCAGAGTAAGCATCTCGAGCCTTGTTAACCCTTAGTCACTTCACATGACTAATCAAGACTACGTGGGGAGCATCCTTTACCAACCATTGTTCACTTCTCATGACCTCTCTGGGAGAATGTATATAGAATGTTTCCTGATGCTACAACCATGGAGAAACATCAACAGACACTCTCAGCGAGGGTAACATTCTGTTGATGTATATGTAACTTCGGAATGTATTTCATCTATGTATTTCATATATATTTATTGTACCCTTATTAGAGATGTGTTATTCCTCTATAAGGAAGTGTCGTCATGTGGATTGACAAGTGTCGCAAGTGTGTGTACTTGCTGATGGGTTATTAGACCACCATGTGTGGGGTCGGCCCTGAGATATATATTATATTGTGGATGTACCTAGCTAGACAAGTCGGCCCCATAAGGTCACTGGGAAAACAGGTTAGTATAAATAGAGATCAGGAGATCTCTATTTAGATCATTCGGAAAGTCATATCTCTCTCACTCAGAAATTGGCGCACTAGTGAGGAGGAAGATCATCTGCTTCTAGGAGACTATCTCAAGTGTATTTTGGTTGTACTTTTGTTGAGCCAATGCTCTCTCTATCTCTGAGGAAATTGTGGGGTTTTTCACCTTAGGGTTTTCCCCACGGAAACTCTGTGTCTCTTGTCTCTCATGTTTTTGATTCTTGTGATGCTTATTGTGATTTTTATGCATTGATATACTGTATATGTTATTCTCTCAGTGAAGATCCTAGAGTATTGTGAATTAATGCTCAAAATTTAACATGGTATCAGAGCTAACCTGAGAAGAAGACATTTTGCAGTGACGGAAACTTGAGTTTCTTGTTTATTGGGTTTCTCTCCATAGATTTTGGAAAAGCAGTATAGGAGATTGACTCTACTCATCAAGGAGGATCTATCTGTCCAATCAGAATTCAATTCTGAGCATTTTCATATTTGGCCCTAAAAATTAGGGTTTCCACAAAAATAGGAATTTCTGAAATCTGAAGACATAGATGGAATCTCCTTGCAAAAATCAAAGTTTAGAGCTTTGGATCGAGATTTTTGGCTGGGTAGATCTCCGGGAAACTCAAACCCTAATTCAGGGCTCTCCCTAGTGAACCCGGGAGGACAAAAAGGCAAATCTGAAGGGTAAAGCTTTGCTGATCTCAAATTCTGAATACACCAGGTGATCAGCTCATCAATGCGCATCTTTCTATCCTTTCAGAAAATTGAAATTCTCATTTTGAATTTTTAGGGTTTTTTCGACAAACCCTAATCCGAGACCAGATCCAGTTTTCAACATTTCAAGTGGTAAGACCTAAATCTTTTCTATTTCCATTTGAAGTACTCTTTAATATGTCTCACCACACCAAGCTTGAGGATAAGCTTGAAGGAGATGATAACTTCCGAGCTTGGAAGTATAGGATTAGGTTAATACTGGAAGAGAATGAGTTGGACTCATATGTAAAAGAAGACATCCCTATCCCAGAGGATGAAGAAGCTAAGGTATTGCATAAGAAAAACTTGGTCAAGGCAAAGAGAATCATTGCTGATTCTATCAAAGACCATCTCATACCCCATGTGTCTTCTCTAAAGACACCCAAGGAGATGTTTGACTCTTTGACCAAGCTATTTGAAGGGAAGAACATAAATCTGAAGATGACCCTGCGGAACCAATTGAAAGGAGTAAAGTTTCAGAATGGAGAAACCATTCAATCTTATTTGTCAAGGGTCTCCCAAATCAAGGAACAACTAGAAGTAGTGGATGAAATGGTGGAGAATGATGAAGTGGTGATGACCACTCTAAATGGCCTACCCAGGTCATGGGATTCCTTTATTCAAGGAATTTGTGCAAGGAAGAAGTTGATCTCCTTCAACAGATTGCGGGAAGAATGCTCTCAAGAAGACTCTAGGCTTGTGGCCCGAGAAGAAAAGATGGGAAATGAAGATCAAGCTCTCACAACACATGCCAGGAAAGGCAAGTCCAAGAAGGAATCATCTCATAACAGGAGATTCTCACACCACCATTATCATAAAGATAAGAAAGATCTCAGATGCTTCAATTGCAATGAGAAGGGACACTTTGCTTCAGATTGTCCCAAGAAGAAGAAAGACAACAACAACAAATTCAATAAGAAGAAGAAGAATAACAAAAGAAGATATTATGCTCATGCTGCCGAAGATGATGAACCCCCAAAGAAGAAGGCTAGGGCAACAAGTGATAGTGATGATGACTCATCAAGTGAAGAAGAATATGTTCTAATTTCTGCTCTCACAGGTACTATCTCCCATGGTTGTAATGATTGGTTGATTGACAGTGGGGCTTCCAAACACATGACTGGGTTTAAGGAATCTTTTGTGAATCTATCTGAACATGAATCACCCCATAAGGTGAAACTTGGGGATGATTATCAATACCCAATCAAAGGAAGTGGTGAAGCCTCCTACAACCTAGATTCTGGAAAATCTTTGAAGATGAAAGAAGTCCTTTATGTACCTGGGCTCAAGAAGAACTTACTCTCCATCTCTGCATTGGATGCAAAAGGTATGAGGGTTGCATTTGTGGATGGCCAAGTCCTAATGTGGCCAAAGGGAAAGAACATAGATGATGCAGTAGTGATTGGAGAGCAAGAGGGAGGTTTGTATAAATTGAAGGGACAACCTGAACATGCCATGGTACATGAATCCATGGAGCCAAGTGAACTTTGGCATAGAAGACTTGCTCATATGCACTATAGGGCACTTCCAATTGCAATCAAGGCTGTAGAGGGTCTTCCTGAAATCAAGACCAAACATGAAGGTGTTTGCAAAGGATGTGAAAAAGGTAAGAACATTAAGAAGGCTTTCCCAAGCAGTGAAAGCAAGGAAAAAGACATCCTAGAAATCATCCACTCAGATGTATGTGGTCCTATGTCATCCAGTTCTTTGAGTGGGTATGTTTACTATGTCTCATTTATTGATGACTTCTCCAGGAAGACTTGGGTATACTTCTTGAAGAACAAAGATGAGGTGTTTGATAAATTCAAGGAATTCAAAACCTTGATGGAGAATCAAACTGACAAGAAGATCAAAACATTCAAATCTGACAATGGTGGAGAATTCACCTCAGGTGACTTCAAGAAGATTTGTAGTGATTCAGGGATTAAGAGGGAGTTGACTGCTCCTTATAATCCTCAACAGAATGGAGTTGCAGAAAGGAAGAACAGAACAATCATGGAAGTAGCAAGGGCAATGCTGCATGACCAGGATCTACCTATGCATCTATGGGCAGAAGCAGCTAGAACAGCTGTATATGTGCAGAACAAAACACCCCACAAGATATTGGAAAACAAGACACCAAAAGAGGTCTTTCTGGTAAGAAACTCGAAGTCAGCCATCTCAGAATATTTGGCTGTCCAGTATACACTCATGTCCCAAAGGAAAAGAGGACTAAACTAGATCCTTCAGGAAAGAAGGTTATCTTTGTGGGTTAGAGTGAAAGCTCGAAGGCTTATAGAATATACTTTCCAGGGTTCAAGAAGATTGATGTCAGCAGGGATATAACATTTGATGAAAACTCAACATTCATCAAATCAAGGAAGGCACCTATCGAAGTTTATGAAGAACCTAAGGAAACTAGATTTCAAGAAACTACCATGACTGAAGCAGTTCCAGAAGTTGTTCGTGATTTTGAAGATCCGCAAGAACCTGTAGATCCACCCCGTGAGGATAAATCTCGCAAGAGGAAACCTGCATGGGCTAGAGAGCTCATTCAATATGCAGAAAGATTTGGCATTCCAGAAGAAGAACACAAAGCAAAGAAGAGAACCAGATCACATACCAGCTATGTTGCTTTACTCTGTGACATTATTAACAAAGAGCCTTCCAGTTATGAAGAAGCAGCGGAAAAGAAAGAATGGAAGGATGCCATGGTTGAGGAATACCAATCAATAATGAAGAATGATGTTTGGGATGTTGTCCCAAGACCTAAAGAGAAGTCTATTGTGACTTCCAAATGGATCTACAAAATCAAGCATGCCGTAGATGGTAGTGTAGAAAAATACAAAGTAAGATTTGTAGCTCGTGGCTTCTCTCAGAATTAGGGAATAGGTTATGAAGAAACGTTTGCACCTGTAGCTAGGTATACTTCCGTCAGAACAGTACTTGCCCTGGCTGCAGCGATGAAATGGAAAATACACCAGATGGATGTCAAGACTGCTTTCTTGAATGGTGTAGTTGAAGAGGAAGTATATGTGGAGCAGCCACTCGGTTTCGAAATACATGACAGGGAGTCATATGTGTGCAGATTGAAGAAAGCCTTGTATGGCTTGAAACAAGCTCCCAGAACTTGTTATGGTAGGATGGACAGTTTCATATCTAGTTTGGGCTTTACCAAGAGTAAAGCAGATTCCAACCTTTATTACAAGGTTGAGGAAGGGAATCCTGTGATTCTACTCCTGTATGTGGATGACTTATTTGTAACAGGAGATGACATATTGATTGCATATACTAAGAGAAAGCTTGCTTCCGAGTTCGATATGAAAGATTTGGGAATGCTGCATTATTTCCTAGGTATGGAGGTGTGGCAGAGTGCAGGTGGGATCTTCCTTGGTCAAGGGAAGTACACAGTAGATATCCTGAAGAGATTCGGGATGATGGATTGCAAGGACATGGCCACACCTATGGCATCGAATCTGAAGCTTCTATGTGATGCTTCATCTAAGCCGGTTAATGTCTCTATGTATCGTCAGATAATTGGGTCCTTGATGTACCTGACGAACACGAGACCAGATATTTGCTTTGCGGTGAACACATTGAGTCAGTTCCTGACAGATCCGAGGAGTGTTCATCTGGTTGCTGTAAAGCATATTCTGAGGTACCTAAAGGGTACAGTGGATTATGGGCTCAAGTATGAGGTGAATCAAAAGTTTAACCTGCAGGGTTATGTTGATTCAGATTGGGCTGGCAGTGCTGCAGATAGGAAGAGCACATCTGGGTGCTTCTTCAGTATGGGATCAGGTGTGATCTCTTGGTTTAGCAGGAAGCAGTCCTGTGTAGCACTGAGTATAGCCGAGGCAGAGTATGTTGCAGCCCGTTCAACTAGTTGTGAGGCAGTATGGCTATGGAAGCTACTGTCTGAATTATTTGATCTCCCGTTGGATGCTACTGGTATCTTCTGTGATAACCAGAGTTGTGTGAAGCTGTCCGAGAACCCAGTGTTTCATGATAGGTCGAAACACATAGAGATCAAATATCACTATATCAGGGATATGGTGCAGAGAGGAGCTATGAAGCTCCTGTGTGTTGCAATGGACGAGCATATTGCAGATGTGCTGACGAAGCCACTAGCCAGGGTGAAGTTCGAGTACTTCAGAGAGAGGCTTGGTGTTCTTTGGATTGATGACACTTCGAGGAAGAAGTGATGGACACATTTGCTGAAGCCATTCCAAGCATGTTGGAAGGAGGATCCTTCACATGGCTGTGGATGTAAGCGCTGGATGATGAGCATCAGGATGATGTTCTGGTATGATCAGTTGGATCATTTTTATATGTATGTATGTACGCATCATGTTGGATGCTGGATATGATCAGTTGGATCATTTATATGTATGTATGCATCATGTTGGATGCTGGATATGATCAGTTGGATCATTTATATGTATGTACGCATCATGTTGGATGCTGGATATGATCAGTAGGATCATTTGTATGTATTTTGTATATGCATCATGTTGGATGCTTGGACCATGTATCTGTATATGTATCAGGTGGATACATTGTATGATCTGGTGGATCATGTATGATGATATGTATCATGTATTTGTATTTGTATTTGTATCACGTGGATACACTGTATGATCAGGTGGATCATATATGATGATATGTATCAGGTAGATACTTGGTATGCATCAGGTAGATGCATTGTATGATCAGAATGATCATGGATGATGAGCTTCAGGATGTTGCTCCAGATGACATGCAGCAGGATGTTGCAGTGATGATGATCAGGATGATCATGTGTACATCAGGATGATGTAAGGTGAGTATCAGGTTGATACTCTGTGGCCGTGGAACAGGTTGTGTAGATAAGCATGTAATTTGTTCCCTGGGAGATTTACAGATAGTCTTTTGAGGTTTTGCGTACGGCATGTAATTTGTACCCTGGGATATCTGGAAAATGCTCTTTCGAGGTTTTTCTTGGGAGGACATATAATTTGTGCCCTGGGAGATCTGCAGATAGTCTTTCGAGGTTTTTTCTATGGCATGTAATTTGTGCCCTGGGATATCTGGTAGATGCTCTTTCGAGGTTTTGTCCTATGGCATGTAATTTGTGTCCTGGGAGATCCGATAGGTTGAGCCATGTGCTCGTAATCAGTCCTGGGATGCTCTTTTGAGGTTTTTCCATGACCACATGTAATTTGTGCCCTGGGAGATCCGATAGGTTGAGCCTTGTGCTCGTAATCAGTCCTGGGATGCTCTTTCGAGGTTTTGTGGTGACCACATGTAATTTGTGCCCTAGGAGATCCAATAGGTTGAGCCTTGTGCTCGTAATCAGTCCTGGGATTCTCTTTCGAGGTTTTGTGGTGGGGTCACATGTAATAAGTCCTGGAGATCTGGACAGGATGAAAAAGGCCTCAGATGCTCTTTAGGGTTCTTGCTAGTCAAGAGACTCTTTTAAGGTTTTGTGACTCACGTAATAAGTCCTGAGATTTCCACAATATGGCCAGTGATAATGAAGACTTGCAAGTGGTGGGCCTACATCCAGTATGAAAAAGGACTGGCTCTGTAGAACTTCCTATGATGAGTAGAGTCAGAGATTGGTTGAGAAGTAGCAGCAGTGACGATGATGATAACGATGATCCCGAGAAGAAGACTTGTCTAGCAGATCTGTGTCGAGAAATACCTTCCTAGTTAAGAGGGAGTGTTGATGTATATGTAACTTCAAAATGTATTTCATCTATGTATTTCATATATATTTATTGTACCCTTATTAGAGATGTGTTATTCCTCTATAAGGAAGTTTCGTCATGTGGATTGACAAGTGTCGCAAGTGTGCGTACTTGCTGATGGGTTATTAGACCACCATGTGTGGGGTCAACCCTAAGATATATATTATATTGTGGATATGCCTAGCTATACAAGTCAGCCCCATAAGGTCACTGGGCAAACAGGTTAGTATAAATAGAGATCAGGATATCTCTATTTAGATCATTCGGAAAGTCATATCTCTCTCACTCAGAAATTGGCGCACTAGTGAGGAGGAGGATCATCTGCTTCTAGGAGACTATCTCAAGTGTATTTTGGTTGTACTTTGGTTGAGCCATTGCTCTTTCAATCTCTGAGGAAGTTGTGGGTTTTTTCACCTTAGGGTTTTCCCCACGGAAACTCTGTGTCTCTTGTCTCTCATGCTTTTGATTCTTGTGATGCTTGTCATGCTTATTGTGATTGTTATGCATTGATATACTGTATATGTTATTCTCTCAGTGAAGATCCTAGAGTATTATGAATTAATGTTCAAAATTTAACACATTCTGTATCACACCAAGATTCGCACTTGGTGAGAATTTTCATAGAAGACACTCTTCATCACTTCCAAGCTTGTCAATTAGTGAGAGTGGTGCCACTGCCAAGCTTCACACTTGAAGACATTCCATATTACTTCCAATCTTCTCACTTGGTGAGAATGTCGAATCCATCTCAGATATATACTGAAATTGCATTGTGAGTCTTCCTATCAAAATTTCATGAATATCTAGATAAATACCGCACCTAGGCCATTCACCACTAGCATAGCCCCATGAGTGAATGTATCATCTACCACTAGCTTATCCCCATCAATAAATGTATGCCATGATGCTGCTCGTTTATATGTTTGGGCCATTCACCAGTAGTATATCCTCGTGAATGAATGTCTGCCGCATAATACTCATCTGTATAAATATCTCGGTGCTTGGTCCATTCACTTCTCATGAATGTATGTTGCTTGTTTGTAGAACCTTCACGGTGTATGGGCCATTCACTTCATGTGAATGTCTATCGCTCATATGTAGAAGCTTCACGGTTTTTGGTCCATTCAATTCATGTGAATGTCTTATGTTATTCTGTAAAACCTTCGTGCGGTGTTTGGGCAGTCACTTCACCTGAATGTTTTCCCAATGTTACTTATCCATCAACACTCCCTCTCACTAAGGGAGGCATTCTCCATCATGCCAAGCTTGTCCTTTAAGTATACAAAATTTTCATTGGACAGATTCTTGGTGAGAATGTCAACTATCTACTCATATATGGATATGTACTGGAGCCTCATTGCTCCCTTCTACATTATGTCTTAGACGAATTTATATTTGATCTCCTAATCAAATAGTCATGCAAGGAGCATCTAAGGTCACACTGGATCATGACTTGAGACACTGGCTGCAATATACTCTGTATCTATTGTACTGAGTGAAACAAAAGTCCACTTCCTGCTAAAATAGAATATCATAATTGATCTTAAGCTGAAGAAACACCATGAGGTGCTCTATCTATTCACTACAGTCCCCTCCTAGTCACAATTTGTATATCACTATAGCCTCTCTTCACCTCATAATACATCTATTAGATCATATCCAATTGTACCACATAGGTACCTCAACACATGCTTTGACGCAACCCAATGTACATTCCTCGGCTCTACCTCAAGGTGCTCATTGCAAAGAAAATATCTGGTATTAACCATGTACATCAAGACTCTAGTCAGCTGCCCACCAAATCTAAATCTGAAGTGGAATCACTCAGCTTCTTCATATTTTTCATCATAGTGGGATCAACGAAATCTAAAACAGAATCACTCAACTTCTTCATATTTTCCTCCATAGGTGTAGTCATGGACTTGCAGCCCATCATATTGAATCTATGCAATATCTCAACTGTGTACTTCCCTTGATAGAGGAAGATCTTATATGGTCTCTTCCACACCTCTAATCCCAAGAAGTAATGCATTAGGCCAATATCCTTAATCTTGAACTTAGATTCTGACTCACTTTTGGAGAGGGATGTACTCCTAACTAGAGCACTTCCTCCATCATCAACAAATGATGTTGCAGCTACTCCCTCTGTGCTGGAGAACCTCGCTCCATCTACACCTAAGTATCATGATTCCTCTGCATTTGGACACTCTACTCCCTCTGTCTTTGAGTATCTTTTGCTTAAGCAACTTGTTTCCTTCTGCACTTATGATCCTTGTGTATCCATCTGTGTCTTCTTCCATTAAGTGGGTCTACTGAGATGATCTTCCTTCCCTCTCAAGAATATTGAATACGATCCATGAATCTCTCTAAGTCTGCAAATTGGCTGACCTCATAGCAAATGCTAATATGGATTGCATCTATGATCTCAAAACTATCTCCCACGCATCATTCTTCATCGGATGGATTGATACTCTTCCATCATAGCATCTTTCCAAACCTACTGGTCGGTTTCCTCCTCATAAATGGAAGGTTCATAATTTCTGCAGATGTGACTCATCAATGCCATATAACTCAAGAAACTCTAAGTTCTTTTACTCTCCCTGAAAGTACCACTGGGAGCCACATTCCTCTTCCGCATCCTGCAAAGTATCATGAACCCATTTTGGCCTCTAGATATGACTCACCAGATCTTAGGATCCACAAGAGATATAAATCACTCTTGTTCATTCAAGATATATGACTCACTCTTGACTTACAGAAGATATGACTCGCTTTAATCACTCGCAGGAGATATGACTCACGCTTGTCTACTCAAGAGATATGACTCACTCTTGACTTACATAAGATATGACTCACTTCTGTGAATGAATCCTTGGGAGTCTTATCCCTAATATCCGGTGAGGACTCCTTTTTTGACCATAAACTATGGTATTGGATGCTTCTTCCCATAAGAACATGGGTATATCCTAATTATGGATCATGTCCTGCAATACATGACATAATGTTTCCATAAGAGTTAACCGGTACTAATCAAATAGTTATGATATTTATCAATAATATATCATTTCAATTTAAGTAAATAAAACTCATTACTTAGAACATTAAATACTTATCTTTGTTGTTGACTCCCTCTTCATCTTGCTTCATTGCAGAAATCACTGAAGTCCTTGGAGGCATACTCAAAGCCTTGATCTTATTCCTTCCAAGGGCACAATCCTTGCAAACACATTTATGTTCTACTTAGATCTTTGGAATACCTCTTTATGAAGTGTTCCTTGATGTGATAGTTGGTTTGCAAGTGTTAATCTCCAGACTTGTCTTTTTTGTCATGAATTCTTCTTACCTTAGCATCAAGTTTTGTCTTCTTCTGTGGTGGATGCTCATCAACATTAGTTGTTGATGCATGTTGCTTTCTCTTCCTTTCTTGTAAGGACACTGAAAAGCATGGTGACCAAATTTGTGACAATCGTATCATTTGATCTTTGAAATATCATGTTGGAATATATTTATTATATTCCTTGGAAGGTAATAATGTCTTTGTATTATGTCGGAATTTATCCACAATCTTATGTAAAAGAGTAATACAATATATCCCATATTCATTATGGTAAAGTATACTCTTGATATCCATCATTATATAAAGAGATGTTATTATAGAGAATTATATTATCCCACATGCAATATGTGAGAGTAATTCCTCCACATCTCTTGGTATATAATAGGGTCAAGGGAGTCACATCATATAGTGAACAACATGATGGTATAGTGTTATATGCTCATAGATAGTATCAACACATGGTATTGTGATCACAAGCTCTGCTATATTGTATTTGGGTTATTTGTAGTTGCTCTCTTGTAAGATTGAAGGAGATTTCTGGAGATAATAGAAGACAGCCTTCCTGTGGATGTACCCCAATTGGGTGAACCACGTATATCTGGTGTATTCTTTTCCTTGTTATCTTTTTTTTCTTATTTACTTTGATATGTTATTGATTGCTAAGATAGGTAAGCTAGTTTAGCTAGATCTATAGTTTTGACAGATCCTTCTTCTTCTATTCTTGAACTAGAGATGATATTTCATTTGTATTTTTCTTCCCAAAATTTATTCTTCCTTTTTATTTTCTTACATGAGCAGCAAGAGCTTGATTTTCTTGCTTGCTTGAACTCTTAGAAACCTCCATTTCTTAATCTCCAAGTCTACAATTCTGGATCTACAATTTCATATCTACTTTTTTGTCCCTATTTTTTGGACCTGCATTTTTGCCCCTATTTTCCAGACCTGCTATTTTGGCCCTACTTTTTTGGACCTTCTTTTTTATTCCTATTTTTTCGGATCTACTTTTTTCGGCCCTATTTTTTCTGACCCACTTTTTCGGCCAAAATAGGTCAAAACTGAACTTTGTCAAAAAAAAATGTTCCACAGAAAGATGCGCCCTACCAAGGTGACCTATAAGACACTGAATTCAAGTTCAAAATTTGGTTGGAAGGGTCCAAACTTGAAAGTCCTAGTTTCTAGACTTAGGGAAAAAAGTCGCTAAATGGTTGTCTTTCAAAACTACTCTGATACCATGTTGAATTTTTAACTATTTCCGAATCTTGACAGTTATTTCACAATGATTTCAATCATTCATTTCACAATTCATTTCATCCCACAGTTTCATTGAATAATTGCACACTGAAAATATCAACTTCACTTGCAGCGGAAATAAAACAAGGATCACTAAAAGATAACCATGCACAAGAGACACAAAGATTTTATCCTGGTAAACCCAACAGGGAGAAACCCAACCAATGTTTCTTAGAGGAAATCAATCCAATTCAAGCAATGAAACCCTAGCACAAGAGTGTTCCCTTTTTCCACAAGAAACCCTAGAGAATTTCTAGGGAGAGATAGCGAACCATAAGAAGATGATAATAACCCAAAAAATTTGCTTCTTGCCTTTGCTAGGACTTCCTTGAAAAGTACACACAAGTGGAGAGAGAAGAGATGTTATCTGATGATGAAAATGAAGTGTGAGAACACTTTAATTATATTCTTCAATCCACTTGAATTTTTTTTTCAATGGGTCCGACTTGTACAATTGATTGGGCCAACTTATCTTCTTTGCTAGGAAAAACTTGTTCTTTCAGGTCAACTTGTCTTCTTGCTTTTAATTTTCTTCCGGGACTTCTTAAATGTTTTCTAGGACTTCTTCAATGGTTGACTTGAATTCTTGGTTATTTCTTCATCATAGAAAAGTTGTCCTTGTTGATATCCATCTCCTCACATGCAGATCAAATTCACCCATAGATTGCTAATGTTGATTTGACCCCACTCTAAGAAGCCCCAGACACTTCTTAGAGCCTATGTCAAATTCAACATTATATTATACTTTGTTTATTTCAAAGGGGATATAATCCCATATCAAAATAAACAAGTCACCTCACTCTAATATACAATAGATCACTCATTCTTGGAGAATGTAATGTGACCTCTAGCTTCCTTCTCGGAGCACTCTTTCTTAGAGTAAGCATCTAGAGCCTTGTTTACCCTTAGTCACTTCTCATGACTAATTAAGGCTATGTGGGTTCCATCCTCTACCAACCATTGGTCACTTCTCATGACCTCTCTGAGAGAATGTCTACAAAATGTTGCATGATGTTGTTTCTATGGAGAACATGAACACCAGGGAGGGATAGAGGAATTCGACATGGGTAAAGCTTGGGCTGGACCATTATAAACTATATTATATTTCTCGTATGGCTAAATTCTATACACATGAAACTAAGTTGATGGATTGACTCTCCCTAATGGTTGGTTGACTAAATCCTGTCCAAAGATAAATTGCTTTTGGGTAGCTTCTACCTCTACAAAAAGAAGGGGGATAAATTTTTATAGGATGAGTTCTTCCCACCATAGTTGGTCAAACAATAGGTTGAACAAACACTAGGATAGAGAGTGTACAGAGGCCAATATGATAGGAGAATAATGATGCAACACACTCATAAGTGAATTTGTTGATAAGTGACACAATTCCCTTGATATTTCCCATTGTTTCTTCCTCATCCCATGCTTGATCAGATTTCATAGTCTATTAGTTTCATAAATCTAATTTTGATCCATACACACATCTGATTAGGTGAGTAGAGAGCACAAAAGAGGCCCTTTCTTCTTTTATTTCTTCTTATCAAAAGAAATCAAGTTCATTCCTTTTGGAATTGAGGTTAAACAACATAACCATAGATTCACATAAAACCATTAGGTGTTAGAAATCCAAGTTCCTTGCGAAGGATAATCAACTTGGTTTTATACCAACTCGAGAAAGTAATTCTCATTCATCTAATGCTTCCTTATCATAGTTGGAGGAATCATGAAAGGAACGAGTAAAAAGGAAAAATATCTCCTTTGTCAATGCCCATGTCATCTGTATCTGGGTAAATGAATCACCATCATTGGTGAATCACACTTACTTAGCCTAAAGAGAATAATTTATCCCTAGTCCATGGAGAAAACAATTAACATTTTAATGATGCATTACTGATACAAATGACACCAATCTCCATGATAATAGACATTTCACCTAGAGAATATATTAGTGTATGAAATAAGATAGATTCATTCATTCTTGGTCGAGTACCAACTATATTGGAACCATGTCTATTATATAACAAAAATAAGGAAAGAGTATGGGACTATAGTCAGAACCCATGCCACAAATACCATAGGATGGATGACCTCCTTCTCCCTCTTCCATGTCATGTGGTTCACAAGTAGACTGTGTTGGGCCTATGGTGTACTATAGAATAGAGAGAGAGAGAGAGAGAGAGAGGTTATTTATGCACTTACAATAACTCAACCTATTAATTCATTTTTGGAGAGCACTCAACCATGATTCCCTCGTCGATAGATAGGGCATTTATGTTATGCTCTCAACCAAGAGATCTTGGAGCGAAGAAGGGCAGGCTGATTCTCCTTCAAATGGATGAACCTATGGTATTGACCTCCATATTTATGTATCACCAAATAAATTGTTTCCAAACGTTATAACCAGATAGAGAACAAGCACCCAACTCAAAATAGAGATGCAATCAACTAATTCCTCACAAGCTTGCTTTGCAATAATAACTCGAAGAAAAGGTATCTATTAGCAAATAAAGTCAATCCTATAGGTGGATGGATATATAATGGTTAGTGCTAAGACAAAAGTGGAGAGGGAAAATTATACGAAATGGATCAATATATAATTTTTCATTTATTTCGGTGCTTTCTGGGTGGAAAAATTGGATGAATTGGCTTGTAGGGACCATTTTAGGGGCAAGTCTTACTTTGTATATTTGGGTTCCTTCATGTATTAAACTATTTTTTGGGGAGTCAAAATTTTGTGAGCATATATTTCATCCCCTTGACGTTTTTCTACACTCTGAGACCTTTCCAATGGTGCAAGAATCACCTCAATTGGAGTCTGTATGAGGAAGTTATGCCTCTCATAAGTTGACCTATCTAGTTGACCATGATAAACCACTTATACTATGAAACGAGAACTATATACTATGAACGAGAACTCTACCCATAAAAACGATGATTTTTGCAAAAAATACACCGAAAACACCCCCCAAATAGAAAAGTGTTGATACCAGTATACACGTATTTTTTTTCAGGGTAAAAAATAGAGCCATGGCCTAAACATCCCATATTGTTGTTTACCAAAACTTTAAAATCAACCATAAATTGGAAAAAAAAAAATTCTTCAAGAGATAAATTACAACTTTCTGGAAAATTGCAAATTAAACAAAAAACAAATTTCTCTAATAATTTCAAGATTCTAACCATATAAAAACAAAGAAATTATGATACGATTCATAATGAGATAATATATTAGACCATACAAGAACACATGGTTCATATAAATATTCAAAAACTCCTCTAGAGTTTCAATTACAAAAATCATACTAGTAAAAAGCATCTAAACTGCTTCTTCAAACTCATCCATGGATTATGACACCCCATCATCAAAAACTCCTCTAGAGTTTCAATTACAAAAATCATACTAATAAAAAGCATCTACACTACTTCTTCAAATTCATCCATGGATTCTGACACCCTGTTAGAATCTACATTTTCTGCAGATGAAGGACTTGATGAAGATGTAGATGACCCATACTCTTCTCTATTATCAATGGGTGCACCATCTGAGTCTACATCTATGCCCATCATTTCAGATGTCATATTCCTTCGAGATCTACGGCTTGGTTTAACAGACTCCCATCTTGCAACTTCTGATTGTGGTAGCAACCTCTTGATAATCTCTATAGTCTTGGAGCGGAGAGTATCTTTCTTTGTCAACTTGAAATCATAAACAAGTATATCAACTTCCTCTAATTTCAAGATGTCAATGCGGTGGCGATTTATTTTTTGACCCTTTCTTCTTCTCTTTCTGCAAACCTTTTTCTCAACCACCATCTCTTCCTTGTACACACCATCAAATGGGTGGGTATCTATTGCATACCAATGTACTTCTACTGATACTACTTCTTCATTTTATTTATTGACCTTCATAGCTTTTGCAATCCATAATGGATAATGACGTGGATCATCTGTAGCCAAAACTGCAATCATGCAACCCTCCTTGATATCTTGTACTGAGCCCCTGTAAAGGTCTTCCATCTCTCCATGCTTTGCAGATGATCTTCTAGAGCCAATATACATTTCTCTTTCCTCTACTTGAGAAAACTCAACAGCTCAAGGTTCAACATTTGTTACCTCGTTTTCATTTGATAAACTTTGTGGCCAAGAAAATGGAGTCTTCAAAAATATATCTCCATTTGTAGAGTTTGAAATTATGTCACTCTGCTCCATGAAAAAAGACTCCCACCAAACAGAATCAGCAACATCAAAGTACTCATATGTATCTTCGATAGACTTTTTTATTTCTTCCAAGCATTGAGAAGAATCAACATCTCTACTATGTCGCCTTGCATTATGAATCTCTGTAGATGATTGCAATAACAATAAATTTGAAGCATACATTTGACGACTTGGGATGAATTTCAAAAACGCCAAACCTAATGAAGGCCCCCATTCCGTGCTAGTTGAGTACTTCTTTCTCCACAATAGTGTTTTTCCATCAATCTTTTTTATACGAAATTGATGTTGAAAGCTAATGTCATTAATTTTTTCAATGCACCTTTCTTCACCATGTGATCCAAACAGAAATCTTCGCATGTCAACAGTTTCTTCCAATTTCTGTACAATAGGCTCTAGATGGTATGCTTTCCCTATAATTTCAATCAACGATGGTAGGCTCCCAAATTTCTTCCTCCTCAATGTCCTTGCAAAATGGCTGAACATTTGATCAATATGATCATGTGTATGCCAAGCAAGAAGGAACCCAACTTTTACCTTTTTAAAAATTCCCAATTCCACAAGCATGCTTAGATAACCAAACACGACCTGATTTTTGTTTTCTCGGCTTGTGTTGTCCAATTGTAGATATAGAACTTCTGGAAGATCACTGGGCCAATGAGTAATGACATGGTGAATTATGCTGATGGTCAAATTTGCATCATTGTGAATATTTGGAGCTATAAAGTAAACCCTTGCAATCATTTCACCATTAAAAACCATACACCCAACCAAGTGAAACTGAATAAAATTCTCCTCCTTTAAATTCTTTGGCACACAAACAAAATGTGGCAAGAGTGTTTTTTTTTATCCATGCCATCAATTATCAAACCCATATACTTGTGTGGAGCATCATAACACTTCTTGCGATGTTTGTACAACTTTTTCCGTTCATTTGATTGTTGATTGCGATGTTCTTGCAGTGCATTGATTATGGAATCTACAAACAACATAACAAAAAAATATTGTTAACTAGCTTCAATAATTGACATTTATCTATTTGTTTTTTTTGTTTTGTAAACATACCTCTTTCTATCCCTTCTGATCTATCCCTTCTTTCTTCAAGAGAAGCACATGTACTGTAGACCCCCATCCTTGACCTCTTTGGAATGCGGACATTGTTGAACTTCTTTTTCCATACTCTCGTGAAATATGCATATCTGATGAAGTTGTCATTTCCTTGACCACCTTGGACATAATCCTTGTATAAGTTGTAGATTTCTTGCCTTGTGAAATTATCTGGAATGTGTATTGTTTCTCTATTTCGCATACTCTCTCCATGCTTGGAAAAGAAATCATGCATCCATGATATTGCAATGTGTGTTGATGGCCAAGTGATTTGTCCCTGATAATCGTCAGTGTAAAATGTAGGATCCTTTTCTAGTCTTGTTTGGATTCTTGATAATCGAAGATTACCAATTGAGTGAATCTGTTTGAATGCCTTTCTACAAAGCATAATTCTTCTAATGCGATAATCATAGCCCGTCCTGGTAGAAATCATGCACCCCACTAAATATGAATTTTGCATGCTTTTGTTCATTGACAGATACATCTTCCTTCTCTCCAAGACATAATTGTAGCCTAAACTTTTCAAACAACTTTTGTGGCAACACTCACTCGAAATCAAATGAGTAATGGAACTTGGACTTGTGAGCAATTCTTTCCTAGATCTTGTATAACTAGAATGCTTTGGATTGACATAAAAAGGTCTAGTCCTACACTTAATCCTGCTCTGCATTGGATTCTATTGCTGGATCTCCTGGACCATTATGTCTGCAACAACATCCTCAGCAGGATAAATGTTTTCATTATGATGCATATGACCCCCCTCATTGAAAATTTCATCACCAGATTCATTATGAAAATTATTGTCATGATCACTTGCTGCCAGATCAATGTGACCATCAACATTATTTGTGCCACTAAATTCTTCACTAAAAGGAAACTCTAGAGATTCTGTTAGGAATTATGATCCAAAAATGTAATAAATAGAAGTTTAGTTTAATAAATGTAAAAGGGCATCTACACACTCACGTGATTATGTGAGGTGTCCCTTAGTTAGTTTTGGTAACGGTAATTTAGTTGTTACTCTTTGGATATTTAAATCCATCGAGTTTTCCATGTGAGGTAATCTTTCGGGATTTAGCCCTCACATCTCTGTGATGTAATTTTCCTTCTTCATTAATAAAGTTATGTGTCTGAGGACACTTTGTCAAAGTGGTATCAGAGCACGCGGTTGAAGCTTGGTCTGGTTGGAACCTGGTTGGAAGGTGCTAAAGGTTGTTTGAAGAAGGTGACTTTCAAGGTTTTTTGGAATAGCGAAATTTTAACCATAAGTTATTGCTTCCTATTCTTTTGGGCTAAAAGAATCTATGCAGAAATTTTTTGACGCATTCCGTTGGATTTAAAGGGCTATCTGTACCAGCACCAAACTTCTGACATTCTTCCATTCATATTCAACTGTATGTAAAACAGTCTAATTTTTTGACAAGCCTTTGAGGTTTTTTACACGGTTAATTTAGCAGGTTGTTCATTTGGGAAGTTAAGAGGTCTTTATACATTAATTTTAGCTTATATTTCTTAAATGACGAGTGGTGGAAGCAAGGTTATATCTATCTCATGAGTTCTGACTGCCTTTGGCATTGTTCTATTTCAAACAATATTTAAAGTGGAGCATCATTTTGTGAATGGAGAGATCTTTTGATAACTGGGCCTCCATCCAAACGTCTTTCTCCCACGCAGCAGAACCTGTTAGCAATAAGACTAATGCGTTTTGTGTATCCAGATAGCGTTGAAACGATCTGCCCAGCTTCGTTTGCTTACCATATTCGCAGCAGAACCATCACGTGCTACAAACTTTACACTGCCCAGCTAATCGATCAAATACAATTGTCGTTGAAGAGAGAGACAAGTTGCAGTTACAGGAACTCTGTATTGAACGCCCCTGGCTGTTAGGGTTTCTGTCTCGCTTGTGGAAGAAGAGAGAGACGAGTTGCTCGTGGAGGAAGTCGCTCTCCGAACTCTGTATTGAACGCCCCTGGCTGTTAGGGTTTCTGTCCTTACAGTATCAAAACAATAGAAAAATCTGAGACGAGTTGCTCGTGGAGGAAGTCGCTCAGGAAGAGAGAGACGCATCCAGTCTTTATTTCGTGGAGAGCAGAGACCATCATTTCGTGGAGAGAGCAGAGAGAGAGCTTGTGGGTCTTTCGAGGAAGAGAGTAGAAGGAATAACCTGTGTGCAGAGGTGAGGACACTTTGTGTCTTTCGAGGAAGAGCGTAGAAGGAATAACCTGGGCACTGGAATAACCTGTGCGATCTGCAGAAAAGAGAAGCCAGTGCGCGTGAAGGCTGTGGAGAAGAGCGTGTGAACCCTGGATGAGAGAAGGGCCGTCATTTCGATTGCCTTTTGGTGTACCGGTGCAGTGGTGGAGTTCAAGCCTGAGCGTGGAGAAGTCTGTGGAAGAGTTGTTCTTTGCTGGAATCAAAGACGTGTTTTAATTCCTCATGTGGTAAGAGTATTATGTAAACAATTGAAAGCTTGTGAAATTTAAATAACCATGGAGAGATCGTATTTTTTTTTCACTTTCAATTTAATTCAATATTTATGTAAAAAAGTGGAGAAATAAACTTTAAAAAAAAAAAAAAGCGAAGAAGTTATTTTTTGAAGTTGATGGGACTGGATCTTGTGACCTCCCACTCAACAATATTGTATCTTTCCAATTCCCTTATAAAGACTTGTTGTTTTTTGGAGTAATAAGGTGTAATTTTTTTATTGGGCATTGGAGTAATAAGGAGCATTGTTTGGTGTCATAAGGAGTACTTGTACTTTCATTCAAGTTTTGATTAGAGCAAAGTGAAGCTCTATCAAATTCTTTTCTTGAGGCTATAAGTGGGTCAAGGCCAAGCCCCTATAGCTTTCTTTTGCATGGTGTGTGGTGTTTCTTGCAAGCATTTCTTTCATGGTGACACTTGTTGATGCGTAATTTTCTTTTAATGTTGGTGGTGATATAAGGTGCTTTCTTTAATGCTTGGAGCTATAAGATTTGCATAATACACATCTTCTGGAGTTATAAGGTGTTTATTATTTTTTTACAATGTCTAAAGTTATAAGTCTTTTTAATGAATCTGACAAGTTGGAAGGATCGAAAAATTATAAAGTTTGGAGTCGTCATATTCAAAGCACTCTTATTTACAATGAATTGTGGAAGGGTTTCTGTAATGCTAAACCTATCAAACCAACTAATCATGATCAGCTTGCAAAGTGGGAAGTAAAAGATGAAAAGGCCTTAGCATTGATTCACAGTACTGTTTCTGATGATATTTATGTGCATATTGAAAATAGTCCTGATGCATGGTCAGCTTGGAAGACATTGAAAGATTTATTTGATTCTCAAAGTGAAGCTAAGAAAATTGATCTTCAATTGAAGTTGTTTCAACAAAAATTGTCTTCAGGAGGTGATGTCATGGAGTACATTTCTAGATTAAAAAATATCAAACAAGAAATTTCAAGAGCTGGTTTTGATAAAATTGAGGACAGCATGATGGTGACTATTTTGATCGCAGGATTGCATGAGACATATCAGCATTTTTTGGAAACTTTACAAATTACAAATAAATTGGATACCGTTTCTTTTGATGAACTAAGTGAATTACTTGCCACACATGAAAAGATTTTTGGTAAAACAAAGCAAGCAGGAGAAGATGTTTTGGTTGCAAGTACTAGCAAACAATCTCCAGGTAATCATCAAAGAGGCCATGATCAGAAAGCTTTTCAAACTTCAAATAGAGGTCGTGGTCAGGGTTTTGGAAGAGGAAGAGGCCGCGGAAGAGGAAGAGGAAGAAATCAAGGAAGAGGTTCTGAAAGTACACAGTCACAGTTTTCTGGAAGAGGAAGAGGTTCAGGTAACCAACAGGTCTCTGGAAGAGGAAGAGCTAATAAACAGGTCACATGTTTTCGTTGTAATAGAGTTGGACATTATGCTTCAGACTGTAGAGTTTCATTTGAAAAAATTCTCAAAGAAAGAGAATCTAAAGAATCTTCATCAGCGGCACATTATGCTCATGCAGACGATAGTGAAAATTGTGAATATGTCTTTACAGCACTTGGACAATCAGAATCAATGGATTTTGTTCAAGTTCATCAGTTGGAATCAGTGAATTTTGTTCAGTCTTCTTCTTGTTTCAAAAATGATTTTGAAGATGCTTGGATTATGGATACAGGGGCTACTCAGCATATGACATATAGGAAAGATTTCTTTTGGAGTTATGAAGATTGTCATTTAAATTCAATTTTTCTTGCACATGATTCTATTCATTTACCACAAGGAAAAGGAACAGTTAAGGTTGATCTGCCTGGAATTGGAGAAAGATTGATTTCTAATGTTTGGTATGTGCCTACATTTAAGAAAAATTTGTTGTCTTTAGTTGTCATTCGTCAATTAGGACATCAAGTTGTAATGGAAGGTGGTATCCTTTTTTTTAATTCAACAAAGGATGCATACAAAACAGTTATGACAGGTTATGAAGACGGAAAGCTTCTTAGGATGAAGGGAACAGTCATTCCTAGGTCAAAGGAACATTTGAAGGAATTTGCAGGTTTAGTTGAAACTGATGTTTCACCTATCCGCTTGTGGCACATTCGTTTTGGGCACTTGAATGTTGATAGTCTTGTACAGCTTCAAAAACAAGGAATGGTAAAGGGGTTGCCTACTTTTCGGAAGGAAAATGCAAAGTGTGAAGCTTGCATTTATGGCAAACAGAGAAGGATAGCTTTTTCAAAAAGCACTTGGAGAGCAACAAGGAGATTACAGCTTATTCATAGTGATGTTTGTGGTCCTTTGGAAACTTCACTTGGTGGTTGTAAATATTTTTTGTTGTTTATTGATGATTTTAGCAGAATGGTTTGGGTGTATTTTTTGAAGGAAAAATCAGAAGTGTTTGAAAAGTTTCAGTCATTTCAAAATTTGGTTGAAACAGCAACAAAGGAAAAGATTGCTACTTTGAGAACTGATAATGGTGGTGAGTTTACATCAAATCATTTTTTGACTTATTGTCAGGAAAAAGGGATTAAAAGACAGTTGACCAATTTTTATACTCCACAGCAAAATGGAGTATCAGAAAGGATGAATCAGACTTTATTGGGCATGGCTAGAGCAATGTTATTTTTCAAAGGGTTGAAATCATGTTATTGGGCAGAAGCAGTTCATACAACAGTTTATTTGAGGAATAGATCTCCTTCATCATCACTTGATGGAATAACTCCTTTTGAGGCTTGGTATGGATTCAAACCTATGGTCAAACATTTGAGAGTTTTTGGTTCAGTTTGTTATGCACTTGTCCCAAAAGAAAAACGAAAGAAGTTAGAATCTAGAAGTGTTAAGTGCATATTGATTGGTTATTCTCATGAAAAAAAGGGGTATAGGCTTCTGTCAGATGGAAAGTTTATTGTTAGCAGGGATGTGATTTTTGATGAAACTGAAAGTTTAAGTGTAGAAGAGGTTGATAAACAACTTAGTCACTTAGAGGAAAAAGTCACTAAGGAACAATTAAGGATGCAACACTTAAATAAGACAAGGAATGAACAATGGTTTGATCTCACTTCAGAAGTACAGGATGATGAACAGGTTGAAGATACTTTGAATTCTTCACAAGTTAACTTGGATGATTCAAATCAAGTTAACATTGAAAAGAAGCAACCAAAATGGGCAACTAAGTTACTTCAGGATGTTAAGTATGATGAAAAAGGAAAAACAGGTACACGGAGTTCTCATACAGGTTCAGAAAATTTTTCTCTTTCAGTTGTTGAACCAACTACTTTTAATGAAGCAGTTGAGTATGATGAATGGAAAATGGCCATGCAAAGTGAGTATGATGCAGTAATGAAGAATCAAACTTGGAAAATAGTTGATTGTCCACATGATGTTAAACCCATTGGTTGTAAGTGGGTTTACAGAATTAAGTACAAAGCAAATGGAGATATTGATAAATATAAGGCAAGATTGGTGGCAAAGGGTTTTGCTCAGAAAGAAGGGATTGATTATGAAGAAACTTTTGCTCCAACAGCGAAATGGAATACTATCAGGATTGTGCTAGCTTTAGCTGCACAAAATGGATGGAAAGTGCATCAAATGGATGTAAAAAGTGCATTTCTAAACGGTGATCTACAAGAGGATGTTTATATGACTCAACCTCCTGGTTTTGAGGTTCCAGGGAAAGAAAATCAAGTTTGTAAACTAGTTAAGGCATTGTATGGATTGAAACAGGCTCCCAGAGCTTGGTATGCAAAAATGGATGCCTACCTACAGAAAGTTGGTTTTCTTCGTAGTGAGTCAGATGATACGTTGTATGTTCGAATCCAGGAAAACAACTTAGTCATCTTGGTTATGTATGTTGATGATTTGCTCATAACAGGTAACAATAATGATCATATATTTCAGGTTAAGAAAGAACTTCAAACAGGTTTTGAAATGACAGACTTGGGTTTACTTCATTACTATCTTGGAGTTGAAGTAAAGCAACAGGAAGGAAGTATATTTATTTCTCAAGCTAAGTACATATCTGGTTTATTGAAGAAGTTTGGAATGGAGGAATGTAAACCAGCAATTACTCCCATGGAGCAAAATTTAAAACTTTCTAAGTTTAAAGGGGGGGAACTTGTAAATTGCACTGGATATAGACAGTTAATTGGATGTTTGATTTACTTGATGAATACTCGTCCTGATCTATCTTAAGCAGTTAGCATACTTTCCAGATATATGCAGGAACCTAGAGAAAGTCATTGGAATGCAGCAAAAAGGGTGTTAAGGTATCTTCAAGGAACAAAGGATTTTGGACTTGAGTTTAAAAGAAACAAAAATTTCAAACTTGTTGGCTATTCAGATGCGGATTTTGCTAGAGATGTTGATGACAGGGCATCTACTTCAGGTTACTTAATGAATATGGGATCAGCTGCGGTGGCATGGAGTTGTAAAAAGCAGGATACAATTGCAAATTCTACAGCAGAAGCAGAATATATTTCAGCTTGGGAAGCTGCTTGTGAGATAGTTTGGTTAAGAAGGATTTTGCAAGACCTCAAAGTTGATCAGAAAGAAGCAACTTCATTATTTATTGATAATCAGTCAGCAATCAAGTTAGCCAAAAATCCTGTTTTTCATTCAAAAACTAAGCATGTGGATACTAAGTATCATTACATTCGGGCTCTCGTCGTCAAACAAATCATCAAGCCAAAGTATTGTCCATCAGAAGATCAAACTGCAGATATTTTTACAAAATCTCTTGGAAGGGTCAAATTTGATAAGTTTAGAGATGAACTTGGTATTTGTTCAAAATAATTTTTGGATCAAAGGGGGGATTGTTAGGAATTATGATCCAAAAATGTAATAAATAGAAGTTTAGTTTAATAAATGTAAAAGGGCATCTACACACTCATGTGATTATGTGAGGTGTCCCTTAGTTAGTTTTGGTAACGGTAATTTAGTTGTTACTCTTTGGATATTTAAATCCATCGAGTTTTCCATGTGAGGTAATCTTTCGGGATTTAGCCCTCACATCTCTGTGATGTAATTTTCCTTCTTCATTAATAAAGTTATGTGTCTGAGGACACTTTGTCAGATTCAACATTCTCATCATTGTTTCCTGTAAAATCCTTACTTGGAGGAGAATCATTGTCTTCATCATTGGTGCCTGTAACATCCTTACTCGGAGGAGAATCATTTTCTTCATCATTGGTGGCTTCATCATCAATAGAATGATCATTGGTGCCATTGAAATCCTCGCTCGCAGAGAAATCATCATCGGTGCCATTGAAATATTCACTCGGAGGAAAATCATCATCGGTGCCATTGAAATATTCACTAGGAGGAAAATAATCATCCATGTGATTAAAATCCTTGCTCAGAGGAAAATCACCATTGGTGCCATTGAAATCCTCACTTGGATGATAGTCACCATCATTGCCATTGAAATCCTCGCTTGGAGGTAACTCATCATCGGTGCCATTGAAATCCTCGCTTGGAGGAAACTCATCATCAGTTCCATTGAAATCCTCGCTTGGAGGAAACTCATCATCTGTGCCATTGAAATCCTCGCTTGGAGGAAACTCATCATCTGTGCCATTGAAATCCTTGCTTGGTGGAAAGTCATCATCTGTTCCATTGAAATCCTCGCTTTGAGGAAAATCATTTTCACCATTATTGATGTCTTCTTCCTCACCAAGATCATCATCTGTCTCATTAAAATCCTCGCTGGGACGAAAATCATCATCAATCCCACAAAAATCCTCGCTCGGAGGAAAATATTTACTTGAAAGAAAATCATCATTGGTGCCTTGAAAATCCTCGCTTTCAGGAAAATCATCATTGGTGCCTTGAAAATCCTCGATGGAAAGAAAATTTTCATCATATTGTTTGTTGTCTTTAAGATCCCCACTTGGAGGAACCTCTTCATCATCATCACATTCTTTCTCTTCATTACTAGTGTCTTCAAAATCTTCATAACTAGGAAGTTCTCGAATAACATGCTTGATTACATTGCTTGCACTACCAGTATCTTGGCTAGATGAACAATACATTTCTTCATTGACATTGGAATTTACTTCAGATGAGTCTATTACTTCTCACTAAAATATAGAATTATAGAAAAATATTTATCGCTCAACTGCAAAGAAATTTTACCACAGTCCTCACCAAAAATTAGAATGGTGCAACTATCGACCAACAATATTATAGCTATGAGAACAAAAATATCCCTCCAAAACTTCGCTCCAAAATTTTCGTTCAAAATTTTCCCTCCAAATTTTCCCTACAAAATTAAAGCGCACATTCATATGATATTAAAAGAATTGAAACAATATATTAACTAATTACATATTTCTATCCCAGACATTTAAGACTAATAAAATTTCTCGTAAAATTTTTTATTCACAATTTGTAACAAAACAATGACTATTTACATTTTTTTTACCCAACATTCATAACATTAGTAATTATTTAATTTTAACCTATCTTATATAAATTTAATAATAATACAGTAACTAGTTTCATTTTTTTATCCCACATTAGTAAAAAAGTAATGTTAAACTTAATCTAGGCTATATAAACATTTTAGATTTCCTACTATTCATCATTTATTTTGAAGCAATTTAGTAACACTTGCAAAGTTAGTTTTTTTTTTTTTTTAATAAATTAATTAGTTTTTTTTGTTAATTTTGCAATAATTATTTTATGTTTTTATTAATTTAGTAATGCTTGTTTTATGGCTTTATTAATTTAGTGATTTTTTTTTTATTGCTTTATTCTTCTACATTTTTGTTTTTTTAACATTCTTAAGAATGGTAAACTTAAACCTAATCTATCTTATTAATACATGATTGTTTAGTCTTTGGAGCAATTCACGAAGGTTTTCAAGAAGAATGGGAAGATTGCAGAGAGAAACTTCTAGCACTTTCAACAGAGGAGACTTTACCACTTTTCGGGTTAGTTTTATATTTTTTTTAAACTTTTTTTTTTTTTAATTAGTGTATTATTAATCGAGGCAAGGCTTGCCCCTTATTCCATGAATATTCACTTTGGGTTTAAACTAGAAACTAATTTTTTTTTACCAAACCTACCCATGCCCCCTTCCTTAATTTTTTTTACCCTCCACCCCTGTTCTAAATTTTTTTTTACCATCAACCACGGCGCCCCACCCCGTAAAATATATTTAAAATTAATTAAAAAAAACAAACTCCCCCGTTCCCCCCTCCTCCCGGGCCGCCCGCTTGGGGGCCAAAGGGCGGCCCTCACGGCCCCCTCGTTGTCGGGCATCGACAGGGGCCGTGAGGGCCCTCACGGCCCCTGTCGATGCCCGACAACGAGGGGGCCGTGAGGGCCGCCCTTTGGCCCCCAAGCGGGCGGCCCGGGAGGAGGGGGGAACGGGGGAGTTTGTTTTTTTTAATTAATTTTAAATGTTTTTTAGGGGTAGGTTTGTTTAAATTTTTTTTTTTAATTATGAATATCTTGTGGGGTAGTTTAAATATTTGGTTTTTTAATTTTTATTGTATTGTTTAAAAAATAAAAAAATAAAAACTCCCCCCTTCCCCCTCCTCCCGGGCCGCTCGCTTGGGCGCCAAAGGGCGGCCCTCACGGCCCCCGTCGATGCCCGGCATTGAGGCGGCCGTGAGGGCCGCCCTTTGGCGCCCAAGCGGGCGGCCCGGGAGGAGGGGGAAGGGGGGAGTTTTTTTATTTTATTTTTTAATTAATTTTAAATATTTTTTAGGGGTAGGTTTGTTTATTTTTATTTTTTTTAATTATGAATATCTTGTGGGGTAGTTTAAATATTTGGTTTTTTTTTATTGTATTGTTTTTTTAATTTTTATTATATTGTTTTCTTAATTTTTATTAATGGGCTTATTTTTAATTTTTTGTTAAACTTTTGTATTATATTGCTAGGTGGGAGGGTTACTTTTAATTTGTTTTTAAATATTTTATTAAATTGTTAAGGGGGTTAGGGGGTACGGGGTTAGTTTTAAATTTGTTTTTTAAATTTTTTATTATATATTTATGTGGTAGGGGTAGGTGTAATTTTTATTTTGAAATTAATTATTATGCACTTTAGGGGGGTAGGGTGTAGGTTTACATTTAAAAAAAAAAAATTCAAAACATAAAAAACAATGATTATGAATGTAAAAATATTTTTAAATTTTTTAAAACGTTTTTCAAATACAGTTTATAGTGAATATTGATGTTAATTTTGTTTAGATTATAGATGTTTGTTGATTTATTTTAAAATTCTACATTTGGATATAGGTACAATGGCATCAAGGCGGATATCTGTAAATGTTTATGGATCAAGAGCGGCGATCATTGCATCGAAAAAAATAGTCGAGGCATCTAAGAATGTTGAGACTCAAGAGAGAGTTCTTAGCTTTGAAGAATTAAGAATGAAAACATGCAGCAGAAGAAGACAGAACAGAGTATCATTGACATCTGAAGGAAAAAATCAAGGAAAACCAGAAAACATTCTCTTATATTGTTTTGCAGATCCATATATTCAAGCAGATTACAATCTATTGGGATTGCTGAGAGATATATGTGTAGTGCCGGGTACAGATATTGTTTATGCACAGGTGAAACAAGCCAAGACCTTTGCGAAAATCCGATATGCTTTGAAGACTACAAAATATAATGTTCAAGAAAATTTCACAGATTTTTGTCAAGGGGTCGTGGATGAAATTGAAAGCGGGAGAGTAAGTTTGAATATTGATATTATTTTTAAACTAGTTTTGTTATAACTTGGATATCACAATGTAATAGATTTAATACAATGATGTTTTTATTTTGCAGGATTTTTCCATTTCGATTTCAAAAAAGTTGAATGGAATTTATTATACAGAGGCCGATCCTATGGATGTCACTAGTGTCGCTATTCAAAAGGGAACAGAAGCAAGGAAGAAAAAACAAGTGTTAAATGTTAAAACTGAAGAAGTACAAGCAGAAAGAGGAAAGAGCATCCAACAATCAAATCAGGTACCTAGAAGGGTTATATTTAAATCTTCATCTCACCAAATTGAACATGATGAAATTGTTGCAAATGAGCTTGTTACTTCTGCTAGTAAGAATAACAAACAATCTCATAAAATAAATATGGTTGAGAGTGACTCGATTCCTGTTGAAGGCATTGTTGATTTAGAAGGAACCCCTTCAAATAAAAAAAAGAGGAGATCTGTTATTGCTGAAACCAAAGTTATTACTGAATCTGAGAGTGAAAATTCTGGTGGCAATAGGGAAATCATTACTCCAGGTGCTGATTTAGAGGATGGCATTGTCAAGACAACACAAAATGCCATTCGAGATCGATTGCAGAGGGATAATTTGGTTAACAGTGGACATACATTTGAGTTGAATGTGAATCAACTTTATAAACCCACAAAAGGGCAAGATCAATTTAGAATTAGAAAACCACATCACTTGCATATTCACAACTTGAAAGCAAATTGATGAGGCACAATCCCTATGCACATGTTGTTGACTACCTAGTCCTTGTTGACCCAAAAGTTGTTCCTACTAGAGATGAAATTGATGAAACAAGATGTTTTCATTACAAATATTATGTTCTTGGAGGGAATCATTCTGCAGAGGCAAGAAGAGAGTTGATGCAAGAATATCCCAATAACCCTATTTTTCAAACAGTTAAATGCATCATTTATGATGGTTTAACAGATGTTGAAGCAAATTTGTTGGCATGGGATCATAACATAGATAGTGAATATAGGTTGACAATGACATTTGTTCAAAGGGTGAGATGTATACACAGTGAATTTGTGCAAATATGTGGCGGGGAAAAATCTAGAGTTGATGCAAGTTTTTGGAGACAATGTTGTATGGAAATAGGTCTCCCTTTTAAAGATGATATTATGCTACAAAAATTTTCCAAAGGAAGTGATGCATTCAGACCTGTAGATGCATATTTCCAGTTGGCATTCAGAGTTGGGAAAACATGGGATTTGATTGATGACATATTTAGCTTGTGGGAGAATATTGGCATAGAAAACCAAAAAGTGAAAAAAGGTAGAGTTGTTCCATGGAGCGGTGGTAAGGCAGGTCCTGACGTCAAGAATCTGCCAGAAGACATGACTATTACACCTTGGAGAACAATGCAAGGTGTGAAGGATGAAACATTAATAGCTACAATCCTATCACGGGTAAAGTCAGGTGAATTCCATGGAGGAAATGTGCAACGAACTTGAGAAGTAAGTTGAGCATTTTTTTTAGTTTAACATTTTTGTTATGTTCTTGGTATTCTGTTATATTATTATATATGATTGTAAACATTATTTATTGTTTCATTGTCTAGTCACAAGGTCTACATGAAAATATAAGAGGAGATGGTTATAATGTTGAGTGAGAAGAGTTGGGATGATGTCAAATGCAACTATCCAGACTCAAGCTCGATAGAAACTTTACAACAATTTTTTGTTGCATTCAAGAAGGTATGTTGATCTATGATACATCCTATTTTATTTATTTTCTAATTCAATTCATTTCTATTTTATTACTTATAGAGATTATTTTCATTTGAAGATGCCAAAGAGGGGTAGAGATGGAGTATTGGAGTCCTTCAAAATTCATATCCAAAAAGCCAAAATAGAACGACAAAGGAGACAACGTCTTGCAAACATTGAACTTAATGATACACTTGATCATTATATTTGGAATGGGCTTGACACTGTGCAATATAAAGTCATTTTAGGTGACTGTGCAAACATTGCAAATCTTGTTCCTAAAAAGGAGTATGCACTAGTGATTGCAGATATCCCTCATGGATACAATATCTGAAACACTACTTATGATTGTGAGCCTTATACTTACCAATCATTCAATAGAGTGATTTCGGGATTTGTAGATGTCACAACATCACCACTATGGATATTTGTTGTTTCCATTCAGACACACAACTAGGGGGCTTGTTGACAGCCTTCAGGGGTAAAGGAAAAAAAAAGGAAGCAACTTCATTAGTAATATATTTGCACTATATTATCAAATTTTGAATTTATAAATCAATTATATTTAATGATAAGTTAATTAATTGTTTTATATCTTTGTTACAGGAAAAAGCCTAATGTTCGTAGATCAGGCAGCGATCCATTCTTGAGTGATGCTAAAAGCATACATGTTGCAACTTGGACACAGGAGGAGTCTTATAAATCTCTTTTAATCAATGAAAAGAGTGGAGGAAAACATAGTCAAATATTGAGTTATAATGTCGTGGTAAAAAAATTAACATATGAAGAAAGGGATTTGAAAGGAGTGACTATAAACATCTATCAAAATCCACAAGCGTTGATTAATTATCTCATAGATGCATTTTAAAGAGAAGGAGATTGGGTCTTAGATTTGTTCCCGGGTTCAGGTAAATTTTCTCATATTACATATGAAATAATATATCAAGTTTTATTGTATGTTTTATCCTTTATTATTTTATTGTTTTAAAGTATTTTGCTTTATGCTATTTGACTTAACTTTAATTTTGTTTTTGGTGATTAGGTACAACAATAGCATGCTCCTTACAGAAAGGAAGAAATTGCATATCGATTGATAATGATCCACTCCAATGCAATTACATAAACCAAAGAATTAAGGCTAATTCAAGTTCTTCCAAATGAACTGCAAGAAGTTGGTTTGAAGAAAGGAGAGTTTAGTGAAACACTTGTGGAAAAGATGTCAAAAGAGCCCCAACCTCCATTAGAAGGGGTGTTTGGAAATGAGCTCTTTGGGGATCTTGTAGACATAAAAGACCCAATGGAAGAGGACATTGATGTCCCTGAGGAAAGTCAAGCTCCAGAAATTTCCAATGTCGATGAAGAATTTGGCATGCATGATATTATTGAATAGTTTCATGTTTTGAAGAAAATGTTAATTTTGACAATTTTTTACAGTTTTTTGATAAGATATATTAGTAATGTTTTGACTTTCAGACTTTATTTTAGAAATAAAATTTCTACATATAATGTTTTTAATATGTTTTTTACAAATAATTTGTATATTTTTTCTTGAATTTATGTGAATCGTCACTTTTCGAAAAATAATATGAAATATGATCATTTCTATACAACAATTCTTTGAAAATTCTTTGAAAATGGTTTTAAATGTCTTTATTTTCTGGAATTGTTTACAATTTTGTCAATAAAAATGCCTTATTTTGTCCATAAAAATGTCTTATTTTATAGAAAAAATCGTAAAATGTATATGTTTTTCATTATAAATTGCTTAAAAATATATGTTATTTTGTTAAATTTCTAAAAACACACTTGAAAATAGAAATTAAAAATATTTTACAACAAAGATAATTCAAAGGCCCCAAAAAATGTCTCAAAATGAGAATGTGTGATACTGGTATGAACCATTTTTGAAACGGGGGTAAAAATAACTACTAAAATTAAGAGAGAGAAAAACGAGAATTGTGTCGAGTTCTCGTTTCATAGTATAAGTGGTTGATAGTATCGAGTGGATTCCACATCATATTTCATTCCTCACACATGTGAGCCAGTCATGTGTGGAATTTCAAGAAAATGCTAGAGGATGTGAAACCCCAGCCCTAATTGGGATTTGAGGCATTTACAAACCCTAAAACTAACCCTAGAAGGCAACTGGGCTATGTTAAATACCGGGTCATTAAGAGGAGAAGGGGTTCCTGATGGAATTTTTAAGTAGTATTGTCAAAGAGATATGAGTTAAGGAGAAAGAACTTGTGCTTCACAGGATCCAAGCCACAAATTTGCTAAGGGAAAAGCACATTACATAGAATTCTTTTCTGAAAGTGAAGAGGATGAAGATGGTGAGGAGAAACAACTAATTTTGGAAGAATACTATGAGGCAACAAAAGAGGAGCAACCACATCCGGATTCAGGAAATATTCCTGTGTTGACAGGAGTACCTCGATTTCATACTCTCATATTAAAGGGAGCGGTCCAAGGCCAACGGGATACAGTATTGGTGGATGGAGGTGCCACCCACAATTTTATCGTTGTTGCAATGGCGGAATTGAGAAATATTCCCACATAAACCTTTGATGGGTTCACTCTCATGATCCAGGTAATAATTGCATGGATTGTACTAAATGGATTCCTAAATTGCAATTAACCATGGGAGATTATACAGTGATAGGAAAATTTTATGTTGTGAATGTGGTTGACACAAATATAGTATTGGGGGTTCAATGGTTATGCTCTACTCAAAGCTGAAATTGAAAGGTCTATAAAGGAGCTTCTTGACTTAGGACTCATAAGGCCAAGTTCAATACCTTTTGCATATTCAGTGGTTTTAGTGAAGAAGAAAAATGGAATGCTGAGGATGTGCATAGACTATAGGGCCCTAAAAAAGAAGACCATTAAGAACCGGTACCTAATTCCAAGAATTAATGAGCTGATAGATGAGCTGCATGGGGCCAAGTTCTTCTCCAAGATAGACCTTCATTCTGGATCTCATCAAATTAGGATGAGGGAAGAGGACATACAAAAGACAACTTTCCATTGTCACTATGAACACTTTGAGTTCCGAGTCATGCCATTTGGCCTGGCTAATGCACCTACAACATTCCAATATTGCATGAATACAGTATTTGGTAAGAAGCTCCATAAGTATGTGTTAGTGTTTTTTGATAATATTCTGATTTATGGAAAGACTTGGGAAGACCACTTGCATCATTTGGAAACTGTACTAACCATTTTGGCAGAACAATCATTGTATGCAAAAATGTCCAAATGTGAATTTGGAATGACGGAGTTACTGTATCTTGGTAATGTGATTGGACAAGATGGGGTAAAGGTCCATATGGAAAAGATACAAACTATTATTGATTGGACAAGCCCCAAGAATGTAATTGAGTAGAGAGGATTCATTGGGATATGCACCTATTATAGAAAATTTGTCAAAGGATTCTCACAGTTGACATCACCCTTGACTGGTCTTACAAAGAAGGAAACCTTTTGTTGGTCAGAGGAAGCTAAAAAAGTTTCCAATAAAATGAAGGAAGTAATGAGTAGTTTCCCGGTCCTTTCCTTACCCGATTTCACTCAACCATTTGTGCTTGAGTGTGATGATTCCGGAGAAGGCATTGGAACAATTCTAATGCAAAATAAGCACTCCATTGCTTTTGAGAGAAGAAAGTTGCAGCCACATGAAAGACACTACTCAATCTATGATAAAGAAATGCTGGCCATTATGCATGCATTGTCCAAGTTCCAACAGTACTTGGTGGGAAGCAATTTTTTTGTCAAGACTAATCACAATAGTCTAAGGAATTTCTTGACAGAGAAGGAGCTTAATGACCGGCATAAAAAATGGGTAATTAAAGTTCAAGCCTATGATTTTGACATAGATTACAAGAAAGGGAAAATGAATGTAGTTGCAAATGCACTTTCTAGGAATCCAACTCTTTCTTTAGTGGAATTTCTTGTTGATTGGAAGGATCAGTTAGTAGTAGAGTACTCTAAAAGTAAATTTGCATGTGAGTTGTTGGATGGATTAATTCAAGATGACCAGTACAAAATATGAAACGAAGTCATACATTACAAAGACACAATCTATTTAGTGCCAGGAACAGTATTCATGAGGAACAAGATTATGGAAGTTTCTCATGATTCACCCCTAGATGGTCACCCTGCTTACTTGAAGACTTACATGATGGTTAGAGAGAGGTTCTCATGGAAAGGCCTCAAGAATTATGTACTGAAGCATGCGAGACAGTGCAGTACATGCCAACAGAATAAAATAGAGCACATACATCCTACTGGACTACTACAACTACTACCGATTTTGGAGCAAAAGTAGGAAAGCATTTCAATGGACTTCATCACTGGTTTTCCAAAGGTACAAGGGAAAGATTGCATATTTGTTGCGGTAGATAGACTCACTAAATTTTATCATTTCTTCGTTGTGTCATCTACTAACTCAACATCCCAAGTTGATGATCTTTTCTTTAAAGAAATATTCCGATTAGATGGATTTCCAAAAACCATAATGAATGACAGAGATAGTAAGTCTACAAGGTTTTTTTGGCAAGAATTGTTTAAATTGGTAGGAACTGGTTTGGATCTCAGTACAAGCTACAATCCTCAAACTGATGGAAAAACTAAAAGAGTCAATCAATGGCTGGAAAGATATGTCATAAATTATGTTATAGGGCAGCAACATACTTGGATTAGATGGCTACATTTGGGTAAATTATGCTACAACACATATTATCACATATCTATTGGGATGTCCCCCTTCAAAGCCCTGTATGGATATGAAGCTTCCACCTATGTTGATCAGATTTTTGGAGATTGTAGAGCACCAAAGGGAAAAGACTGGATTCAAGAAAGTTAAGACATTTTGAAATCACTCAAGGACAACTTCTAGATAGCTCAAAATCAACAGAAAATGTATGCATATAGGAGCATGAGAGAACACAACTTTCAAGTGAATGATTTTGTGTATTTGAGGTAGCAACCATACAAAAATGATTCATTGAAAGGAAAGGGGGATGAAAAGTTAAAACCAAGTTTCTATGGTCCTTACAGAATTGTGCAAAGGGTTGGAGAAGCAAATTATGAGTTGGAGATTCCACAAGGAAGCAAGATACATTATGTGTTTCGTGTTTCTTGTCTTAAGAAAGTAGTTGGCCAATAGGTGACAGTTTCAACAGAGCTTCCCATGTTGGACGATGAAGGAAAAATGATTCTAGTGCTAGAAAGGATTCTGCAGATAAGAGAGAGAAAGTTGAGAAATAGGACCATCAAAGAGTACTTGGTTCAATGGAAAGATTTACCCAATGAAGATGCAACATGGGAAGGTGAGCAAGTGTTACAACATTTGAGATAGCAATTGATTGAGGACAAGCAATATTGGGAGGGGGTGACTTTAATGTCACCTCCTTAGCGGCTCTATGGTCATCCCACCAACCCATTCAATTCCCATGGGTTCAAGTGGAAATTAATTAATTAATAAGGGAATTAATGTTGGCCTATAGTTACCTTGTGACATCATATCAAATCATGAAATGGTGATGTAGGACCACAATTTTGAATATTTAATTTTTCTAATATTTGTTTATGAGTTGGAATTGATTTGGGTGGCTCAAGAGGGTGCATAGGGATATGGATAAGATCATATGAGTTGTCTCCTTCAAAAATATGAGGAAAAGCAGTCAAAAGGAGGGAAAGCATTAGAAAATCAAGGAAGGCAGAAGTTTCCAGATTTTTGCTAAAAGCAGGAAAAGCAGCCAAAAGTAGAAAAGACATAAACTTCCATATTTTTACAGTAAGGCTCAAGAAGGATTAGTAACTGTTAAGAAAGTAAGGAAGGAATCTCAGGAAAGATATAGGTATTAATCTTATCCAGTGAGGGCGCAATTGTTGAGGCAATTGGATCCATATGCAATGTAACTTACCAAAGAAGCAACCAACTCATCAATGGCTCAAGTTCCAAAAAGAAGGCTCTAGAGCAGGAGAAAAGCTACCAGAATTTTATAAAATGAGTATGAATGGAGGATATTTTGGAATTTTATTGATTGAGTTGAAAATATTTATACTTTTCATAGCTTGTGTGATGTTCCCCTTGCTAGAATTGGGAGATGTGTCCCTTTGCAACCAATGATCTAGTTGAGAGATTGTGAGATCCTTTAGTTAGAGATTGAGGGAGAGAACACACAATTATTTCCATGGAGATTCAATGGAGCCTTTGAATTATTTTTCATGTCTGATCTCATGTTTGGATTGATTTACAACTTGGGAGTCAAAGTATTGTGAATAATAAATCATTTCCGAGAGCAACCTATCTATATTCTCTCATATGCAAATATTCTGAGTTCTGTGGTTATTGTCATATAAGACTTTCTTGCGATTTGTAGCTACTTGAGAAGACATGAATTTTCAACATAGGTCCTTCCTTTAATGATAAAATCCCAATGTGATTTTCCAATAGTTTCATGTCCAATTGTCATTGTTAAATCTCATACAAATCTGCAATATACAATCTTGTTTCTATGTTATGAACCAGTATTAGATGTTTCCAGAAATCAATCCGTGTATAATTTGAGTCATTTTAGGTGTATTAGGATCTGATTGGAATGAACATATCAGCAAATCGTGACCTCCCAATTCCTTTCAAAATGTTTGGAAACTTCCTATCTCACTTGGCCAAAAGTTCAAACTTTCTCCTAGTCTCTAAATTTTTGTAGTTTAACTCTTACTCTTTGAATCTAGAGTCTTCCATAGCAGGTTGGGGTTTTTACAGTCGATATTATTCCATTATTGCACCAGAAGCAAAAGATATCCACATAATTTCTAGGGAAATTGCCTCCGGTCATTTGGGTCTAACCAAATGGTCTGCCCAAGTGTGTTGAACTCTGAAATGTGCATATCGTTGAAGTAGAACCTTGAGTTATATCGTAAGATAATGAAGGTTGAAAAAAATTAAACCTTGATAAAAGTATGCCAATAATGATTTTTTGCCCCACCAAAATCATCTTTCTTTGTTAATATATTACTTATGTTTGAAGCAAAACCAGTGGAAAATTTTATCTTCCCTACAACCTATTTTACAACAACGCTCTCTTGATCGGTTAATAACCATGGAATATTGACAGAATTTACACTACCATATCAACGACTCAAATATTACAATTAGAATGTCACTAATTACTTTAGTAATTTTTCCCTTGTGATTCCTCCCATTTATAATTTTCCACAAGCACTCTGTGACATTCTTTCCAATATGCATTGTGTCAAACAAATGAGCTACTTGTAGGTGCTCATAATATGGCATCCGATTGAATTGGGCAAAGTATCATTTCAAACCCTG
The DNA here is from genome assembly GCA_027924585.1 of Larix kaempferi. Classification (NCBI taxonomy): domain Eukaryota; kingdom Viridiplantae; phylum Streptophyta; class Pinopsida; order Pinales; family Pinaceae; genus Larix; species Larix kaempferi. Next base: position 9,930,488 of record BSBM01000397.1, on the reverse strand, counting down.
TGGAAGATGACCATAACGACCTTTGAGAAATATCAATGAAATATTATTTATTATTAATCAAGGCAAGCATGGAAATCTAAAAATAAATACAAGTGACAAAGAACAAAGTGACTACAAACATTTGCTTACCTTGGATCTTCCCAAAGGCCTTTTTCCATATTTGAGGTGTCATCCTTCATGGTTTTTTCCCACTCTCTACCTTCCCATTCAAATCATTTTTTTAGTACTTCGATACCTATGGTCCACAGATAAAATGCCTAAACTCATTGTATACCTTCTTTCCTAAACTTCTTGAACGTCTAGAAATTGTTCTTGGACCACATACTGGACATGCAAATTTTTCCTTTGTTTGAATCCATGCAAGTTATGGAATAATGCTAATATATAGGATTTTATAAATTAAAAAAAAAGGTTCAATAATAAATTATGCATATAGATACATGGGAAAATTGCATACCACAAAAATGTGTATGACCGGATGCATCGTGAATTATCCATGTAAGTACTCCATGGAACTGAAATTGATTTTGGCCTATAGGTTTTGGAGATGTCGTATGTACTGATGCCAACCCATAATTTTAAAATTTTACCGATAAGAGGCCCAAGATATACATCCATATCTTTAACTTGGTGCTTACCTAGTAATTATTTCAAAAGTAACATACATTATTAATAAGTTCTTGTACATGCAATAATGAAAAAAAGGATCGCTTGTATTGTGTTAACATTCTTAAAAATAAGTACCTCGAACAATTAATGCCAACATGACGTGCTCCCTTTTTATTGTCATCCAGAGAGGAAGGTTATTTTTTATAACAAGAACTGGCCAAACTGAGTAATTGGTTATGAGCTCTTCAAATGGATTGAAACCATCAGCTACCATTGAAAGTTTAACATTGTGTGGTTATTTTTTAAAAATCGACCATATTTCCTCAATGTATTTGAATGTAGAACCATCTCCAAGAATTCATATGACACCATCTTCACTTCTCTGTCGTGCATGGTAATCCATAAATTATGCAATGTTTTTACACCCGAACAATCCTTGAAAATATGGAATTACTGAGATATGGTGAAGAACTTTGTAGGGTACCTATATCTACTAATTCCACATTCACGGAACTCACTTTTTCATGCATGTTATCCATAATATATAATATAAACATTAGGACATGCATCAATTATGTTATACTCCATTCCTAAATATTTTAGTATGACACACATTTCTCTGTATGTGTGGGGTAAAGTATTTGATGCTAGTAGAAGAGTATCACTTAACAATCTACAAAAACAAATAAATAAATGAAAAAATCATAATTGTTGGCTTGTGCACTACATGATAAATAATGAATAAGTAATTGCAATTACATAGAGATAAATATTGCATACCTTAACAACTGCATCATTCATGTGTTTGGCATACCATTAATTACCTTCAAGTTTACTAGCAACAAAAGAGTAGAGAGAAGACTTGTTTTTGAGTCTTTGTATAAGGATTTTTTTGCTTTATCAATAAGAGGTACATCATGAATATTTTCATATATCTCATCCATGGTTGTATTTTCATCCGTGGCAACAAATGTGTCATGGATCAACCTATTTATCCCTTCATTCTTAATAATATGTTGGTCATCGTCTACCCTTGTATCAACCTCAATGTCATCATCCTCACCATATCTAGTATGAATTGTAGCGTGTGGATTTACAAAAATTGGTTGTCTTATCTATGCAACAATTATGGGAAAATATATCCAATTAGTATTAAAATAGACATAAATATTAATATTATTGAAAAATGAGAAAGAACATGTTTTGATATCTTACCAAGGGGTGATATTCTTTACCACCTTCCAAGTGTATGTATTCTAAGCAATGTTTCCTGGTTGTTTCCTTAACAAATATTTTTCTCTTTATCCCTTTGCATTGCATACAAGGACACCAACATTTTCCATCACCTATTATAGATTGAACATCAAAGGATTGATCTTGATAACATGTTTTACCATGGTTGCTTATGCCACCCAATACAGAATCGACAATTGCCTACATTACAACAACTCGTTCGGCTCTACTCGCATATCGGCAAACATGGTTTTCTGTCATTGTTATGTATCTCAATAAAATGCATTGTTAAACCATTAGTACAATAACAAGAAAGACAAAGAAATCATTAATCCAATAAAAAGAAATTAATTCAATGGTTAATCTCATTAGTTAAGAAGAAAATTTACTATAATCAAGGTTCTCCTCCCTTCGAAATCCTTCTGAAATTATTCTTTTATTTCGTCCAAATTTGTTTTAAATCTTGTGGAAATGAGTCCATGAAAACCTAAATACAAAGAAATCATTGATCCGGGAAGAGGCATAGAAATCATTGTTCCAATTGAGAGAAACTAATTCAAGGGATAATCTCATTAGTTAACAAGAAAATTTACCTATAATCAAGGTTCTCCTCCCTCCTCAATCCTTTCGAAATTATTCTTTTCTTTTCTCCGAATCTATTTTAAATCTCATAGAATGAACCCAAGAAAACCTAGAAATAGAAAAATCATTGATCCGGAAGAGGCAAAGAAATCATTGATCCAATTGAAAGAAATTAGTTCAAAGGATAATCTCATCAATTAAGAAGAAAATTTACCTATAATCAAAGTTCTCCTCCCTTCGAAATCCTTCCAAAATTATTATTTTCTTCCATACGAATTATATGTTTTAAATATCGCAAAAACATAAACGCAATCGGCAGAGCATCGCTTAAGAGACGTCCAGGAGCATCTCTTAAGGGACATTACTAAACGTCTCTTAAGTGACATTGTAGGACATCTCTTAAACGACGTCATGTACAGACACATCGCTTAAGCGACATCAACTAGCAATGTATGTGAGCATCACTTAAGAGACTATCAACAACGTCTCTTAAGCGACATCCTATAGAGCTGCATTGCTTAAGCCACTTGACATTGCCTTTTTCTTTAAAAAACCCACCCAAAATACATCTATCCAACGTTAAAAAGTTACTTTTACCTTTCAACTTATCCAAATGTGAAATTTAAACCACAAATGTAGTACTGAGGTGTGTGGGATATGGGGCACTCAAATCGCCCCGTTCCGCCTCCAAACGGACCCACCCCCGTTCTGCTTCAACCCCGTCCAACCCCATCCACCGTCCGTCGGATACGCCGACCCCACCTCCGTTGCGTCAACGCCCTCCACCTCCGTAACTGAAAATCCGGCTAACCACTTGGACTTTTACAATATGATCTTTATAAGTTCTTTTGAGATTACTCTATATTGTTTGATACAATTGTTTTCCTGTATTTTCAACTTTATTCAAATTTTTTTGTTTAGAGTCATATAAGTGCATCCATATAGTTTTCTTTGGTTGTGGTCTTTGGATTAAGTACGAATGTTTCTATGAGCTTTTTTTTACTTAAATAAAAAATTATAAAATATTATTATACCATAAATCTATAACTCTTTTAAAGAAACAAAAATAATATAAAACATAGTTATCATAGTTATCAAATTAGCTCAAATTGGGTCAATAAATACGTGAAGTTGAAAGTTTTGAATTTTTAGGTTTAATCCAGCTTGTTGATGTTTAGATCCGTTTTTATTTTTATAGACTGGAGCATGGCTTGATTGTATACTTAAGTTTGAAAGTTTCCAATTTTTAGGTTTTTGAGAGATTGAAGCATGGCTCGATAGTAGAGGGTCTACATGCTAATTGTCATTTTGAGTCATTGTTGAAAGCTTCTCTCTGGCAAGGAATACAGAATGGAAGGTTAGCCAAAGTTAAAAGCATTTTGTAAATTCAACAAATCTTTATGCAACCTGTACAATTGGTGTTTTGGTGAATTTTTATTAAAATAAAATATATATGTATAATAATAATTATTAACATTTATTAAGATCAACTTTAATGATTTAATAATTATTAATAACATTGCTCTCTACCTGGTTATTCAATACTTCAAATATATCCACGCAACAGTACACATGCTATAAGAGAATAAAATCTTGCTGTTGCACACCCACACAACACAGATGCTTATATTAAGAGAATAAAATCTTGCTGTTGCACAACCACACAACATAGATGCCATATATAAAAGAACATACACCCACACAACACAACGCATAGTCCAAGTGAAACCCCGGCCGATTCTGGTGAAGAGTCATAGGTATTAGATTGACTGGGCTGCTGCTTTCCTGGACATGTCTTTAACGAACTCGTTTAAGTTCTCAAAAGATGAACCTCCAGGAAGGACTGCCCTCGCTGCACACTCCTTCAGCTTCACATATGCAGATGTGTTAGTTATTCAAGACTTCAAATATACTACAACCAAGCTCTCTACCTGGTTATTTAATACTTCAAATATATACACGCAACACACGTGCTATATTAAGAGAATAAAAGCTTGCTGTTGCACAACCACACAACATAGATGCCATATATAAAAGAACATACACCACACAACACAACGCATAATCCAAGTGATTCTGGTGAAGAGTCATAGGTATTAGACTGACTGGCCGGCTGCTGCTTTCTGCGCCATGTCTTTAACGAACGTGTTTAAGTTATTGAAGGAGCAACCCCCGGGAAGGACGGTCCTAGCTGCACACTCTTTCAGCTTCACAGCGTTCTCTCTCAACTGCTTTCCTTCAGAAGTTGTCATCATTCTCTTCACAGCATCTTCCACCTCCTCCTTCGTCACCAGCTTGTGGTCATCCACGTCCACCCCTTCAAAATATAGGCCGATCTTCCACACCTCCTTGGCGAATCTGCAATTGTGAAACTGATCCCCATAATAAGGGAATCCCACCACAGGAACTCCCATGCTCATGCTTTCCATTGTAGAGTTCCATCCGCTGTGTGTCACGAATAATGCCACCGATGGGTGGGAAAGGACTTTCAATTGGGGCGCCCACTTCACCAACAGTGCCCGATCCTTGGTTCGCTCTTCAAAGCCCTCCGGTAAAACTGCAGGTTTGCCTTCTGCGATATCCGAGCGAAGAACCCACAAGAAAGGCTGCCCGCTACCCTCCAGCCCTAGCGCTAGCTGCACCAGTTGTTCCTGAGATTTGACAGCCAGGCTGCCAAATGAAACGTATATAACAGATGCTGGCCGTTGCATATCCAGCCATTGCAGGCAACGGTCATCCTCTTCCAACAGATTGGTGGTGAAATCCCTCCCTTGTAAGAAATTAGGAAGGAATAGAGGTCCTATCGCCAGCGCAGGACATCCATTCAAAGATAGGGCCTTTACGGCTTCTCTCCCTTCTAGCTCCTCAAACGTGTTTACCAGTACGTACTCCCCTTTACACGACTTTTTTGATTCGTAGACAAGGGCATTGAAAATTATGTCTGACGGATCACCACGATAGAATGACATCAGGTCGCTCGGCTTCAAAGTTGGGATATTGCCCGGGAGACAAGTGATCCATTTCTCTGGATTGTTCGCTTCGTTTACTGCACTTACAACAAAGGCGAGCCCGACCCAATCATTATAATTGAAGTCAGGTATTGCAGATCAAGAAACCAAAACGAAAATGGGAATGAAAAACAAGAAAGAGAGATGCGCGGCTTACTTTTGACAGGAATATGTCCATGAGAAATAAGGAAGCTAGTGTAGCACTGGGCAATGGAGGCAGCAGCACATAAGGGCCAGAAGATAACCCTCGGCACTTTCATATTTGTCGCAACCTGATCCGTGCAAGACATGAAGGAATCTGAGACGATGCATGTGATAGGTGGAAATGCAACTGATGAATTCTTGTCATCATTCTGAGCATTAGGGCGGCTGCTGCGGCGAAGGAGGTCCTCCAATGCGGGGCTCAGTTTCTGCAATGCAAGGACATAGTCCCCGAGGTTGGATGCGCGGCCATGGTCCGGTGGTAAGCCATCGGGAATAGACACAAATCGAATTTTCAGGCTTCGATGATCATGATTGCCTCTGGAAACCAGAGAATTTGAATCTCTTGCAGAAACTTGAAGCATGCGTTTATGGATCCATTCAGTGTTGACGAAAGTGATGAAAAATCCACGCAGAGCCAGCTGCTGCGCCAAATTCATGAGAGCGTTAACATGACTCTGCGCAGGAAATGGCACAAGCACTGCGTGCAAATTAGCACATTCCATGTTCTCGTTTTGAATATTCATATTCATGCCTTACTCTTTCTTTCTTCTTCCTCGAATCGACTGCAACCCTCCACCTATGGTCACTGCATGCGAATCCAAATATTTAAGGGTCAGCATTCGTTTATTGGTGACGGAGCGCTTTCCATTTTAGCCCGACAGGCTGGTCTGAATATGAAGGCCTTTCCTTCTCAGCGTGTACCTAAGAGTCCCGACAGGCTGGTCTGAATATGAAGGCCTTTCCTTCTCAGCGTGTACCTAAGAGTCCCGACAGGCTGGTCTGAATATGAAGGCCTTTCCTTCTCAACGTGTACCTAAGAGTCCCGACAGGCTGGTCTGAATATGAAGACCTTTCCTTCTCAACTATATCACTTCCACTCATCTCCCTTATCTTTCCAACACTCACGAGCTTCTCTGCAGAATTCAATGGCATATCTCCTTTGGAAACGTTGTTGCCAGTCAACTCTGCCACCTTCTGATCATGAACCCTTCTTATTGTATTTCCCATGGATTATTGGTCAAATGTGATTTGATTGTAGCCCCTTTCAGGATGGACCCACAAACAAGATGTAAGTTATAGAACCATAACCTTTGGATTCACATATGTGACATGAGAAACGACACAAACAAAACAATATAGAGATCCACAAACACAATATAGGAAATAACTTATAACAACCCTTGTATGTACACTAGATTCCCAATTACTTAACCATTACATGAACTTGTTACTTGTGTATTTGTGTGTAAGTGACACAGTATTTGTGTCACATTGTGTAGCTCCCTGTGTTGCTTTTTTCAGCATGGGAGCTTTCACCATTGGATTCTTGCTATGGGAGCAATTACTCTTAATGGTGCAATAGTATGTCGAAGTATTCAAAATTGGGTAATTGCTAATTTATTCGTGCAAAAATAATCTATTTAGGTGATCGGATTAGATCATATAATGTATAAATAATGAGCATTATAGACCTATACCCCACTGAACACAGATCAATATGAATCACTCAATTGAAACCATATTCCCCGTTTTTTAACCTAACAAAATTTGTGGAACATATGTCTATCCTCCAACCAAAAGGATGCATCTTAATAATAATAAAGAATAACAATCCTAGAATCACACAAAATACAATATCGCTAAAATAGATGCATTTTAACAATACTAAAGAAAAACAATCCTAGAATCAAAACAATGCAAAAATGATGTCATACAAAATGTAATATCAATAAAATCAATGCATCTTAACAATACTATAAAACAATCTTAAAATCAAAGCAATGCAAAAATGATGTCATACAAAATGCAATATCGATAAATCAAGACATCTTAACAATACTAAAAAAGGAACAATCTTATAATGAAAGCGAAGAAAAAATGATATCATACAAAATGCAAAAGTATTGAAATCAATTCATTTTAACAATACTATTAAATCATACTACATTTCCCAATGCATAAGTTTAAAATTAGAGGAATAGTAAACTACTATACAAAACTTTATCTAACAACACAAATTGTTTGTAGTTAGCCTAGATTTTCATAAATCTATATTAGTAAGTACTATATAATTTTTTTAATGATATGAAAAATTAATTAATTATTCTTTCTATACATAATATATATATATATATAATAATAATAATACTACGAGTTTAATATAATATATTTCGTACATTGCTCATAGCTCATATGCTTTAAGAATGTATCTTGTGATCATATGAATGGAAATATATATTTTTTTTAATATATACATATATATATAATAAAAATTATATATATATATATTACATCCATAAAAAATATTTGAAATATATTATATAAAAAACATTTGAAATAAATAAATTAGTAGTATTATATATGTTAAATTCATGCTAATTTGAAATATATTAATACTCTATATTAATATAGAATATTTTTCAACTAAATTACATTCATAATATAAATCCATTAACAGAATGCTATCGCTTTTAACTTCTCAACGGATAACGTTGTCTGATCAACATTTGTTTGGCTCTGAGGTTCAGATAGCAATAGCGTTCACGGGTGGGTTTGTATATCTGTGTGTAGAAGCGATGAACCCTAACGTAACCCTAGCCACCCTTCATACCAATGCATTAGCGGTAACAACAAAGATCCCATTAAAGTTGATTCGCCAAAACAACAAAGATTCGATGTACTTTTGTATTTAAAAGAAGTTTGAAACGCTGAAAACAAAAATCAAGGTTTCACTTTTAAATGTGATTAGGGATATAATGGTTTTATGTGCATTTTTACAATGATCATAATAAAAAAAATACAGTGCTCAACTTAACAGTTCATGGTAAAACAATGTTATAATCAGTATGTTTTTTAGAGTTATAATGGCTAATTAATATCCATACATACAAGCATAAAAAATAGGATAATAATAAAGTTCAAGTGGCTTTTGTATTTGAATACTTGTTGGTATTCCAATAACTTCCCTTTCAGTTTGTAAAATGAAGGGACATCTATTAGAATTTTGTAAATATTTAGCTTTAGGTTTTCTTTCTTGGATTTTGATTTTTAGGTGATTTCTCTCTTTGATTCCTTACTCTTTGCATTACTTGTTAGTTGGCATGGGTTTCGTTTTATGAGGATTTTGGTTATTTTCCCACTCTTAATCACTTGAACCTTTTCACTTCCTGTATGATTAAAATGCTTGTGTATTTCATTTCATGAGTGATATAATTGAGATTTGAGATGATATCGAATTAACTAAATGAGACTCTTGAAATATTTAATAAAAAACCATATTTCAATACATTTTTAATTTGGTATAAATTTAAATATATTTCAAATAAAGAGGAATTTTAAATTAAAAATATTGCTTTTATACCAAATAGAAATATTTTAATAAAATTTTTTTATGAAGTGCTCATGTAATAATCATTTAAAATGTAATAATCACTTAAAAGAAATAATATTATATTAATAATTTAAACACACTTAACTTTTTCCTTTTCCTTGGAAAACTTATCATTTTCAGTACTTGAATGTAATGAAGGTTAAGAAAAAGTGATTTTTTTTTAAATCAATTAACCAAATTATTTGTTTTATCCAAAAGTAAACTTATGTGAGATTTGTTTCCCCTGAGTGAACCTGCTTAAAAGGTTCAAAACTGTCGAATTTAAAAATTCATTCGCGGATTTCCTCTCATCACTTAAAAGGTTCAAAACTGTCGAATTTAAAAATTCATTCGCGGATTTCCTCTCATCACTAATTACAGAACTGTGGGGTAAAGATGAACAAGTAAATACATGTCTTGATTTTTCATATATCACCTTTTTATTTTTATTAAAAGCACTTTAAATTCATTCAATTAGAAACTAAAATACCTTTGGGACTTCATGTGTCAAAGAAATTTGTAACCACTTCTCTTACGATCTTTTAATGGCTCTCGTTATGGTTCAGGAATAGTGTTTAATTCTTGCATGAATCTTTTTTTTGGTGACGGAGGCTTTCGTTACTAGTTTTCTGAATTTACGCATCATTCCCGGTAGATAAAAGTTATGTTTTACGCAGGTTGCGATGAGACTTTACATTCATAGTTGCCAAATAATTACTGTAAAGACATTTCAAAAAGAGAAATAAAAATGAAAAGACTGATGGGAAATGGTGTACAAGCATCAAAGGAAGATTCAACCACCCGAATGTATTTAAGAGAATTCCACATCTTGCCATCGTTACGTTCATTAAGCAATATTGCCTACATTGCTCCAATTGGCAATGAGGGGGACAAATTTTAATGCAGCTAGATTACCTCTCTTTACCAAGATTGTTGTCATCTTATACGCTATTCCAGAAAAGAAGAAATCTGCTGCATTTAGTGAAACAACATGATTAAAACATCTTGCCACTCCAACTGTCTAATTGTTAGAGAAGAATATGGCAAACTATAACAGGTTTAAAGAAAAAGAAACAATTTCATAAAAAACATTTACCAACTATAAGAGTTTTTTCCTATAAAACTGATAACCACACATAATCACCTGAAAAGTAAGAAATTTAGTTTTAAAGAGCACATGTATGTCATTCATGAATTTTGACAAGACATTGCAAATGCTTGAAGCGGGCTTTGAGCCACATGTGTCTGTTCTGGTGTCCCAGAGATCTCAACAACTAAGTTTGTACCTCCACTTTTTTTTTCATGCAACTTCACTTTCACTCATGATATCTGGCAGAAGAAAGTTTTTGTTAACAAAAATATGGAAAAATAATATATTACATCTATGCCTTGTATTTCTAATATACTTATATGCCCTGTATGTATCAATCGAGGGATGTTGAAACCCTATGCACGAGACCATCATATATATATTGCCAAACTTAGGTTTTTGATTCTTTATAAGTAGAGTTAGCATTAAGATATTGAAGGCTCTTGCCCTTTTGGTTGTGTCCTTAAAGAGTTGGATAAAATAATCCCACATATTAGTTAAGAGTCCATATCATTACAGTCAAAATGCACACCAAAATAGCATACAAAAACCTATCCAGCACGTAAAATAGAATAAAAGGACCCAACCTCCAAAATTTAATCGGTCCCTTCATCAGTAGTAGAATACTTTGACATCATACAAAATCAGAACTGATAAATCTGAATACGATCCCTGAAAACAGAAGAGAATTCACAGCCATTGAACACCCTTAATAAAATGGCTTCATCACATCAAATGTTGTAAATTGGGTGTAATTCCCTGAAAAATGTTTCAACCTCCTTTGACATCAATGACAGCCAACAATATTCATAAAAAAATTGGTGCAACATTAAAATAGTTGTTCTGTAACACAAGATTTTCCCATATTTGAAAAGACAACTTAAATCAGCTTGAAATTCCTTGTGAAGAAAAATATGTCTGAATCAATTTGCAAATTTCTGAAATGCTCCCAAAAAACCTATTCTCAAACTCCTTGAATAAGAACGACTTAGACGTTAATTATTTATTTAGGTTAATAATCTCAAAAACTAAAATACTATTGATGTATTGACAACGATATTGAATTAATATTTAGTAATTGCCTGCATCCGCATAAATATTAACGAATACTGGTGAATGTAAACAATAACACTTATTGGTAAAACAAACAGGAAACCTTTCAATCAAAATAAGAATTTATACAGAAACTTTTAAAGGCCTGTAGCCAATTGAATTAAAAACATAGATAAAAAGTAAAATCGAGTCGTAAATAACCTGGGAATTTCTATAAATTCAAAACCCTTAAATTTATAAATCCACCGCAACAGAGTATTAAACCCTAGTATGAGTTAAATTTTTGTGAACTAATTTAACTCTATAAAATTTGATTGAATGTCCAATTGCACCTAAATAACTTACTGTTAAGGAGCAAATATCAAGTTCATGGGCATGCTACAGAATATCCTTCGAAACCACATAAGGAGAAACCCTATGGGATAAAACATTTCAATATACAGTAAGCAATCTTGGAAACAAAAGTAAAACCCAAATAGTAAAAAGAGGGGGTAAGAATGAAATGACCTATGAGGCACAGCTCGCTGAGCGAGACCCTCAAGTTTTAACCTGTTCAAAATGAAAAAAGTGATTACTTTTTATCGTTTAAAAATTTATAAGTTAAAGAAACTATGATGATGGACGACTAAAATAAAGCTTTCAGGCTTTATTTACCTATTTGTGAACAATTTCAAAATAAAGCGCTCTACAGGTCGTGGTATCAAAACTCCAACAATGGCACCTTGCACACCAGTCTCTTTGGCAATATATTTTGGAAATATAGACGTTCTGGAACTTCTCAAGCCCTCTCGAGGAAAACGTATTTGACCTATTTCCGTCTCTATTGCAGGATCTCAGCTTGGGTGAGTCCGCAGTTTCTTTTTCTCTTCTTCTTAACCTTTGGAGGGATTGATATCAGTCTTCTAATCTCATCATTCCTATTTCCGGTGGAGTCAGCACCAACCACTAAACTTTGAAGTGGCAGCTTAGAAAGCCTGGCGCAGATGGCTACTAGGGGCTACCAAAAATGTCGGACCAACATATAGAGGAATCGCTTGGCCGTGCCCATAGCCACAAGCTTCTGCTATGGCATGATTCATAAAACTCATCAAATTTTCAATATGCAATCTGATTATTGCACCTTTTGGTATCTATGTGCAATTGCGGCACATTAACTCTCGCACATTAATATTTCGGCATGATGCATTGTAGCAGCTCTTTGAAGGGGAAAAAATTGAACGGTTTATGCTAAACATTTCAAAAGTGTGTCCTGTCCCCTGTCAATTTGAGGATAAAAAAAAAATTCCCTTGAAAAGATTACTAAAATTCCAGAATAGTTCGTTGACAAATAAAACCCTTGCTAACACCATATTTAATACTCAGGCAGGTTGAAGAGAGGGTCGAATCGAACCCTACTCTCACCCAAGAAGCCATTATAACTCTAAGATAAATACTAAAGAAACGAATGGTCCTCATGGCGATGGCGTAGAGTAACTCTGTAGGTCATTACAAAAGATGTAGCATACCTGCTAAAGGAAGGCGCCAAAAGAAAGTAGTGAAGCCAAACACTAGGGTTCGGAAGATCCATGTTATGCAAAGTCAAATAAAGAACAATGGAATAAGAAAGAGCTAATGGAGGAGGGTAAAGAACATATAACCTGGATGAAAACTCTGTCAAGAGGAAGGACTCACCTAAGAAAGACAAAAATGACAAAAATGTAATGAGAGTGGCCAAATATTTCCGAGCTGGACCAAACCTCTTCCATTTAAGAGAAGCAAGTATAAACCTCACCTTTTCCATTCAAGCAAAAACAAAACGAGTATAAACCTTGTGCATGATAAGAGCTTGCTTGTAATATCCAACGATATGGTAAGAACCAGGGTTTGAATCGGTGAGAAACCAAATAGCAAATAAATGCTTAAAGGTCTGAGCCCCAAATTCACTAGTAAGGTTGACGGTACTAAATTCACCTGGAAAGTTCGAGCCCCAATCCCAAGCCTTAGAGCGTACGTTCGGATGAAAACCTCGTGAACACGGAACCCAGCATGGTAGAAAACCTCGTCAATCGAGCAATATCGTAGAGACGTGTTAATATTTTAGTAAATAATAACTCGCTACTTTAAAAACAACTTAAATAACAACTCGTTATTTTTAAAAATACGTGGAGTTTTTTTATTGGGTAGAGGGACGACGAAAAGCTGTAGTTCTTTTCAAAACCCACTCCAGGAAAAAAACGTCTATCGACGTAAATATATATATAATTAATTTGAATTTAACTAGCATTTGCCCGAGGAGGCGCAAAAGTGAACGTCACTAGGAAAAGAGTAAATTTTGTAACAATGTCGACCTCCTCCGACCTCCCCAGCCTGCCCGACCTCCTTCGACCTTCTCGACCTCATCAAGCGCCGAGACAATATCGGTCTATCTTCAACACTGAATACACTTCGTCGGAGGTTGCCGAATCCGTCGAAGTGTTATATGTCTGCCGAAATCGAGACTTGTCGAACTGGAACCTGTCAGGGTTGGTCGAGTTGAAACTTGTTGAATGGGAACCTGTCGAGACTTGTCGAACTGGAACCTATCGGGGTTGGTCGAGTTGAAACTTGTTGAATTGGAACCTGTCGAGATTGAAACATAAATTTCCTGAACTAACGTTACCTACAAATAGTCTGAAAATGGTTCATTAGCACGATGTGATTCTGTAAATTCTCGGCATGCCAGATCAGTTATACTAAACCGAGCCTCGACATAGTATGGAGACATTTTCTATCATCCAGACGACTACCATAGCAAATATTATACATTATACGTTATAGTCGACTACATTGGTCGTTATAGCAGACAACATCACAAAATTTCTCGTGAAATATTTCCTATTTACTTGAACACTGAGAGCTTATCTGAATGTATGGTTATGGTATGTTTAAGTGTGCAACTTTTACCACTTTTTGGTAAACAGTAGTTTTCTTTATATCTAACTATTTAGGTTTAATAGTCAATTTGTCAATAACATTCTGGATGCATATTGTTAATAGTCTTCAATATTCTTAGATCCAATTTTCTGCCTCAATAAACAAACTGTAATTGGATGAATTGAGAAATAAGGTTGGTCCAACTACCATAGAAAATTGCAGGCGAGACTAGTATAATGTGCTTGAAGTTGCCATAGGTTGTCAACTCTGGAATGAGATGACCTAATTGTGTCGTTCTGTAAAAAGGCATAAGAGTAAAATCTCATTCTGTCATAGTTGGTAATCAATCACATGGCAGTGGAGGTAGTGATGTTCCAATTTGGAGACTCGTTGATAGATGTGGGAAATAAAAATAACCTGAAATACTGTCTAGCAAAAGCTGATTTACCAATGGGCGCACCATAAGTGATATCATCGGTTCTTATAAACATCTTTCCATCTACCATCCCCTCATACTTTAATTCAGTGACAATTATTATTGTTGTGTAAACCTGCTTGGAATTTTTATTAACTGACTGTGGACTTCACTGTACTTTGTAGCGGACAAAATGGGTTTACATTCCCCACTAGCCTGCCTTTCTTCATCAGCCAAAAATGACGATTTTAAAGGGTTCAATTATGCTTCTGGAGGCTCAGGCATACTCAAGGAAACAGGATTCCTTTTTGTAATTCATACCCTATTCTTTATCCGTTTTTGTTATGGTTTTTGATGATTTTGAATGCTCATCTATTGGAAACTCTACAAATATGTGGTTGTGCCAATGCCAGTACACATGGCCCATTTATTTTATAGGCATTCGACTTTAAGAAGAACACATTCATCTACCACACATGATCTCTCAAGCATGTGCTTCGCCTTTGCATGGGGTATTAGATATATTGTGAGGATTTGTGTAGTTGACCATTAGTTTGCTCATTCATGGCGGACTACACCTTCGATCCCATAGAGCACTGGTATTTCTTCTTTAGTGATTAAAGCAGTAGCCTTTCAAAGTAATTTAGTGTTTGCAATGTTCTGAATGCATTAATGCCAAGCACAAAGATATGTATTTGGTTTTTCTGCAGGCCGGGCATCTCTTACGTTTATTGTAGTAATGCAAATTTCTCCAATAATTCTGTTCTTCTTCATGTATACACTACTTTTCATACCACGACATGATTCTGTAAATTATCGGCATGTCAGATCAGTTATAGCTCCGACAGGCCATTGGAGAGAGTTCAACTGGTTCCTCTCCCTTAAGACTACCACCCTCAATGACGAGAGAATCCTTCCCCTATAAAACCCTTTGGTTGAGGTAATTCCTCTTCCAAAGGCATTGTATATCAAATTCTAGATGGCCATTTATGCAAACTAGAACTCGTTGCTACTATACAAGGGTGTGTTTGAATTGAATACAGTTTGAATGCAACTTTCCACTTGGTTCAAATTTTGTTTTAACATCTCTCCCCACAGTTAAATGAAGAATATGGATCTCTGCATTCGAAATATACTCTCTCATCATTATAAAAACCAATTTATAAGTTTGTCGATGGCTGCAGGTGGAAAGAATGCTATTCAATTGATATGCGGCCAATGTAATTTCCAAGTCGACAATGATAGGTGGTCGCTGAGCAGTAGAAATGCCACCCAAAAATTCATAAGAGTTCATGTCGAACCCAGAACCTGTCGGGGTTGAGTTGTCTAAGTCGAACCCAGAACTTGTAAGAATCTTGCACTTGTCCCACAACAAATTCACTGGTTCAATACCTCCTATTGCATGCGATCAGAATAGCATGGAACAACTGCTTCTGTCCCACAATTCTCTCAACGGAGAGATACCCTCTTTAATGGGCATGTTGAAGCGATTGAAGGCCCTAGATCTCGGCTATATACACTGTCCAGCAGCATATCCAGTCTCGAGATCCTCGACATGTCGAGATGACCCTGTCGTCGCCAACTTGTCGAGGATGAAGCTATCGGGGAAGTGCGAAGCAGTTGGCGACCGACCGTTCCAGTCGTGGGCATAGCCGACCATTCTGTTGTTGATCAATGCAATTGACCGAAGTACTTTTTGCTGCGAAAAATGCTTGTAAAGTCCGAAGATAGGTCGAATGGATGCGTTGACCAAAGAAGGGTTATACCATAGTAATTTTATCTGTTTATCATAGGTAATATTTGAGCAACAATTCGGTTACATACAAAAATATTGACTTAGTACATGAGAGTTTATCATCGACTAGATGCTTACGTGTCATCTTTTTTAAAGCTATGGACGATGTTATGGTCGATCACTTGGTTATGCTGATGCTTATTCTAGTGTGAGTGATAATGTTCTTTCTCGTATACTATGTCGAATGGCCTATCACAATTGATCAAAAATATGATTTTTTGCTGTTATCCACTGATCGAATGGTGATTGACAGTCGAATTCTTATTAAAATTGCAAGTCACTTATTTAGACAGGTTACCTAATACTCAATATATCACTTAGATTTTGTTGTAGTTGACTTGCGGGCTTCAACATCTAACATGTGACAGTTTAATGTGTTGTAGTATTGTTCCCTACTTCATAAATATGTCTCCACCTAAGATGAGTATCGACCACTTGTTGAATCACCCAATATTGAGATTGATTAAATATTAACATCGATTACATATTTTGATACCAGGATCAACCATGATAAGTATCAACAATATTAAAAGTCGGTTTTCAAAAAATATCATAATTACCAAAGACAAGTTACTGTGGTTGATTATCTCAGCCAGAGGTTTCACACATCATTTCATAATCAATGATTTGGTCGACTATGATAGTCGACTCAATGTCAAATTAAACAACGACTGCAATAGTGGGCATCCTCTTCATGTGGTTGGCCTTCAAGTGATAGTCAGACAAAATAAATTCAACCAATCAGTCAGTGTAATTCAACAAATAACACTTCTCCTTCAGTTGGTGGACTGCATCAAGATGTATCATAGCCAAAAGTGATTTCTCTAATCAACGACTACCCCAAGATGAATTTTTTATTGGTGGCGACTGCTCCAAGTTGGTATGTGACATGCTGATCAATGCATTGGTTGGAGGGCATGTGAACCTTGGTCGATTGGCCTACTGAGTTCTCTAGTCCATTTTGTAGATTCGCGGTTTGCCTGGTGATTGAAGATGAGGAAGTGATGCGATCTCTCAACCCAAGCCTTATTTTATAGCTTATAGCTATAAAATAATCAAGTGAGCATAGGAGATAGGGACATATCAAGTGAATAAAGCGACAAAAACATGGTTTGATCTAATCAATGACGTGAGTTGGCAGTAACTCTGAGTCTGGTATGATGCCCATCAGTGATCATTGAAGGGTGGGTCTTAATTTCAATGGGAAGGCCATATATTCTTTGAGTCCTTCAAATATGAAGAGTATATAAATAATTGTACTTCAATTGATAAGTATAAATTAACTAAACTCTTAAAAAAATGAAAAAAAACAAATATTTTCAACCCATTAAAGAATAAGCATCTGCTATAATTATCTACCAAACTTAATTCTCCATTAAAGAATAAACCTGCCCTGTAATTCTTTGCCAATTAGAACATGCACGAGCTGATGAGTTGACATCGGAGGAACCACTGATAAACGGAGGGGCACTATAGAAAAGGTCTATGATTCCAGTAATGCCCTTCGACGAGCTTGGCACGATCCGTGGTTACTTCGGGGATGGGACGAATTTCGAATTTGAAGTGCATGCCAGATTTTAATCCTATGAGATATCAAAAATATGTCACACAACATTTTAAAATAGAATTCCTCAAAATATTTGTGTAATTACAGGCGACTATGAATAACTACGAGAAATCGTACGTCGGTTTAATCTGGTTTAATCTTTGTTTTTTTTTTAGTTTTTATTGTTTTTATAGCTTGCGCGGAATCGTGGGTGGGGAAGTCTCTCTGAAGGCAATGGTGAAAACCCTGATTCGGTCTTTTGGTGTGTGTTGTAAGAAGTCTTCCAGTACAGTTGAGAATTATGGTGTCGAAAATTGGGTTTGGGACATATCCCACAATTGAGACTTAAGCAATGAAGAGATCATTTTGTTCAACTTCATGTCGAACCTCAACAGACTATGTCTTCAATGGCCGTTGGAGACATAGTCTGTCGAAGTTCGACAGGAAGTTGAACAAAATGGTCGATGGAACCATCAACCATTTTGTTCAACTTCCTGTCGAACCTCAACAGACTATGTCTCCACCATCAACCATTTTGTTCAACTTCCTGTCGAACCTCGACAGACTATGTCTCCAATGGTCGAGGTTCCAATGTTAGCATAAAACCTAACCTTTTTTCACCCAGTAAGAAGTCTTCCAGTACAGTTGAGAATAATGGTGTCGAAAATTGGGTTTGGGACATATCCCACAATTGAGACTCCTGTCGAACCTCGACAGACTATGTCTCCAATGGCCGTTGGAGACATAGTTTGTCGAGGTTCAACAGGAAGCTGAACAAAATGGTCGAACCTTGATAGACTATGTCTCCAATGGTCAAGGTTCCAATGTCAACATAAAACCTAACCTTTTTCCACCCAGTAATCTGAATACAAGCTTATGCTTTTAAGGCATACCTCTAATAGATTCCTGAGCCAAACAAATTATTTTTCAAACTCGTGAACAGTAGATAAACGAGGTAGCAATTGGATCATCAAATATAACAACTTGGAACTTAAGCAGTACCTTCCTTCAAAAAAATGCCTGCAGAGAAGCATGTCAAGTAACTTGTCGGAGGTATTTAGATGTAAAGAATGAAATATTTTCAATTCTGACATATGTAGACTATTGTGAGATGAAATATGCTCACACTATGATACATTAAACAAAACCTGGTATGCCGAGAATTTACATAATCACATCGTGGTAATGAAGCATTTTCGGACATTGTGTCCTGAGGTGATGAGGATAATGAAGCCGAGAAGCTCTAGGAGTGCATGGATGGGTCGATTCGTCCCTATTTTTTCAGCTAGGGTTGATTGGTAGAAGTGGAAAGAACAACCGCCATTATATAGAGTCATATTTTTAAAACATTGTCGATGGTTGACCAATAAGTCCAATGTGACCACGTGAGTTCTTCTACGACCAGTCCAATGAATTCCATGAGTTCTCTGGCGATTTATGGCGATTGATGGAATGTGGAAGATATCATAATGATGCTTGCCCATCGGATGCCCGGAACACTTAAGCGACTCTCTGATTCCCTATGTCTATTAAGCTGCGTTGAAGCTTGAATTATATATTTATTATTGATGAAGACCGACAATAAAAATTTATTTCAAACATAAAATTATTTTATGATATCCATAATTTATTTCAAACATAAAATTATTTTATTGTCGGGTCGACCAAGTACAACGTCATGTTTTTGGCATAAGATATCTCCAAAAATCAATCATACAGTCGTTGATTTCTAACATTCCCCATAAGCTTGCCATGCAATTAAATTTAACTCGGGTTGTCTTTGACACTCCTGGTAGGGTTTTCATCGTTTCCAATATATATCTTTTCGTTTTGATGATGATTCCCATACCGTCTAACTCCAAAAATGGTCTCCCACACTGGAAAATCGTAAAGCTCCTTCATTCCACGACAATCTGCCAGATCAATAGCTTCTTCTTCCAAGTATTTCCAATGTTATGTTCGCAGTTTCTTTGTTGGCCATGCCCTTCAGAAAAAATTCAGATTGATCTGATTTGAATATGTTATCATGTTCATTGCTGCTAAGATTTGTTGTGCAAGAAACATGGCCACTGTAGGGACAAAACTACACCTACAATCATGTGTCAACTGTGGGGACTGTTGCCACTTCTCTGTGATCGGTAAATGCCTGAGGAATTCCTTTCGAGATAGCCGACATGTCGGAATTGCTGGCCGGTCAAGGATGAACTTGTCGAGATTTTTCACAGAAGATGGACCCCCCAGAAGATCTTCTCGTTAGAGTATTAAATTTTCAAGTAGTAAGTTTGGTTGCATGAAGGTCGATATTCCAATGTGACCACGTGAGTTCTTCAATTAGTCGACATGTTTTTCGATGACCTTTTAATTGTGGTTAATATTGTATCTTTTGCAGAGCTCTAATATTGGTCGACAACTTCTAGAGGTTGGTCAAAGACTTGATTCAAGAGGCTCGTTTCCATCGATAAAACACCCAAACCTTCACGTCACTACATTTGTCACTACTGGCAGCTCTTCTAACTCGGACATCCCAGCAACATTGAAAAACAAGCATTTTCTCCAACAAATTGACAACGCTTTTATCAACTACATGCCAAAATATTTACCTCAAATGACGCGAAGGAATACAAGGAAAATTGGTTTTCACATACAAATATATAAGCTTCCATTCAACCCTGAATACATTGCTTCGACAATACCAATCAAAAATCGATTTTTCGTAATAGTCCAATTAGGATTTTTGATCGGCTGCGTATCAACAGGAATGGTCGGCTTCCAGTCGGCTGTTGAATGCCCATTTCTTTGGCATAACAGACCGCTTACAACTTCAGGTCGAAATCTCCATGCAGCTTTTATGCAGCATAGACATCGACGAAGGCAAGTGTCGAAGGCAACTTTAGAGTCCACTCAACTCTAATGCAAAGGGTTTGACACCATCTTGTATTCCATTGCCGCCATCTTGTATTCACACAGCATCTCAATACAATGGAGGATGCAAAGAACAAATCAACTTCTTGGTCTTGCAACACTTCAAGCCTGTGCGTAATATTTTCAGAGCGAATTCAGTTGATCTCGGATTCAGTAGTTCGTCACACTAACTTCTTGTCGCTTAGATGCCTTATTTGCGACTGTAAATGTTTCATGTCTCTTAAATACCTTATTTGCGACTGTAAATATTTCCTACCTAGAAACGAAATGGTCGAATTAATATCGGAAGTGGAAAAGCATGGAAAAACAGGCCAAAGCGGAAAAATGCAGAAAGGTTGGCGTGGTTTGGTCAGCTTGATCTGGTCGGCATGCACGAAAGTAGCAAAACATGCGGCAGGATTCCATTGGATCCATAGATGAGGAATCTTTCCGAGGTGGAAGGTCACGCTTCTCCGTGGTGAAACGTCTGCGACGTAATTAAAAATTATTTGAATTTAATTACAAATTATTTGAATTGATTTTGCAAAGTTTAGGAATGTAGTTTTCTAAAAATTCCACGATTTAGCTCAGATGGAGGCTTTTCACTATCAAAAATCCATGGTGCATCTAAAAAACTAAGGTTTGAGAGTTGTAACCAGAATTTTTAAAAATTTATATCATTTTTTTTTCAAAATTGTGCAATCTTAGAACTTTTAGACTACACTTAATTTGTCAAATTGATAATGAATATATATTATTATCTACAAACCAGTTTCACTTATGCATATCACTCTCATCACTCTGCTAGATCACACTAAACTACTTTTTATCCACAAATAAACTATTTTTTATATCTATCCCTATTTATTAAATGCTTTTGGGTTTTAGGTTGATAAATTCTTAACCAATCAAAAACATTTTTAGATGTTACTCCATAACCAAGAGCAAATGAATTTTTAAATTAAACAAATTTAATTATGGGAACGATTTCCAACCCACTTTTAATTTTGAAAATATATTTATATTTTTAAATGAAACAAATTTAAATTTAAAATATAGTAATAAATACTTTTAATTGTACTTCACTTTTAAAATTTAATATGAACCGGCATAGATCCATCTTAAAAGAGGATCTACCAAGCACCAAGAGGGATCAAATTGTTGGAATATTCAAACCATTTCATCTTAGTTTTTCATGCTTTGCATGCATGCATTCCATGCAACACTCCATGCATCCATGCATTGGTAGTTGAGTCTCCTAGCACCTAGTCCTTAATTTGCCCCCCCTAGAGCTTAACTTTGGTCATCATTAGCCCTTTTATCCACTCAGAGCACCTTGTTTACATCACTAAAGTCCAAAGGCACCCTCATGCATGATTTTAGGAGTCAATACAGCCAGTTCCATGATTTAGAGTGCCTTGTCTCCTTGATTACTCAGTTAACTAACTGTTACACCTATTTTCACTGCTACGGAGTGTAGGAGAACCTATTTTGATCACTACAATTTAGTATTGCACCTCCTTGTAGTCTCCTTCCCTAATTTCTATCCCCCATGATTCAGTCATGCGCCAGTCCACATCAGTTGACTAGCCATTTATCATCATTGGCCACTAAACTTATCGGGAGATGGTTCCAATGCAAACTAAGCCTGCCTTTTGTGTGGATTTCAAATGCCTCTTTAGGCTCATGAATTTCTCCTTTGGAGATGTATTATTTATATACACATTTTACTGAATAATATTGTAATGGAAGTCTTTCCAGTTGTTCTTCATTCTCATGTGTTGTAACACAATTTTTCCTTCTCTATTTTTCATGCTCAATTCTTTTGATATTTGTCAGACTCAGTGTGAATTTTATCTTTGTTTCTAGATCCCTATGAGAATCTCACAAAATATCAGATGGTATCAGAGCTTTGCTGAGCAAAGTAATCTTCCGGAAGAGTTTTTCAGATCTTTTTTATGCAGGTATTCTACAATAGCTTCCATGAATCTGAAAGCAGTTCCTCCTCTCTCTCCATTCAAATATGATGAGTGGAAACCAAAGATGATAGAATATCTAAAGAGACAAGGTCTTTTTGATATGTGTATTGGTGTTCTGAGATATTTTTCTTCCTATGAAGAGGAGAATGATTGACTAAATTAATGTGTCATAGCCTTTGGAGCAATTTGTATTGCTATGTCTCCTAGTATGCGCTACCTCATGGAAACTGTTGAATATCCAAGTGATCTATGGGCCCAACTGGACAAAGCATTTGGCAAGCAAAATGAAGAGATTGGTGCAAATCATTTGGTGAGAACAAAACCAATGATACCTCCTCAAGTGTTTTCTCTGATTATGTATCAGCCTCAATCATCTCTCATGATGAAGTTGTTCAAGATTAAAAAAAAGATGCAAATTCAACAAAAAAAGCTCCTGTTGAAGACATTCATTCCTCTGTTGCTCTAGAAGTTGAAGACAGTTTTGAATTGTTTGCTTCCCATGTATCTAACGCAAATGAAAGTGACACAACTAATGAAGATGATCCTTTTGGATAGATTATCCATTCCTCACTCATGTTCTCAATATCTTCTATTTTGAATTTTGAGCAAGATAAGCCAGTTCATGCTCTAGAATCTGAAGATGTTCTTAAATCCTCTCTTTCACATGAGTTTGTAGGTGATTCATTCTCCCCCTTTGATCACATGCTTCCTATGAACTTTTATTTCATCATTGGCACATGTTCTAAGAGTTTCACTGAATATGGAGGACACTACCATTCACTTAGGTTCAAGTCTCAAGCATATTTTGGTGATTTTGGTTTTGATCTCACACCTGCTGGTTCAAAAGAGATATAAAAGAACCATCTACACATTCATGGATTTGAACCTGGCTCAATCGGTTCGAATTACAGGTTCCATGATGATCTTCATATTTTGGGATTTGTTCTCATCATGTTTGGTCTGAAGAGCAAGTTCAGAAAGCCTCCAGATTCGCTTGCATCCACTGAAGGAGAATTCAAGCACATTTTTTTGGAGCATGATCCACTTCTTCCCAAGAGGAAGATACCTCCAGACATTGATTCAAGCATCACGCCTAATTGAGTTTGGAGCAGTTATTTTTTTGGTGTGCTTCATGCCCATCTTGAGGGGGCGTTTTGTTCCCACGGGGTTTTCCCTCTTTCCTCACTTATATGGAATAATAAATTTGTAAAGGGTGACCTTTGGTCTCAGTTACCAGGGCCCTATTTCTGATCTTTCCTCGCATATTCAGGCTTAAGGGGGGGTGTTGGAATATTCCAACCATCTCATATTGGTTTTGCATGATTTGTATGCATGCATGCATTCCATGCAACACTCCACGCATCCATGCATTAGTAGTTGAGCCTCCTAGCACCTAGTCCTTAATTTGCCACCCCTAGAGCTTAACTTTGGTCATCATTATCCCTCTTATCCACTCAGAGCGCCTTGTTTACATCACTAAAGTCCAAAGGATCTCTCATGCGTGATTTTAGGAGACAGTACAGTCAATTCCATGATTTAGTGTTCCTTGTCCCCTTGATTACTCAATTAACTCATTGTTACACCTAGTTTCACTGCTACTGAGTGTAGGAACACCGATTTTGACCACTACAAGTTAGTATTGCACCTCCTTGGAGTTTCCTTCCCTAATTTCTAGCCCCAATGACTCAATCTGTCACGTCCCCTCCTGTGGATCCAATGCAAAAAAGGGAACATGACACTAAAATTGAGGATTTTACAAAATTTCAACCACATTCATCAAATTCATGAAAATATATAAAATACATATGTGCAAATGCATATTCAAAATAGATACGCACAGCGGAATTAAACTATCCACACACATATTACATGCATTCATCATCATAATCATAACAATCTTCCAATTTAAAAACAATCCAGAAGTAAAACACATAGATAATACTTATTTTGATTGTGAAATTGCCCCAAGCAACTAGCTATGCAGCTGCAATGTTCCATCCAGCCAAAGGCCAATTGTGTTCATCAATCTCTCAACACAATTGCAACCCCCGAGCTGTGCATGAATTCCAAAAGGAAAGGGAACACTCAAGCGCATGCATGTAGGACCCCGTCCTAGATTTTCTAATTTACTTTAATAAAATCTGTGTTTTTCTATATAGTCAGATATTTCATTTCTGTTCAAAAATTTTGTTTTGATTTTCTAACTTACGTCTATTTCTATGCATGTAAATTATATCAAGTTTACATTTAAATTCTAATATTTACTTCTCATGTGCAGGTGCAATAACATATAGCATATAACTGGAAAATACCCAACATAAATCCGAATTTGACGAGGTAGAAATGACCAACATACCTACTGGAAAATACCTGTAGGAAGCTAGTAGATCCACCCTTGTTGCTGCCCCCGTTTGCTGAATGCCTTGCTGATTCCCTTTGATTTTCCCTGCAACCAAAAGCCTTCTCCACAGTTTTGAAACTCAACCAGCCAAAACAGTTTTGCCACCCTACCAACTGGCGAGGTCTCACCGACCACCCAGCTCCAAAGGGTACCCCTTTGGACCCCCGAGCCCAAACCGAGTACAAGCCCAAGCTGTTGTATCCCTTAAAAAAACTCCAACAAGAACTCTCCTTTTCTGCTCTCCCAATTCTATTGTCTCAAACTTCTCCAAAATCCTAAGGTAAAAAGCTCCCCCTTCCTCTTCCTTCTTTCTCCATCTTATCCCCATGTTTGCCGACTCTATCCCTCATTACTAACCCTATCCCTAACTTAAATGTTTCCACCCCCTTCCATCTACCATGTAAGTCCTTGAGCCCTCAACTTGGACTTTTATTAATAATTTAAATTAATATTAAAAGGTGTTGGTTAGGGTCACTTCTCAACCGTAATTTCCAATTAAATTAAATTTAATCCTTTTTATTTCATATAATAATTTTAAACATTTCCTTACTCATATTTCAATATTTAACCATTTTAATTAATTAATCCAAGCACATTTTTATAACTTGTTAAACAATGGTTTAAGGCATTGTTCATAATTTACATCCTGGTTATAAACAACCACGACATACTTATAATAAATTAGTAATATATATAAATTAAACCTTATCCCTATATTTCAATTAATTAACAATAATGGTCAATTGATTAACTACTATTAACCTAATCATTCAATTAATGGTTTCTAATGTTTATAATATGTTAATTCCCTCTAATTATAAATTCAACTAATTCAATTTATCAATTATGAACCATGATCCTATCAATGTAATTCATAACATTATCAATGTGTAATTATATTAATTAAATAAAATTTACTAAGATTTAATCGACTCATTTACCTGGTTCCATTTTAATTACACCTTAGTTTGTAATTAGCTAATTAACAATCATTACTAAAGATAAGCATAGTCTTGTTAAAATTAATTAAAATCATTAACACATAATTAATTTAAGGGATCAAGTTACTATTAACTTATTTAACATTATAATTACATTTTCAACATTTCAACCCTTAGTCCTGGCTAATTAAACTCATTAAAAATCAATCAAGCATTCTAATCAATTGCATTAGTCACTACCTAGGTTAACCATAGCTTTGTTTATTAATCAACAATAATTAATTATTAATGGACAATAATTAACCATTAATCAACATTATTAACCCTAATCATCATTGTTAACTTTAATCGACATTATTAACATTGATCAACAATAGTTAATTACTAAACGACAGGAATTAATATTAAGCGACACTAATTGACATTATTACTCAACAATATTTCATGTAATTCATAATATGTAGGCGAGTTATGTAAGCGTAGCTACTGCTTACATTCCTCACGTAAGTACACTAAAAGTAATAATTCACATACATCAATCATAATCAAGGAACTTATTATTTACCGACACATGTTTTAACATAGTTTGCAAGGTACAATCCATTAGCTTACTGAAACCCAAGTTACGACAATTCATACATCACTGATTTTGACACATACTAATCAAGGGTTTTACACACCTACAGTTAGATCTTGTTTTCACCCCTACCTCACGCTACACCTATCTACCTACATCATCACTAACTTCCACTTCCTATCCTGTCCTCTGCTGGACTACCCTAGAATGTCAAGTCATGACCGGTTCCAGCTAGAACCCATAAGCGGAAGTGTTGACTACCTTGACCAAGCTTCCCCAGTAGGAAACCACCAGTCATCATCACACACCTTGGGGAGCGCACCGTAGCACAACCCTCCCATGACTATGGGTTTCGGGGATAAACGGTGGGTAAAGCCTCCACCCCCCCTAATGGAACCAGGGACTATGTCTACTCGACATAACAACAGCGTTGCACTTATACTCGGTCTGTCATCATATAACCAATATGGGCGGTTGAGTTTCCTGAAACCCTACCCCACCCATGTCATAACATACATCATAATAAATAGCATAATAACCACACGAAGGTAAATAATGCATCACTCGCATACCATTCTATCTTTCGAAGTTCATGTCCCCGAGGCCCTCCCACCTCGTAGGATCCAGCTATCACTTATCCGTTTCAACCTGTAAGTCAGTCATCGACATACAATATAGAATATCGTGCATAAATTCTCAATATGTACACATATATTTCACCATAACATAGCAACAATAAACTCATTCATTCGCCATGCACCTGGCATAACATTCATTATTTCAACATATAAATGTAACGGTATCCATGTACCCATCATTCAATAATTTCCATATATTTGACATAATTAACACATGATGCATATCTAAACATGACTACCGATCATAATACTATCATCACGCACACACATATATATATCGATAAAATAATAGAACCATATGTCCACAGTGTCGTCAAACCGACGAGGTATCACAGTCAAATAAATACAACATATAATAGTAGTTCAGGTAGTAATGTCAAAACGGGGTGTTACATACACCCACCCTTCAGGAAACTTCGTCCTGAAGTTATGATCCAAATAACATGGGCTAATCACGATGCATAGTCTCTGGGTCCTCCCAGGTAGCAGAACCTGGGCTATATCGGTCCCACCGGACCTTAACTTGGTCCACCAAACGGTGCCTCAACTGTTTAACCCTGCGGTCCAATATAAGTAATGGTTCGACCCTGATGGTTCCCTCGTCCGAAACCTACAGTTCCTTTCAATTTATTTTATGTGACTCATCAGCTACATAATGTCGTAAAACAGATACATGAAAAACATTATGAGTTTTGTGCAAATGGGGTGGCAACGCAAGACGATATGTGATGGGTCCAACCTTTTCTAAAATTTCAAAGGGTCCTATAAATCGTGGCGACAACTTTGTCCCTTTTCCAAACCTGATGGTACTTTTGCTAGGCATGATGCAGACGAACACTGCATCACCAACCTTATAGCTTCGGTCAACCCTATGCGCATCGGCATAACTCTTCTGTCTATCCCGTGCTTCCTTTAACCGCTGTCTAATCTGAACAACCTGCTCCTCCATTTCCTGAATCATCTCAGGTCCTATAATTACTCGATCCTCTAACCTTTCCCAACTCAATGGTGTCCTGCATGGCCTTCCATATAAAGCTTCATATGGAGGCATCCCAATTGAGCCATGGTAACTGTTGTTGTAAGCAAACTCTACCAAAGGTAAGTGCTTTTCCC
The DNA here is from genome assembly GCA_027924585.1 of Larix kaempferi. NCBI lineage: Eukaryota > Viridiplantae > Streptophyta > Pinopsida > Pinales > Pinaceae > Larix > Larix kaempferi. Next base: position 9,902,141 of record BSBM01000397.1, on the reverse strand, counting down.
AATGAGTTTGTTGATCCATTACATACATTCTAAGCATGTCCTCCATCACCTGATTCACTCTTTCTATTTGCCCATCTGTCTCTGGATGGTAAGCAGTGCTTAGGTTCAACTGAGTACCCAACGCTGACTGCAAACTCGTCCAAAACCTGGATGTAAACCTTGAATCTCTATCCGATATAATCTTCTTGGGAAACCCATGGAGATGAACAACTTCATTTATGAATACACATGTTACATCCGTGACATCATAGGTCTCGTTAACTGGAATGAAGTGAGCAGTCTTGGTCAGTTTGTCAATGATGACCATAATGGCATCATGCCTATGAGAGGTAAGAGGCAATCCCACCATGAAGTCCATGGAGATAACCTCCCACTTCGACATAGGAATGTCATGCGGTTGTAACAGTCTTGCCGGGTGGTGATGATCAGCTTTTACCTGCTGACACTCAAGGCACCTAGTGATGAATTTGACCACGTTGCTTTTTATCCCTACCTAGAAGAAGAGTTGCTTCATGTCTGCATACATCTTCTTTACACCCGGGTGTGCACAATATACTTCTTTGTGGGCTTCCTTAAGGATAGTCTCTCTATATCTCCCTCCTCAGGAATATACATCCTCCCTTGATACCGTAACAAACCATCGGCTTCCAACTCATAGCCTTCAAACTTTGGTCCCATCGGTTTCCCATTCTGGAGTGCCGCTGTGACCTTGAGGTACCAACTATCCCCGAGTAGCTTCCCAAAAATTCTTTCCCTCAAATCCGCCTTCAAAGGTATAAGAGAGAAAAGTCTTGGTTGTCTGCTTAAGGCATCCGCTACCACATTCTCCTTCCCCTTGATGTAGGAAATCCAAAAATCATACTCGCTCATGAATTCACTCCATCGCCTTTGCCTAGCATTTAGGTCTCTCTGAGTGAAGATATACCTTAAGCTTTGGTGATCAGACTTGAGTTCAAAGCTTCGTCCAACAAGGTAATGTCTCCAAAGCTTCAAAGCTAACATCACTGCAGCTAACTCTAGGTCACGAGTAGGGTAATTCTCTTCATGTGTTTTTAGCTTTCTCGATGCATAAGCTATTACCCCACCTTCCTGCATCAACACTGCACCCAAACCTTGCCTTGAAGCATCGGTGCAAACTGTGAATTCCTTCTCCATATCTGGAACCCATAGAATTGGTGCATTCGTCAATAGTCTTTTCAGCTCGGCGAAGGCGGCATCGCATTCATCTGTCCATTCATACCTAGTGCCCTTACGCTGTAGGGTAGTTATGGGTTTCACAATTTTTGAGAAACCCTCAACAAAACTTCTATAATACCCGGCTAACCCCATGAAGCTCCTTACTTCATGTGCATTCTTTGGTACGGGCCAATCCATTATGGCCTTCATCTTTTCAGGGTCCACAGAAATTCCCTCACCGGAAATTATATGCCCTAGGTAATGGATCTCCTTCTGATAGAACAAACATTTGGACAACTTACCATACAACTGATGCTCCTTTAAGCATGACAACACTATTCACAAGTGTTCCTCATGCTCCTGTTCATTCTTGGAGTAGATGAGGATGTCGTCCAAGAAGACTTGCACAAACTGATCTAAGTATTTTCGAAACACGCTATTCATGAGACTCATGAATACAGCTGGGGCATTGGTCAAACCGAAGGGTACCACCACAAACTCATAGTGCCAAAAACTTGTTCGAAAAGCAATCTTAGGTATATCACCTTCCTTAATCCGTAGCTGGTGGTAAACTGATCGTAAGTCGATCTTTGAGAAGACTGTCGCCCCTTTCATTTGATCAAAGAGGTCATCAATTCGAGGTATCGGGTACCTATTCTTCATGGTGGCTCTATTCAAATCTCGGTAATCAATGCAAAGACGCAAGGAACCATCCTTCTTCTTCACAAAGATTACTGGCGCACCCCACAGTGAAATACTTGGTCTAATGAACCCTAGATCTAGCAGTTCCTTCAACTGTATTTGCAACTCACAAAGTTATGGGACCGTCATCCTGTAAGGTGTCTTCGATGTTGGATCTGAACCGGGTTTTACCTCAATGGTAAAATCAAGTTCCCTCTTAGGAGGTAACCCAGGTAATTCCTTTGGGAATACATCACTGAACTCGGCTAACACTGGATAGTCATTAAAGGAGGGTCCCTTCTCACTATTTACCACTTCAACAATGTACAACTGGCATCCCTGTCGCATACATCGCTTTACGTTCATCGTTGATATGAAACGTAGGGATACCTTCCATTTGATTCCCTGGATCTTGATGGCCTCTCCGTTGTCATTAATGCAAAGAAATTTCTTTCCATAACAGTCCAAGAAAGCTCGATGTTCCTCAAGCCAATTCATACCTATGATGAGATCATAAGTTCCGAGGGTGGTGACGTACACTTTGACTTGTGTAACACACACCCCGAGATCCACTACACACTTATCGACACTAGGTCCTACTGCTTGCTTTACCCCTGAAGCCATTTCAACTAAGCTGAAATCGTCATGCTCGTAGGCTGCCAACCCACATTTGTCTAATGCATATGGAGAAATGAAACTATCAGTAGCACCAAGATCAAACAATATTCTAATCTTGACATTATTGATCGTACCTGATGATTCCACCACAGTGGATTGGTGCTCTGACTGATGGTTGTTTACTGCAGCCGAGATCTGATGCCTACTACCCCCACTCCCCATTGGAGCTTTTCCTTCTCGACGTACTGTACCAGATCGTAATTCGGGACAGTCACGCTGGTAATGTGGACCTCCACATCCCCAACAAGCAACCTGTAATGGAGTGGGCAAGATAACCTGTTCAGACCTTTGAGAGGGGTTCCTCCCCCTAGGACCCCTTCCCCTACCGGCTGATCCTCTGAAATTCCTCACACCCTGGTGAGTTCCTGTGGTGGACTGGGGCACCGCCCTAGTTGCCATTGTTCTCTCTATCGCTGCGACTCTTGGTGTGCTCCTATTCCCGTAGGGAGGTGGCCTCTCATATCCTCCCCGATGGTAGCTTCGAGGGGCCTTCCCCACAAACCCTGACTGCTGAGAGTTGAATGACCGAATGGGATTTGCACCCAACATCTCCTCAGTGTAACGAGCACAATCTACTACTTCGGCGACCGAAGTTGGTTTCCACATCCGTACCTGAGCCGTGATCTTGGCATTGAGCCCATACACGAAGCGCTCAACCTGGCGTTCGTCATTGTCCAAGTAAGGGACATACTTCACTAATTCCATGAACCTCTCTTCATACTCCTCCACAGATAGATGCCTTTGTACCAAGGCATGAAGAGCCCCTGCTTGTTCTTCCTGGTAGGATGCGGGTAGGTACTTCCCTTTGAATTTTTCCACAAACAGTTCCCATGGAACCGTGTCTGGTGTAAGGTGTAGCTGCCTTTCTTAGTTTCCCCACCAGTTCAAAGCGACCCCCTTTAGTTGAAATATGGCCAGTTTGGACTTGGACGTGGAGGTGTACTCCTGCAAGGTCAAGCACCTGGTCATCTCTTCCAACCATGACTCTGCTCGTATCCCTGATCGACCCCCTGAAAATTCTGGAAGCCTTATCTTCTGAAGCTCCCTTTTGATATCCTGATGCAGAGTTCTTGGTACCGTATTCACTTCTACCACAGGAACTTCCTCCCTTAGTGGAGGGGCATCCACCTCTACCTTTGAGGTAACACTTCCTCTCTGTGCTAATCCCCTGAGTGTTTCGTTTATAGCTTCCAGCGAGCGCAGTATAAGGATGGTCTCTGGCGATGGTGCTGGCACATTCGGCTTAGGTAATGCCGTTGCCGAACCTCGCCCCCGACCTGCTCGCATTCTTACCATGTTTATCCCTGTAACATGGAATAATAGGATAATTAGCTTATGATGACATCATGACTAATTACCATCAAACTCAACAGTTAATTCCAAAAGTGCACCATGACTAATTACCATCAAACTCAACAGTTAATTCAAAAGTGCACCATGACTAATTTACGGGCGTTTTTACTCTAAGAGCTATAGTTCAGGATGTTTCGATCAGGCCATCTTGAGGCCACCCGGTACTAGATATAATGTAGTAGTTCTACGTAGGTCTAGATATTGGATTCCACACAATCCTCGTCAGGTCGCCATCAACTCTTCAAGATATTCAATTAGGGTTTATTGCCTCGTTCTCGTTAATAATTAAAATTTAATAATAGCGTAACCTAAGTTTTAAGTCTAGAGTCGTGTTTATCAAACATTTTTGTCATGGGTTAAAATCAGTGTCCTAGTGATCAGCTCGTCATGCTGGTCTCCATGGTGTCTCATTTTTTTGATTCCGGGTCCGTCCTGCCCCTTCGACTATACATCGAAGTTTCGGCAAGGAGCATTTTTAAGAAGAAATAAACTAATTAATGTTAATTTAGTTTATAACCTATACTTACACGTTTCATTACAAAATTTAATACAAAATTAATTGATATTAATTTATTTAATAAAACTAATATACAATTTAATATTAATTAATAATTCTTAAATTACATTAACCTTGTAACCTTAAAAAGATTAATCCTCTAAATTAGATTCTCAACAAACTTAATATTAATTAATTTTGTTTGAGATTAAGTTAATAAAATTAATTAACATTAATATAATATTTTATTTTATTTTTTTAAATTTTAAAATTATTATCACTAAGTAATAATCAGTCAAACAATTAATTTTAATTAATTAACTTGAATTAAACTTTAAATTGAATTTTATTATATATATATATATATATATAAATTAATTTATAACATATTTAAAATTCCTAAATATAAATCAAAGTTGTTGTATTTATATATATCGTTCACATTAATTTTTTTTAACTAACCTTTAGTATTTAACAATTTAATTTATTCGATAAATTAAATAATACTAAATTTACTAATGAAATAATAAATGAAATAAAATAAAAAAAATCCAACCTAAACCAACCCTAAACCCTTAAGGGTCGCTTGACCTAGCATGTGGGCCACGCGACTTGCATGCAATAAATTTCTTTTTTTTAAGTTATCCTCCAAACCCTAACAGGGTAATATCCCTTCCCAGCCTCATTCTTCATGCGCCTGTTCTGCAATCCTTGAGTGAGCTCTGCAACTCTCCAAGGGAGCTCTGCAACGCGACGGAGGAAACCTGCAATCGACTGGTCAAGGTATAGCGAAGGTTTTTTTTTTTTTTGAAACATGTGCATCCAGGGCGTAGCTAGTCCTGCGGCCCCCTGCCTATTGAATGGTGAGGGCTCAACCTTAGCTATGGCTGCCCTACCCTCACGCTCAATGCAAAATTTTGTTTCTTTACTTGTTGTTTTTCGTTTAAATATAGCTATATACGTGTATCCTCTATTATGCTTGTATATATGGCACATAGATGGAATCGTGGCTCTCCCTTCACAGCACAATCCGTAGGATACTCTCGTTAGTTTCCCTCTCGGCGGCTCTCCCCTGGGAAGACCGCAACCCAACGCCCGTAGTTCCACTCCCTAAGTCGTCAGCTCCTCACCCACAATATCCTGACGTTGTTGTTCTCCGGCGCACCCTTGCTCATGCTTTCCATCAGATGTGGGAAACGTATGCTGGTTTTTAGAGGCAGAATTGGCAAAAGAGATCAGATCTCTACACAGTCTTGTAGGAAATGCTGTAACAAAAGGCCGCCATATGGTAGTGGGTACAGGTTCAACGCAGCTCTTTCAAGCTGCACTGCATGCCCTATCACCCCCAAGTCGTTCAAAACCATCAGATGTTGCTTCTGCCACACCCTACAACTCATCTTATCCATCATAGTTTGTGTTGCAGCTATCCATCGCGCGGTTTCTAGCTGCTCTCCGCTCCACCCAAGGCCACACAGACCCAACTCTCTCTTCAGGCACAGAGCCGCGGCTCTTCCCTTCAGCACGCGCCATGTTCCTTCCCGCGCAGAGGCTGGTTTTCCCTTCTGCACGCGTTATTTTCCCTTCCATGCAGAGGTCGTGGGCTGCGGGCTTCTCCCCTTCGCCGAGGTAGTGGCTCTCCCTCTTGGCATGGGTCTGCACTGACATGTCCCTGGCCTCCTTTGCTCTTCTCCTCATGCGCAAAAAGAAGGCTATATTTGTCCCACTGCGGGAAGGTTCAACCCGAGCCGTAGCTGCCCTTGGCATCCACAACCTTGAAATACAGCGACGGTCTCCTCCTAGACAGTGCATTCAAGGTGGAGGCCAGGGTTTGGCGAAGGCACAATGGTGAGCTTAGTGGTGAAGGCGTGTGACCTGGTATGACTCTCGGGTGCTTGGCTCATGTTTTGCAGCAGTCGGACCATGGCTCCCTACACAACCACCGCCAAGCAACAAACAGAAGGAATGGTCTTAAGCTTGGGCACTTGGGTGTATTGGCTTTGTGTGGTCCACCATGGACTTGGTAACTCATCGTGTGATGCGCTCTTGTTATGCAGCAGGCCATGGCTCCCATGGCTCCCTGCACAACCGCCGCCAAGCTTTATTATTATTTTATTATTATTATTATTATTATTTGATATTAAGTATGTATATGTATTAGGGTTTTGTTATATATATATATTTTTGTTTTAAATTTAAATTTAAATTTAAATATATATATATATATATATATATATATATATATATATATATTAGCATATATAAATAAGTTTTGTTCATATAATTTTTTTTTTCCTTTTGTTTTAATTTAATTTAAATTAAATTAAATCAAACTTTTGTTCATATAGATAATTTTTGGTTTATATATATAGAATTTTTTTTTGTTTGAAAACAAATTGTTATATATATGTATCTATATATGTAAACATAGTCTGCGCTAATTTGTTTTTGTATATATATATATAATTTGACTCTTACTCTGTTCCAGTAACAATCCTTCGAGAGAATAAATTTGAATTTAATTCACTAATTATTTATTGTCTCATATTTGCTCGGCACTTCTTTTGATACTTTTACACCTAAGAATTTTCCGATTACCATGTTTAGGGACCCATGTTCTAAATTTTCTGAGACTTTTAATAATAACCCAGGTTTTCTTTGTTTTCACACTGTTTTGAATTTCTGTTTTTATTTCATCTTTCATGTAGGTCTTAAGCTTCTGCAACAAGCTTTTACAGCTTCTGTAATGAGCCCTCTGGTTCCAAATTTGGAACCATGGCACTGATGCCATATGTAGGACCCCATCCTAGATTTTCTAATTTACTTTAATAAAATTTGTATTTTTCTATACAGTCAGATATTTCATTTCTATTCAAAATTTCTGTTTTGATTTTCTAACTTACATCTATTTCTATGCATGTAAATTATATCAAGTTTACATTTAAATTCTAACATTTACTTCTCATGTGCAGGTGCAATAACATATAGCATATAACTGGAAAATACCCAACATAAATCCGAATTTGACGAGGTAGAAATGACCAACATACCTGCTGGAAAATATCTGTAGGAAGCTAGTAGATCCACCCTTGTTGCTGCCCCCGTTTGCTGAATGCCTTGCTGATTCCCTTTGATTTTCCCTGCAACCAAAAGCCTTCTCCACAGTTCTGAAACTCAACCAGCCAAAACAGTTTTGCCACCCTACCAACTGGCGAGGTCTCGCCGACCACCCAGCTCCAAAGGTACCCCTTTGGACCCCCGAGCCCAAACCGAGTACAAACCCAAGCTGTTGTATCCCTTCCAAAAACTCCAAAAAGAACTCTCCTTTTCTGCTCTCCCAATTCTGCTGTCTCAAACTTCTCCAAAATCCTAAGGTAAAAAGCTCCCCCTTCCTCTTCCTTCTTTCTCCATCTTATCCCCATGTTTGCCGACTCTATCCCTCATTACTACCCCTATCCCTAACTTAAATGTTTCCACCCCCTTCCATCTACCATGTAAGTCCTCGAGCCCTCAACTTGGACTTTTATTAATAATTTAAATTAATATTGAAAGGTGTTGGTTGGGGTCACTTCTCAACCGTAATTTCCAATTAAATTAAATTTAATCCTTTTTATTTCATATAATAATTTTAAACATTTCCTTACTCATATTTCAATATTTAACCATTTTAATTAATTAATCCAAGCATATTTTTATAACTTGTTAAATAATGGTTTAAGGCATTGTTCGTAATTTACATCCTGGTTATAAACAACTACGACATACTTATAAGAAATTAGTAATATATATAAATTAAACCTTATCCCTATATTTCAATTAATTAACAATAATGGTCAATTGATTAACTACTATTAACCTAATCATTCAATTAATGGTTTCTAATGTTTATAATATGTTAATTCCCTCTAATTATAAATTCAACTAATTCAATTTATCAATTATGAACCATAATCCTATCAATGTAATTCATAACATTATCAATGTGTAATTATATTAATTAAATAAAATTTACTAAGATTTAATCGACTCATTTACCTGGTTCCATTTTAATTACACCTTAGTTTGTAATTAGCTAATTAACAATCATTACTAAAGATAAGCATAGTCTTGTTAAAATTAATTAACATCATTAACACATAATTAATTTAAGGGATCAAGTTACTATTAACTTATTTAACATTATAATTACATTTTCAACATTTCAACCCTTAGTCTTGGCTAATTAAACTCATTAACAATCAATCAAGCATTCTAATCAATTGCATTAGTCACTACCTAGGTTAACCATAGCTTTGTTTATTAATCAACAATAATTAATTATTAATGGACAATAATTAACCATTAATCAACATTATTAACCCTAATCATCATTGTTAACTTTAATCGAAATTATTAACATTGTTCAACAATAGTTAATTACTAAACGACAGTAATTAATATTAAGCGACACTAATTGACATTATTACTCAACAATATTTCATGTAATTCATAATATGTAGGCGAGTTATGTAAGCGTAGCTACTGCTTACATTCCTCACGTAAGTACACTAAAAGTAATAATTCACATACATCAATCATAATCAAGGAACTTATTATTTACCGACACATGTTTTAACATAGTTTGCAAGGTACAATCCATTAGCTTACTGAAACCCAAGTTACGACAATTCATACATCACTGATTTTGACACATACTAATCAAGGGTTTTACATACCTACAGTTAGATCTTGTTTTCACCCCTACCTCACGCTACACCTATCTACCTACATCATCACTAACTTCCACATCCTATCCTGTCCTCTGCTGGACTACCCTGGAATGTCAAGTCATGACCGGTTCCAACTAGAACCCGTAAGTGGAAGTGTCGACTACCTCGACCAAGCTTCCCCAGCAGGCAACCGCCAGTCATCATCACACACCTTGGGGAGCGCGCCGTAGCACAGCCCTCCCATGACTTTGGGTTTCGGGGATAAACGGTGGGTAAAGCCTCCACCCCCCCCTAATGGAACAAGGGACTATGTCTACTCGACATAACAACAGCGTTGCACTTGTACTCGATCTGTCATCATATAACCAATCTGGGCGGTTGAGTTTCCTGAAACCCTACCCCACCCATGTCATAACATACATCATAATAAACAACATAATAACCACACGAAGGTAAATAATGAATCACTCGCATACCATTTTATCTTTCGAAGTTCATGTCCCCGAGGCCCTCCCACCTCGTAGGATCCAGCTATCGCTTAGCCGTTTCAACCTGTAAGTCAGTCCTCGACATACAATATAGAATATCGTGCATAAATCCTCGATATGTACACATATATTTCACCATAACATAACAACAATAAACTCATTCATTCGCCATGCACCTGGCATAACATTCATTATTTCAACATATAACTGTAACGGTATCCACGTACCCATCATTCAATAATTTCCATATATTTGACATAATTAACACATGATGCATATCTAAACATGACTACCGATCATAATACTATCATCACGCACACACATTAATATATCAGAAAAATAATAGAACCATATGTCCACAGTGTCGTCAAACCGACGAGGTCTCACAGTCAAATAAATACAACATATAATAGTAGTTCAGGTAGTAATGTCAAAACGGGGTGTTACAATGCACAACCCAAGCAATGGGTAACCATAACCCATACCCCAACATACTCTTTCCACACACACAACAAGCTCAAATATTGGGCATGGATACACATTTTTAACTATGGGATTTACAAAATAGGGTTCACAATGGTTCATCCAATTCGTGGCACGCCCAAAACTAATTGTGGGGAAGGAAAACCAACCACGGGGAAGAAAACCTTTTTCCCCGCATGTACATGTGAGCATTTGAATGGCCAAAAATGGCCTCTATGCAACCCCAAAGACCCCAAAACCGATTCCTCTTATTCCCCACTATTCTATATCACAAAAACACCCTTATCCCAACTAAAAATGAAGGAAAAACTAGAAAAATGTGGAGGAAAAATGCCCAGGTAGCTCCAAAAACGTGAGAGAGCCAAATTGGTTGATGAATAATGGCTTGGGGGGGCAATTTCGTGGGTCATTTCTTGCCCAAGAAGCAAAAACATGTTTTTCCAAACTAATGGCTTTCCCATACCCGAATTTGGACAGCCATACCTCTCCATTTCCAATGCATTAACTATCTCAACCAATTCTTGGAAGAATTAAAGAATTGGGTGCATAAGTCAAAATGGGCAGTTGAAGGTTCATGGTTTCTCTCATTGACACTTGGATTGAATTTATTGGCTCCAAGGGTTTGAATATTTCCCTCCCAATTCCTTGTAAAAATCATGTCTCAATACTCTTGTTGCATTGCATTGCATAGCTAGTTGTGGGTATTTTATTAAAATGCATATTTACATGATATTTACAATTTCCATTGTGCCTGGCTAGCACGCAAACCATATGCATCAATTTTTAACACTAAATCGATTCTGGGGCCTTGGCCTTGAGCTCCTCGACACGATTTTATAACAATATTACACCATTTACATTTTAATGCAATGGGTTCAAAATCGGGATATCACACAGTCATGCGTCAGTCCACCTCAGTTGACTAGCCATTTATTATCGGTGGCCACTAGACCTTATTGGGAGATGGTTCCAATGCAAACTAAGCCTGCCACTTGTGTGGATTTCAAATGCCTCTTAGGATCATGAATTTCTCCTTTGGATATGTATTATTTATGTACACATTTTACTGAATAATATTGTAATGGAATTTTTTCCAGTTGTTCTTCATTCTCATGTGTTGTAACACAATATTTCCTTCTCTATTTTTCCTACTCAATTATTTTGATATTTGTTAGACTTAGTGTGAATTTTACCTTTGTCTCTAGATCTCTGTGAGAATCTCACAAAATTTCACACAAATATCTTGAGGTGTAAACCTTTCCTCAATATTTGGACTATCGGCATTATTCAAGTGTGTAATGCAATGTTTATGGTTAAATAATTTATCTAATTTGTGTAGTTTTACATATATGCCATCTTAAATGTTTTAAATCTAATTTAAGAAGACATTTTATTTTTTATAATATCTTATTATTTTCTAAAAAGACACGTGTCATCTCCAGGGTCAGCACGGAAGGAGTTCCACATCCCCTACTGGGTTGTAGAATGGGCCTCTTCAGTGCTATTTAAAAAAAAAGATACGTGGGAACTCCAGGGTGAGCACGAAAGGAGTTACACATCCCCTACTCAGTTGTAGAATGCGCCTCTTCAACGCAATGATTATATTTTTTTATAAATTTATCTTCTAATATTCTAAAATTGATTATGGGTGAAAACATGAAGCTGGGAAATAAGGCGCGTGGATGAACAGGGGAAAAAAAGTCAACCTAAAACTCTCGACCTAGAGTTTTTAAAACTCTAGGCCGAGAGTTTTGAGAGTTCAAACTCTCAACGGAGAGTTTAAAAAAACTCTAGGCCGAGAGTTTGAACCAACCCACGCGCTGTATTTTTAAAAAATCTCTCGGATGAGAGTTTGAACTAAACTCTCGGCTGAGAGTTCGGAAGACATTTTCTCGTCCGAGAGTTTCTAGTCAACAATTCCAGCACCATTTCTGTAGAATTCAGAAATGTGTCACTTTAACAAGGTCGGACCACTGCAAAACATGAGAATTACATGTCGGAGTTTATACCAATAGATTCATCATTCAATCTACTTTCTCATAATATAATTTTTTTTGAATTTCATTTAGGATTACTATTTTTTTACTAAACTTTATCATTAGAAAATTTAGTGATTGAAAAATCAATCACAATGAAAATTCAATATCATCACAATGACGAAGCCAAAAAAAATTTAAAAAATACAAGGATGTTCCTTGAAGTGTCCTCTTCAATGGGTTGATTTTATTTTGTTTGATAAGAGTCACATTTGAAAGAAAATGCGAAGACAAAAACATGTGTCGATAATGCACCATTTTCTGAACATACGTTGTTTCGATAAATAATAAAAAATAATTCCCAAGTCTTAAAAAACTCAAAATATAGTCCAGGATCCAATGTAGTGTGTGTAGATTATGAGCCTACAAGTTTTTTCCCTAAAATGAATAAACATGTATCAAAAAACCATCGTCAACACAGGTCACTCATTATCCATACCTAAAATCTTCAAGTATATGCCATATGTTGACAAAAAATTTGTCCCACGATAAGTCCATAAAAAAATTAAAAAAAATACGAGTAGAAAGCTAATTCTATTCTCTAAAACCTCTGTGTTTACCTCAAGTTGAAATTCCTAAGGGAGATATGGGTTTGAAGAGGTCGAAGTTGAAAAACATAAAATTTAGCAGTTTTTTTTGTCAAAAACAAGCCAAAATTGTTTCCCAACTTCATGTTTTCACCCTTATTTATTAAAATATTTTTATTTTTTTTTCCAGTGAAAAAAATCATACTATTGATATTCAAAGGATTGAATCAAAGAGTACAACAATTAGCACAGACATATATCTGTTACTTGTTCATGGATTTTATCCATCTTTCATATCATGACAGATCTATACTTCCTTCTCTTTCAAAATAACAAAACTATAACCCATACTATATGGCTTTACAAGATAGTCTGAGGACATAAAAGTATTAGTCCACAAAATAGTAGGAACCAGCATCCTGAAGCTTGTTTTCAATAAATTTTTCCCATATTAGAAGACCCTCGTCACCCTCCAAATCCAGCTTAGACATCTTATCAGCCAACTAATTGTTTTCTCAATAAATATGCTCCAATGTAACACTACTAAAATTTTAAGCTCTGTTTTAATCCTGTTGCACCAGTGAGACAGTAAAGCCACATTTAACTTGAATTCGCCTTTTTCCCATTTAATTGTTACGCTAGAATCTCCAAAGATTTTAACTTTAGTCAGCCCAAAATGATTGGCCACCAAAATGACGCACCACAAAGCTAATAACTCTGCCTTCATATTGGTTCATCTTCCACATTTAAATCGAAGAGTATAGTAATGATCCTTACTTAAAAAAAGAGTGCCCCTCCTGCTGCACAATGACCATATGTGGCGGCACCATCAAAAAACAAAACTGGATCATCAAATGTTGGATTGAACATTCCAACTTTCCTTAAATTACTAAGCTTAGTCTCCACCTGGTAAGTCAACTGAAGACTCATAGCACTATTGTAGACAACATCACAGCATGGCACATGATTTTCAATAATAACTAAGTTCCTCATACGCCAGATGGACCAAGATGTAAAGACTGGGAGTGAAAAAAGCAGTTTGTAGGAACAAAACCATCAATGTAAGCTAGTTTCAAAGTTCTTTGCACCCCATTTCCTGTCTGTATTATAAGCCAACTAGAATTTTTCCCACACCTGCAAGGTAAACTCACATTTCAAAAGAAAAAAAAAAATGTTTGGAGGTCTCAAGAGATTACATTCTATATATAAATTGTTTTTATTAAATTTAGTGATAATAATCAAAATGGGGATCAATCATTAGAGAAATTTTGAGGTCAAAAAAGGGCCTCAAAACAAAGAAAATGTACTATAAAATACAACCAATCACATTCTAGTAGATGACATCATCCCCCTTGGTGAGGTGGCATTGCATGAGTTAAGAATGCTTATTTGTCAAATTTTCTATGGTGGATGAAAACACATAGTTAACCAAGGTAGTGGTGTAAGTACTTTTAAGTCATAAAGTAAAGTACTCATAATGATAGTCTTTTCATAAAATAATATTATTGTTATTTTCAAGTAAAATACTCATATTGAATGTCTTTTCACACTTTCACATAAAATAATATTATTGTCATTTTCAAGTGAAGTACTCTTAATTCATAAAGAAAGTCCTTTCACATTTTTTTATAAAATAATATATTATCATTTTTATGTTTTTAATTTTAAATTATATATTCACTCCATTCTATTTAATAACATAATGTCAAACTAATAAAGAATAATAATAGATTTAATAAATAATAATAATAATGCAATGTGGATTATAATAATATTATTGACATTTTAGATGTAAATAAATTCTCAATTAAATTACATTATTAAATTCATGAGAAAAGTACTAAATATAAAAAGTCAACATAAAATTAAAAAAAAAGCTCTTAAAAATGTTTTTTATTATTTAATTTCATTTGCAAGTTCAAGACAAATAAATGTTAAAGGACAATACATTTTTGGGAATTTACAATGAATCTTAGTCACATCAATGTAGTCTTATTTTATTAATTTTATTTCTAGTGAATTTTGAAAAGTAACTCAACCATGGTTATTTATATTGTGCATAGAAAATAGTGTGGGAGGTGAGTTGTCATATATACCTACCCCATAAAACCCCCAATTCATAATATTTTAATATATCTCATATTTTTGTAGTACATCTCTTAGGAGGCCCTTTTTTGACCTCAAAATCTCTCTAATGCTTTCTTAAAAATAACTTTGATGACACAAATATAGATAAACATAGGTTTTCTAAAAACTTGTTTCATAAACGACTTATGACTCTTTAAAACTTTATTTGAAGCAATAGATATAACTTTGTTTTTTCTAATGGTAAATATAACTTTGATTATATATGCCAATATGCACTATTTCCAAAATAAATTGTAAAAATATATTTCGAAATTCAGTATCTTTCTCTTATCTTTACTCTAATATTCTTGTCTTGATTATCTTGACCAAAAACTTGAGTGTTGCATCAGACATCGTTATTACTATGTGCAAATGATTAAGAAACATAAATATAACTTGAGTGATGTATCACACATGGTTATTACTATGTGCAAATTATGGTGTGGGATAATTGGCACTTAAATTGCTTCGTTTTTTTGGGGATTTGTTTCTTAGATTTGGTTATAAAAACTGGTGGAATTGTAGTTCCACCTCATTTACTGCGGAATTATGTCATGGAAATGTGTCCCTAAAGGTTTTGGCCCATTTTAAGACGACTCAAATCATCGAAATTCCAAAAAATTAACGAGAAGGAATGAAACTATGTCTCACCGAAAAAATTTCCGTCACCAACAAAAAACAATTTGACTGCCAGTTATCACACACCGCAAATTATTAAGAAACATAAATATAACAATTAGTTAAGTGTTAGGTAATAATATTAATATTAAATTTAGTGACATTTTATATGTTATTATGGAACAATCTATTCAACTTGACAAGTCAATATTATATAAAACTTATTATAATATATTACATATGAATATATATATAATGTATTATAAATTGAAATATGAATTAATGGGATTTTAAATAAATAATCTTATTTATAAATTATGTTAATATGTTAATATAAATTTTTAAATTAAGTTTAAGCTCAATTAATTAATGTAATATATTTTTATTAATTATATAATATTGTGATAGGATGAATTTTAGTTATATAAATATTAATGTCTAAATATAATATTTAATATTTTAAAATAATTAAAATTTAATTTGGTAAATAATTTTGATTTTTCGTCAAGGATGTGGTGGCTCGTTGGTGGAGTTAGATGGATTTCATTTCATCCACTCGGATTCAATTTTGTTGAGACATCTTCTGGCTTGGATTACAAGCTGACGGTGTGTTGTTAGCTTTCCTTGACTCCTTCGGAATAAACCGTTGAAAAAAAAAAAAAAAAACTTTGATTTTTAAAAAAACATTCAATTTTTTGCTATGTATACTCTACAACTTATATCAATATATAATTTTTCTTACTTAAAAAAACTGATTTTTAAAAATCTATAAAAATCGAACTTTTATATTTAGATTTTACGAACCACCATTACCTAGACATTTATGTAAATATTAATATTAAAACATAATAAATATAATAGGTTAAAACCTAATTTGGCTCCCTTTCTATTAATAAACAACTTTGCTTTTTAGAGATCGGTGATATACTCAATGGTGACCAACTAGTCAACTTTTGTATTTATATTTTATGAACCACCATTATTGAATAACAATTCTAATACCCCTTTCTATAAAGGAACAACTTTGATTTTCGAACATAGGTGATACACTAAATAATGGCCAACTATTAGATGGTATATCAAAACCATTATGAAAATTGATTGTTGAAGATGGACTAACCATTGGGAAAAGTTAGTTGAGTTTGTGTACCCCACTTATCACGGCAAAACCTAATGAAAAAAGTTGAAATAAAGTGCAACTTTTCAAGTACATCTGAGATATTTTTTAAATAACATTTTTAATGTTCCTTTAAGAAAAGGTATTAAATTCTTATGACCCCGCAGGGACTATATATTTTTCGATGAGTCTATTTAACATCCTACTACATGGCAAATTTTTTTTTCCCCTTAACTTTATGGGGAAGTTATATTTTCCCATATTAAATATATTTTTTTAAAAACATTTATTTCAATCCTTATTGGTCCTTGATGGCTGATGTTTGCCTTGGGTTTTGGTGCCTGGGCCTCGGCTGCGAACGTCAGTAGGGTCAGCGGGTTTTGCGGTGCAGAGTGGAATTAATTGAATGCAGCAAGGTCAGCGAGGTTTGCGGTGCAGAGTGGAATTAATTGAAAGCGCATTTGTTTAACTGCTTATTTCCATGACTATTCCAGCCGAGAATGGTGGTTTGCCATTGTGTGGTTACATTAATTATGGTATGGGCTAGTGTCATTTCCATGATTTTACATGCTGTCTGAGACTTCTGTCAAGTATGGGGAGCCGCTATCTGGTTTAAGAGCATTCTTGGGTTTCCGGTGGGTCTATTTGTTGGGCGATGCCGGTGAATGTTGTTGTTGTTGAGTATCCGTGTTCGACTTGTTCGTTGGCTCTCTTCGTCTTCGGCTTCTTTTCTGGTTGCAATATTCCGACTGCACGTGCTTGGTATTCGTATGGAGGTTCGTTGAAAGCTCTAGAGGTTGTTGTGAAGTGGGGAGCAGCATTGACTGTCTTCAGGCTGGTCGTTATGCCGCGGGTTTTTTTGCCTCTTTGCAACAACAAAAAAATATAGAATGATTACTTTTTCCCTTTGGAGTAGGGTTTCTTTGTATTTTTTCACTAAAAAATTATTTCCCTTGTTAAATGGTTTGGTTGCACATAGGTTTGTAGGTCTTCTTCCCAATTAGGGTTTTAGATGGGCATGTTTTTCAAACATTTGTATGTGCCAACCTCCAATTAAGGTTTGTTTGTTGTGTTCCCCCCTGTGCGTGTGGATGCAAACTTGCGCCGACCTTTTTTATCTTTCTGTTTCAGAATTTGTTTTATGCTCAGGATTTTCCATGTTGGGTGGTGTGGACGTCTGTGCCGTGAGAATATTGGGACTCCGAATTCTGTGCTCTGGTTTTCTGGCCAACAGGGATTTCCCCTGCAAAACCTTTCACTTTAGATTTTTTTTGGGGTGTATTTTTCTCGGGGCCATGTGGAAATTCACTTTCTCTTTCGATTTGTTATGCTTCTTGCTAGTTTGTCAGTGTTCTATCTAGAGTCTGTCTGTGAATAGTTTGCGTAGTTAGAGAAATATTGGAATCATGTTGGCTGGTTTAAGTGGTAATTGTTTGAATCCATGCGATGTTGGTTTTCATTGATAAATTGGCATTGCCTTTTTTCGGTTTGGATTCTAAAATAGATAATTTAACTCAGAGTATCACTTGGACTCCCAAAGACCTCTGCTATGAGTTCCGCTAAGGATAAAGGGCTTCCCAGATTTATGCATTCCACTGAGGATACATAACTCCTTCTCACAGGCAGTTTAGTTTATAAATGTATTCCATCTATTGTCGATCAAGGTTTGTCAATTCACTGTTCTCGTTAATATTTCTCTTAGGCTAAAAGAGAAGAGATCTGTTGTCAATGGCATACCTGGATCTCTGACAGTGCCACGAACGTTATAGCCACGTTCTAGGAGTAATTAAACAAGCCATGATGCTATAAAACCTCCAGCCCCTATCACACAAACGGTTTCACCATGTAATTGCATGGTTCTTTCGAATTTCAAAGGCATGTTTCTGCATCAATGAAATGCAAAATTGCAATTGCAGCTGCAACCGAGTTGTATATTGTAGGGGAAATGTCCACCCTATTTTAAATTTTACGTGTGCACGCCACATCTTCGAAGTTGGACCATATTTCAATTTGCTTTCTTGTGTGTCATTGTCAAAAATAGACATTGAGATAGGATGGCTGAATTAGAGTAGGAATATCAAGGTATCAAGTTATAGAGCATTTATTGTAATTTCTGTTGATAATCAATAAGTATGGTTAGTTTTTTTTTTCTAAGTATCTTTATTTCTTTCTTTAAATTTAGTTTTCAAGTATATATGCCAGCACGTTAGATATCGCTCCAACGGCTATGCCCTATATGGTTTTAAGTCTCAAACCCTCAGCATTTACCTCCACAACTGAGAAGGGCCAAGTCGAAATGAAGAGACAACCCTGGTGAATTCACTAGAGGTGGGTAAGGCCGACACGCGACACAAGGGAAAATTAATGCATCTCGTGAACGACCCTTCCAGCCCTTCCAGGTGGTGGGAGATTCAACAACAACGAGACTAAACTCGGGTAGACAACACATCTGAAAGAAACGTTGACATGTGATCCATTTTAATTGCATGAATGGTGCACATTTCAAATGAATTCGTGGTCGCAATTGGAATGTCCAACACTATGATTTTGAAATGAATTCGCGGCCGCAGTTGGAATGTCCAACAGTATGATTTTGAAATTTTGATAAAGTGTTTAAGCTTATTTTAGCCTTCTATAGTGGATATCAATTGTTCCTAACAAATAAAAAAATATACACATGCATCTTTTAAGTATACATTAAAGGGTAGTGTTGTATGTTATTTAATCTGATTCATATTTCTCCACGTGGCATATCATATTTTCATGGATTTGTAAACGGATAACTTGCTTAATCAAAATGCATCTCTCATATGTTGATTGATTTTTTGTAGCCTTTGAAATGGATTTATTGATTAAAATGTATTTTAGGTTTTGATTTCTTTTCTCGCATCTTCTTGACTGAATATATCTCTTTGTTTGGTGAGATTTCGATATTTTTTACCGCACCTTGAATGGATAATAAATATGTAATGCATTTAATAAAAACGACTTATGTATTTTTGGTGAATATGGTTGTAATATTTTCGGTGAATATGGTTGTAATATGGTGAATATGGTTGTATGAAATTAAATAAATTAATATAAAAGTGTGGACCATTATCAAACCAACGCCATGCATTAGAATTTGGAACATAAATGTACAAGTATACCAGCTAAGCATTAAAAACAAGTGATAGTGATAATCCTTCAATTTAAACAACTTAAAAAATATATTATATTATTTTTAGAATGGTGGTTGTATATTATATTATATTATATTATTATATTATATTATACATATAATAGGCATGTGAGATTCTCATCCTAGCACTAGATTTTCTAGAGAGACACAAGGTAGATATTTATTTGCTTCAATGCCTCGCCACTCCCCTGCTCTGCCATTGATTTAAATTCGTGTGAAATTTCAACAATTCCCAATAAGGATTATGGTGCGCTTAGTTATCAATAGCAATGGAATATTTTCCTTTGCCAACACCGAATATTTTCACTGGAATTTTCTTTGGCTTTCGATATGAATGGAATATTTTCATTGCTTTTGGGCATACAGTGGGTTCAGGGAAAACAGTTGGAGTGGGGCAGTGGCAATGGTAGATTGTGTAATTCTTTTTTTTTCCAATCATGCAATTTGACCAAGAAATCACAACTCTAGTGCCATGCAAAAATTGCTTCGAACATGGCTTTTCATTGTTGCAATTCACAGTTGTCTTTTTCAATATTTCTATTAAAAATCCTAAAAGCATTTACATTAATGATTGTTTTCAATAATAATTTGGTTTTGAAATTCATCTTGCAGAATCACAGACTTGCTTCTACGAATGAAAGTGTGCAGGTACATGCAAACAACCTATCTTCTAGAGTATTTGTAACTTTCAATTACACGTTTTTATCTAAGCAAGTCGTTAACAAAATACAATTGAAACAGAATATATTTTATGCTCAAGATATTTTTTCTTTTTTTCCCAATTTCTATGCTTCATGAAATACCATTTGCACCACATGTACTATTTTTCTGTTCACACTTGAATTCTCAAACTCAAAAAAACTTCAAATCAGCTTGCATAGTGCTACATAGACTACATAGCAACCATTGCATTTTCATCTTCAAACACAAAAAATGATTAAGTAAACTGCATATTAGTCTCTATAAGTGATAAATATATTAGTCAAAAATGAATATTTGTTTAAATAGCATGGCAATGTTTCATGCATTCTGTCTTTTTCTCATGTACACAGTTTTTGACAAGCTTTTTGCAATTTGAAGGTAACAAATTTTGAAAATTCTGCAACAACAACAATTTTTCCATTCTGAAGTCCAATTTTGAAAATGGCTGGCATATTTGAGTGCCCATAAACAATACAACTCCTCTTTTTTGTGCTTTTCTGCAAGGGGTCTTCTGCACTTTGACAGTTTCATTATATAGCACATCATCCATTCACATTGTTAATATCACTTTTTGACATAGTCCACAACTTGTTTACTTTATTTGGCTTTCACAACAAAACAATTTGAACTAAATTATTTAGTTATGTCTTTTTTTATGACATTTTTCTTGAATGACTTCAAATACTAAAACTATGCCAGGCTAGCTCTTGTAAATGCTCTTTCAAAACATTACATATGGTTTTGTTAATATGTACAGACTTTCAAGCTCCAGTTCCAGTTACAAAAATCTTTTTTTTTTCTTGCATGGGAAATTGTTTTTTTCCTTTTTAAAGACATGATTCAATTTATCTTGAATCAAACAATATCCATTGAATGCATGCCAAAGGCTATAATTTTTATGTTCTCTAATATGCTTCTTTGCTTTGATGTTATATTTTAATGTTCATGAATTGATCTTTTAGACATTATCGTTTAGTATAGGGAACTTAGCCATACATTAGCATATTTCAGCTCTAATTTCAATGTTATGATACTGAAGGTTGACTCTTAGAAATTTTTTGGTCAATATATGTCCATATCCATCTATAGTTGCATATACAAAATTATTTTGAAACTGATTGCAATGAGACTTTGTAGTATACAATTTGAATCCATGTCAAAGAAATGATTTGCTTTTATCACTAAATGGCATATGCATGAGCTTATAGCAACAGTTCAAAAGAAGCTACACACCATTAAAACAAAAAACAAAAATGAAATGATATCTAGTTGTCAAACTTGCTACATGTAAATCCTATCACTCTATTGGTTGTATATGAGGATTGAGTTCTAATTTGCATTTCTAAATTGAGTCATGAATTGTGTTTGTTTTGTATCATTTTATTTGTTAATTAATGGGTCAGATTTGGTCTTCATTAGTCTACGTATACGAATGTGGTAGGGGTTCCTCCTTTTCACACAATTGTTTTTATTTTTTATTTTTTATTTCTTTTTCTGGCTAAGGGTCATATGTGCCCATGTTCGGGCCGGCCAGCTTGGTGGAGGCAAACCCAGGCCACATGATATCAACTCAGTGGTAACACCTGGACGGCCCCTGTGAATCCAATGACTGTTATGAATATGAAGTAATATCCCATAGGTTCAAGTGTCGCTGCGTCGACCTTTGCAATGTACACCTGACCTACGGGATTCAAAAAAGATAAAATTATGGAACGTTGTGTAAGCATTTCTATTTCATGTACGATGCGATGAGAGTCCCAGTGTCAAGTGTCAGATTATCAAGAAAAAGCTAAAAGTTGTGACAAATTGCGCACAGATTGAAATAATTGTATCTCAAAATTCTTTATCCAGTTGAATTCCGGTTGAAAGACAGATTCTTTCCTCACTGGCCAAAATATGCAAATCCAACCAGCCAGGCCCTTAGAAGTCTTGAAAGTTTGAGGCCACATTACCTGCTTTCTCACTAGCTCGTGTGTTTCAATGGTCGATGTGGCGCCAGCTAAGGGGACTTCTCAGCGGTTGTTGCATGTTAGTTGAAAATGATTTAAATGTTTCAGTACATGAGTCAACACGTTCTTTTCACAGTCAATAAACTTCAATATAAACACGGGAATCCACAAAAGTGTGGGATTATGAGATAAGTACATAGGTGTGCCATTTCCCAGCAGTACATTTTCAATGTCATGCTTTAAAGTTGCAATGAAGTCCAGCACTACATTGTCGGTGTCAACCACTTTATTATCAAAACAAAACTACTCCCGAAAATTGTAACAAAGGATGACAAAGGAAGTCTCTAAACTTTAAAAAAAGTTTTCACAATTATTTATCATTGTTTTACACTTAATCATTTTAATAAAATGTTATGTTTTCACAGCCTTTATTTGAAGTGATAAAAAAATTTCTAGTGTTAATTTTTTATTATTTAAAATAGATTTTGGTTAGTTTATTTATCTAAATAAAATTCAAAATTCAAAAACTTATTTATATAAAATTATACTTGTTAATTATTATTATTATTTTTTTTTTATATATATATATATATATATATATATATATATATATATATATATATCAAGTGTACATGTCAAATTTATTTCCGTTTGTCTCTATAGTTTATTAACATATTATATTATATTATTACCCATAATATTATTACTATTATATGTTATAAGTTTTATACTATTATTTTTTAAGCAAACAATTGTATGTTATATAAATTGTAAATTGTTGTGAATACTCTATTGGATTTTTTTTTAAAGATATCTTGAATTTTATTGTAAAATAGTGTTAGTATACATTTTGTTGTGTTGTGTTTTTTAATTAAAGACCAAGATTACTAGGATACAGTTTAAATATTGAAATTGAGCCTACCATCAACACAATGAACATAAAATATTTTATAAAAAAATTCTAAAAATGAAAATTGTGCTTTTTTAAAGATATTTAATGTAAATTTCAAATAAAGATGGATTCATTATGAAGATAGAATAGATATTGTGCAAATCTTTTTTCTCGTACAAAATGTAGATATTCTCATAACAATCAAAACATTAACCAATAACCAACATATTCAAAATTAAAATTAAACCCATTATAACTCTAGGGTCTATAATAAAGACATGGAAATGACCATACATTTGTAAATAAATCAATCAAATTTAATTAAGATTCTTACTTATATAAGGTTAATCTTTAAATACATATTTAGCCATACAAATATTGTTTCTATTTTTGCTTGACATATATATTGTTAAATAAATGTTCTTCATGAAGCCATAAATCACTATAAATAAGCTCATATATCTCTATTACATAGCAAAAAGATGCATAATTAAGTTTATTTTTATAGATTTGTGTAGAGTTTGATGATGATTATTTAAATCACAAAGATTTCATACACCAATTCACACTTTAGTTATGATCATTCAATGGTTAGTAATATCATAGTTTAAAAATTAAATTATTATTATAAATATCACATCAACCATATAAAAAATTTAAAGCACTGAAACAATATAAAATTAATTTGATTTTGAGTTAAATCCTATATAACATGGTATAAATATCCTAAAAATAAAGTGTGTTTGGGATAGGTTAAGTGCAAATTGTATGTTTTAACAAAATAATGGTTTAATTAACTGATTTAAAAGAAGCAAAATTTATATAGTATATCAAATTATGATAAAATTTTAAGTTTCATCATCTTAATCATTGTAGGAAACTAGAGGTTAGATGGCTAAGTAGTTTTGTGGAAAAATACTTTTTTCTCCTATTACAATTTTGTGGCAAGAATATCATATTTCTATTGTCTTATAGCAATAGTTGTTATTCCTATTAGCAATTGCGGGGACATTGCCACCTTGTGGCTCTTGTTACTTTATATATAATAAATAAATTTATATATTTTAATGTAATTTAAAAAAGCATAATAATAGAAAGGGTTATGGTTAAATTCAACATTGCTGTAGTATAAAAATGAAATAAAAATTGTTGAGAATTATTTTCACGTATATGAAATGAACAATAGTGTCTTCACTTAAGTAGTTCATTTATTGAGAAATATCCAGTATAAGAAGATAATAAGAAAAGTATTATATAATTCAGTTTAAAGTGGATGAGTTGTGTTAAATTTGTCACAATGATGTGGTATATGTCAACTCTAAAAATTAAATATAAAAAAAAATATAAAACTAATTATATATTGGTTCCAAATTTAAATTGAATAGAATGTAAAATATATTTATATCAATATATATCGAATTTCATTCACGTATCCTCACATTTTAAATAATTTTTTTGATAAATAGTTACAAGACAAATAAATCTTTGTGTATTAGTGAGTTTTTCCTTGATTTGTTTTACAAGTCTAATAACTATTTTACTTCATAATCAAT
Source organism: Larix kaempferi (assembly GCA_027924585.1). Taxonomy (NCBI): domain Eukaryota; kingdom Viridiplantae; phylum Streptophyta; class Pinopsida; order Pinales; family Pinaceae; genus Larix; species Larix kaempferi. Next base: position 9,877,378 of record BSBM01000397.1, on the reverse strand, counting down.
GAATGAATGCAATTTTTGCATATTTGTAAGGTTCCAAATTGGTATAGTTGGCAGGTGGGTGATTCTCAAGGAAAATATATGTGATTATGTATTATCAAGTTAATAATAAAACAATAAGTGAGATATTAGTTTTGTGATAATTGCAAATTAATCAATGATTGGGTAAATAGAAAGTATTTTATTTTATAATTAATTAATTAATGCAACTTTTGTCTATTTTATCTTTCATTGCAATTTTTTACATGTATTATAATTGAACATGATTATTACTTTATTACAATTTACCATTTTGATGGTGTAATATAATTTTTTAAATTTTTGGATGAAATGATTTCAATGTAATAATTTTTGTTTTTAAGCAACATTGTTTTGATGCAACTGTTTTTAAGCAACATTGTTTCTAGATCAAATCCCTTTTGGTGCAAACATTTTCCTAAGTTTAGGACTATAAAAGGGTTTTGCACCTCAAGGGATTTGATCCTTCTCGATGCCCGATAGAGCCAAAGTTAAGATGGATATATGCTTGTAGATATTGATAGAATTGATTAATACAATGCCATGTGATGGTATACTTATACCCATTAACTAGTCATAATGGTTGATGGAACAGGTCCCTTGGTTAGGTCACATTGTTTAGTTAAAATGTATCACTTTATTTATTTATTATTATTATTATTATTATTATTGTTATTATTATTTTAGTAGTATATTTATTTATTTATGTTTATTACATTGCTTATCTTTTCAAAAACATTTCTCCTTAAAGCAATTTTTATGAAAAAAATTCTTCAATGGACTTTTAAAATTAAAATGGCCAGCGTGATTTTGTTCAAAGACCATAACTCAAAAAACCTCTATAAATTATGAGTATCCAAAGGCCAAATTAGAATGTGGCTCTAAAACCAAATGAAATGAAGAATAATTCATTTAACATATATCCCTAGCTCCTTTAATAAAATGAGTCCATCAAATATTGCAAGGGCCTTTTCCTCGTTGATTGATGTCATCCCTTGTCCCAAATAAAACTCAATTTATTTTTGTCCTTTGGAGCTAAAGATAACACCCCCATCCAACAAAAGAAATCATTGATGACTTCCTAAAATCATCCATTTTTCATTGATGTGTTCCCTAGTAGTATTTCATACCAATAACACATAGTTTGACTTTCAAAGTTCCAATTTTTTTTAAGTTCACCGGAAATAAATAAAATTTAATGTTATCATTACTTTCATCCTTCGATTAATATGATGCCTTTTTTCCTTGGAAATAAATCTTTGGAAAATCCTCGAGTGCTTCTCCCCATTAAAAAGATGTAGCTAGTGTAAAGTCAACAACATAAAATTATTGGATCTGACCCCATAGAAATTGAATGAGACCTATACACTATACAACATGCTATATTACAAAAAACATCATTGCGAGAACTTAACACCAACTAATTGAGCTAATCCTCGAGGATGACTAATACAATATTTAGTATCACTAGTTTTGAAAGATATTTTTAAAAAATCACAATTGATTATATCCCATATCCTTGTTTAAAAGGAAATAATTAACCATCAACTCTCATACCTAAATATGTTGAATTGGATTATCATGATGTTGCCCTCCTAAATAATTGAAATGATTGATACAATGATGAGGTACCAATTACAACATATAGATGTCGGTATCAACCAAAACCCTCAAAACATAATTCAGTTGATTTTTGAATTTAACTTGCTCTTGGTGAAAGAGGTTAACAATTTATATAATCTCCATAGCATTTCTCTACTTTAAAGCTCACTTCATTTCCAATAAGGGAATAATTTTTATCATTGCAGGATGTGGAATGAGAAAATGTCTTTAATGTTTCTAGAAAATTCTAAGTATTGAATCGCAAACTCAAACAAAATTTCCAATTCTAAGTCTTGAATCGCAAACTCAAATAAAATGTCCAATTCTAAGTCTTGAATCGCAAACTCAAATAAAATGTCCACTTATTGGAAAAAAAGTTGTTTGTCCCATGTATGGAGTAGAGAAGAAACTTAGGAGAGATTCCACATATTGGTTTTATTTAGGGATGCCCTCTTGATTTATCTCACAATTTCATAACTTGCACATTATTTGTAGCTAGTTTTGGATAGATAACTTTATGCATTTTCCATAACTCCTTAATCCTTCAATAATAGCAACTCCTTTTACTCTAAAATTTCCCCCTTAAGTAGTAGGTACTCCCATCCTTGAAATTCAACTTATGAATTTTATTGATTGCAGGGTTGGTGATTTTATTTAGGGAGTTGGCTATTATATTCATGTTATCCTTATTGTCCCTAGCACTAGCTTTAGTGGCAATAAGAGTTGATATGAGATTTGAACATATAGATTTAGGCACATAAACTAAAGAGATATACAGTGAACATCAAATCAACAAACAACCAAACTTGTAACAAATTATTTAACATAGAATATTACACAAAAAAATAGAAACATATATAAGAATAATATAATGATGTATTTCATTAACTATAACGAATGGAGTTGAACAAAATATATAGAAAGGAAATTCAAATTAGTTCAAGAGGCTACTCGAATTGTCCATGCAGTGCTTGGAGACTAGTCAAACATAACTAGAGCCAAAAACCCTTATTTATACATGCACACTCAACTTAATTCAAGGAGGGAGGAACTGTCTCATAATAGCTAAAAACGAGGTGCATGGAGTCCTTAAATAGTGGAGTAAACTCCCCATATTCATTCCATAACTCAAACTTGTAATGTGGGACCCTGAAATCAAGGAAAATAATCCCTAATTGAAGGAATTCACCCTCATATGCCAAAATAGACTTCATGAGTTATAGAAAAGGCATATAAGTTAGTTTAGGACCCTTAGGGCTTATAAGTAAACTCTAGAGTGACTTAGGTGATAAATTTGGATGGAGTTTGACACACCAGATTCATCAGGTCAAGGTCTAGGTGGATAGGTAGAGGGTTATTTTCTCTGACACCCTCCCATAATCCTAACTAGGTGAAAAAGTAAAAAGAAAAAAAATGGTCCCAGTAATTTGTAGCCATATTAGGTACCCATGCACACGCAAAAAAAAATCCTTGAAAACTTGGAAAGAGACAGAAAACCACATGGGAACCCCCCCCCCCACAATAAAAGAGAATGTGAATAGAAATCTTTAAGAAACTTGCTCAAAAGATTCCTTCTCTCCCAAAGTAGCTCTCAACTAGGTGAACTGCTTCTAGATGAACGGATTTACAAAGATCCCTACAAACCTTTGTGAAGTCCCCCTTCTTTTGAAGTGCATGTGATCCCACTCACAAGATCCAAACACTTTGAAGTGCTTGAATGGTGGTTCTTGACCACTCCTTACTTCGAAAGGTGGAGATAACTTGAAGCTTTGTGCGAAACTTGGTGAATTGTAGGAGCAAATGCTATAGATATGGAGAATGAGAAGACATTCTAAAGGTATTCTTCAACAAGAACCTGATTTGGGACAAGTTCTCCAATGGATTCTTCAATTTGAACTTGATTTGGGACAAGTTCTCCAATGGATTCTTCAATTTGAACTTGATTTGGGACAAGTTCTTCAATAGATAATTTTAACTTAGTCTTTCCACCGCCTTCCTCCCTTCTTGAGAAGGATTTTATGATGGAAAAATTACTATAAAATAATAATGGTTTACCTACCTACATAACAGCCTAACAAATCACTCCAATGTAGGGACTCACATTAACTCAACCCATAGTTTTCGTAAATTCAAATACCATTAAATATTAAATATCTCCTATTGAAATTATTATTGGACAATCCACTATCACTCACATCATTATTTGTGTTGGTTGTGTACCCAGATCTTCCAGTCTCATAGATGATATTGTCTTAGCCGTGCACCCCGGAGGACTGTACACCCATTCTACATTTTTAGGGGTTTGGGGGCAATTCCCCCGAGAAAAAATTTTGGGATTGTTTTCATCAGTTGTTTTGCGGGTCCATGGTTTTGGGTATCCCGTGGTATTTTTCCCATTGTATTTTCCCTATAAAAGAAAGACATTGTAATACGGCTAGGGTTGATGTATTAGGTTTTATGCATTGTAAATATCTCTAAGATCAGGAGAGAGACTATGAGACAGTGAAGAGGAAGTGCAGCGGCGGTGTTGTAGGTTGTATCCCTTCACCTTGCTGGACAGTAATAATAATAAGGACTGGAAAATTCAGTGTGGACGTAGCCCAAGTTAGGTGAACCACGATATATCTATGTCTCTCTTGTGATGTGTATGTGTGATTATATTTGCATTTCTGTTTATTGTTATTGCTCTGCGATCCTGTTTTTCTAACAATTGGTATCAGAGCCGAAGGTCTATTTGGCAGATAAACCTGCAGGAAACTAGGGTTTCTAGTTCGAGTGGGAGCAATGGTAGAAGAAGGAAATTTTAAGGTCGAGAAGTTTAATGGCCAAAACTTCCAGTTATGGAAGATACAAATGGAGGACTATCTGTACCAGAAGGATCTATTCCTACCGTTAGGAGGAAGAGCAAAGTAGTCGATGGCCATGAACGACGAAGAACGGGAGGTTCTTGACAGAAAGGCTCTGGGAACAATACGGTTGAGCCTGGCTTCGTCGGTGGCTTTCAATATCTCAAAAGAAATGACAATGGAGGGTTTGATGAGCACACTGGGTAAGCTGTATGAAAAACCCTCGGCCTCCAACAAGGTATTTCTAATGAAGCGTTTATTTAATATGAAGATGTTTGAAGGTGGATCTGTTACTGATCATTTAAATGAGTTTAATATGGTTACAAATAAGCTAAGTTCTGTAAGTGTGAACTTTGATGATGAGGTTAGGGCTCTTCTAATCTTGTGTTCATTACCAGAAAGCTAGAATAGCTTGGTCATGGCTGTAAGTAACTCTGTCTCTGGTTCAAACACCTTGAAATTTGATGATGTTATTGGTGTTATTCTTAGTGAGGAAATGCGAAGAAAAAGCACAGGTGAGACATCAAGTAATGCGTTGACCATGGAGAGCAGGGGAAGACAAAAGGAGAGAGGAAAGAGCCAAGGTAATCGCAACAACTCTAAAAATGGTAGATCCAAGTCTAGACTGGGAAAGATAGAGTGCTAGAACTGTGGAAAGAAAGGACATCTGAAGAAAGACTGCAGATCTCTAAAGAAGAAAGGAGATGCACAGAAGGAAACTACCCAAGAAGCAAATGTAGCAGGTGATGTGTTACAAGATGCTTTGATTCTTGCATTAGATAATACTAGTGATTATTGGGTAGTATATTCAGGAGCTTCATGTCATGCTACACCCCATAGGAAATACTTTCATGAGCATGTTCCTGGCGATTTGGACATGTTTTATTGGGTTATAATGAGCCATGTAAAATTGTTGGAATAGGTAAGGTATGGATAAAAGTTAAAAAGGGAACTGATTGGCTGTTAAAAGATGTTAGGCATATTCCTGCTATGAAAAGAAATATGATCTCAACAAGGCAGTTGGGAGATGGTGGCTATCTATCTACATTTGGAGAAAAGTAGTGGAAGATCACTAAAGGATCAATGGTGATAGCAAAAGGAGACAGGGTAGGTATGTTGTATTTATGTCCTCATAATACTGACCATTCTATCTCTTTAGCTTCCACAGGAACATATATAGCATTGTGGCATCATAGGCTTGGCCACATGAGTGAGAAGGGGATGCAGATTCTCCACTCAAGGAAGTTGCTGCCAGATTTGAAGCAGGTAAGTTTGGAACTATGTGAGAACTGTGTTTATGGAAAACAGAAGAGAGTCAGATTTCTCAGGGTTGAGAAACAGAAGAAGAATGAAAAGTTAGAGCTAGTGCATACAGATGTATGGGGACCAGCTCAGGTACAATCTCTTGGTGGCTCTCATTATTATGTTACATTCATTGATGATGCAACTAGAAAAACTTGGTTTTATTGCATTAGACAAAAATCTGATGTGTTTGCTACTTTTAAGAAGTGGAAAGCTTTGGTTGAGAATGAGACAAGAAAAAGGTTGAAGTGTTTCAGATTCCTATAAGGGAGGTGAGTACAGTGGTGAGGAGTTTGATAGTTACTGTTCATACCATGGGATTCGTAGAGAGAAGACAGTCCCAGGAACACCACAAGAAAATGGTGTGTTAGAAAGGATGAATAGAACGATCATGGAGCGTGCAAGGTGTATGAGACTGCATGCAGGGTTGCCCTTACAATTTTGGGCGGATGCTGTAAATACTAATGTTTATTTAATAAACAGAGGACCTTCAAGTGCTTTGGATGGTGGTATTCCAGAGGAGGCATGGACAGATAAAAAGGTAAACTACTCATTTCTGAGAACGTTTGGTTGTGAAGCCTTTGTCCATATTGATAAAGAAAATAGAACAAAGCTTGAAGCTAAATCCAAGAAATGTACCTTTATTGGATATGGGGTAACTAATGATTTTGGTTATCGTTTATGGGATTATGAAAATCACAAAATCATTAGAAGTAAAGATGTCATATTCAATGAAAAGGTCATGTATAAAGATCAGTTGTAGGGAAAGAAACAGAAAAATGAAAACACAGAGTACACAATACTTGATGAAATTACAGAAAATGAAGTTCCAAAGGTGCCAGAAAATCAAGAACAACATCAAGTGCTTGAAACTCATGCAACTCCAAGAAGATCTACCAGGTTAAGTAGACTCCCTGAACGATATTCTCCTTCAATGTATTATTTATTGATGACTGATGCTGGTGAACCAGAATGTTATGAAGAAGCAATGCAGGTGGAAACTAGAAAGAAGTGGGAGCAAGGCATGAATGAGGAGATGGACTCATTGGTAGGAAACCAGACTTGGGATCTGGTTCAGTTGCCTACTGGTAAAAGAGCATTGCAGAATAAATGGATTTACAGGTTGAAGGAAGAAGAAGGAGGCAAGAAGCGGTACAAGGTCAGACTTGTTGTAAAGGGGTTTGCACAGAAGAAAGGTATTGATTTTGATGAAATATTTTCTCCTGTTGTTAAGATGACTTCAATTAAGACTATATTAAGTCTAGTGGCGGTAGAAGATTTGCATCTTGAACAATTAGATGTAAAAAACAACCTTTCTCCATGGGGATTTGGAGGAAGAGATATATATGCAGCAACCACAAGGGTATGAGGTCAAAGATAAGGAGAACTTGGTATGCAAGTTGAAAAAGAGTTTGTATGGCTTGAAGCAAGCTCCAAGGCAGTGGTATTTAAAATTTGACAGGTTTATGATAGAATAAGGTTATAGTAGATGTCATTCTGACCACTGTTTTTATTTCAAAAAGCTAGACAATGAAAGATATATTATCCTGTTATTATGTGTGGATGACATGCTTGTTGCAGGGTCTAACATGCATGATATAAATGTACTCAAAAGGAAGCTAGCTAACTCATTTGCGATGAAGGATTTGGGTGCTGCAAAGCAAATCCTTGGTATGAGAATAACGAGAGACAGGAAAAATCTCAAATTGACATTGTCTCAGAGTGGGTACATACAAAAGGTGTTGGAAAGGTTCAGAATGCAGAATGCAAAACCAGTTAGTACACCTTTGGCCAGCCATTTCAGTCTAAGGAAATAAATGTGTCCCAAGACACAGGAAGAGATTGATTACATGTCCAAGATTCCCTATCAATCAGCAGTTGGCAGCTTGATGTATGCTATGGTGTGCACAAGACCAGATATTGCACTTGCAGTGGGAGTTGTGAGCAGATATATGAATAATCCAGGTAAAGAACATTGGAAGGCAGTATAGTGGATTCTCAGGTATTTGAGAGGTACTACCACTCAGGCATTATGTTTTGGAGGTTCAGACACTGTTCTACAGGGATATGTTGATGCATATATGGCAGGTGACAAGGATAGAAGGAGGAGCACCACAGGGTATGTGTTTATTGTAGGTGGAACAACAGTAAGCTGGATTTCGAAACTGCAAAAGGTTGTTGCACTTTCAACAACGGAAGCAAAGTATGTTGCTATTACATAGGCTAGTAAAGAGATGATTTGGTTGGAGAGGTTTATGGAGCAAGTGGGTAAGAAGCAGAAGGATAGCAGGTTGTATAGTGACAGCCAGAGTGCCATTCATCTTGCAAAGAACTCAGCATTCCATTCCAGGACTAAACATATACAACTCAAGTGCCATTTCATATGCTCTGTTCTGGAAGATGAACTGTTGAAGATGGAAAAGACACATACTAGCCAGAATCCTACAGACATGTTCGCAAAGGTAGTGACCAGAGAGAAACTGAGTTCTTGCTCGGTTTTAGTTGGCCTTCTAGCATGAAGGTGAAGAGGAGAAATTTGCCAAGTCCAAGTCTAGCAAGTGCAGCAGCAGTGGAGTTGCTGTGATCAGTGTCCAAGTGGGAGATTGTTGGTTGTGGAGCTAGATCTTCTAGTCTCATAGATGATATTGTCTCAGCCATGCACCCCGGAGGATTGTACACCCATTTTGCATTTTAAGGGGTTCGGGGCAACGCCCTGAAAAAGGGGGTTTGGGGGCAATGCCCCCGAGTAAAAATTTTGGGGCTGTTTTTGCCAATTGTTTTGTGGGCCCATGGTTTTGGGTATCCCATGGTATTTTTCCCATTGTATTTTTCCTATAAAAGAAAGACATTGTAATACGGCTAGGGTTGATGTATTAGGTTTTATGCATTGTAAAGATCTCTAAGATCATGAGAGAGACTGTGAGACAGTTAAAAGGAAGTGTAGCAATTGTGCTGCAGGTTGTATCCCTTCACCTTACTGGACGGTAATAATAATAAGGACTGGAAAATTCAGTGTGGACGTATCCCAAGTTGGTTGAACCACGATATATCTGTGTCTCTCTTGTAATGTGTATGTGTGATTATATTTGCATTTCTGTTTATTGTTATTGCTCTGCGATCCTGTTTTTCTAACAATTTGTTTGGTACGCATTAAATTGTTTATCTATGACATGACATGTAATAAATAGGTGAGGTATACTAATGAGAATTAATGAAATTAAATTAATGCAATTACAATTTAAATGTGATTAATACAAAGTAATTAAAGGGACCTAATACAATTGAAATGCATAATCTAATTAAAGTTAAATGATAACAAAGTAATTTTATAATTAATACTATATCTTAATCTTTATTACATCCATCAACTATTATTCATGATAGAATAATAATCACCATTATATATATATATATATATATATATATATATATATATATATATATATATATATATATATATATGGTGTGAGTGTGGCCAACATACACATAGCTTGTGCTTGTACTACATGTAACCATCACTACCTCTAATGTATAATTCATGAATGACAAGACAATAATAATCAAATGTAAGGAAAGGTAACCACACATGCAAGGAAATGATCCAGTAATCATAACATTAAGCAATCTTATTAACTAAGTCACAACACATCAACAATAATCCAAACCAAAATCTTACTAATCTAATAATCCTTCCTTCCTAACTTACTTCCAACGTCTACTTCCTATTTGTTGGAATATCCTAGAGCATTAACTATATTGACGTAAGCCCAAATATAACTTGTAAGTGGAAGTGTCGACTAAATCAACCTAACTTCCCCAGTAGGAAACCGATAGTTGTCATCACAAAACTTGGGGAGTGTGGCTTAACACAACCCTCCCACGACTCAAAGTTTCGAAGGATAAACTATGGGAAATATCTCCACCCCTCTAATTGAACTAGGTTCAACACTCTATTAATAATCACATTGTGTTGCTATTGTGATTCTTAGAGTTGTATCATCGAATGACGCATTTGGGACACCTAGTTTCCTGCATAAACCTGCACTAGTCCACATATCATAACAAGTATCGAACCAATAATTAATCCATGAATTAATGCCTCAAAGCTTACCTTTTCTCCGTCAATGTCCACTACATTAGGCTAACTTTAGTATCACAAGTACCCGACTATCACTTAGCCTCTCTAACATGTGGGTTAGTCTCGTCCATAACATAAGATCATGCAGTCTTTCATTGTTTCTAAATAAATTACCAATTTATCCACTACTAATCAGTACAAACAAGTTGATATATGTATCATGTCCATGGCATTCGTTCATTGATTCATTCATAGCATACATTGGTATCCATGTACCCTATCATTTTATTTAATTCTTCATACTAGAAGCAAATCACGGAATTAGCATTATTAATAAGACAAACGATAAAATTAAAACATAACTGTCACATAAATCCACATACATAATTTTCTCAATCAAAATAAGTCAAATAAATAATAAGCAAAGAAATATAATATGGATCTAAATATTGCTTCGTTATCCAATCAAAATATAAGGCATTACATAAAAAAGAATTAGAACCCTAATTGAGGTTTTGAACTTCAATTGACAAAATATCAATCCAACAAAACTCTTGACCCATATTTTATACGCATTTTGCCTATGTAAAACCATTATCTAGTCAACACATAAATTGTAAGATAAATGTAACTTATTCAATTTTTTTGGTTTAAATTTTATTTATGCTACCACTTTTATTTTTATCGAATATTCGTTGAAACTTGGTTGAAAATAAAAGTATTGTTATTTTCTTGTAGTTTAGAATAATCAGTTGGTCATGTTTATGTGACCAAATTTATTTCCAACCATATGTCAAGAATAAAAAAAGTTGACTTTTTGTTAACCCTTCAATAATATAATAATATACAAGCCCGGAGGATTGAAAATCATCCACTAATATGTACATGGTTGAAAATAAAACCATTACACACATGTGAAATCAATTTCCTACTCTACCAAACATGTAGAATCGATTTTCTACTCTTCCAACCACAAGGTCTCTAAAAGCTTGTTTCAATAACTACTTACAATTCTCTAAAAATATACTTCAAAAAGCATTTACGGCTTTGATTACTAAATAACACTAGCTTAAAATTTAATATCTTCCACTTACCTTTAATTTAATATACTTTAAAACCAACTATTTGAATATTGCATATTCATTTTCAATGCATCTTTGGCATTGTCCTCAAATAATTAATTTTTTTTAAAGATAACAACTTCTTTAAGGATTACATAATAACATAAATATTAATTTTATAATAATAATAATATTAAATTTATAAATATTAATTTTATAATAAACAATGATTATGGGTGAATATGTTGTTCCTTGAGTAGTACTAGACTGAAACAATACTAGCCATGGCATGCCATAACTCAATTTTTAAAGATTTTCGAGTTGAATCTATGTGAAATTTTATATGCAATGAATCTTTAATTCTTGGAATGTTTAGAAGAGTAACTTGTTTGAACAATATGGATAGTGTAACACAACTGTGGGGAAATTGTACAGAGTATTCTAGTACTTTGGATTAAATGCAGATGGATTTGAACAAATGGAGACAAAAACATATTAAAGAGACACCCGCAGGATGAATCTCTTAAATCAATGTGGAAGCATAAATGTAACGAGCTTGATTCAAAGACTCTAGTAGTTTCTAACAAGATATATGCAGAGCATGAGTTTTATTATATGAATTTGAAGGTAGCAAGACATTCATGATAAACAACAATAAAAGAAAACATCAATACTGCTGATCAACACAAAAACTATGAAACTGGACCAAAAGTCAAGACAATTTGAAATCTCTGACAACAACATCAATCATTCATCAACATAAAGCATCTCTGACATAATATGGCACTAAAAGGTCACTCAGAATCTTTATTAGCGTCTCATGAACACATATATAGCTAAAGAGAAGTATGATTTACATAGAAGATGGAAAAAACACAGAGGAAAAACTCTCTGTAGCACTTTGTAAGCTTAATCTCCAACATTGAAATCACATTACAAAAATAGTTCAACAACTCAACAAAAAGGATAGAATCCCTCTACAAATTTGCCATCCTTTTACAATGGGTTCAATGATGGCTTTATAGCCTCTTACAAAGCAACCGAATTCTATTTTCTTTTAACGACTTTGCAACTGACTTTTCATTTTGACCCTTTTTACTTTGGCTAAAAACAACTTTCATCCTCAACTTCTTTTAGTTGAGGCTTTCTTTTTTCCCTTTGATTAGGTTGTTTGACCCCTCATATAGACATCTGGTTGGACATATGGCTATCCACCTACTTGAATCACTTGTGGCATGCCTACTTGACTCATTTGATGCATCATTTGGACATTAATTTGTCCTGCACATGGCATGAAAGCTAGTGGAGATGGCTAGTTTGCAAATTATGTTGGAATTTGTGCAAATGACTGCTTGTTGATTGACTAGAAGGGTGTTGGCTGATTTCTCTAAAGACTGCCCTGATGTATGCCCTGTTGGCTACCCTGCTGGAGTTGTAGGTGGAAAAACTAACTTATGATATTGCACTACTGATTGCCACTCTTTTCCAATAGGAAACCTGTGTGCCTTTAATGCTTTAAGAGAGATTTCAGCATTGGTTTTATTCTCATATGAAATAGGTCCTAATTTTCGGGAAACACCTTTCAATATAAATAAGATTTCGAAATCATTCTAGAGCCTTCCTATAGATTGCTCTCCACTAATTTATCCATCTATGGCTGCATTTGGAAATTCATCTTTCTTCTTAGACAGTTGACTCTTATAATATTCCTTAGGATACACATCCCCATTACCATCCCAAGGAGAGGGTAATCCAAGCTTCATTACCTCTTTAAAAATCCCTTTGAAGGCACTGATTTCTTATGTTAATTGCTTGATGTTATCCTTCATCCTCAACAAGTATGTATGCTTTATGACCATCATCCTGGATGTCTTTATGATCTGAGTTCTATTGTCAATCCCAAGCTCATCCAACTGCTTCTTGGTCCTACTATTTAGAAAATCAAAGACTTGAATTGCTTGCTTGGGCATGCCTCCCAACTTCTTTTCCACTGAGTTTGCTTCTTCTCTGGCTGTTGCAGCCATATCCAACTCATCCTGAATTAGCTCAAAGTAATCCCATTTCTTTATAAAACAGCTAGTGATTTTTTCCGACAAAGTCTATGTGGTTATCCTCAACAGTTGTTCCCCTTGAACACCCAACTGTAGCTTTGTCACTTGTCTTTTCAATTCTTTGATCTTATTTTCTAAATCTACCATGTCATCTTCTTGCTTACTTACTTTCCCGTCCAACTCTAGGATTCTCCCATCCTTTTGAGTTAGTTCAGCTTCTAATTCTTGAATCTTCTTAACTTTATCATTTTCTTCCATGATTGGCTGTGAAATTTATGGTTGAGATGCATTATCCTCTTCCATTGCATCAATGTCAATTGTCTCATGAGAAATAGTTGGTTGTTCCATCACTTTATCTGTTTTGTGGTCTGCGGTTTCATAGAGGCAATCTGCCATTACAGATCATATATTTTATTTAGTCTTTCTTCTACTAGCTTTTGATATTCTATCATGCTTGCATATATTTTCTCCTTCTCAGCTTTAACCTACTTCAACTCTTCTAATTGGATTGGATCCGTAGTGGGCATTTTCAGTTTCTTCCTCAATGTGGCTATTTCATTATCTTTCTTCTCAATTAGTTATTTGATTGGAGCCCCATCATAGGAATTAACTGTCAATGATATTATTTTTCTTCTAATTGATTGGTGGTCACATGTTTGGCTCTATTAGTCCATCTTTTAACTTTCCATAATTGTTCAAACTTCTCCATATCTATTATCATCCTTATGTCTTCCTTTACTGAATTAACAACTTCGGTGCATATCATGTCACTAGCTTGTTTGTAGGAATCAAGCTTATCCAATTTTCAAAATTCTTTGAAGTCAACTGTATGTTCTTCATATTTCCACTCACTTAAATTCGAGAGTTTAGGCACCTTTGGTTCGACTATGGAAAATATGAAGGTGTCATGTTGGTGATCATCCACTGTTATCAATATTTTTTATGCTGGAAGGATCTACTGCCTAATGCCATTTACTAGCCTCATACCCCTTTATCTAATATTCATGTACCCTGCCTGTAAGTTTGTTTTGACAAGTATTGGTCCTCCTGAAGATGAATTTGGTGAAACTTGCAGGACAATGAATTCTAAAGATGGATAACTTGTATATCTCATAGGGGTACTCTTGGAGGTGGTGGATTTACTATTAACTTAGCTAGCTCCCTTGGGAGATCATCTGATTCCTCACCTTCCACTACTACTTGATTTTCCTCCTAGGATTTTGTCCTGGCTTTCTTAGGTTGTGGGCCTAGATCAAGAGCATCAGTATCCATCTCCTGGAGCTCTTTTGCTCCTCTTTTCTGACCTACCATCTATTTTGCATTAACATGTTCTTCCATACTCTTTTACACCTCTTGGGATTCCTTGGCAGGTGTCCTTATTTGCAATTTTCTCCTAAAGAGGCATGAGCTCACATACATAGGTTGATTTCTTGTTTACCAACCTCTTCTTCGAAATTAATTTATGAGGATCATATGCTTCCTTTTTATCTTTCTTAAGATTCAATTGATTTGGATTCCCCTCTACATATTGCAAGGCATTCAAGCCGCTTACTTGAAGTGGTCCTACTTCTTTTGGCAGTAGGAAATTCCTATGCTACCTGAAATTCCTAAAATGCAATTCATCTGATATAAACCTCTGTCTCACATATTCCATGGAAAAATTCCATTAAAAAACTGGAATGTGTGCACCATGTTCATATTATATCTTGAGATCCAAGTGCTTGAAGATTACAACATTTTTATAAAAAAACATATAGAAAAAAAGGATGGATATCTAAACCAATCAATTTCTAGAATTTATTCTAACTACTCATGAATAATATTTGATAAATAGCTGCACATGTCATACTTAGGAGGACCTTTCCCAGGATTTGTGGTTAGACTGAGTAATGTCCCCAGGATTACATCATCTACAATATTATCATCATGTAGACCTACGATAGTGCAGATAATTGAAATAGTTTTTCTTGATTTCTTAGAAAACATTGTTGTATTATAGGGAGGTGCAACAGTTGGGACTGCCATACCAGGTTCAAGGTGCTTAGAAAGGAACTAGTGATGGTTAAACAGCCCAAGGCTTTAGAAAGTTGAGGATAGGGTTTTTTCATTGAATGGCAGAGAGGTTAGGGACTCAGGGATACAGAACATTTTATTCAGGGTGTCTAGAATAATGTAACATAAGTCCTTTGACATGTATGAAGACAAAATAGCTCTCTTACTAGGGTAGTATTGTTGAGAGCACTAGGATACAAATTCGGGAAAATATACAGTCCTAGGGCACACTGTTCTGGTGAAATTGGAGTTCCACAAGTTACAGTGATCTTGGTTAGTCGTTGTTGGGGATATGGATTCCTTAATAGTGGAATTCAGATCAAAATTGGTTATGACTGGGTCAAAAATGCTAGCCTGTCAATCATATATATGCGCATCCCCCCAAAACCTAGGTTTAGGTAGTTTTTCTTTGGTTTTGGGAGCCATTTTTGTGGATTTTACTTCACTGGAAGTTTAAATGGGTATCAAAATGAATTAGGGAAAAATTAGGGCTTTTTAATTTCTGTATTATACGATGGTATAAGTAGAAATCACTAAGAGTAGTAAATAGTAAAAATATATGGATATTGCTCTATTGAACGATTCAGGCCAGTTGTCTGTTGAGGTGGACTAGGCCATTTGTTCATGGTTAGTCGATATAGTACTTAGGGTATTAGGTGCAAAGGTCCTTTTGAAATAAACAAGTGAATCTTTTGGGATAAGTAAATAAAGAATTTAACCCTTTGAATTTTTTGAAAATCATATATGGCGGGCTTTGGTTTGGTATTTTTAATGACTAGGACGACAAGACAATGGGCCCGCTTTTTTGCTACATCAAATTCGGGGGGAAGGATGAATAGGATGAAATCTGGGGTATCTCAGCAGGTATTTCACTTTATCTGTTGTCACATCGGGCAAAAAAATCGTTATGGTTTCTCAGAGGGGTAACTCTTGAGAGTGGGGACAGTTTTGAAAAAGACTTCATTCGAGGTGCGTTCAATTAGGATTGAACACCTGTCCAAGGTGGTTTTATGAGAAACATGCACTCAAGCCCTTTTTACCTAGTGACTACTTTACCAGTGCGCAGTTAATATCGACCGTTGATCTGGACGTATTTTTTTTATTAGCTCGTTATTCATTTGAGCTAATTAACTTGCACTTTATCAGATCATGCGCTTTCACAACCATAGATCTGAACAAGATCTAACAAATCCCTTCTATTTATGCTCAATGCTCTTTACTAAGCCCCTTTCTTCAGCTTGTGGTCACCATCCCTTGGTCCTATTGATCCTAGGCTTGCTTGATATGAACAATAATAGTTCTTTGGTCTAAAGATTTGATCTTTATTATCTTTGGAGGCCTTAAAATCTTCATTCAACAACTTAAAAAAATATCAGTACAAACATTGGCTCCAGCGGGGGTATCTATCTGTTCCATAGACTGCTGAGAACTGCAGACCTATGCCTTATATTGGGTTAAGGAGTCTTCTTCTCTTAGATATTTTTCACATTTGAGCAAAAATTTAGCTTTGAAAACTTATTTACAATCTTGAAATGTAAAACTAGAGAAAAATGCTAGAAAGAACTTGAAAATGAATAACAACATAAATTAAAATGCTCCTAATCTACTATGTACATATTTGGAGGTGCTTATCTAGGATTTTAATACAACAAGAATCATTTGAGCATCCTCCCATTGACAGCAGGCTCCAATATTTCTCCATCTAACTCGGCAAGTATGAAATTATTGTTGTCCTGCACAATTGATATGAGGTATGGGCTAATCCACAGATTGTCAAACTTTCCATAATTTCCTTCGTCCTCTCTTCTACAATCCCATTTCAACACTATGTCACTAATTTGAAAGTTCCTTGTTACGGCCTTCTTATTAGAATTTACCTTCATCCTTATCTAATGCTCTTGCAATTTTCCATTGACCTGTTCTCTTTCTTGTTGAATCTCTACCATTTCATACATTCTCTTAATCATGTTATCGAGTTCCTCTGATTCATTTTGGATCATCTTTAGCACAGGGAGTCCCAATTGTATTGGTAAAACTACTTCTTTACCATAAACTAATTGAAAAGGAGATGTTCCAATTTATCTCTTCACACTTATTATGGCATCCCATAGAGCATATCTCATATTAACATCCCATTCTTTTTTATTTCTAACTGTGAAAATTCTTTCATGGGTGGATCTCCAGCAACAAAACTAACCTCACAAGTTTTACACAGATCTACAGGAAAATATAGAAGAAAAAATGTGAAAGGACACAAGAATATTGGAAGTCAATTGGAATACTTTCCATGCTTCTATTATTCATCATTGTGTATACATTTATAATACATATTCAATAGAAAAATTCATGATACTTAAGAGGCAATTGGAATCCAGACATGTGGCAGGCTTAATTAGCATAGATTCCATCATTAGACAAGATTGTCAGTTGTAACTCCTAAATGGGATCAGTTAACTAAGTGTAATTGATGGTAAGTGGACCAGAATGGCACATGAGGGTGCATGCAGGATTTAACTGGTGATGGAGGGCGCATTAGTTGACTGTAAGTGGTCATCGATGCTCAAATAATCGCATAATGCATGAAATCAAAGAGGGCGCCCCAATTAACCGATTGTAATTGATGGTGGGTGGATAAAATCATGGACGAGGGTGCATGTGAGCCTAAAATCATGCAATAGGGTACATGAATGGGTGCATGCATGGATAATGAGTAAATAATGACAAAACCAAATTCTCAGATAATCAGGATGATTAGGACTTTGCACTAGGTGGTCAACAACATGGTTTAAACACTAGGGAAAACAAAAAAAATACTTTATGTCTAATGTCTAGATGGGTATTATGTTCTAACCCCCCTCGTTCTAGGTACAACAGATCCCATGCTTCATGCTAATCATGGGAGCCCCATTATTATAAATATAGAGGTATTTGGGTAAGTTTTAAATTTTGGTTTGCTATGGCATAACATCCTTTGTTCGGTTTGCGTATTCATCATTATTATCTCCTTTGAAAATTTCCAAGTTCCTGGTTGTTTTCTTGATTTGCAAAAAACCTTAGGATTTTTCCCCAAAATCATTTTCTTACTGCAAATCCCGAAATCCCACAATTCTGCATTGCGGGAATCATTTGTTTATCATTTGGGAATTCATCAACCCGCAACCCAAAATTGCGGGTTGCGGAAAGACCGTGTAAATATTTTACAGTTTTCGATCCCGAAACCTGAAACCCGAAATTTCGTATTTCGGGTTGCGGAAATTCATTAAGCCAATAAATTGCATTGTGTGTTTCCGAAACCAGCAACCCGCAAATTGCAGATTGTGGGTTGCAGAAAAGTTATTTGATTTTGATATTTGTTTTTGTTTCCGAAACCCGAAACCCTGAATTTCAGGTTGCGGATTTCGGAAACACGTTTGTTTATTTTGTAAAATTTGTAAAACCCGCAACCCGGAATTTCAGATTGCGGATTTCGGGAATTTTGAATAAAGTTTGGTTTCGAACTCGATCCTGCATCCTGCAGGGGTTAGTCCTAGCCGTCCATTTCTTTTAAATCTACATCCCATATTTGATCCAATCGAAAAAACCATATATATGCGATTTTTCTATTTTTCATTATCATTTTTTACTGTCGGAAATTTACGCTCCTATGTGGATTTTACTGTCATTTTCTTACCAGGGTCACCTTCACGGTTTTTTAGTTATTATCAGGTTGGAAATGCGTCATTTGTTCGAACGTGCGGATTCTTTGCTCTTCGTCGTGTTGGCAACCGATTTTCTAACTGTGGTTTTCACCTTCGGCTCAAATTCGAAGTCATAATTGTTGATTGGATTAAGTCGTAATGATGAGTTTTTAGATGCGACTTTTGGTCATGCATGATTTAACTGAATGTGTACTTCATCCTAATCTAAATTTGGTTAATACATGTTACTACTTGCTTCATTACAGCTTAAATGATTGTAGCTCCCAGATCGTAATATTTTAATCATAACAGTTCATTATGCTCAATCATTACAGTTTTTATCAGTTCTTTTTAAATACGGGAACAAATATGAGGCAATTAATTCGGTGTTTAGATTCTGTGCAACCGTTCTGTATTTGATTTCCAAAGGTTTCTTTCTAATAATCTTGTGTGAGCAATATGCAGACAAATCACAAATCATTGGATAGATTCTGTACAGATGAGGAACTTTAGTCTTTCCTGTATCAAGTACCTATGTCACCACCTTTTGATGTAGGTGTTCCTGATACGAGCAGTAGCAGCAAAGAGGACAATTTTGAAGTTCCATCCGTCTACATGCAGCTCCTTCGGAAGAAGAAAAAAAAAATTCTGAAGAGTCAATTGATCGAGATGATACCATTATCCATGATTTTATAATCAATGAGGTTCCTGTCACCCCATCAGCCTCCGCTGAGAAAGACCCGCTGGATGATTTCTCCGTTTTTGAAGACATTGTCAATCATTCAGAAGTTCCTAAGGAATATTTTTTGGATCTTTTGTTTCCTATTATAGACAACGAGCAATTCATCAATGAATTCTACAATTTGTAACGGGATTCTTCCCGAAATTAGGAGATGACTCTCGTTCGAATAATTTTGTTGGAGGAAAATCGCCTTGAAAGGTGTTGTATAGTTTAGTTTTGATTTTGTAATCCCGGTTTGTGGGAATTTACTGTTTGTATTATTATTTTGTAAACTCTTATTTAAAGAGATGATTCCTCATAGACAAAGGAGGATGGAACTTGGAGACAAAATCTACAGGAGAGGCTAAAGATGCTTTATTTTGATACAAGCTTGTAGTTTCTTGCGAACTGGTTATTGAATACAGTAAAGTTATTTTTCAGATCTACTTTTGTCTTTTGTTAAGTTTATTTGATGAATGAGATTTCTCCAAGTTGTTTATCTAACACTATTTTAATCTTTGCAATTTATTAAACATATCAATCTACAGTTTTGGTTTATCATTACTCATGATTCATGTGTTCATAAGGGTTTTAAAGAGTTTCTTCTATTAAAATCTCTTATCGATTTCTGCAAATGATTCTTTCAGTAAGTTACAAATGGTGTTAATTTTTCAATTAACATATCAAGTTACAAATCAAGTCTTGAATGTTTAACAAACTCAATTTGCCATTAGTTGATTTTCATTAATTAATGGCAACTTGAGCTGAACAAATCACTGAACCTTTTATACATTTCTGTGTAATTGATAAATGATCTGTTTATTTATATATATCAAGCTGATCTGCACCTATTACAAAACACCTTCTTAGAATAGATCTAACTTAGCTTATATTCCTTTAAGTAGATTAGTGTTTACAGACTTTTACACTTAGGTTTTCTTTCATTTGAAAACTGATCCTTTGGATCAAAACCTATCAACTCTTAGAGTGCCAGCAGAGGCCAAATATCCGTGGGAGATTACTACACCAAACAGGTTGGGGATAGAACTGTCCTTGCGTAGGGCCTTTTGAATCCTTTCAGTATGGGTTTTCACCCTCTGTTGAGAGCTTAGGAACTCATTCCAGCACTTTGCATACCCTGAACATCCGAGGCCTCAACAAATGGCGCTAAAAGGAGGGCCAGAAGTAAGCTATGCCTAAACAGAATACTCAGAAACCTCCTCCAGCAAGAATACCGATTGTCACCCGTAGCCACATACAAGCATCCACTTCAGCTCACCGAGATCCTAGAATAGGGGACGTTATTATCATATCACCCACCAGAGGACCTATCTTACTTGAAGAGATACTTAAAAGGTCTAGTGATAGTGATTCCAGGTTACAGCAGAGGCTCTCTGTAGAGAGAAATCAAGGATTAGCAGCAATTCACCAAGAGAAAACTAATCCACAGGAAAAAAATTCAAGATAATCAAGAAAATCCAAGTTCAGCACAGCAGGATATTGAACAAAATAAATCATCAAACCAAGAGCAACTCCCTGAGTTTGATCTTGATTTATTGCTTACTGAAACAGAACAAGTCTCACACACTACTGCTTCAGGTGGACCACCACCCTCTCCTCCTTCATCATCATCCTCCTCATCTGAGAGTGAACAATCTTCTAACTCTTCATCAGAAGAAGAAGAAGAACAACCCATGGATGGGTAAGGCCAGAACAGACCTTGGCTTGACTAAGATGCTGTGTGGATACTTGGGGATCAACATAGATTACCAAAAAACCCTGAGAAATGGCTTCCCAAATTCAACCCAGATTATAAGTCACCTGCATTGGATCACATTAAAACCTTTATGCAGGCTATTAGACTTAGGAGTGTTATACATGAAGGTGTGGTTTGCAGACTCTTCCCTTACACATTTGAAGGAAAAGCTTCCACATGGTATTTTTCCTTAGAAGCCAGAACCATAACATCATGGGATGAGTTTGAGAAACTATTCATTCAAAATTTTGGGGATGACAAAACACCACAAGATTTAGTTTTGGAATTATCCTCCATGAAAATGAAAGGTAAAAAAAGGGTTAAGGATTACAACCAAATATTTTCTTACCTAAAGAACAGAATCCCTGCCGTTGTTCTGTCAGCAGAACAAATTTTAGTTGCCTATTATGAAAAGGGTCTTTCTGCTCCCATTGCAATGTGGGTGAAGAGGGCACACAAAGAAAACTTGTTTAAAGCCTATGTTGAAGCCATTCAAGTTGAAAAAGATATCTATTGTCTGAAAGATAATCCCGATGCAGTAGAAGAACAACCCTCTACATCTACATCTAGGAAGAAGATTGATAACACTCCCAAGCCCACTATCCAAAACAAGGATCCCTTTGAAATGACTGACATTAAGAAGTTTCTTCATAAAATGTCAAACGAGATGGTTGATCTTAAAAAGAACAATAATGGGAATCAGAACAACAACAAAGGTTTTGTAAGGTCACCTTTTAGGAGACCTTATCCACCTCCTCAAAATCCACTACCTCCTAATCCTAATGAAGGATTAACTTCTGAAGAGATTTATTCCATTTTCAAAGCCCTTGCCACTAAATCACAAAACATCCCTGAATCTTTTGAAGACCAAGCAAACCAAGATTCACATCTGCCAGAAGTAGAAGATGAAGAACAAGACGCTCAGGTAAATACTGTTAAATATTTCTCCGAATTGCCAATGAATGAAGAAGAGGAAGAACCTGAGACAATGTTCAATGTTCAACACCCTTATAACACTAGGTCGAGACCACAACCCACTCAGGAGCCTTCATCTTCAACACCACCTCCCAACAAAAACAAAACTGTTCCCCAAAAGGATACAGTAATTCCTGAATTGGAATATACTTTAGCTAAAGATTTAAAAAGAGTTAAAGCAAACATATCTTTGTTTGAACTTCTAAAGATCCCTTCTATGAGGGATTCTTTACCCAAAAGCATGGTTATCAAACAATCAATAGAATCACAAAACAACAACTTTGACTCTCTTACTAAACCAGAGGATAAAAAATATGGACGCAAGAGGACACCTCCTTTCTTGCTAACTTATGAAATATTCAACAGGAACATACATAATTGCATGATAGACTTTGGTGCTTCTTCCAATGTAATGACACTGTCTGTCTTCAAAAAACTTAATGCCACTTGGGAACCTTGTCCTACTCAGATTGTCCAATTAGAGAGTTCTAAAGTAAGAGTAGTAGGGAGATTGAGGAACGTGTTGTTAACTCTGTCTGTTGATCCTCGGATTCATCAAACAATTGACCATGTTATAGCTGACATTCCTGAAGCCTATGGGATGTGGTTAAGCAGAGACTGGTCAGAAAAGCTCAAGGGCTATTTTGCCATTAATTGGTCTCACCTGTAGTTACCCTACAATGGACAACCAAACAAGATCAAGATTAGTAGGGAGCCATTCATGAAGCAGACTGTGACTGATCTAAATGATTCAAGTGAACCTAACTGTTATTTTAGCTCACACATTGAACATTTTACCTTTGATACCTTTTTTGGAGATTTGCCTGCTGATTTATCACTAGAGAATGCACAAAATGAATCTCACATTGTTAATACGACCACAGTACAATTATCTGGAACCATTGTACATAATGTTTATAATGTCAATACCAATTTTAGGTTAGATCCCACTTCATGGACTTTATTTTTTGATGGCTCCAGATCCAAGGATGGAGCTGGTGCAGGTTGTGTACTTATTGATCCCAAAGGGACAAAAACCATGATTTCTTGCAGGATAGAATTTGATTGTACAAATAATGTAGTTGAATATGAAGCTTTGGTGCAGGGACTCAAAAAAGCTATTGATATGGGTGCACAAGTCATTGAATGTTTTGGTGATTCAGAAATAATAGTTAAAAAAGTAAGGAATAAGATACACTGTCTTTCTCCTCGCTTGACTAATTATCAGAAAATGGTAAGAGAACTCACCAATTCCTTTTCTGCATTCAACATTTACTCAATTCCTAGGTCACAGAACTTTGATGCTGACCTTTTAGCAAATACTGCATCTAGGTTAATTCCCCTAGAAGGCCTGTCTCCTAAAACCTTTTCAATTGAATTGATGTACAGACCTTCCATCCTTGACAATGTTACAAGCTGGAAAGTATTTGATGATGATCAACAAATCTTGGATTTCCTTTCAGCTCAAGATACCTTTCAACACATGGTGATAGATGAAGCTGAACATGAAAAATCCTTATTTGATCCTTCTAACATTATCCCGAAGTCAGTAATCAACCTAGAAAAGTTTTATGACCTGCAAGACAAGTTTAAACACAAGACCAACTGCAAGACACAAAGCTCTTCCTTGAATTATGAACCAGTCAATCTAGGCACTGAGCAGAACCCTAGATTCATCAACCTTGGAATTAACTGTTCTGTGGAATAAAAAAGAGCTTTCATCAGGTTGTGTAAAGAATATAAAGATGTTTTTGCCTGGACTTATGACAAGTTGAAAACCTTGGATACTAGCATTATGCATCACAACATACCGATGAAGCCAAAAGTTAAACCCTACCAACAAAAATTGAGAAAGATGCATCCTAGTTTGGAGCCCTATGTTAAAAAAGAACTTGAAAAGCTATTGGCAGCAAGAATTATATTCCCTGTCAGACACACCCAATGGATAGCTAATCTAGTACCTGTCCGAAAAAAGAATGGTGAAATCAGATTCTGCGTCGATTTCAGGAATCTCAACAGAGCCTCCGAGAAGGATAACTATCTTGTTCCTCCCATAGAACAGATTCTACAAAAGGTAGCAGGGTCAGAAATGTTCTCCCTCCTGGATGGTTTTTCAGGATACAACCAAGTCATGGTTTCCCCTGATGACCAACTCAAAACAGCCTTTAGAACCCCATGGGGTACCTTCGCCTACAAGCGAATGCCCTTTGGACTAATAAATGCAGGGACCACGTTTCAGAGAGCTATGGACATAGATTTCAGAGGTTTAATGCATAATTTTGTCATAGTATATTTAGATGACATTACTATATATTCCAAGAAACGACATGAACATTTATCTGCTTTGAAACAGGTTTTTGAACGTTGCAGGAGATATGAGATATCACTAAACCCCAAGAAGTCTATATTTGCAGTGATGAAAGGTAAGCTTCTAGGTTTCATTGTTTCCAAAGAAGGTATGATTATAGATCCCGAACGCACTGATGCTATTTCAAAGATCGATTTGCTTGGCTCGCGCAAATCCATGCAGTCATTCCTTGGGAAGATCAATTTTGTACGTAGGTTTGTTCCTAATTTTGCACAGATTGTTAAGCCTTTGCAGCAATTAGTTAAGAAAGATGTACAGTTTTTTTGGTCACAGGAACAGAAAGATGAGTTTGTTGAAATTCGCAGGGCTATTGCAGAAGCTCCTGCCCTGATGTCCCCCGATTTTAGTAAAGATTTTATTTTATATAATTTCACTACTGATTTTTCTTATGCAGTTGTTTTGACACAGAAGCATGAAAGCGATAATGAAATTCCAATTTCCTTCATGAGCTCAACATTTAAGGGAGCTGAACTCAATTACTCCCAAATTGATAAGTAGGCCTATGCAGTATACAAATCTGTGAAACATTATAGGCCATACTTGTTGAAATCTAAAATGAAGGTAATTGTGCCATATACAGCTATAAGGAACGTGCTGATCCAGAAAGAACTGGGCGAAAAGAGGGCCCATTGGATGACTTCTTTCCAGGAATACGATCTGGAAATCAGACCAGCGAAAATTGTAAAAGGACAAGGTTTGTGCCTACTTACTGCTAAATCGAATGACCGAGTACAACATCAGACTGAGTGGGAGTAGGAGGAATAACTCCCTCCAGGTTTTGTTAATGCAGTAGCTACTTCGACATCTGAATGGTATGACCATATCAGGTTTTTTCTAAACCATGGGTTTGCTCCCGAATCTTTAGACTTCAAAAAACACAGAGCCTTAAGGTTGAAGTCTGCTCCATATCAATTCATTAATGGAATCATGTTTAGAAAAAATTATGATGGAGTCTTTCTTAGATGCTTGGAGAAAAATGAGATTGATGGCATTCTTTTCCAATTTCATGTAGGACCTACTGGAGGTCATTTCTCAGGTGAGACCACAGCACACAAGATTCTCAGGGCTAGATATTACTGGCCCACTCTGCTTAAAGATGCTTATGCCTATGTCAGGAGGTGTGAACCATGTCAAAAGTGTGCAGGGAAATTCAACAAACTTGTTTTTCCTCTGCAACCAGTGACAATTCAGTTCCCATTTCAGTAGTGGGGGTTGGACTTTGTTGGTCCAATTAATCCTACCTCCTCCCTTCAACATAGGTATATCCTTACAACAAATGACTACTTTACCAGATGGGTATAGGCAGTCCCCCTTAAGCAGTGAAACATGAACCAAGTAATCTATTTCCTTGATAGTCAGATAGTTACAAGGTTTGGTGCCCTCGAGTATCTTGTCTTTAATAATGCATCCTATTTTTACTCGATCGACTTGACACAGTATGCCCTTGAAATAGGTAATAAATTAAAATTTCCTGCCAATTATTACCCACAGGGTAATGGGCTTGTTGAATCTTCTAACAAGAACCTGATAAATATCCTCAAGAAGACAGTGGCCACTCATCATGTACCAATTTTTCAATGCGGTGTAGACAAAAAACATGTGTAGGAGCCCCTTTGAACTCAAATTCTGTTGATGGAGGAGCATCATATGAATGCTTCTTGATGTTAACATATACATAAAATATCTGAAAACATAATTAAAGATGGAAAGGAGATTTGTGCTATCATCTCCTAACCAAAAAATTCAAAGAACTCAACAGGATCAGGAACTTGTGCAGCTGCATAATGACAAATGTAGCCATGTAATGCCTTTCCAAACTGATTGATCACCTTCCTAATTTCACAATGGATCTTATGCAGCTCTGTAGAAGCAAAATAGGAATAATATAGAGCATCAAACATCAATGTTGAAGTGTCTCCCTGATCAAATAGGATCCCATAAATAAATAAGTGTGCATTTGAATTATATAGATAGTTGAGTGAACCTGCAAGGTCTTTAGACTGTGTAAGCATGAAATTTGAACCAGAAGACGTGAGATTAGGTCCAAACATGTGGAATATCAGCCCAAAGAGGGAAAATGTGATGGCATTCCAACCAGTAAATTACATGAAAGACTGGAATGCAACTGAAATGAGTTACATAGTTTCAGAAACCATGGGTTTGTCAACTGACGCACTTGGGGGATGAGGAGTCTTTTCTGAATCTAATGGTGGGAAGGATGGATGAGTGGGCCATACAACCAGCTTATAAAAATTTTCATCATAATTAGAAATATTATAGGAAGGATTCAAATGGACTTGGAAATATTTTTCTGGAGGCAAATTAGAAACATGTGAAAAACACGAGGATTGAGAGGTGGTTCCGGTGGACTGTCTGGGATTTGTTCCAAGCAATGGATGGATATTTATAATTATTATATATCAGAAGCATCTAAATAAGAAATATCATAATCATAAAATGTTGGTTTAACTTGAGAACTCAAAGCATAAAAATGATTACCTTCGTGAGTAGCACTAAGACAATGTTCTTGGTGAGCAACAGGATTCTCTGGTTCTTTCTTTCTTGTGAGATCAGGAACATAAATGTTATGGATTTCAAGCAATTGATTCATGATTTACAATTTCTTCTTCATACAATATTTCTTAGAATGGAAACCTTTGTTGCAATAAGATCACTTGGATCCCCCTTTCTTATTCTTCTTCTTGGAATTGGAACCTTCATCAATTGAATTGGAACCCTCATCATCTGACAGCTTCTTATCTTTCAAATTTTTATTTCCTTTGGAATTCTCGGCTCCACAAGATGCAAGTGCATGACCCTTGGAGGATTTGAAATCTCCCATATGAACCAACTTGTCTTTCTCTTTGGTGAGAGACTCTATGAATGCAGTTAAGAAGGGCATTTTCCAATTCAGAACTGCTTGCTTGGTTGCATAGAATGCTGAGACAAATATTGGATACTCAAGACCCAGTTTTGAGAGGATGGAAAGAATGAGTTTCTCTTATTTCTTCTCAATCCCACACTTATTGAGATGAAGCACTAGTGATTTAAACTTTGAGATGAAATCTTGCATTAGTGTGGAAATTGATTGGACTCAATGAGATCAACTCATTCTCCAATAGATGACCTCTTAGATCATCTTGCTTTCCAAAGAGGGACTCAAGCTTGGTCCACACATTATTTGGGTTTGTTAAACCATCAAGATGAAACAAAATATTTTGGGAGATGTCGAGACAAAGCAAACCATAAGCTTCATCTAATTTGCTAAACCACCTAGCTTTCTCAACAGTAGCATTTGGTTCATTTTCTAGCGCCATGGTGACTCTGTAGAAACCCTTACTTCGAAGTAGGATCTCCATTTTGGATTTCCATTCAAAATAATTTAATGGAATCAAGATCACATCTTGAATCTGATCCATTCCTTGCTAATGCACTCCTGGTGAGAAAATTACCTACAAAAAACACTCTGAAAACAATCTGGATTTTCCTTTCCGATGCTTGATTACCAACTAAAACTGTTGTAGGTAATTAATCCACTTGACTTGTCTGGTCATCTATAGCTTAAACTAGGATGGAGAAAACTGTAAGGGCTTATGGTCGGTATGAATGGCTATTTCCTTTCCAAGGACATAGTGTCTCCATTGCTTAAGAGCTTGTACAATGGCATAGAGCTCATTTTCATATGCTGAATACTTCCTAACAATGTCATTGAAAGTCTCCAAGTGGAATGCGACTGGGTGGTCAAATTGTGTGATTACGACACCCATATCATAGTCAGAGGCATCGGTTTCAACGTAAAATGGTTGATGTAAGTCGGGTAGTACAAGTAGCGGTGCAGTACAAATTCTATGCTTGAGCTGCTCAAAATCTTGTTGTTGTGTTGGTGTCCACTTGAAGATAGTATTCCCACTTCCTTTAGTCAACTGATTCAAAGCTCGTGCTATATGATTGAATCCAAGTAGGAATCGTCTCCAAACTAATAAAAATTCTTAGTTCATGAATGTTTTGAGGAATGGGACAATATTTGAGGATTTGTATCTTGTCTAGGTTGACATGAATTCCTGCAAAGTTGATAACATACCCCAATTATTTGATGTTGTCCATCGCAAATGAAAACTTTTCCAAATTCAAGTAGAGTCGATGTTGTTGGAGGGTGTCGAGGACTTGCTGGAGCAATTGAACATGTTCCTCCCACGATCTACTAAAAATCAGGATGTTGTTGAGGTAGACAATAACAAATTTGCCAACAAAATGTGGAAGCACGTCATCCATGTATCACATGAAGGTTGTAGGTGCATTGGTTAAACCGAAAGGCATGACTAACCATTCAAACAATCCTTCCTTGGTTTTGAAAGCATTTTTCCATACATCGGAGGGCTCGATTAGAACCTGATGATATCCCGACTTGAGATCAAGTTTAGTGAAGAATTTAGGACCTTTCAGACAATCAATCAATTTGTCTATTCTTAGTAAAGGGTACCGGTTCTTTACTGAAATCTTGTTGAGTGACCTGTAGTCAATGCACATGCGCCAAGTCCCATATTTCTTCAGAACAAGAATAACTGGACTTCCACAAGGAGAGGAATTGGGTTGGATATGGCCCTTGTCAATTAAATATTGGATCTGTCGATGAATCTCTTCATTCTCAATGATGGACCTCTTGTAGACATATGTGTTAGGTAATGAAGAACTAGGAGCGAGTTCAATGGACTATTTTACCTGATAGTGTAAAGGTAATCCGTTTGGTTCTTTGAACACATTATGGTATTCTTCAAGAATGATGTCGATCCATTGTTGTTTTCAAGGACTACGATTGTCAGCAAGTCGACTAGTTGCTACAATATTTCTAGAATGTTGAGGCTTAATCATGATCAATGCAAATTTCTGAGCATGGTTGATTAACTTTTTAACATGTTAAGTTGATACCGTATTAACTATCGATGCAGTTCGTCGCTCTGGTATACCATACCAATGATCCCGAATTATGACAATCACCTTCTGTGGTCATGACTGATAAATTCCATGTCGATCCCACAAGTATGGCTTTCCAAACAAAGTGTTGGATACTGAGAGTGGTGCCACATCACAGAGTACTTCATATTTGAAAGGCTTAATGAAGTAGGTGAGTCTACATTTTCGGGCAATTCGAAGTTCCTATCCATCCTTCATCCAACCGATGTTATAAGGCTGAGGATGCAGAGTAGTCACAAGATCAATTTTCTTCACAAGAGTTTCAGAAACAAAGTTCTTATGGCTTCCATTATCTACAATTAGATGCAAGGGATTGTTATGATCCCATATCTATGTATGGAATAGGTGCTCTCATTCCTCCTCGTTGACAACAGTCGAGGTGGCTGTATTTGTCGATGTCGACGCTAGGAGAGTCACCAATTTTGGGTTGGATTCCACAATGGATTTGTCAGTCAAGTCAGATGTAGACAGTTCTATAAGAATGTCTTCTGATCTTTACATTCAGACTCCTCATGCCATGATAAGTTGTGGTAATCACACCATTTCTCTGCAGGGGGTTGTTTACTACGTTCCCTCTTGTCTATCTGAGAAGGTCTCTTACCCTAATCTTGCTTAGAAGAAGTTGGGTGAGACGAGCGTTTGGACTTTTTGGATTCGGTTGGCAATGAAGGCTTCTTGTCGGATGGCCATCCTGTTGGCTTAGTCACGAGGCGTGATTTTCCTTTCTGCTTCGCTTCAAGCTTGCTAGCATAATGGAATGCATCCGTGAGCGTATTGACAATAAGGAAACCCATCTCCTACTAAATTTATGGGGAAAATCTACTGACATACATCAAAACAAGAAAGTTATCCTCTTCCCGAATTCCAAGTCTATCCATCAGTCGATAAAACTCGTCGGTATAGCTCTGCACAAACCGGTATCTCCTTTTCCTTAGTTGTTGCCTTTTCTTATACTGATGCTCAATGTATTTGGGCGGGTATAAATCCCTTCAGACATGCTCGACAAATTTATCCCCAATTTCTATGGGGTTGTCTTCTTTCTCCATTTTTGTCGATATATTCTCCCACCAACAATGCACCGAAGTCGACATTTTCAAGGATTTAATGGTGATCTTCTCAACTTCTGAGAGTTGATTCACTTAGAAATAGGATTCTGACTATTGTATCCAGTTGTCTACAAATTCGGAATCAATCTTTCCTTCTAGATTCAGTATATCCAAGTTCATATGTACCTTAAAACAACTGGATTTATCCAAGGCATTTCTCGTCAAATTTCTAGCCAAAGTCAAGCCAAATGAACTAATGAGTCGAGCAAGAATCTCATTGAAATGCGCGTACATTTCAATTCGTTGTCGAGAAAGTTCTTTCTTAATGAGTCACTTTGTCTCTTTAGTTGCATGTTTATTGTATGCTTCTTCTTCCATATTTGGTTGAGTTTTGCGAGCTAGTAGATACTCTGAATTCGAAGGTAGGGTCTGTCCGAATTGATGGGTTTGTGAGCGGGTATGTATAGGCATAAGTTAGTTAACTTCAGCAAGAAGTGTCTCCACAAAACTTACGCAAGATCAATCTCTGATACCAATGATCCAGGTCGCCCAGGAATTCGACGGGGGACAACAGGTTCGACTGAATAAATCAAGATCTGTTATGGAAGAATCAAATTAAATAAGTCGACAATACAGAACAAGAAAACAATCAGGAATATACACAGACAAAATGAAAGAATTTGGATAAAAAAACTTCTTCTATTATTTCTTCTTTGTTCCTCCTCTTTTTACGTTACAATAATGTACAGACTTATATAGAGTGTTGAGAACGCTTGAGTTGCATTCCTATTACGTTCAATTAGAAAATAATTTGTAGCGGTTTGAGAAGCACAACCATCACAGTCGAATGGAATATAGAGGGACAATCTATTGTAGTTGGTCAGTTGTCGTTGGTGCGCAATAGTCGTCATCGACGGAGCGTGTTGGAGTCATCGGTCTTTGACGAGTGGTGTTGGTAAGTCGCAGACTAGGACTAGGCCTACTAGTCGAAACAAGCCAATCGACTTCAGAGATGGATCATGTGCACATTAAGGTGACACCTCATCAAAATGATAATATGAAACTTATCAAAGGATAGGCATTGATAATCCTAGTCCACAAATCACAGTTGGCACCTCCTGATGGTAAAAATCCATGCCGGGCCACTATAACCTCAAGATGGTAGGTACTTGCTGGCGCCTATTATTCTTCCTTGAATATTCTTCAAGATTGCACCTGTAATTGTTAATTTAGTGTTGTTTAATGCTAAAACTATGCCCAAGAGTTCCCAGAAATGCTCCTTAATTTTTATTTCATGCTCAAGTCTGCCCAAAATATGAGACGATGTGATGTCATTACTGTTTTATGCTACAAAATATCAGCAATAGGCCTGAAACTACTCAGCATGCCCAGGTTTGGGCAAACTGCTGATTTGGAAAGCCAAAACATGCACATGGGCCCTTTAATGCATAGAATTATAGTTGGTTTTTAGGGATGATGCTACCCAAACTATGCCACATCTAAAAATATTGATGTCCTTTAAGGTGAAATTACACATAGAACTGGCCAGAAGTGCTCAGAGTTGATCAATAGGCTAGTTTACTATTGTCCACAAACTTTTGGTTTTTAAAGCTAACGTTGCACATTTTTTCCTTTCTACAACAATCACTATGTGAAATCCATTAGAAGATTATGTGACTATTAGGGATTGTGCATATTGGTTCCAACATGACCCTTGATACATAATTACGATTCATGGAACAATTTGTTTTCTCTTCAAGATAAAAATATATTGAATAGTAGGATTAAACCACAATATGGTGTGCTAGTACGTTGGCACCAATTGGCATGCCCAAGCATAGGGAAAATAATACCAATCCCTCTTCCCTACACCACTAACTCACATTTTATCGTTAATGGAAGATCTTCCATTTATCCTACTTAAAGTATTGTACATTTGTGATATATATATATATAAATAAATTAAGGGTACTCACAACAAGTGAGTGCTCACATGTTGCTTCAAGGCAAGGTGTGAGTGCAAAATATTGTTCCTATTATGCCCAAAAATGCTCAAGATTTTAAATTTAATTGTTCTTATCAAGCCAAAACAATTTCTAAGTCATGGGTGACCCAAAAATATGTATAATAGATGCCCCCTAATGTGTGAGGGAAAAGGAGCAATTGATGCTAGGAATACATTGTAAATAATTAAAAGAGTTTGGAATCACTAATTAGGGATGTCACTATGGACCAAGGTCTTCAATCGAAATCATTTGTGATCTACAAATATGCATTGTATGAATAAATCTATTATATCTGAACATAGAAGAAATTGTCTATCCATCAATCATTAATAAATTTTGTTTCCAGATGCGAGGTAGCCCACAGATAATGATAATGGGTACCAAGGTGCCTACTACATTCCAATAAATGTGAATATATGTGTTTGTGTTCAACACTTGTTGAAATGTAATGTCTCGGTTTCAACCCTTTTGAAATGATATGACCTCAATATTCTATATGTTTAAATGTTTTGCACATATATATTTACTATACATATTTTACACCATAAAGTAGACATGCCATGGTGATTTTGAATACTTCTACCCATTGATATTTTTCTATTAATAAAAGAACCAAGATAGAGTTTTAGCCGTGGATGTTAATGTAACAACCATCAGACATATTGTGAGTTCGACTAGTTACAAAGAAAAGAAGTATCACACAATGTTTTGACTATAGACATGGATACAATATTGATTAAAACATCCATTATGGATAGTAAAAACTATGACTATGGACATGGATACAATCTTGCTTAAAACATTCATTATGGATAGTAAAAACTATGTTAGAGATTGGATGTTGCATAAGTATGTAGTAATGATGTAGTATTTTGTAAATTCAAGCTTCATTTCAAGCAATCTCAATCCAAAACTCTGTTCAAATTTTCTCAACATGAACGTCCTAGATGACATCAAATTTTAAATTGATGAATGCATCAAACCAATTTTTTGTTATTGTTGGGCAATGAAGTGATTTTATTAATAAAAAACGTACTCATGAATGAACCAGCAACAAAGTGATTTTATTAATAAAAAATAAGATTAAAAAGTTTCCAATTATAGACCTCCTTCTAGCAATCAAAGTATTGTATTATATAATTTTTGGCTACAAGGCATAGATCTAAAACACCTCAAACTAAAACACAATCCACATCGCCAATCTAGAGCAGGATATATGGAACCAACTCAATTGTCCCATCATTGCATGCACTAGCCAATCTGGTAGCGATTGGGTGTTTCATGTGCACAAGAGAGATACTAGAACAAAGACTTCTGGTAGTGATGATGAATTTCTTTAACACATGTGAGCTACCGGAGTAGCTACTTCCGGTAGTGATCTACTGGCAGTCTGCTATCTGGTTGTTCCAACACTTGGGTTTGTTTTACTTGTCCCCTGCATTTGCACACCTATGAAACCAAAAATATAAGGACGTCCAAAGGATATTAGTCCATTATCATATCCATCTCCAAACTACATCACTGAAGCACAAGAAATCGTACAAAAGGTGGAGAATTTACCTTGTTACAGAATACATATTTGTACTGATAAATGCACAAAGGTGATGGATTATATGGAAATATGGAGAAAATAAGGTGAAACAGGAAAGTAATAAGAAAAAAGGAACCATGTTG
Organism: Larix kaempferi; assembly: GCA_027924585.1. NCBI lineage: Eukaryota > Viridiplantae > Streptophyta > Pinopsida > Pinales > Pinaceae > Larix > Larix kaempferi. Next base: position 9,843,177 of record BSBM01000397.1, on the reverse strand, counting down.
ATCAATGAAAAATTGAACAAAACTGAGATCCAACATCTCCCCCATGCCCAATCCTTTGCATATCCTTATGCAAAAAATCAAAGAGATTCTTTCTTGGGTCATTGTTGAACTGCTTGGACATACTCCTTCAACACCTTTTCGTTTTTATCCTGATATGTTGGGTTTATGAATGACTCGCCATAGGTGTAATGAGTTTGTTTCTTTTTAGGAGGTCCTGCAGCTATTGGATCCTTATGTTGCTCTTCAACAATTACTTCTCCCTTCTTGGCTCTAAGAGATCTACCTCTAGTCTATCCGGATGTGTGGGGTCTTTTTGTTTTCTTCTTCTCGGCTTCTTCAACTACTACTACACCAACATAGATCCAAATCCTAGGCTCTATCAAGCGTCGAGAGGGATCAAATCTCCCGAGGTGCAAACCTCTCCTTGAATAGCTCCTTGAATGCCATACCTGAGCCACCTAATCCTAAGCTCTAAAGTCTCTAGTTTAAGTCTCATATTTACTTTTTACTTTGTATTATTCTTTTTTGTCTATGTCCGACATAATATTTATTACTTTTTACTCTGTATTATTCTTTTTTGTTTACTTTGTATTATTTTGTTACTCGACAAACACTCTAAAATCTCATATTTGCTTTTTACTTTGTATAAAAAGTAAAAAGTAAAGTCTCTAGTTTAAGTCTCATATTTACTTTTTACTTTGTATTATTCTTTTTTGTTTATGACAGACATAATATTTATCACCTAATCCTAATCTCTAAAGTCTCTAGTTTAAGTCTCATATTTACTTTTTTACTTTGTATTATCTTTTTTTTGTTTATGGTCGACATAATATTTATTACTTTTTACTTTGTATTATTTTGTTACTCGACAAACTCAACAAACACACACATGTTACAAGATCTCCCTCATACTAGGTTGTAGAGCGCCTCTCGATGCAATCATGATCCTTGATTCCTGGTTGCTCATATTTTTGAACCACTTCGACCAAAATATCAATTCTTGAGGGAGTAGGTGGCTACTCTACTTGTTTGTACTCCTGTAATTCGAGCTTCAATGTCTTATTTTCCCTCTCCAAACTCTTCATTTTCAATACCACCTCTTGGAATGCTTCATCAAAAGTTTAAAACCATCATAAATCCTTATCCATCTTTCTCTATCATGTTCGACACAAATGCTTTTAAGGAGTTGTCTCTCCTCCTTCACATTCCTGTTCAAGATTTCATACTCTACCAATTGCGGCTTTAGTGCCTTCACCTCTTCAACCTTCCTTGAATCACTCTCTTCAAAATTAGAGTAATATGATGGAGGATATTATTTGCTACTATCTTATGCAATGGCGCTTCAGCTGATGCATTCTATAGATCAGGGGAAAGTTCCTCTAGCTCAATCCCCTCAAAATATGCATGTTGTGGACTAGAAACATATTCATTTGCCTCTTTAGGAGTCCCTTGCTCTCTCACTTCTTTAATTTAAGGAGCAATCTCCTCATTGTTTTGGGTGTGAGGCTCCTCAATCGCATGCTCAACGCTCACTACAATATTTCTACCCCCTTCCTCGGAGTTTGTGAAGAGAACCCTTAGTTTTCTAGTTCTACTTCTTAAGGTTTCCTCTAAGGTGTACAAGGAAGGGGTTGCATGCTCCTTTTATTCTTATTCATCCACAACTTAGCTTCTTCTCTTCTTGCTAATTTTACTGGTTGATCCTTGATATTTCTTGTTTCCTTTTTTTTGACTTCTGAGTATGAGGGGTGTGTTATTCTCCAAACACTATCCTTCAGTGGCACATTTACAAGGAGCCATAGTCTAAATCGTGGCTTCTTCTTTGCATCTACTTTTGTTTACCTCTTTCCCTTTCGAGGGTTCACCTACCATCCTCTTCTAATTATGAGGAGTGGTCTCATTCTTTCTAGAAATATCTTCTATTGTAGGAAGAGAGGGTGCTGAATTTTTCCTTGAAGACTCCCCTTTTTCCTTCCTCCGATTTTTAGAGGGGGATTTTCTACTTATGAAAGAACCCTTTTGTAATGAGGGAGGGGTTATCATGGAGTTGAATGTAGTACATTCTCCCCAAAATAAAAAAAAGTGTTCTCAAGTCTATTTTTTCTTTCTCAATTCTTCCTCCACAAGCAGTCTAATGAGTCCATGATGAAAAAGCTTGGATTCCATATTTCTAGGGTGCTTTTGGACATGATTAGCCATTTCATGCAAACTTTTCAACTGGAAAAATGGAAAATTCATTTTCCTATCACCTGCTAAATGTACCAGAAGACAGATATGATATTGAAAAGTTACCACATACCTTCCCTCATAGGTAATGTACTTCTGGGACAGGTACAAAAGCTCATGCAATTATTCTTTGATCCATTCCCTTGGAAATCCCTTGCTCCAATCCGGGTCCCAATGGTCATCTTAAAGAAATCGGTTAATATCAAATTACTTGATTTTATTGCTTTTAAACCATTGTTCTCCACCAATAGGGATACCTGTGCATGCAACGATGTTTCCTTTTGAAAATGTGAGCGTTAAGGGCCCAACCTTTGTTACCTGCTCATTTAGGGTCTTGGAAAACTCATATTCCACTTTATCATTGTGCCCGTGCAGTCATTTGTAGAAGGGAAGCCATCCTTCCTTCTCAAAAGGATCTCTTCAATCAGGGGTAGTCTAGCAACTCTGCCCCATAGGCTCATGCCGAGGCACTAATGTTTTCTTGCCACTTCTACTTTATTCGGGCTCCATTGTGTAATCTATTTGGGGTCCTATAGGTTCAAAATTGTTCTATTTGCATGATTAATGGTTATAGGATGGGCTAAAATAGGGTTTAAGATTTCCAATTTTGGAGTTGTGATAGGGACACAGACTTTGATTTATGGTTATGTCATTGTAGGTAAAATCAAGATTCCAAATTCCCTAATGAGTCTGACAAGTATCATGAGGTTGACGGATTGCATACATGTGTGATTGGGTCAAAATTCTGGTAGCCAATTATGCATTTACATGGAGGATCGTAAGAAGGGTTGTAACAAGGTGTATTTCTAGTTCACACGATAGAACCCATGTCAACACATGCATAGAGAAAAATGGAAATGACCTGGACATCATTACGTCTTAATTGTGCCCTTTACCTATGAAGATCAGTCGATCCAGTGGCGTTCTAGTGCTAGGTTGTCAACAACGAACATTGCGTTTGGGAGTATGCTAGTCACCAGTATGCCTTGTGATGTTCAAATGGACTGCTGGATGATAAGTTTGGCACCACCATAAGTAGGCAATCCGATATTCACATCCTGCTACATGCTTTGTGTTGTTCCGATGACCTATATGATGATAATTCTGATGCTACTGAAAGTATCCATTCCGGTGGTCTCATTGTGCTATGTGGCGTTCAACCTACTTTCCAGGCTCTAAATTCCTTGTAAGTGATTCAAATCCTTCTACTACTCAGATTGTGAGTAACTGTATCCACACATTCTAACAATTGCTAATTCCAAAGGAACAAACCTCAAGAACCCTTAATCTTAATTTTCCAGGAAATCGTAGCTATCCATTGTTCAAATATGTTACCCTACATTCAAAGGTTTAGGAAATTTGGTTAGAAAGTAGACATTTCCCCAAGAGTGTGTGTATAATGCTACCAAAAATCCATCCTTTGCATTGACATAGACATACACAAAGAAGCTCAATATCATAAATGGTAGGAGTATTCCTAAGAAAACCTAGGAGCACCAAGGTCTAATATAAGAAATAACTACCCCTACAATCAAAGGCTAAAGATGCTTAAGAGAGATTTTCTTCCCCACAAAAAATAATAGTCCTTTTTTAGCAGTTGTACCTTCCATGACACTATTTTCAACCAACAATGACATTATTAATCATGAACAAATTACAATAATGGTACAAAATGTTCAAGATATTTGTCAATCTTGCTTTTAGAAGGTCTTGTACCATTTGAGCCTTTGCATTAAGTATGTTGACAATCTTTTTTGAAATATTTTTTTTTCATAGAAATAGAAAAAATTATATTATAAAGGACTACAAAAATGTAAAAGTGTACAAAGAGAGATGGTCATGGACAATTCCAAAAATTCTCTTGGATTGCAAAAATGCAGAAGTGTACAAAGAGAGATGGTCAAGGACAATTCCCAAAATTCCTCTGCTTCAGAAGTGCTAATTAGGAGCTTTGTTGGCACGGGGTTAGACCGCATGAAGTGTGGAAGCTGACAGCAACAAAGAAGGACCATATGCGGAAGAAAGGACCATTCGCGGAGAACAAGGAGCTGACGAAAGCGCAAGATTAGTTTAGTTAGTTAGAATAGGTCATTTGGACCATTTTGTAACCGCCATAGTTTCCTATAAATAGGACTATGATTGTAATCCTAAGGGCATCCTAGAATGAGATAATAAGTGATCGATAGATGTGCAGATGAACTGTGTATTGTTTTGCTCTGCCTTCTACAAGTTTTGTATGGATCTGTGATAAGGTGTTTTGAACCGTTCATAGGAAGGTTATACCGCAAGTTTTTTATGATTTAATGCATGAATATGTTCAGATATGTCTCTTTTATCTATGTTTGTGACGAATGATGAACGTAGTGTCATGCTTAAATGTTGTTGTTCTATAATTTATGATTGATGCAATCGCTAGTTTTACCCCATCAATGCGAATGTCGATTATATATTGAATATGCGAATGATGAATGTATGTTTGAATTGCGAAGCATGATGTGAAGATAAATATCTGGTTTATGTAGCAATAGAGTCAGAATAGATGCATGTCCTTCCCCCACTGCGGAAACTTGGTTCCTGCAGCCCCCTTAATCATCTCGGGTGAGACTTCACTCGCTTCGCGGGTGTTGTTGGAAAGGGTAAAACCTTTCTGGGCCAATGCTTAAGGGTGTTTGGTTGGTGTTTGTTGACGACAGTCGAAAGTGAACCCTTGTCGATAGAACTGTGTCAAAAAATAGTTATGTTGTCAGGACCCTGAAGAAGAAAGAAGAGGACATGCTGGGGCACCCAACAAAACCGAAGATTCAGGATTGGTTTGACAAGAAGACAAAAGAATTCGTAGAAGGAGAAAATCGGAACCCTGGGAAGACGATAAGCAGTTGGCTAGAAAAGCATATCTACTCTGATATCCACGAGGTATTTTTCTACGAATTCCCGGTATTGCTGCACGAGTGGTTGGCGCAGCTGACATTTCATAAGAACAATTGCCAAGGAGGTGAACCTAACCACTGGACTCCATAACTAATCCAACATCTAAAACGGGTCGACAATAGGGTATCAAGGGCTGTCGAATTCTTGGTAGACAGTATCTTAGACGATACATCACCAAGTTTGTCGTTGATACAATCAAATCATACAATGATGTAGAAAGTAAATGTTTCAAAGGAACTAGAAGGAGATTCCTACTATCGCTAAAATTGTGGATTAAGATGCTCGTCTGCGAAAAAGGTATACTGAGGATTAATTCCGACGAGTAGAAGATCAGTGTGCAGAGGTTGTGGGTACCATGTGAATGTGGGTCTAATAGAAAGATGCGGGGTAGATGGACATGAGCGACGATGAATTTCTAAGGGAGTCCGAGGAAGATTGTGGTACGTTGAGAAGTGGGGAGATACTCCGGCGACCAGAGAAGAAGAGGAGGACTGAGAGAGAGTCTCCTGAGGGGACCGAAACAAAATACTGCGAAACGGGACCACAAGGGACAAAGCAATCTTAATACGATGAAGAAGAAGGTGAACAGGCTACCCCAGAAGTCGAAGAAGGGCGGACCCTAAGCTACAACGTACCTTCAAATCTGTTCACTACTTAGAACTTGATAGGAAGAAATACAAGCTATTCGTAGAGCTGTCCTACGTGTCAGAACAATGGTAAGAGTAGCGAATCAGTAAATAATAACAGTAGAAGTGCAAGAATGGCAGGTGATGATGCAAAAATGCCAACTTTCCAGGGGAATGGGACCAAGGATCCCGAACAATATTAGTTTTTGTGTGAAGCAGTATGGATTGTGAAACAGGTCCAAGACGAAAATATCAAAAAGGGACAGTTAGCGATGACCCTCAGGGGCCGTGCGCTAGACTAGTTTTTGAAATTTACTAAGGTACTGAGAGGAACTCCAGACAAAACATTGCCACAGATCAAGGCAGGGACGATTGATGAATTTAGAAAACCAAAATTTGAGTCGCAGTACATTAAAGAGCTCAAGGAAATCAAGTAGTTTCCAAACAAATTAGTATGGGAATTCGACGAGTGGTATAAAATGCTAATGGAAAAAGTGAGTTTCGGGATGAGAGACATGCAACATAAAGAGTGGTTTATCGCAGGGTTGGTGCCACACATTCGTGGTTCGATGATGCAATAGAAGGTAGCGACTCAAGCAAAAGCACTGGAAATTGCAATGAATCTAGAAGCTTCACCGATCGACGAAATAGGCATAGGCATGGATAGGATACAGGCACAGTTGGAAAATTTGATGATCCAGCTACAAGATATGAAGAAGGAAAAAAAGGTCCATGAATACATATGGTGCAGTAGATGCAAGATAGAAGGACATCACAAGGATCAGTGCCTATAATTTCGAGAATATTTACAGTCAGATGCACCGAATCCCCTCAGTCAGGGAGGGATGCCTTGGTGTCACGTATTTCAGACGAGAGGACATCGACCAAAAGAATGTGTGCACCTACAGAAGATGGTGTCAAATCCAATGAATTTGTATTGCAAATTCTGTCGATCGGTTGGCCACGATGAAAAAGATTGCAGGGCTTACGACCTACTCCAAGAAATGACTGCGGATGCATTCTTCATGAAGGGAGAGGAGAAACCGCCAGTACAACAACAACAACAGTACAATCAACAACAAACTCACTATCATCTGCAACCGCAGTATGATCAATCACAGTATGGTCAATCGCATTATGGTCAACTGCAATATCCATAACCGCAATATCCACAACCGTAGTACGGTCAACTGCAATATCCACAACTGCAATATGGTCAACCGCAGTACCCTCCATACGGGCCACTACGAGGAGGTTTCAGAGGGGGGTTCCGCGGAGGCCAAGGTGTCAGTTCCAGCCATGGAGGAGCTGTTGGACGAGGTCGAGGACCAATCATATGTTACAATTGTGGTTAGCAAGGGAATTATCAACATGATTGCTCGAATCCAACCCCACAGTGCACTTACTATAGCAATATGGACCATGGTGTCAAATACTGTCCTCAGCTCATAGCGAAGTGGAAAACTAAGAACCTATCCCCACCTCCACCAAATCAGAATCAGAACTAGAATCCGTCACCAGCGGTATAGAAGATATCACCAGAGGTCAGAAGTCAAACTGTGACTATTGGAGTAGTGACCTGAGGAGGAGCTGTGCAGGGGCTGACAGGTCACAGGATAGCATCCGATCGACAGCAAGAAAACAAGTCACATTCGACGTAGAAGAAGAAAGGGATATCTTCTTGAAAGCACGGGAGGCAATGAGGCAGATAAGGCATCCACCTCTTCCCCAAAAAGAAGTCACTTATGTTATGCCGTTTAATTTGCAGAAAAAGGATAACACCTTAAGAGCCTTCCTAGAAATCTCCCTGGAGTTGGAAAAAGATCAGGACGCATTGGCAGAGATATCCAACCTATTGCATCAAAGGGAGGGTGCACAATAGGAGCGAACCGTCAATCGCATACATAAGACGAAGACAGGAAGAGAGATGAGAATGTCTACACAAATCAGAGCATTCAATATCGACTCCATTATCTTAGACATGGGGTCATATGTAAACATTCTGACAAAACAGACCTGGGAAACGATGGGGAAACCACAATTGGCATGGTCCCGGGTACAACTGTGACTAGCGAATCAAAGTAAGGTCACCCCGAATGGTCAATTATGCCAGGTTCTAGTTGAGATAAAAGGACTCAAAACATATGCATATTTTGATGTGATATAGATTGTCGACAACACAAGCCCCTATCTAGTGCTGTTAGGGATAGATTGGGACATGGAGAATTAGGCCATCATCAATTTCAAGAAACTAACCATGTCATTTGAAAATCGCGAGATGAGGGTAGTCACACCTATCTATCCCACAGAAGGGAAGAGATATGTTGAGCCGACAAGGTATGAATCCACTGAGCGATGGGACAATCTCTACAACATATCCGAAGACTATATCAATACGACTGCAGATGGAGAGTTAGGATGGCAGAGTGGCAACTCGACATCGTCAAATTTAGATGAGGCACTTGAAAATTGGCAGAATCAGTTACATGAAGTATCGTTTAGGAGGTGTGCACAGATCACCCAGTCGTTGCGATGGGTATCTACAGAAGAGTGCAAATTTTCAACATATGACGGGTTACCCAACTAGGCTACATTTTTCACTGAGTTTGAAGAAAAAGTGGTAGAACCACAACGACTACTAGCCTTGGAGGAAGCCCTGAAGGCTACACCAACGCGATGGTGGGCGGCGCACAAGTCAACAATAACTAATTGGCCATTATGTCGACACATAATGGAGGTTAGGTTCGGCGAAACTCAAGGATACTGCGGAAGGAAGTACGATGGCAGAGGGGATATGAAGGAGCATTTGAATGAATGTGAAAGCAAATGGGGACCACGAGTGAAACATGAAAGGGTCCACGCATTTATTCACACAAAGGACGAAGTACCGTGAAGTTGGTATATCGCAGCAGAACTGCGACGCGGAACAACCTCATGGGAACAAATAACTATTGGCTTTAGCCAAATGTTCAGTTTCTCCAACAAAAACCCCTTCATCCACAACGTGTTACAGGAGGTCCGTGAGAAAGTACTCGAAGCAGTCCTGATAGAAAAACCTATGGAACTTCAATGGACTGCGAAAACAAAAAATGTTGATGGAATGCTACAACATAATAGCAGAACCAAACGATGAGGATGATCTAAGGGCTACGTATATACCATATTTAGAAGGAAGTTACAGTGTCGAGGCATCAGATATGCCTTCTGACAAGTTTCAGCAACCATTGCGAATCAAGAAAGTAAATATTGGGTTGGAAGAGAATCCTAAGTTCGAGAGCATTGGAGATTATTGGCACAACTCGACCATTGCGAAGATGACTGACCTATTGCACGAGTTTCAGGACTTGTTTCTGACAAAATTTTTGGAGATGAAAGGGATTTCTGGGGACCTAGGCAAGATGAAAATCCCATTGAAACCTGATGCGAATCCAGTAAAGCACCGACCTTATAGGTTGGTTCTAAGGTACAAGGAGAGGGTGAAGGCCGAACTTGAGAGAATGATGGAAGCAGGAATTATAGAACCAGTGGAGGAATCAGAGTGGATCATCCCGATGGTGGTCCAAGATAAGAAAACCGGCAAAGTCAGGATCTGTGTTGATCTAAGAAAGAAACAACTGTGTCAATTGAACTTAAGGTCCCAGGAGCATGACAAAGATGAATGAGAGCGACTCCAGCGAAGGACTCGTACCGGAGAAGAAGAAAAAAAAAAGTTCAACGTCTGTCAACAAGATAATCGTAGATTACAAGAAGAAACATCAAGATTCGATGTGTCGAAAGCTTCCACGATGCAGAAGGGTCAAATCTAGTCATAAATGAAGCAGTTAAACCACGATGGATGGCGGAAAAAATGAAAAAAATGACACAATTAATGCTCAATGCATGCAACGGATTCGATAAATCTGCACTGGATTTGGTAATCAGTGTCCAAAAATCGGAAGGATGCAACAAATCAACACTATAAATGTAGGGAAAGGGAACAAGTTGACGCATTGTGTGTTAAGAAAGGACCTGCAAAATAGCGTATGGAAGTTTATATTTCAAGCACAATCACTGAAAGGCCACAACCAACGCCAGTTATGCAGGAGAAACCAGGAATCATGTTCGGTATATCATTCAGGAAGAAATGGAGCGCCAATCGTCCTGTGGACACCGGCCGAGAGCAGAAGAAAGTGACCCAAAATTGAACACGATGGGAAGAAGGAGAAGCAGGCACTTCAGGCGCCGCCCAAAAAGCAACAACATCACAAGGAGGTTACCCTGGCCCTACAATACTAGGGTATGTACCCCCCAACAAGAAAGGAACACCAGTGGTTTGGGTGAGCAAGAACGGATGGTATTCCATTAAGATGTTGCTGATACCGAAAGGAGTTCCTCAAGCCGGGAACATTGTGGAAAATTTGCAGAAGCTTCAATATAGCGACCAAGGCCTCACGAACTTCCAAGAATGCGCAGAAGCATACGTCAATGTCAGCCATGGCGAAGGAGGTTCGACCACAAAGGAACCAGCGGAGTGGGAGTTGGGATTGGAGCAATCAGGGTTGTTAGGCCTCACCCAGATACTGCACTTCGGCAAATTGGCGTAGGTAAACGCGTGCGTCAAACAATTATTACCTTGTTTTCATGGCGTCTAACTATGGATGCACAAAAAGATTTCGGTCACTGTCAACCAAATTGCAAGAATCATCGGACTACCCATGGACGGTGAGGACCCTTCCCAATTTTTCCAAGGGAAGGAAAATGACAAGAAGCTTGCAGTAAGGCTGAAGACAAAGTATAGAGTGGAGAAAAAATCCCAAGGATATCTAATTAGCACGATTAAGAGCTAATCCGTCAGGGTCAGAGAAAATATATTAGCAGTTAAGGTGGCGCGGAAGAATAGGCCAAAATAATGCACTTCGAGCATCATCACCTCCACGGAACAATGTGTCGCAGGAGTGCGGATGAACTGGTCAAAATTCCTACTAAACCAATTGATAGAGGATATGCTTGACATGCAGGAGAAAGAGAAGGCGTTAACATATTCATGGCTCCTGATGCTGGTCGCATTAACAAGATGGAGGGAGCCAGAGCACTATCAAGGCATGGAAGTAGTAGAAGCCAGAGTACGAGAAGGGGCGCGGTACCAAAATTTATGGGAAACCACTAATAAAGAGCGGCAAGCATTCAACACTATACAATTTTACTTGTTCTTAGACATGATGCGGATAGATGCGCAAGCAGTACCGCGGATAACAAAGCAAGCAGCAAGGAATTATTGACCGATCATAAGGCTTTCGGTCAAATCCCAAACAATTTATATCCAAGAACGACAGATAAGCAGTGGCAGTGGCTTCCAACATAGTACAAGATAACCAAGTAGGAGCTGTATGCCATCATCAACAGATGGCCAACAGAATGGAAAGTTCCAGCTACAGAAGAGGAACTATCGAACTTAGAGAATGGACAGGAAACAACTCGACCAAAGCCACCAGTGGAGGAAAAGGGATCAGCTAGTCGAAAGGAGGGCGCAGAAGAAGACAATCCCCGCAAAAGACCAGTCACATATGTCTAGTCATGATGGAGCCTCATCGACTACCCTGACGGATTCTGAATTAGAGGCGTAGTGCGAAGAAACAAGGACAAAGCATAGGATGGACCGTGGATAAGGAAGCACAAGTAGGGGTCTTCTGGAGGAGAAATTTAATAGGCTCCTAGAGAAAATAGTAGAGGTCGTGGAAGGAAACCGCGTGAAAGTCAATGCAGGTAACCCAAATGCTATCCACACTAGCCAATGCAGTTGTAGAGTCAAGTGTACCACATAGGGATGTCCCACTGAGTTTGATGACAATAAGGGTCGAAGTAGAAGTCGACACACAGACAAGGATAGTACATATTTTGTCGAACGCAATGGAAACAAGTGACGAGTACTTTGACACAGAATTACGGAAGTATGATTCCATCATGGTAAATTTCAAACTACTGCCGATGTTGTCACTACACAGGTTTCAAACCGCATCAAGTGCAGAAATACGCGACCGCGAGGCCATAATGCATGACAAAATGGTGAGGTATAAGCAGCAGGCGTGCATCAGCGATATGGAGGCACAACGTCTCCAAGAAGAGAAATCCCAAACACTAGCTGAAAAAAAGAAGGCTATAGAAGACAGAGGTCGATTAGAGAAGGTGATATCCAAGGCATGTGAGGAAGCCTCAGAGGTAGAACAAGATATAATACCGGAAGTAAAATCCATCTTATTAGGCGTAGTTATCACTAACCTGAGAAAAGAAAATGCATAGCTACAGGAAAGGGAAGTACCAGGTACACCACCATAACAGATTCAGGGTCAGCAGATTGCAATCGAGGAATCCATGGAGAGATCACGGAGATGGAAAGGACAGCCCAGACAGTTGCAGAGGGTCTCACGGAGTTTGTGGAAGCGTAGTTCAGGACGAACATATAACCGAGCTGAAGGTGAAACTCAGCAAAGAAAAAACATAGCTGGAATCCTTGAAGGGATCCCTTAAAGTGAGGCCTTCACTTATACAGATGACAAGGGCTATGAAACTAAAAGGAATGGAGTAGCGCATAACTAAGGCACGTGAAAGGTAGCAAAGAAGGGCCACACACCTGAACGAGCTACAAAAAAAAGCAGGAGTCCTCGTAGTAAAGGCAATTGACGCAATGAAACAGGTCAAACAACAACTGGAGGAAGCGCAACAGAAAAGTTGCGAACACCCGACAAAACATTAGGTAGAAGAATGTAAACAACTCAGGGCATCAATGAAGGAAGTGTTCGACCAAATAAAAAATGCGTACGATGATTTTAGACAGCAGGTGAATGCACCAGAGGTGTCCAACTGAGGTGGCTCGAGGGTGAGCCACAAGTTTTTGTTGGGGGCCTATTGGAACGGGGTTAGACCGCATGAAGTGCGGAAGCCGACAATAGTGAAGAAGGACCGTTCGTGGAAGAAGGGACCATTCATGGAGAACAAGGAGCCGACGAAAGCGCAAGATTAGTTTACTTAGTTAAAATGGGTCATTTGGACCATTTTGTAACTGCCATAGTTTCCTATAAATAGGACTATGATTGTAATCCTAAGGGAATCCTCGAATGAGATCATAAGTGATTGATAGATGTGCGGATGAACTGTGTAGTGTTTTTCTCTGCCTTTGGAAAGTTTTGTATGGATCCGTGATAAGGTGTTTTGAACCATTCCTGCGAAGGTTATACCGCAGTTTTTTGATGAGTTAATGCATGAAGATGTTTGGATATGTCTCTTTTATCTCTATTTGTGTCGAATGATGAATGATGTGTCATGCTTAAATGTTGTTGTTCTGTAATTTATGACTGATGCGATCGCCAATTTTACCCTGTTATTGCGAATGTCGATTATATATTGAATATGCGAATGATGAATGTATGTTTGAATTGCGAAGCATGATGCGAAGATAAATCTATGGTTTCTGTAGCAATAGAGTCAGAATATATGTGTTAGGAACCTGTGCCAACCCTTCTCTTTACTTTGTTAGTATATTGTTGTTGGACGCATATGCTTTGTAAGTCATCCCGTAGTATTTGTTGATCCATAGTTTGTATTAGCCCATGGTATTGACCCATAGTATTGGACGCATATGCTTTGTAAGTCGTCCCGTAGTATTATATGTTCCATGGTATTGAACCATAGTATTGGGCATAGACTTAGTATATAAGTGTGTGTTGAGGCCAATGAAGGCATCGTGAAGTTATTTGTATTGAGATTGATCAAAGGAGGTTGCCCCATCGAAGTGGCCCATGATCAATAAATCGATTCTGAGTTCTGTTATTTCTGCTATCTTGTGCATTTTCATTAATTAATTGTTGCAGGTTCCTCACATCTAGTATTAGGGCACTTTCTTGGGCTCGTTGGGTGGAATTTCTGCCAAAAATTTTTTTTGCATCTGCTGCAGATTCAGATCTGGGAATAATCCCTCTCTACTTAACTGTGGAAAGTACTTGGGCATAAGACCTAAAACTCATTGTGAGGAGTACCACAAGAACCCCGAAGTAGCAGGCCCATTGAGAGGACTTGCCAGCGAAAAGGGCAACAACCCCTACCTGATTGACTAGTTCCCACCCATGAGGTAAACCAAGAGCTGTTGTTTATGGAAAAGTGGTTATCAATTTTACCTGAGCCGTGAAGTGAGGGGTACTGCCCCAATACGCAAGCCATCAGACAACATTTGTGGCCGAGTGAATCCCCTGAACCGTTAGGAAGCTGAGCATACCTAGGGTCCATATCTATTTTTCAACTACTAAATTGGAAATTACATCTGTCCAGACCTATTGCCGATCACTTCCGAACCGTTGCAAATCCATCTATTTCCAATCACTTCCGCGTCATTGCATATCCATCTGTTGCCGATCACTTTCATGCCGTTGCAGATCCATTCCGAAAAAAGAGTATAAAATTCTATTTTTTCTCCATATCTCCTTTGTTTTAACTTCGTTTCCCTTGAAACTTCACTGACATACCTACAATCCCATTGTGCATTTTTCATTCCTAATTACCCTATCCAAAATTCCACTTCCCAAAGCTAGAAATCCCACATTTTTCTATTTTTAGGGTTTCCCATAACTTCTTCGATTTTCACCCAATTGCCTTCAAACTTTGCAACCGTGTTCATTCCCTATTTCTGCTTCTTTGTCCCTCTCTGAAAAATTTTCCCATTCTTTCACCCCACTTTTGAAATCCTCATTTTCTGCTTCCCTTTCCATTTGAAAGTGTCCAAAACCTAGTCAAACCCCAATTACCCATCAGAGTTTTCCCCAAATCCAAATTTCCCTTTACTAAATAAGCTTTTGTTTGTGTTTTTCTACCCATCCCCCCCCCCAAAAAAAAAAATCATGGTTATGGTTATCACCCACGCAGGAGCACAAATCATGGAGGAAGAACTTGCAGCCCTCAAAACCAAACTCGAAGATTTGGATGAAAAATTTCTCATCCTCCATCTTCAGCATTTAGCCATGAACACTAGGTTCTGTTCTTTCAACAATTTTCGTGGGCTGAAGCTTGATTTTCCTCGCTTCAATGGTAATGATCTGACTGGATGGATATACCGGGCATAACAATATTTCAGTCTGCATAATACTTTTGATGTCCAAAAAGTTCCACTTATATCCTTTCATTTGGAACAATAAGCCCTTCAATGGTACCGTTGGTAAATCAAGGCTCATGATGAGCCAAAATGGACAGATTTTTTCCAACTCCTTTTGCAATGATTTGGTCCTAGTGCTTTTGATGACTTCACAGGAGCACTCACTAAACTTCTCCAAATTGGCACCATGAGAGAGTATCAGACAAAATTTGAGAAACTAGCCAATCACACAAAAGGATTGTCTGATGAATTCTACAGGAGTTGTTTTATCAGTGGTCTTAAGGATGAAATCCATTCAGAGGTTAAAATATTATGTCCCAACACAATGATGGAAGTCCTAGGGTTTGCTAAGTTGGCGGAGGACAATATCACAACCCAACAACGTTCCAAATTCAATTTTGTTCCATTCATAAATATGGTTTCCCAATGACCTCCCATCACTCCAGCTCCTCGCACAACTCTTATCAAGCATTTGTTTGAAGAAGAGATGCGGGCACGTAGAGAAAAAGAGCTTTGTTATAATTGCGATGAGAAATTCACTCGAGGACATAGATGTGTTAAGCAACAGCTCTATCTCTTGGATGTGGATTCTCCACCTGCCTCTGAACTTGGTGCAGAAGCTCCAGATACACTAGATGATCAGGTCAACATTCAACAACCGCGTATTGACCCTCTGTCTTTGAACGGCCACCCAAAGATATCTCTCCATGCTTTAGCTGGACTCACCACCCCACAAACAATGCGGGTCAAGGGTTACTTCAAGAAGATCCCTCTTACAATACTCATTGATTCTGGTAGCACTCATAACTTCATTGACCCTCGGATCGCCAAACAGGATGATTGTTTTGTCCATCCTTGCTCCAATTTTGAAGTCATGATTGCCAATGGGGGCACCTTACCTTGCAAGGGGAAGTGTCGCAATGTGCGTATCTCTATGGAAGATTATAATTTGCGCTCTGACCTGTTTTCCTTGTTCTTAGGTGGATGTGATGTGGTTTTGTGTGCTCAATGGTTACGCACACTTGGCCCCATATTATGGGATTTTGTTGAACTTTGGATGCAGTTTTCAGTCAATGGGAAACAACACACATTTACGGGCTTACAACCAGGGTATATCCGCATCATCAGTTCACATCGCCTGGAAAAGATCCTTAAGAAGAATTCGCATGGTGTCATTGCTCAGCTCCATTCCATTCATATGCACCCATCAACGGTCTCCACTACTCCCTTTGATTGATATGCAGGTGTCTTTGCTAAAACAATGGGCTTGCTGCCTTCACAAGACCTTTCTGGTAAGAATTTAGCCGCCTCTACATATGAGAAGGAAATGATGGCTATTTTGCATGCAGTACAGAAGTGGCATCCATACCTATTAGGGAATTATTTATGCATCAAGATTGATCACCAGAGTCTAAATAATTTTCTGGAACAACAGGTCTCCTCCCCAACACACCTGAAATGGGTTAGCCAACTCATGGTTTATGCCTATGAGATCACTTACAAGAAGGGTACAGATAATCTGGTGGTGGATGCTCCTTCTCGCACATTTGATGACCCAGTTTCTCTTTCATCTATTTCTATGCTTGTTCCAAATTGGTTGCAATCTGCTCAACATGACTATGTCTTCTATGAACTCCATGCTTCTCCATCGGTAGGGCACTCTGGGTTCCTCAAAACGTATGACCAAGAAAAATGTAACTTCTTTTGGCAGGGACTGAAAATGACAATTCAACAGATGGTGGCTGAATGTGATACTTGCCAAGTCAACAAGGGTGAAACGACACTCCTTTTGGGATTGCTCGAACCCTTTCCCATCCCTACACAGATTTGGACAACTATTTCTATGGATTTCCTTGAAGCGCTTCGGTGGTACAATACCTCATCTAAAATGACACCATATGAACCCAATCTATGGACAGGCACCACCAATTCTTCTTCCGTACACCCTCAACAGTTCCACAGTTCAGGCAATTGACTCGGTTCTTCGAAACCGCGATCAGATTCTTCTCATTTTGCACGACAATCTTCACATGGCAAGAATTTGAATGAACCAACAAGCCGATCAACACCATTCTAAGCGCACTTTTCAAGCAGGTGATATGGTTCTTCTTCGTCTACATCCTTCCAAGTAATCCTCCCTGAAACTCAAAAGGCATCAGCTTCTGTCTCAATCTATCATAGAGGTATTAATTAAGTGGCACGGAATGCATCCCGAGGATGCTACAGGGGAACCACTCCTTCAGATTCCGCATCAATTTCCACATCTAAAGCTTTGAGGACAAATCTTTTTCTAAGGGAGAGGGGAAGTTAGGAACCCATGTGAACCCTTCTCTTTAATTTGTTAGTATATTGTTGTTGGACGCATATATTTGTAAGTCGTCCCGTAGTATTTGTTGATCCATAATTTGTATTAGCCCATGGTATTGACCCATAGTATTGGACGCATATGCTTTGTAAGTCCTCCTGCAGTATTATATGTTCCATGGTATTGACCCATAGTATTGGGAATAGAATTAGTATATAAGTGTGTGTTGAGGCCAATAAAGGCACTGTGAAGTTATTTTTATTGAGCTTGCTCAAAGGAGGTTGCCCCCTCGAAGTGTCCCCTGATCAATAAATCGATTCTGAGTTCTTTTATTTATGCTATCTCTTGCATTTTCATTAATTAATTGTTACAGGTTCCTCACAAGATGCATGTCCTTCCCCCACTATGAAAACTTGGTTCCTGGAGCCCCCTTAATCATCTCGGGTGAGACTTCACTCGCTTCGCGGGTGTTGCTGGAAAGGGTAAAACCTTTCTGGGCTGGTGCTTAACGGTGTTTGGTTAGTGTTTGTTAACAACAGTGTGAAGTGAACCCCTATCGACAAAACTGTGTAAACAAGCTATGAAATGCTATCTATTGCTTTACCGATATTTTCTAAGCATGAGAAAGGCTTAGTATTATCCAGATAGATTCAATAGAAAATCCCAAAAATTAAAATGCAAAGGCAGCTAGTCATTCAAATTAATTAAGTTAATCTTCCCTATTGATTTCATTCCCACCTAACACCTTGGAGACTTCAATTCTTTGCATCTCATTTTTAGAAATGAACTAAATTCCTGCATTTGATTCTTCATCGTGTGGAGGGAGGTTTAGGTCTGTAGTTTTATAGATAGGAGCAGGGGAATATTCTGTCGTTGAATCATCAGGAGTTGGTTTTGTGCAAATTTTGTCAATTTGCGATCCGAGGGAACTTTGCTCATCTTCCAGACGTTGTTTCCTTTCTCTTTGATCAATGATGATTTCAAGGGTGATTATATATTGATTAGAAAGGTTATGGATATGGTGTTTCATCACCTGCATAATGGCTTCCAAATTTCCCCATCCTTCGCCCTCTTCTTCTCTTTCTCCCCTCCAATTGACACTCCCCTTTCAAATTATATTCCTCATCTTTGCTAGAACTTTTGCATTCTCCCTAGTGGCCATCTTTCTCTTTTTATAGATTCATGAGGGGATTTTCAACTCCTTTCTACTACTTAATCTTCCCATATTTCACATATAATAATGAAGGAACCCCCTCCCTTGCTTGTGTTGACCATCAAGACAATTAATGGGAATTCCATCCAAACGACGATTCACAGGAGTTGAAGGATAGAGAAATCGTCCTTTCAACATTTTACTTCATTTTGATCCACTATGATATTCCTACAATCACTCCATGTTGTGATTAGCATACTACATTGCACAGTGAAATGTCTTGCATTAATTTCATTGGAGTTCTCCTTCATCATCCTGGTCACAAGGGATGATAAATGGTGGAATGGGATAGAATGGGGTTTCATTGATAAGGTTCCAAGTGTCCCAATGACACAGTGATTATTGAATCCATGTTTCCACCATTTTGTATTGTGAGGAAAGGTATCAAACATACCAAAAATCCTCTCTAGTTGAGTCGAACTCCAGAGCCACCTTGGGCGATTAACCTTGAGACTGATATATTTCAACTAAGGGATCGACTGCTTGGATTGAGTTCTATTGATTGCTAAAGTTTCTACCATGTCACTAGTTGCCTTGTTAGCAAGTTGATCTACTTCTACATCGTTAGCCCAGAGGATGTGGAATATATATAACTTTGAAAAATACTACACTTTCATGTAGATTCTTCTAAAAATAGAGAGGAGTCTTGTGTCTTTTGAGAGGGTGTTTTTCCTTAGGAGGTTGATGACTATTCGAGAGTCTCCCAAAATGATCAGATCACCAATTCTTTATAGTCTAGCCAAACGAAGCCCTTGGAGCAGAGCCATATGCTTCACTTGGTTATTGGTAGCAAGGCCTAAACTCCAAGAGAAGTGAATTTTGGTGTGTCCTCCTCGAGAAAGAATCTCCCCACTTGCTCCTGCTGCCCCAAATATTTTTTGAAATATTGAGGAATCTATGTATGGATATTTTCTACGGGCACACATTTTTGGACACTATCATTGATCTTCTACTTTTATGCTTCATATTTCTACCTAATGACTTGGTTTTATCAATTCCATTCTTTTTCCATGTAGATGATTGTGAAATTCTTCATGTTATGCTTACAAATTGATATGTGTTTATATTCATCATTCTATTAATACTCCGTCATGTTTTTGGATTTCATACACTTTTCTAAATAGGCCAAAAAGTATTATCTAACCATTCTCTCTTCCGACTTACCTAAAAAATTTATTTGCAGTGGTCATTACTCTCGATTAGTCTTTTGATAGAGAAGTGGTTGTCAATGTAACAACCATCAAAGATATTGTGAATTAGACAAGTTGCAAAGAAAAAGAAGCATCACACAACTTTTAAACATTAGATGTTCTTGCCAGTAAAAACATATTAGTCTTTTGTTAAAACAAACATTATGGCTGGTAAAAACTATGTTTGATTTTGGATGTTGTAGAAGTATGTAGGAATAATGTAGTATTTTTTAAATTTAATTTTTATTTCAATCAATATCTTGTTCGGATTGGAAATTAGTTCCATTTTCACATTTTTTTGACATTTCTCGGGTTTCCTATTTTATAAAAAAAAATATAAAACACACAGCAAGTGTAAGTCGACCGATGTATTAACGTCGAAATTGGAAATGAAAAACTGTCCTTTGCATGAAAAATCTGTCGAACCATCCACATAATGCGCAGGTAAACCGACAAGAAGGTGGCGGTGTACCGACGGCTAGTCCATCCGCCATCATTTCCTTTCTATAGCATGGGGCAGCTCCACCGACACAAGTGTGTCGGTCCACCGACCATCGGGCTATGAGCAACACCGACACAAGTGTGTCGGTCCACCGACCATCGGGCTATGTCCAACGACGGTAAAGTGGTGGTTTTCCACTGGTATTGTGTCTATCGACTAACATCCTATCAACAACCTCCAAGTTCTTCCGATGCCATGGGGAAGGTCCACCGAAAAAATTATGTAGGTCGACTAACATGTAGGGAAATGTCTACCGACGATATAATGGTGTTCTACCAATGGTGTGTCCCTCAACTGCTAAGTTGTTTCCATGGCACGGGGTAGGTGAACCGACGGTATAGGAGTGCTCTTCCAATAGTATTATGTCGGTCGATCGACATTATGAGGTAAGTCAACCCATGCATTGGGATTGGATTTTCAACACCAATATTTTGGGAAACCAACGGTTAAACATGTTTTTGACCATGTTAATTTTGTTGACATGTGTGACATGATGTGTTAGTCCTCGGAAAAAAAACTAGAGGCGTCTGATGACTAGCGGTCTCCTAATTGACGGTTTTGGTGCCTTCAGTTCGTCGGTTGTGCTTCGAAAATGTGTCTCACAACCAATGGTTTGCCGTTGAAAAATGGAGCCAAATTTTCTTTTGACTCTGCTTCTGCTGAAAAAAAACCAAGAGCTTTTTATTTTTTACAAGTCCAAGTGACAGGTTTGGAACCAAGATTGAAAACATAACCTACAGTAGACTTTCAATCATCAATATCGCCGAACCAATCTAAATCAATGAAACAAAGCAACAAAGGAGTCCCCCTTGAACTATAATGAATCCCAAACTAAATTGTAGCCCGAATTTATCAAAGTATTATATTTTTGCTACTTTCCAATGAATTTCATGGGGCATTTGCATATAGAAAGAAACACGACCAACAACAAAGGAAAGATCATGACGGTTATGATTCAAGTATAAGAGACAACCAACAAGATGACAATCATCTACCAGAATTGTTCTAAATCCTACAACATTAAGAGATCTCTCATCACCAACAAATATTTGTTTGGTGTTACATTCATTCATAATAGAAAATATGGCTTTATCCTTAGCCATATGATAAGATGCTCTAGAATAAATGAGCCTCTCATTCGAAGGAGAAGAATAAGAAGAAGAATAAGCATTATAGGAACAAATAGAAGCACAAGGTGCATGTCCATGAGATGTATATTTTGAAGGCATATCAAGCTACCATCAAGCTCTCCAAAGATCCAGTTCAACATCAACACAACAAACACATTGAGCTACAAGAAGGGACCATTCATGGAGAACAAGGAGCCAACGAAAGCGCAAGATTAGTTTACTTAGCTAGAATGGGTCATCTGGACCATTTTGTAACCGCCATAGTTTCCTATAAATAGGACTATGATTGTAATCCTAAGGGAATCCTAGAATGAGATCATAAGTGATCGATAGATGTGCGGATGAACTGTGTAGTGTTTTTCTCTGCCTTCGGCAAGTTTTGTATGGATCCGCGATAATGTGTTTTGAACCATTCCTGCGAAGGTTATACGGCAGTTTTTTGATGAGTTAATGCATGAAGATGTTTGGATATGTCTCTTTTATCTCTATTTGTGTCGAATGATGAATGATGTGTCATGCTTAAATGTTGTTGTTCTGTAATTTATGACTGATGCGATCACCAATTTTACCCCGTTAATGCGAATGTTGATTATATATTGAATATGCGAATGATGAATGTATGTTTGAATTGCGAAGCATGATGCGAAGATAAATCTCTGGTTTCTGTAGCAATAGAGTCAGAATAGATGTGTAAGGAACCCGTGTCAACCCTTCTCTTTACTTTGTTAGTATATTTTTGTTGGACGCATATGCTTTGTAAGTCATCCCGTAGTATTTGTTGATCCATAGTTTGTATTAGCCCATGGTATTGACCCATAGTATTGGACGCATATGCTTTGTAAGTCGTCCCGTAGTATTATATGTTCCATGGTATTGAACCATAGTATTGGGCATAGACTTAGTATATAAGTGTGTGTTGAGGCCAATGAAGGCACCGTGAAGTTATTTGTATTGAGATTGATCAAAGGAGGTTGCCCCATCGAAGTGGCCCATGATCAATAAATCAATTCTGAGTTCTGTTATTTCTGCTATCTCGTGCATTTTCATTAATTAATTGTTGCAAGTTCTTCACATCTAGTATCAGAGCACTTTCTTGGGCTCATTGGGTGGAATTTCTGCCAAAAATGTTTTTTGCATCTGCTGCAGATTCGGATCTGGGAATAATCCCTATCTACTTAACTGTGGGAAGTACTCGGGCATATGACCTAAGACTCATTGTGAGGAGTACCACAGGAACCCCGAAGTAGTAGGCCCATTGAGAGGACTTGCCAGCGAAAGGGGCAACGACCCCTATCTGATTGACTAGTTCCCACCTGTGAGGTAAACCAAGAGCTGTTGTTTGTGGCAAAGCGGTTATCAATTTTACCTGAGCCGTGAAGTGAGGGGTCCTGCCCCAATACGCAAGCCGTCAGACAACATTTGTGGCTGAGTGAATCCCCTGAACTGTTAGGAAGCTGAGCATACCTGGGGTCCATATCTATTTTTCAGCTGCTAAATTGCAAATTACATCTGTCCAGACCTATTGCCGATCACTTCCGGACCGTTGCAGATCCATCTGTTTCCAATCACTTCCGCGTCGTTGCATATCCATCTGTTGCCGATCACTTCCGTGCCGTTGCAGATCCATTCCGAAAAGAGTATAAAATTTTGTTTTTTCTCCATATCTCCTTTGTTTTAACTCCATTTCCCTTGAAACTTCACTGACATACCTACAATCCCATTGTGCATATTTCATTCCTAATTACCCTATCCAAAATTCCACTTCCCAAAGCCAGAAATCCCACATTTGTCTATTTTTAGGGTTTCCCATAACTTCTTCGATTTTCACCCAAGTGCCTTCAAACTTTGCAACCGTGTTCATTCCCTATTTCTGATTATTTGTCCCTCTCTGAAAAATCTTCCCATTCTTTCACCCCACTTCTGAAATCCTCATTTTATGCTTCCCTTTCCATTCGAAAGTGTCCAAAACCTAGTCAAACCCTAATTACCCATCAAAGTTTTTCCCAAATCCATTTTCCCTTTACTAAATAAGCTTTTGTTTGTGTTTTTCTACCCATCCCCCCCCCAAAAAAAAAAACTCCTGGTTATGGTTATCACCCGCGCAGGAGCACAAATCATGGAGGAAAAACTTGTAGCCCTCAAAACCAAACTCGAAGATTTGGATGAAAAATTTCTCATCCTCCATCTTCGGCATTTAGCCATGAACACTAGGTTCTCTTCTTTCAACAATTTTCGTGGGTCGAAGCTTGATTTTCCTCGCTTCAATGGTAATGATCTGACTAGATGGATATACCGGGCATAACAATATTTCAGTCTGCATAATACTTTTGATGTCCAAAAAGTTCCACTTATATCCTTTGATTTGGAACAATAAGCCCTTCAATGGTATCGTTGGTACATCAAGGCTCGTGACGAGCCAAAATGGACATATTTTCGCCAACTCCTTTTGCAATGGATTGGTCCTAGTGCTTTTGATGACTTCACAGGAGCACTCACTAAACTTCTCCAAATTGGCACCGTGAGAGAGTATCAGACAAAATTTGAGAAACTAGCCAATCACACAAAAGGATTGTCTGATGAATTCTACAGGAGTTGTTTTATCAATGGTCTTAAGGATGAAATCCGCTCAGAGGTTAAAATATTATGTCCCAACACAATGATGGAAGTCCTAGGGTTTGCTAAGTTGGCGGAGAACAATATCACAACCCAACAACGCTCCAAATCCAATTTTGTTCCATTCATAAATATGGTTTCCCAATGACCTCCCATCACTCCAGCTCCTCGCACAACTCTTATCAAGCATTTGTCTGAAGAAGAGATGTGGGCACGTAGAGAAAAAGAGCTTTGTTATAATTGCGATGAGAAATTCACTCGAGGACATAGATGTGTTGAGCAACAGCTCTATCTCTTGGATGCGGATTCTCCGCCTGCCTCTGAACTTGGTGCAGAAGCTCTAGATACACTAGATGATCAGGTCAACATTCAACAACCGCGTATTGACCCTCTATCTCTGAATGGCCACCCAAAGATATCTCTCCATGCTTTAGCTGGACTCACCACCCCACAAACAATGCGGGTCAGGGGTTACTTCAAGAAAATCCCTCTTACAATACTCATTGATTCTGGTAGCACTCACAACTTCATTGACCCTCGGATCGCCAAACAGGATGATTGTTTTGTCCATCCTTACTCCAATTTTGAAGTCATGATTTCCAATGGGGGCACCTTACCTTGCAAGGGGAAGTGTCGCAATGTGCGTATATCTATGGAAGATTATAATTTGCGCTCTGACCTATTTTCCTTGTCCTTAGGTGGATGTGATGTGGTTTTGTGTGCTCAATGGTTACGCACACTTGGCCCCATATTATGGGATTTTGCTGAACTTTGGATGTAGTTTTCAATCAATGGGAAACAACACACATTTACGGGCTTACAACCAGGGTCTCTCCGCATCATCAGTTCACATCGCCTGGAAAAGATCCTTAAGAAGAATTCGCATGGTGTCATCTCTCAGCTCCATTCCATTCAGATGCACCCATCAATGGTCTCCACTACTCCCTTGGATCGATATGCAGGTGTCTTTGCTGAAACAATGGGCTTGTTGCCTTCACAAGACCTTTCTGGTAAGAATTTAGCCGCCTCTACATATGAGAAGGAAATGATGGATATTTTGCATGCAGTACAGAAGTGGCATCCATACCTATTAGGGAATTATTTCTGCATCAAGATTGATCACCAGAGTCTGAAAAAATTTCTGAAACAACAAGTCTCCTCCCCAACACACCTGAAATGGGTTAGCCAACCCATGGTTTATGCCTATGAGATCACTTACAAGAAGGGTACAGATAATCTGGTGGTGGATGCTCCTTCTCACAAAATTTGATGACCTAGTTTCTCTTTCAACTATTTCTATGCTTGTTCTAAATTGGTTGCAATCTGCTCAACATGAATATGTCTTCTATGAACTCCATGCTTCTCCATCGGCAGGGCACTCTGGGTTCCTCAAAACGTATGACCAAGAACAATGTAACTTCTTTTGGCAGGGACTGAAAATGACAATTCAATAGATGGTGGCTGAATGTGATACTTTCCAGGTCAACAAGGGTGAAATGACACTCCTTATGGGATTGCTCGAACCCTTTCCCATCCCTACACAGATTTGGACAACTATTTCTATGGATTTCCTTGAAGCGCTCCAGTGGTACAATACCACATATAAAATGACACCATATGAACCCAATCTATGGACAAGCACCGCCAGTTCTTCTTCCGTACACCCTCAACAGTTCCCCAGTTTAGGCAATTGACTCGGTTCATCAAAACCACGATCAGATTCTTCTCATTTTGCACGACAATCTTCACATGGAAAGAATTTGAATGAACCAACAAGCCGATCAACACCGTTCTGAGCGCACTTTTCAAGCAGGTGATATAGTTCTTCTTCGTCTACAGCCTTCCAAGTAATCCTCCCTGAAACTCAAAAGGCGTCAGCTTCTGTCTCAATCTATCACAGAGGTATTAATTAAGTGGCACGGAATGCAACCCGAGGATGCTACAAGGGAACCACTCCTTCAGATTCCGCATCAATTTCCACATCTAAAGCTTTGAGTACAAAGATTTTTCTAAGGGAGAGGGGAAGTGAGGAACCTGTGTCAACCCTTCTCTTTAATTTGTTAGTATATTGTTGTTGGACGCATATGATTTGTAAGTCGTCCCGTAGTATTTGTTGATCCATAGTTTGTATTAGCCCATGGTATTGACCCATAGTATTGGACGCATATGCTTTGTAAGTCCTCCCGCAGTATTATATGTTCCATGGTATTGACCCATAGTATTGGGCATAGAATTAGTATATAAGTGTGTGTTGAGGCCAATAAAGGCACCGTGAAGTTATTTTTATTGAGCTTTCTCAAAGGAGGTTGCCCCCTCGAAGTGTCCCGTGATCAATAAATTGATTCTGAGTTCTTTTATTTCTGCTATCTCTTGCATTTTCATTAATTAATTGTTGCAGGTTGCTCACAAGATGCATGTCCTTCCCCCACTACGGAAACTTGGTTCCTAGAGCCCCCTTAATCATCTCGGGTGAGACTTCACTCGCTTCGCGGGTGCTGCTGGAAAGGGTAAAACCTTTATGGGCTGGTGCTTAACGGTGTTTGGTTGGTGTTTGTTAACAACAGTGCGAAGTGAACCCCTATCGACAAAAATTGTGTAAACAAGCTATGAAATGCTATCTATTGCTTTACCGATATTTTCTAAGCATGAGAAAGGCTTAGTATTATCCAGATAGATTCAATAGAAAATCCCAAAAATTAAAATGCAAAGGTAGCTAGTCATTCAAATTAATTAAGTTGATCTTCCCTGTTGATTTCATTCCCATCTAACACCTTGGAGACTTCAATTCTTTGCATCTCATTTTTAGAAATGAACTAAATTCCTGCATTTGATTATTCATCATGTGGAGGGAGGTTTAGGTCTGTAGTTTTATAGATAGGAGCAGGGGAATATTCGGTCGTTGAATCATCAGGAGTTGGCTGTGTGCAAATTTTATCAATTTGCGATCCGATGGAACTTTGCTCGTCTTCTAGACGTTGTTTCCTTTCTCTTTGATCAATGATGATTTCAAGGGTGATTATATATTGATTAGAAAGGTTATGGATATGGTGTTTCATCACCTACATAATGGCTTCCAAATTTCCCCATCCTTCACCCTCTTCTTCTCTTTCTCCCCTCCATCTAACACTCCCCTTTCAAATTATATTCCTCATCTTTGCTGGAACTTTTGCATTCTCCCTAGAGGCCATATTCCTCTTTTTTTTAGATTCATGATGGGATTTTCAACTCCTTTCTACTACTTAATCTTCCCATCTTTCACATATAATAATGAAGGAACCCCCTCCCTTGCTTGTGTTGACCATCAGGACAATTAATGGGAATTCCATCCAAACGACGATTCACAGGAGTTGAAGGATAGAGAAATCATCCTTTCAACATTTTACTTCATTTTGATCCACTATGATATTCCTACAATCACTCCATGTTGTGATTAGCATACTACATTGCGCAGTGAAATGTCTTGCATTAATTTCATTGGCGTTCTTCTTCATCATCTTGGTCACAAGGGATGATAAATGGCGGAAGGGGATAGAATGGGGTTTCATTGATAAGGTTCCAAGTGTCCCAATGACACAATGATTATTGAATCCATGCTTCCAACATTTTGTATTGTGAGGAAAGGTATCAAACATACCAAAAATCCTCTCTAGTTGAGTCGAACTCCAGAGCCACCTTGGGCGATTAACCTTGAGACTGATATATTTCAACTAAGGGATCGACTGCTTGGATTGAGTTCTATTGATTGCTAAAGTTTCTACCATGTCACTAGTTGCCTTGTTAGCAAGTTGATCTACCTCTACATTGTTAGCCCAAAGGATGTGGAATATATATAACTTTGAAAAATACTACACTTTCATGTAGATTCTTCTAAAAATAGAGAGGAGTCTTGTGTCTTTTGAGAGGGTGTTTTTCCTTAGGAGGTTGATGACTATTCAAGAGTCTCCAAAAATGATCAGATCACCAATTCTTTATAGTCTAGCCAAACGAATCCCTTGGACCAAAGCCATATGCTTCACTTGGTTATTGGTAGCAAGGCCTAAACTCCAAGAGAAGTGAATTTTGGTGTGTCCTCCTCGGGAAAGAATCTCCCCACCCACTCCTGCTGCCCCAAATATTTTTTGAAATATTGAGGAATCTATGTATGGATATTTTCTACGGGCACGCATTTTTGGACACTATCATTGATCTTCTACTTTTATGCTTCATATTTCTACCTAATGACTTGGTTTTATCAATTCCATTCTTTTTCCATGTAGATGATTGTGAAAGTATTCATGTTATGCTTACAAATTGATATGTGTTTATATTCATCCTTCTATTAATACTCCGTTGTGTTTTTGGATTTCATACACTTTTCTAGATAGGCCAAAAAGTCTTATCTAACCATTCTCTCTTCCGACTTACCTAAAAAATTTATTTGCAGTGGTCATTACTCTCGATTAGTCTTTTGATAGAGAAGTGGTTGTCAATGTAACAACCATCAAAGATATTGTGAATTAGACAAGTTGCAAAGAAAAAGAAGCATCACACAACTTTTAAACATTAGATGTTCTTGCCAGTAAAAACATATTAGTCTTTTGTTAAAACAAACATTATGGCTGTAAAAACTATGTTTGATTTTGGATGTTGTAGAAGTATGTAGGAATAATGTAGTATTTTTTAAATTTAAGTTTTATTTCAATCAATATCTTGTTCGGATTGGAAATTAGTTCCATTTTCCCATTTTTCGACATTTCTCGGGTCTCCTATTTTATAAAACACACAAGTGTAAGTCGACCGATGTATTAACATCGAAATTGGCAATGAAAAACTGTCCTTTGCATGAAAAATCTGTCAAACCATCCACATAATGCGCAGGTAAACTGACAAGAAGGTGGCAGTGTACCGATGGCTAGTCAGCTCCACCGACACAAGTGTGTCGGTCCACCGACACAAGTGTGTCAGTCCACCGACCATCGAGCTATGTCCAACGACGGTAAAGTGGTGGTTTTCCACTGGTATTGTGTCTGTCGATTAACATCCTATCAACAACCTCCAAGTTCTTCCGATGCCATGGGGAAGGTCCACCGACAAAATTATGTAGGTCGACTAACATGTAGGGAAATGTCTACCGACGATATAATGGTGTTCTACCAATGGTGTGTCCCTCAACTGCTAAGTTGTTTCCATGGCACGGGGTAGGTGAACCGACGGTATAGGAGTGCTCTTCCAACAGTATTATGTCGGTCGATCGACATTATGAGGTAAGTCAACCCATGCATTGGGATTAGATTTTCGACACCAATATTTTGGGAAACCAACGTTTAAACATGTTTTTGACCATGTTAATTTTGTTGACATGTGTGACTTGATGTGTTAGTCCTCGGAAAAAACTAGAGGCATTTGATGACTAGCGATCTCCCAATTGACGGTTTCGGTGCCTTCAGTTCGTCGGTTGTGCTTCGAAAATGTGTCTCACAACCAATGGTTTGCCATTGAAAAATGGAGCCAAATTTTCTTTTGACTCTGCTTCTGCTGAACAAAAAACAAGAGCTTTTTATTTCTTACAAGCCCAAGTGACAGGTTTGGAACCAAGATTGAAAACATAACCTGCGGTAGACTTTCGATCATCAGTATCGTCGAACCAATCTGAATCAATGAAACAAAGCAACAAAGGAGTCCCCCTTGAACTATAATGAATCCCAAACTAAATTGTAGCCCGAATTTATCAAAGTATTATATTTTTGCTGCTTTCCAATGAATTTCATGGAGCATTTGCATATAGAAAGAAACATGACCAATGACAAAGGAAAGATCAGGATGGGTATGATTCAAGTATAAGAGACAACCAACAAGATGACAATCATCTACCAAAATTGTTCCAAATCCTACAACATTAAGAGATCTCTCATCACCAACAAATATTTGTTTGGTGTTACATTCATTCATAATAGAAAATATGGCTTTATCCTTAGCCATATGATAAGATGCTCTAGAATAAATGAGCCTCTCATTCGAAGAAGAAGAAGAAGAAGAAGAAGAATAAGCATTATAGGAAAAAATAGAAGCACAAAGTGCATGTCCAAGAGATGTATATTTTGAAGGCATATCAAGGTGCCATCAAGCTCTCCAAAGATCCAGTTCAACATCAACACAACAAACACATTGAGCTACAAATGCACTTCATCAGAAAGCTTGTTCATGATCACATTCTTGAAGTGCTCTTTTTCCCTACAGATGATCAAATTGCAGACATCTTCACAAAGTCTCTTACAAAAGCAAAGTTTTCTAAAAGTCGATCTATGTTAGGAGTTCATGAATTTGTCATCAAGGGGGGATATGATCTAATGCCTCCTTCTTCTCCAAATAGTGTCACCTTTGTAAATCCTTCGATCCTATCCCAAGTTGTTCTTAAGGGGGATGTTAGGATATTTAGACACTTAAGAGTTAGTTAAGATCAACTTGTTATAATATATCTGTTAGGTAAAGTGTGTTTCTTTAGTATGCATTTGTAAATATATAATCTGACAGTAACGATATGTTCTTTACATAGAGTGATCTGATGGTTCATCTTCTCCCTGATCTTAACAACCATTGATCTATGGCTTAACACCCAATTGGTCCATGATCTATATTTAAAGAGCATGGAGGGTAATTTTCTATTTGATCAATTCTGAGAAGCTCATTTGTAACATTATTACTTTTTCATAATAATATTTCCTCAAGTACTTATTTGGTTGCTCTTGAGGGTTTAAACTACGTAAAAAAATCGGTGCGTTGATCTATGTTATGTTTGTGTGAGTGGTTGCTCAATGTGTTTGTCTCTTGGAAATATCATGTGTAATCGAACACATACAAAGCAATAGTCAACCATGATCAAACTTGGTTAATGACATTCAAACATGGTCACACATAGTCAAACATCGCCAACCTTGGTCAACCATTGTCTACCACACTTAACCATTGTCAACCATGGTCAAACACAATGAACTATCGTCACCCATAGTTATTTATTTTCAAAATAGGGTTAACCATAGTAAAACATGGTTAACCATGGTCAAACCTGGTCATTGATGATTAATAATGGCTAACCTTACATAACCAAGTTTCTAACCATAATCAACTATAATTAAGCATGATCTAAAATTTTAAACCATGATTAAACAAAATAAACAATAATCAACCATAAAGGATAAATTTGATTAATTTAACTTCATTAAAAATTTATTACATGCTTTAATTTATTAAAGTTTAATTCTTTTATAATTTTTAACTTGATGTTAAAAATTTCACATTACCATTATAATTTCGTTATATATTTTTATCCACTATTTATGTATTTTTTATTGTGACATTTTCTTGTAAATATTAAACTAATGTGAATACCATATATGTTAAAAATATTGTTAATACTATGTGTATTAATTACATTTAATAATATAGTCTTTTGAACCTATTACTATGTGTTAATATAAGAATATTTTTAAATATTAATACACTTTGTTTTCATCCTATGTTTATGCACTAATTTATAACTAACAACTATATTAAGAATATTAGGAATAACTATGTGTAGGATATAAGTTGATAGACTTATATTTAGCACATTAATAGTATTTTTTATATAAAATTATTAATGTGATTATTGATAATATGATTGTACTATTATTGCATTTTTAGAAGAATAATATTTTATCAATAAAAATTTAACAATTTTATTTCATTATATGGGTAAATACGAAGGACTGAAATGATTGTGATCAATGAAATACATGTATCAAATATACATCGTTTCTACTCTAAGTGGAGTAATTTTTAACTTGGGAGCTCAGTGGTAATTGGTAATTGTTCGGAGACAATAATTTGTATTTTCATGTTATCATTGAAATTATGATTTGGAACTTGCCAGCATTATGAATTGGCGATCATGGAGGCATTTTGATGGCCGTTAGGCATATAGGATATATCAAGTCTTTCAAAAATAACTATTGAGAAGGATTTTTATACAGTTTACTTTATTTTGATTAAAAATGGAAAATTTTAGAATATACATCTTCAAAATTCAAACTTTAGCGCTCACTGATATAACTTATCATCATTAAGCTGTTGCATTTGTCTTTTTCATTATTGGTGATGTGTTTAGAATTAACATTAGGATCAGAAATAGTATGAAAGATATTTAACAACCTCCTCCAGACATACAACTAGAGAGGCATACATATATCTATGTATGTTTATTGAAGTAGTACTATAAAAATTTCAACGTAACGCAACCTCTGCATTACTAGACATCTGGGTATTCTGTCAAAGTTCTCCATGCTTCCTAACATTTTAGTTCCCCGTTGTGATAATTGATAGCTACTAAGTTGTGCTCCTTCGAAATAGTAAGGGAAGACAACGGCTATTGGGTGCAGTGGAGAATCAAGTTTTTTAAAGGCTGACAATGTACATTGAGTACCTTATCAGCAATGATTTCATTCATCTTTGTTGCTATCAATTTCCCTTAAATTTGTAAGAGAAAAGTTGTTGGTAATGCTGTCAACTTTATGCTTTGTTTCATGTTTTTTTTCTTTAATTTGTTTTTTAAGTATCGTCTATAATCTACTAGTTATCCATGTATCAATTACGAGTTTTTTTATATTTTTTTAATAATTGTTTATTTTGAATTTTGAAGGGCATTACATTTGTCCCATCCTCCTTCAATCTAGGAAAAGCATAGATGGTAATCCACCCCAAATTCTAAGATATTAACACCTATCGGTGTAATGAAAAAGAATATATATATATATATATATATAATTTTTAAACAAATTACAACTAGCACAACCACTTAACTTGTGGTCTGTGAACACAGATAGGTCATATGTTATGTGTTCCCGATGCTTAGTTAATCTTCTTTAGTTATGTTATGTTATGTTATCCATAGATTGTTACTAGTTATTTTTTATATATCTTTTTTACTAATTGTTTATTTTGAATTTTGAGGGACGACCATCAAATCAATCTAGATAGTATACTTGTCTCATCCTCCTTTAATCTAAGAAAAACATAAATGATAGTCCACCTCGAAAACTTTTAACAGATTACTTTTAGTTTTTTTACCTTTTAAATTAATAAACTACTTTGATTGATTTTTAGTAATTGATGATATAAAAACGATTGCCAAACCACTAATACCTAGTTTTTGTATTTATATTTTTATGTACAACCATTAACCATAACAAAGTATTCATATTTTTATGGAACACCATTAACCATTTAGTAAAGTTTCTAGTTCATTCGTTATTGATAGATCTATGAATCAATTTATAGTTAACATATTTGATTTTCAAGTCATCCTAACATCATATGCAAGTAACCTGACATATATCATTGGAGCATTATTCAATAATGCGAACATGTTTTCCTCTAACTCAAAACCGCTAGAATGACACGTGTAATGGGAGCACTTGCCACCAAAAATAAGAAAGAGCAATTGTTTTTCATACACATCAATACACAAACATTAAGGAGTTATCCAACAAACAAAGTGTTTCATACTCTAATTTAGTAGACGTAAACTTAAATTTATATTATTATTGTTGGGTTTATTATTAATAACATAAATTTGGTTTTCTTAAGATTAATTTGATAAAAAGAGACCAGCAAGGTGTCTCATATAAGATGAATTAAAACAACCATGTTATGGCAATTTGAAAACCTAGAGTGCCTTCCTTACAACATTGAAAAGTTTATGAAAATTGATTGTTAAACGTGGACTAACCATTGAGAAAGAGCATTACCTTGTTTAAAGGTTGTTTAAAGGTTGGTTCAGTTGGTCTACCCAACTTAATCTGGAAAATATTTATGAAAATTGATTGTTGAACGTGCACTGACTGACCATTGCAAAAGTGCGTTACCTTGTTAAGAGGTTAGTTCAGTTTGTGTACCCTACTTGAACGCTAACGTAAATTCAATCTGCTTTTCGAAATATATTTTTCCAGGGGTAGGGGAGAGAGTCCCATAGTTGTACAGGGTACCAGTAGTGAAGATATGAGTGGAAATACTTGGTACCATTTGTTATTCATAAAAGTACTTTATGTACAAGTAAATGTTAATATTTTCATGTTTTTAAAATTACTTAAAAAAAAATTTCTTCTACATTTTGAAATAAAATGAATATTTGAAATCAGAAATTTCATTTTAAGTCCCATCTACTTTAAGTCACATCAATGTTCACCCATTGGCCCCAAGCAAAAATACACTATGGTGACATTAGGACTAGACAACTTGGAACTTTGTGGCTTACATGGCATCCACAAAACCAATATGGTTGGATAGAGAACATGCCAAAGTATATATCATAAAAATTTGGAGGAAAAACAAGCTCAAGAATATGAAGAATTAAGTTACA
Organism: Larix kaempferi; assembly: GCA_027924585.1. Lineage (NCBI taxonomy): Eukaryota > Viridiplantae > Streptophyta > Pinopsida > Pinales > Pinaceae > Larix > Larix kaempferi. Next base: position 9,808,957 of record BSBM01000397.1, on the reverse strand, counting down.
TAAAAAGAAGTAAAAAAAAACACTCACTTATTGGCCTCCCTAAGCAACTATACACCTGACTGCCATTCTGGTACCCCTTTCCATTTAAGAGCAACTCTAATTTTCACGCAGCACTCTGCATCTTTCTATTTATATTTCCTTGTACCGCACATGAAAGACGCATTTGGTCTTTGTCTCTCTTCGAAATATTATTTTTTATTTATATTATAAAACAAATCAATCTGAACTGCAAGCATAAGTAATACCTACTATCGATCAATGGAATAACAATAGAAAAATGACTGAAATGAACGAGAAGATTAATTATGTTGCTTATATAACAAACGGTGGATCTAAACAAAAGATAAGAGCAGCAGCAGATGAAAGCTCGTACCACCAGGTTTCGGGGACAAATGGAAGGTGGTCGATTACGATATATGAAATTTGAAATGCTACATCCATTAAATGATGGGAGTGGGCAAGTTGATGTAATAGGAGGGTTGACAATCCTGACAAATATGTCAGGCCAAGGCAGTGATGCAGAATTGGGTTCGAACAGCGAAGGGAAAGGTCGTGAGGGGCTTGTAAGTTGCAGAGCATTAAATGCGGTAGCTCAGTAGTTAGGGTCCGACCCGAAGCACTACGAGCTACAGCATTTAATAGGAGGGTTGACAATCCTGACAAATATGTCAGGCCAAGGCAGCGATGCAGAATTGGGTTCGAACAGAGAAGGGAAAGGTCGTGAGGGGCTTGTAAACTGCAGAGCATTAGTAGTTAGGGTCCAACCCAAAGCACTGAGCTACGGCATTTAATACTATGCAACTTAGTGGTTAGTTCTCGCCAGACTCTACTCACAATTACATAAGGTAATTACATAAGGTAGACGTGGAGAAGGAGAGGCTTCATATTTAGGACAGCCTTCGGGCTCAAATAAGCGCTACGTCACCAATAAACGAATGCTGACCTTTAAATATTTGGATTCGCAATGAAAGATATGGCGAAGAAAGCAGCAGCCCAGTCAATCTAATACCTATGAATCTTGACCAGAATAGATTGGGGTTTCATTTGAAATGTGCGTTGTGTTGTGTGGGTGTCTGTTCTTTTGTATATGGCATGCGTGTAGTGTGGCTGAGCGTGAGCGAGTTTGTCTTCTCTTATCTTATTATATATAATGTGTGTTGTGTGGATATGTCTTAATCCTTGTATAACAAGGTATCTAATGCCATTTTTTTTTTTATAAAAATATATATATTAAGTTTACAGTTTAATTGTATTTTATATTAATGCAATCTTATATCGTTGATTCATTGAGCTTATTGATACTTTTTTGTATAAAAACTAGGCCTTAACAAAGTAAAGCACACAAGGAGTTATTTGCAGATCATCCCATTGCAATTCAAGTGGATTCACATTTCATGTAGTTAATACAATGAATATTTAAGGTACTATGCTCCATAGAATCAATAACTATAGAAACAAGAGCAATTAAGATTGAATAGATCAGAGCTCGGCCTAAGAAATGAGTGGGTGGGTCTAACTATTGGTGTGGATTGGTCGAAGTCCTCCCTGATTTAAAGGATCATTTGGGTTGGCTGGTGGGAAATGGGTTTCAGGTTCATTTGGGGGTGGAAACCGTGATTGGATGTGAGTTGCTTATATCTCCAAAGACTGTTTCTTTATTACACCAGCGTGGATTATACTATTTGAACCATGCTCGAAGTCATGTGGGAAATGGTTTCATCAATTATTGGCGCTCTGCAGTAGATCTTGAAATTACGGGTGAGGCTGGACTGGAATGGAACACTTATGTAAAACAATTATTTCATGCTGGCATTGAATTGTCCAATGATTTGGATACCCTACACTGGTGTTGGAAGGAGGAGTGTGGGGAGCTAAAAACTGGTAATGCATATCTGGCAATTGTCCAAAAACAAAAGTTTGGGCCAAGACTATGGTGGTTCAGCAGCATTTGACGATGGAATGTACCTCTTAAGATCCGTTGCTTCCTATGGATTACTCTTAAAAACAAAATTATGACTGGAGATAATTTTATTAGAAGAGGGGTATACAGCCCCAATATCTGCACACTTTGCCTTCTTGATGCCGAATCGGTTGAACACTTTTTCACAACTTGCCCGGTCACTTTACAATTATGGGCCACTGGTTCGGAACATTGGGGTATTGTTCATAGCTGGGGACTGGACTCCATTTCCGTGCTATTACATAAGTGGCATCTGAGGCATCGTGAAAACATCACTTTCCCCATATTTTTCATATGGGGTATTTGGAAACTTAGAAAAGAATATTATTTGGGGACTTTATTTATAAAGTGCCCTTCATTACATAGTGAAGATACTCTCGGGCACTTGTGTGACGAAGATGATATATAGGGTCAAGACTCTACATTGTCCTATCATTGAGGAACTGGGTATTATTGGATATTTTGATGGCGTCGAACTACTTGGCAGGTGTGGGGCGGGTGGTCTCATTATTATCTCTTTTGCTGAACATTTTGAATTTGCACTAGGATGTGGATTGGGAAGCAACACACGTGCAGAACTTTTGGCACTGTGGTGTCTTCTACACTACTTTAATCATTTGTAGATTACAAATGTGCAAATTTTTTGTGATTCAACTATCATTATTGGATGGGATTTGGAATCCAGTACACTCAATGTGGCTTCTCTTGAGCACTAGAAGAAGAAATTCAGAGGAATTTTGGATCAACTGGAACACTTCACTATCAAACATATTTCTCGTGCATATAACCACTACATATAACCACAGGGCAGACCGCTTATCTAAGAAAGGACTTACACTGGAAGAAGGCACATTACAGATTACTCACTTTCATCAGCTTAGTCCTCCATAATATGTGGATGTGCATATTTTTTAATGTTTTGTATAACCTACTTAGAATATTTTTGAACTGTGACATTTTGTGGTACCTTGATCCACATCGTAGTTGGCATTATTGTTGGATGCTAACTTTGACACATCTTTGACCAGTCATCGTTGTTGATACATCTTTAGCAAGTCCTCGACACTCTCCAACAACATCGGCTCTATCTGAACATGGACAAATTCTATTTTGCGATGACTAGCATCAAATATTTGGGGTATGTAATTGACTCTACCAGCATTCACGTCGATCCAGATAAAGTACAGATCCTCAAAGATTGGCCCATTCATAGAAGCATTCAAGAACTAAGAAGTTTTCTTGGTTTGGCGAATTTCTATCAACGATTCATACTCGGATTCAGTCACATAGCCTAGCCCTTGAATCAGTCGACAAAGGAAAACGGGAAAATTTCCTTCCAATGGACATAAATACATCAAGCAGCTTTTGAACAGCTCAAACACAGGCTATGCACTGCACCAGTACTTGTGTTACCTGATTTGCATCGACCCTTTGAGATTGAGACGGACGCATTGAACTATGCCTTGGGCGTAGTGATCACTCAGATTGATCACCCAGCCGCTTTTCATTCCGAGACTTTTAACGACACAGTTAGAAGATACTCGACGTACGCAAAAGAACTGTACGCCATTGTGCAAGCTCTCAAGCAATGGAGGCATTACATCCTTGGCAAGGAAATAGTCATTCTCACTAATCACAAGCCTCTACAGTTCGCTCCGACACAATCAAAGTTGCAGACAAACCGACAAATCAAGTGGATTAATTACCTACAACAATTCCAGTTGGTGATTAAGTATCAGAAAGGTAAAGCTAACGTCGTCGCAGATTGCCTCAGTCGACCACCCATTACTCTCATTTTGACAGTGATGAGTATGCAGGGATACGACACGACCACTTGGAAACAGTTGTACGAGGACAACAGCGACTTCTTAGCAGTATACCGATAGTTACAAACTAACAAGTCGTCGACCTCAGACTCCGACTATTTCCTAAAAGATACCTTGCTATACAAGCTTGGACAACTTTGTGTACTGACCAATGAGCAACGACAGCAGCTCATTTGGGATGCACACTACATCAAGACTGTAGGACACTTTGGAGTAGCAAAAACACTTTCTATTCTGTAGAAGTATTTCTTCTGGCCTACACTTAAATACGACGTCGACAGGGATTGTATACACCTCTACCAGTTCCTAGTCGACCATGGGAATCTATTTCTATGGACTACTTGACGGGTTATCCTACTACCAGACATCAGCATGATGCAATATTAGTAGTAGTTGACCGATTTTCCAAGATGGCCATTTTCATACCATGTAAGAAGACCACGACAGTGCAACATACCGCTCAGCTCTTCTTTACACATGTTTGGAAACACTTTGGTTTACCCACAACCATCATTTCTAACCGATATGCCAGATTCATTAGCATCTTTTGGAAGACCCTCTGGGAACAGCTGGACACACGACTCTCATTGTCGACAACTTTCCATCCTCAGACCGACAGACAGATGAAAGTTGTAAATCGCTTGGTAGTACAACTGCTTCACATGTACAATCACCAACATCGACGCACATGGGATGAAAGTCTTCCATACATCCAGCACAGCTACAATCGTGCTCAACACAGCTCTATAGGAAAGATCCCCTTTGAAGTCTCTTATGTATTTCAACCCTCAACCCCTAGTGACTTGATCATCTCCTCGACATAGCCAAACTCCGACTCCGATCACAGCCAGCGAGAAGTTGATAAAGCAGTCAAGTTCAGAGAACAGATTTGCGACATCCAGAAGCAAGCAAAGGATATGTTGCACAGAGAAAACGAGAAAGCTAAGACCCGACACAACAGGCATCGTATTCCTCATACATTCCAAATTGGGGATAAGGTCTGGTTACATCTTAAGCAGGAGTGCTTCACTGGTCCTTTCAAGAAGCTCAAGCCTTTGCGATATGGTCCGTACAGTATTCTTCGACATATTGGCGAAAACGCTTTCCAACTCGCCATTCCTACTTGCCTGGGTCTGCATCCAGTTTTCAATGTGGATCTGCTTCGACCATACCATGCACCTTTGTTGGAATAGAATGACTTCTTCACAAAATCACTCGAAGACATCCATCCAGATGTTCAGGAGCCTCTTCCTTGCGACACCATTGTGGGACGACGAGTTCGCCTTACAAGGACGAACACAATTCCCTTGTTTCAGGTTGCCAAAACTGGCCAAATCCCATCTCAAGGAAAGTGGTACTCTGCTACTGAAGTAACCGACAAGTTTCCTCATCTTCACGAGCAAACAATGGGGTCCATTGTTTCTTAAGGAAGGAGGTCTGATCCACATTGTAGTTGGAATTATTGTCGGATGTTGACTTCGACACATCTTCGACCAGTCATCGATGTTGATACAACTTCGACAAGTTTCGACGCGACATGACTTCGACAACTTCAGCACTTCGACAGGTTCGATTTCGACACAACTCCGACGAGTCTTGACTTTGACATACTGCGACATGTTCCGCACCTTTGACATGTTCTACAATCTTGCAGTTCGCGACATTGACAAGCAGCGTCGACATGTGACCATCGACTGTCGAACTTCGACAGACTGTCTCTCTGTCTTCCAGTCGACTGTAACGGTTGAACTGTTGAATCCGTTCTAACTTCTTCTTTGTAACTGAATGTAACAAGTAGGCACCCAAGCGTCTCAGAATTCTATATAAGCATGTATAACATTGTAACATATATCAGTTTTGATTTGTTTGCAAGTAATAGAAGAACAGTTCGCATTCCTGCATATTGTCTGTGCGCATTTGTGTTTATTTGTATTGCGTAATCCTTCTTTTGCTCATTTTGTTTATTAAGCTTCCGCCATAATAGATCTGACTCATTCAGTCGAATTTTTTCCCCCCTCGTGCTTCTTGGACACGACCCAGATCTGGATGCAGATTACTCACTTTCATCAGCTTAGTCCTCCATAATATGTGGATGTGCATATTTTTTATTGTTTTGTATAACCTACTTAGAATATTTCTGAACTATGACATTTTGGGGTACCTGGTATATGGGAGGACACTATTTTGTACTTTGGGTTTTTACTAGATGTTAACTTGGCAGAACTGCTTAATATGTTATAATGTTAGCAGAATAGGTATTTTGGACATATAGACAAACTGAATGATAGCACACTATCCATGTGATAGGTTTATTGTAAATTTCTTTGATTCACCCTTATGAATAGCAAGAATTTTTATTTTTATTTTTCGGTTGAAAAAAAAGATTCCAAGAATATTATGATAGAAGCTAACATGTTGATTATAATGGATGGACGGCTTCACAACTAATTGAAATTAGTTCGAACACTACCATTCGTAAAGAATGATGAAATGGAATTGCGAAACAATATTTGAAGAGTGTTCAAGCCATTATTTACCATCTTCATTTAGCATTAGGGAGAGAACTTTTAGAACAATAACGAATTATTTGAAAGAGTTTCTACTTTAGCTAAGAATCATGGATACACACCTACACAACTGGTCTTATCTTTGTACACAAATTTGCACTGATTTTTTCATGTTTAAATATTTTAAAATTATTTAAACATTATATGATTTCAATATTTTTGGCTTCATGTATATGATTAATATTCTATAACAACCTCGGCTTGCAGGTGCGGGAGGAGTCATTTATGACTCTGACGGGAACAAGCAGAAGGATTATGCATGGGGAATTGGCAGAAAGTCAAATAATGGTGTTGAATGGTTAGCCTTAATCATCAAAGGACTGGAATTACCAAGCAAAATTGACATTGAGGAATTGTTGGTTTTTGGCGGCTCGCTAATGGTCACAAGAGAAGCGAGGAATCTGACGAAGAATCGTAAGAATCCGTCCACTAAGATGCACTATCTCCTCAAGTTCATTTTAAATGAATTCAAAGCAATCAATTTCCTCCATGTGCTGAGGGAAAATAATCAACAGGCGGATATAATGGCTAATAAAGGACCGGGTCTAAATTGCGGTGTCCTAGTTTGTGATCGTAAGGCTTATGAAAGAAACCAGATTCCCTAATCCCAAGTCCCTCTTTAAAGGATCTATTGGTTCTCAAAACCATGGCATAATGAGGAAGCTCTACTTTAGTTGGTGATTGCTTTCAAATCCTCCTCCCTCTAGATTTAAATCTGAATTTTACTTTTAGTTGGGCCTATTAATGGATAAAAATTCTTTCGAATATCAATGTTGGATTCCCCCCCACGCTTCAATTGATGAAAGGGGGCATGCCTCATGCATGAGACAGATGGTCTCCATGTATCTCATCAATGTGGTGGATAGTCGAGTCTGTGTTGGTCTTAATCCTCATGTTTGGTGCAGCAATTGCATTAACTCCGGTTGTTTCACTGCTTGACGTCTGGAGAGGAGGCACCTACGTAGGATAGTTTGTGTAATGGGTGAATATATCCCTGCTCAATTCCTAGCACCCTTTGCGTTAGGTGTTGGGTATTCATCCTTGGACTGTGTTTCGGCTCCTTCTCTATCTCAGTGCTTGCGGTGCAGGAAGCCCTTTCCAAAAACAGTGAAACACGGGGGATTTTCGAGCTGGGAAACCTTGAAGGATCACTTTGAGAGGGAAAGCATCCCGACGACTGCGCAGGAAGAAGACTCCTTGGTAAGCTCTATCTTTACTCTCCATGCTCCTTGTCATTTTGATTTTTTGGGAATGGAAAAGAAGTTGTTTTCTCCATCGTCAACGGAAGACCGTGGAAGCTTCGACTCTCCCCAGACATTCGACAGTCATTTCATTTGTGTTGAGGTCAAAAAATACATTAAAGGTATGGAAGATCAGATTCGCCTTCTTTGCAATGAGAATTTAGAGATAAAGAGGGATATCACTCACCTCTTTTCCCTTTCCCAAGCCATGCATTCGGAGGTCAGAAACAGCAACTATCAGTTGAATTGGAGGATTTCCAGTCTGGATGAAACCATTGATTACGTTTCTTCCTGCACTGCCAATATGGATTCCAAAATTGACGATGTCAACAGAAATGTAATGGATGTGGAATGGAATATTGATATCCTGGGAGTTGAAATTGGGAAAAATTTCCCGGATCTACAAGCAAGTAGCAGCTCGGTGGCAGGAAGACATGATGAACCATCGGTTGGCAATTTTCTCAGGAAGAATGAGCCTCGTCGCCAGCTCTAGAATTTCTGGTCTCTGGTTCTACTGATTTCTGGTTATTTGTAATGGTTTTCTCTTGTCTAATTTTTATAGTATCCCCCAGCTCTGAATATATGATAGTGTTTCAGGAATTTGTGAAGTCTAGTTTAGGAGCAATTTTGTGCCATTTTGTCAAAAGCAGATGTAACCCAGAAATATTTACCATCTATTTCAGCAATGTTTTGCTTATGTCTCTTCCTTCTTGGACTGTTTGTAAGGATATACAGTCTCCATAGATTAGGAAAGTTTCATGATATTTACAAACTTGTAAAGGACGAGCAAGGAGTCATGGACATAGTCCTTCTCTGGGAACAATCTTTCCTCGGAACATTGTAATTTTTGTTTTTTATAAATTCAAAAGCTCCTAAACCGTTTTTGTTTTAAAAAAAAAATATTCTATCACAGCCAACTTGTGGCCAGTGAAAGCTACCAGTTATTTTTACTGAATATTAAAAAGAAATGTAACTAACACTTAATATAAAATGTATAATAGGTTACTCAAGACACTATGTAAATCTATAAACTTTGTAAACCTACCTAACTATATTATACATACAACTTTGTAAATCTATCAAACTATAATATAAATAAAACTAGCACAACCACTTAACTTGTGGTGGTGAACATGGTGAACACCAATAGGCCACATGTTAGTGCCACAAATAAGAATAAGTTATCTCTTACAACTTGCACGTTCTCGCATTCTTCTAGTTAAAGAGGTAACATGACTTATGATTATTATTCTAGTTAAAGTTATCTATTTCATGTTCTAATTAATTTGAGTTCATCATGATAAGAGTATCACAAAATTCATAAAAGTATATTTGTATCACTTATAATCATAGTAGCATAATTCGGGGTATTATTTTTGTATGTACTCACAAATACAATTTTTGTTTCTTATGAAAATAATTATAAATAACTAGGTAAATACATCTTTACTTTATTATTAAAATAATTATTTAATGATTGGTATTTAATATTTGATTAAAATTATTATATATGTTTAATTATGTGGATGTATATTTTTAGTATATATCTAATTAAACGTATTATATATATCATGTATATTTTATTAAATGTAATATATATAAGAAGTCTAATTCTGTATTTTATTCGTATTGGAATTTTCCATTCATTTTCCGTTCCTTTTTTTCCCTTATCAAATCATATTCGTACTCGAATCATGCTACTATGCGTATAATCACGTATATATATATATATATATATATATATATATAGAGAGAGAGAGAGAGAGAGAGAGAGAGAGAGAGAGAGAGAATGTGATCCGATCCAATACACTACACTTAACAAAACCTAGGTGTGCAAAGCTATGATTTTCTATAGAGAATGTGATCCAAACCAATACAATACACCTATCAAAACCTAGCAAAGCTACAATTATCTACTGCTTTTTGTAAAATATTGACATGTTTAGTGAGGAAATTGATTCTGCATACCCCTCACACCAAATGTCTCATTGGGTATTTGAGAGTGGGTGGGAAGAGTGCTAAACTTACCTCCTCAACATTTGAGCTATTATTGCTCAACCTTAATTTGTATTTTTCTTATCTGTTAAACATAAATACAGATTAAGTATATTTGTTAAATAATTTTTTTATATAGTTCTATTTTCCATGTTACAATTTCTAGGCAAAACCCCTAGGTACTTCCTCTCATTTTGAGGATGGTACCCGTGGTAAACATTGAAGGTAATCAAAATTTTTAATCAAATCATCATACACATTTAATCAAACAAGCATATGCCAAAAAAATGACATATTTCTCTAGCAGTAAAGAACTCAATCCAAATAGCAAATAGAAAAGGTAACCCTACCATGCACACACCATTATTCAACATTATACACAACTCATATTATGGATAAAAAATTACACAAGGGAATAGAATACTTAGCTATAATGAAGTATCTTTGTGTGGAATAACAACATGAGCAAGTTTCTCTTAGTTGTAACCATCCACTGTTGGCACTACTTCCAATCTACGCTATGACACAATTTATTTTATTATAGGATTGACCGATGAGGCAAATTTTCATGGAAAAACAAGCAAAAATCCTAGAGTTGAGAAGCTTGATCCTTGGTAATTGTTTCATATTATTGACCTCTCAAAAAATATTCAACTAATAACTTCTATATTCAAAAATTTGAGAATCATTAAAACAACAATGTGTGATTTTTCACTACCATCACTCTTGATTCATCTCTTCCATCCATAATTTAGTTCTAGATGCCCATTATAGCTCTCGGGGTAGTATTTCCAAGATTGGACCCATAAATAAAAAAATGTGCATTGCCTCCTACTGAGAAAAACCCTAGTTTTCAAAATCGATGAGTAAAACAAGCTCCAAGCCTTTTGGCCCATGGGTGAGGGGTACCCCAAATATAATCCACTGCCAAGAATCCAACAGAGTCAACTATTTGTCGATTTGAGTCTCTGTTTTCATTTTATGTCTAGTTGCAGGTTACGTCTCGAAGTCATTCGGAGACTTTTGACAAATTTGTCCCAGGCCATAAAAACATAACGTAGTAGCATTGTCAAGTACTACAAGTTGCTACAAGTTTGTTTTAATAAGGCCTATGTGATCACTCTATCTACATGCTCATGGGGAAGGGTTTCCAATATTGGACCCATCAATCCAAAATGTGCATGGCCTCTTACTGAGGAAAACCCTAGTTTTAAAAATCAATGAATAAACAAGATCTAAGCTTTGGGACCCACGATGATGGGTACATATTGACAGGTCGAAATGACCCTGTCCAACAATAGGGGTTCTCCCTAGTAAAATGTCCCAATCTGACCTCAAACCATTTGGAATAGGGAACCCATTTGGATTCTGTCCCAACAACCATTAATTATTTTGGGTTTCATTAGTTGCATCCTGGTCTATCATTTATGGTTTTCTAATTAAAGGATGAAATGCATCTAATCTAAAATGTAGAATGCAAGCGTTTGGACATGATTATAGTTACAAGAGATAAGCACATAGACATACATGCTCCTATAAATTACCATGAAATAGTTCGCTAGGAGTAGGGATAAAGACAAGAATATGCGGAAAATACCTTATAGAATCATTAATGGGTTTGCAATTTTATATAAAAGGCGTTGGGTGCAATGGGACCAATTCTTGTGTCGAATCTGAAACCCGGTTGGCCCTATTAGTTGTTTTTTTTAAGCTTTTGTATTTTTTAGTGTGGTCAGGTTTTTAAGTGGATAGGTGTGTTTTAGTAATAACGCATCAGTAATGTCGGGCCTTCCATTTTTTAATTGTTTTTAAAATTCTCACGCATTTATCAGTGCGCTCGAGTTTCCCTAACACACCAGTGCGTTATTCCTATAAGCTCACCTTTTGATTACCGGTGCTTTATAATAAATAAATCACACTAACAAATGCATATATGATTTTTTTTACTTTTTGTTGTTAATTGTGCATTCAAGTCTGATGCACCAGTGCCTTCAAGTATGAGAAGCACTGATGCATTTTGTGTACTGAAACACACCAAAATGGTAGACTACTTTTTTTTTTAAGATATGTAATTTATTTGTATAATATAATTAACAACTTCTCTATTTAATGGTGTAGGTTGTTTATTTATAGAAAATGCATGATAAGAGTTCAATGAACAATAATGTTAGTCGACATGATGGGAGCACATCCAAAATTGCGAAGAAAGCAGGTTCTTTGTAATTTCTGTATTAAATTAATATGTTTGAATTATTTGTAAATTTAACTAATATGTATTGGTTAATGTGTGACATGCAGATCCAAAAAATGAGGAAGCTCGATAAGGTTCTTTGCAATCTAAGTGCAGAAGAGCATAAAACCTTGATGGAAAAATTGCAGAGGGATGAATTAGGTGAATAAAAAAGAAATCAATATGATTTTTTTTCTAGAATTTTGAGTAATACTGCATTTAAGAATATTCACTAATATGTTTCAAACAATATAATTCACATATGTTGACTTTTATGCAGGGATTGACAACAACATAAGGGATTGCCATCATAAGAACAAACAAATTATGGATGATTTAAATGATGATGAATTGGTCCTTAGCCCATCTAGAGGGGTGTTGGAAGTTAATTTAAGGGGATTTTTTTTTATAAAACTATGAGGGATATAGTGGAAATAACGTATAGACGTACATTCCACTTACAGTATAGAAAACAATCTAATAATTCCAATATTCATGTTATATCTAAACTAAAGGAGGAGTTTTCAGAGTAATGGTCAATGAAACCTATCAGACTTGGAATAACAAAAACATACAACAACAAAAAAGAATCATTCAAAAATTAATGTTCCTAAACACGTTTTTTATAGAATATGCATCTACTACTACAAAGAATCCATTTATTAATATTAATTATAATGGGTGATTCCATGAAGATGGGTAACTATTTTTGGCCAAATATGACGATGAAAAACAGAAATTTTACCCATGTATTAAATTGAAGCCCTCGAAACTCATATTTGGCACATGAATTTTGACATGCGGTTAAAAAAAAAAATGTAGAGAATTATGTTGGCTTTCCAATGATAGGGATGTCCAAAAAAGTGTACAAGAAGATGGTAAAGGAAAAGTACATAATTGCAACAAAGGAGGAGCCATCTCAACAACAACGTGCTTCAAATGTATGAAATCATTGAATTTTTCTATTATGTACATCTATTAATTGATTTAGCATTAAATATTACTTTTCAATTGTTTTGTTGCAAAAAGAAAACAAGATGGAACCCATTCAGAACATAAGACGAGACGGCAAGGGAAAAAAGGGTTGATAGCAAAGTTTGTGAGTAGTTGTGATTTCCTTATAATAGCTTAAGATTACATATTGGTTGTGATCTTTATATTTTAATTCTTTTACACCGGCCATCCTTAGACGTCTTCAAATAGGTGTTAACATACAAAGAAGAGCCATCATAAGAATTGATTGGCATTGGGTTAAGTAAGGGTTGTGAATATATGTTGGTGTATCAAAAAAAATTATGGATTTTGTAACTATCTATGTTGTTTTACTTCTCTCATTTTATTAGTGAAAGAACAACAAAAATCCTTTATACTGAATCTATGATTTGTTATGGGGTATAAAACTTGCAAGAAATAATGTATGGACCGGAGCCAACATAAGAGTTGTTGAGAAAACGCATGAGATTTGGTTTTGAAAGAATGTGTATCATTCAGGACTCAATTCTTTCTATGGTATGTATATGTTCAATTTACATTCATATATATTATGTATTTTAATTTTCATTATTCCCAGCAATATAGATACACTCATTACACTTTATTTTTATGTTTGTAGATGGAATGTGAAGAAGAGGAAAACAACTGAGGAAATCAGCAAAACATTTGGCGAAATAACCCAAGTCATGCAAGTGGCTTGAGCACTGACAACAATTCTGGAGAAGAATGTTGATCCATATATTTTGGATGTTAATGCAATCTGTTGTATATTTTGAAATAATTCTCTATGAAAATCAGATATTTTGTATAATGCACTGGACATAGTGTCCCAATTGAATGGAAATGGGTTACCATTAAGTGTAAGAATTACATGCATGTTGACATTTTGATTATTGTGGAGTTTATGTTGTCTCATTTTGTATGACAAAGGGACTTTTATTGATATATAATAAAATAAAGCTTTTTATTCTATTACATTCTCCAATGTTGTTGTGAAATGTTAGATCGCTAATTAAATATATGGATGATTAAATATTACAATAGATGCGAAAATTTATGATATAAAAAATTAATCCAAACATCATATCCAAACACAATAATTCAAATTCAAATGAATACTACTAATAAAAATATTTCAATTTCTAATGAATAATGGAATTAAACAATACACACACACACACACACACACACACACACACACACACACACACACACGTGTGTGTGTGTGTGTGTATTTCAATGTGATGTCACTAGTCACTGTTTACCAAACATAAAATAATCTCCTGTGCTTCCAATCATTTCAATCGCACCAATGCGTTTGAGACAATGTCGCACTGGTGCACTGAAAACAATAGAGGCTCGGTGCAACATAATACCCGATGCATGCCCTGGTGTTTTTTTATCATTATTCCCCAGTGCGCTACTATATATTAACCACGTCATTAAATTTTAAAAATATAGTGATATTCAATGCCTCAGTCAACTTTACCAGTGCATTTTCCTTCACTTATCGCATCGGTGCTTTGTAACAGTTAGTTTGCACTGATTCTTTTTAATAATTTGTAAGCACTGATGTGCTTTAATAGTTCATAAGAACCGGTTCTATTTTTGGTATAATGCATCAGTGCATATATTGTTATAAAGCATCGGTTCGGTTAACAATTTTGGTGTGCATTGATGCTATATGTCTTATCAAGCATCGATGCATATAATGCTTTCATATTTTTGTGTGCACAGGTGTATATGTTGCTTTTAAAAGCACCGGTCTGTTTTGCATTTGTTAGCACCGGTGCATTTGTTTGAATAATGTGCACATATAAAAAATCCTCCGCTATAGCCTCTAGTCGCCGAGATTTTTAGTTATAATAAATTTTCATAAAGACCTCCACTAAAACATCTGGTACCATTTGCGCAAGTTGTAGTGGATTTTTTTTGAAAATTTTGGCCAATTTTGTAACACTAAAAACCTCCGCTATGACCTTCACTACAGGCTCTTTTCCTTTTAGTGCATTGTGGTAGCAACCCTTGGGACTGCACATTTCAGTTGCTCATTTGCATCTTATGCATTATGTATCAGTACCCTAGGTACACGAATAGAGTATGATTGTGTTACATAGGAAATTAGAAGAACGAATGTAAGGATAACATTTATGGATCAATTGAGGGAATCTTTCCATTAGAGATTCAGAACCATCTACATATCCCCTTTGCAAAGATTCCCCTACACTTAAAAAAATAATCATACGGGACATGGAATCATAATTTGGTGAGGGGTGGTCAATGAACATGGTCAAATTACAAATGTCACAAAATTGCAAGAGCTTTTGCTGCATCCAAACCAAAAAAAAATTAAAAAAATCATCCAGAAGAAAGGCTTAAAAAAAGGCCAATGGACTAACCTGTAAAGGTATGGAAAGAGTTGGTCAAACCCTATGAGAAGTTGGATGCTCAAATAAAGGCCGACGAGGAGAGCATCCAAGTATTGAATATTATGTTTTTTTTTATTGAAATTTATCAATAAATTTCTCAATAATGATTAGGAACTTAATTATTTTATCTTTCAAGATAAGGAGATGAGGGAAATGCTTGCAAAGACAAATTCCACACATCATAGTGGACAAATAGGACTGAAAGCATTAGTTTCCAGTTTTAAAAGTATCATCAATATGTGAATTCATATTTTTAAGTTGTTCTTGTAAAAAATAAATCTACAATATATAATTTGTACATGTGTCATATTTTGACAGGAATTATAATACTAGCGACAACCAAGCAATATTGAAAGAGAAATGATGCAGCAAAGGAAATTGACATACTTTGACATGTGGATGGAGAATTAGGTATGACATTTATGAATTTTCCTTTAATGTATTTGAATTGTTGTAGTGTCTTGATGTGGTGCATACACTAACTTACAAGGTTGGTTCAACTTCTCAATTATAAGCAACTTCCAAAAGTAAAAAACACTGATACCTTATAGTGTTGATTGAAATATTGTATCATTGTCAACTTGCTTAACCTATTGTAAGAATTCATAGCAATGTTGTTATTGTCTAAGTTTCATAGACTACATTGTAATCCACCTCATGCCACTCTTAAGCTTCCGATAGGGATAAAACTTAAAGGGCCTTCTTTCATAACTAGTACTACTCAATAGAAGATTAAGAACAATTTTCAACATCTTCAACAAATTTTGAAATGTATCACACCACTCTCATTCACGTATGCATTGTTCCCATGCTCCAAGCATGTTTTCTTTGCATATGATTGATGTAAATTGACAAAAAAAATAAAACCATTCCACCTTCACATTCTTCCTTAGTAATTATTAGAGAGTCTCAAATATCAATTTTTTCACATAGGTGTAACAACCATCATTTTGTTTCAAATATATTCCATTCCCTTTTTCAAAGTAACAATGTGGACTAAATTTTTTATCTACATTGAATCTCTATTTACTCTTACGTCAATTCGATTTATTTCTCGAGTTCATGATTGTTGGAAGTTGCTTGTAATTGAATTACATTGACTTACAAGGTTGGTTCAACTTCTCAATTGCAAGCAACTTCCAACAATCATAAAATCAAGAACTAAATCCATCATGCTTAACTATCCTCATATGATAGGGAAACCCACTTGAAAATACCAATGCCAATCCAACCTAGTGCAAATGGTATCAATAGGTCGCTAGCTTATAGGGCCTTGCTTCAAAGGTCATCCAAGAAATGAGAGAGGTATAGGAAACCCTAACCTCAATAAATTTATTGGAGGCCCCTTCAAAAGGATGAATTCCTTAACAAACAATGTCCACTAGTATCCAACAAATCCCCAAAAGGTGTCCACAAGGAAACCTAGCTAACCAAATCTGTCCTCAAAGAAATTACCAAATCCCCTTCTAAAATAGATTCTCAAAACATCTAAGTCCACCTAGAATTTTCCCAAGTTTCTTCAAGGGGAAAAAATCCACAAGAGACGTATGTCCACAATGATAACCCACAAAATTCTAGAAGCCACCAAGTTCTATCACTCCAAAGAGAAAGTGTCCACCAACTAACCTTCAAGGGGACCCTTGTCCACATGTGAACCAAATATAGCCTCAATGAAAGATACAAATAAAATGAGGGATATTCCTCCCAAAGTATTCAAAAAAACTTCATAAAAAGGACCTTTTATTGCTTCAAAAGACCCAATGATCCTCACCAAAAGAAAATGAAAACCCTACCATAGGAAATTGACCATCTACATAAACTCAATGATGATGAAAGAAAGTCTCTTTTTCAATGCTACGACTACTTATGGGCTGATTTTTAATATGGGATGTATTCCATGGAAAGAAGAGTTGGATCCTGCCCCAAATTGGTCTACAATCCTGCTACAAGTCTACTCAAGGCTCCAAAATGATGACCTTTCAGGGTTTTTTTAACTATCGTTTCAACTTTTTTGGCACAATTTTTACTTCAAGAGACAATATCAGATCTTTATATTGTTTTTATAGGGTCTAAAATGAACTCGGTGCTACCCATGAGTGGATGTTAGGGTTGTCTTCATGCCCATAATTGTTCCTACTTATCCAAAATTCATGTTTTTAGGGTTTCTCATTGTTTTTTATGCCTGGAACTTCAAAAAGGACCATTGTTTGGGGTTAAACATGTGCCCATAGTTAATTCAACTTTGAAGAGTGATATTTCATCATGAAAAGAACTCATAAATATGCCCAAAATCACTTAAATTTCACTTAGACTTGGTTTTTAGGGCCTTAAATTAACTTAGATATGCTTTTTAGATCTATTTACACCCCTTTTATGGAGAAAAAAAAGCCTAGAATTCATGTAATATTCATGCTTAGGACTATTTAAAACCTGAAATATCCCTAGAATTGGCCTAAAACATACCATACTTGCTTCTTGATAGTTTTTTCAATGCTATTGTTTGAGTTTCATGTTGATTACCATGGTTTGTTGTTGGTTTTATTTATATGCATGCCTAGAACTTCTTTAAAAATTCCTAGACCTAAGTAACTTGTCGTGTATTGTTGTTTTGGGGGTAGAATGAATCCAAAATCACCTTATACATGCTTCAATAGCCATGTGTTCAATGGATATCCATCTAGGGCATCACCAAATAATTGTAGGATGAACAAGCAAAACTTTCCTTGACATGTCACCCCCTCAAGTGTGTGATAAGAATCACACATGTACACCCACACAAAATAGGGGGTAATGAAACCAAATCCATACCCTATATCCTAACTCTGGCTGTGAACATAGAGGGATTCAAAATAGTTCTACTAGTGACTTAGATTGGTGCAAAACAACTCAACGCAAGCACTACATATTTCAAATTTAGGTTCTTCTCAATAGTTGTCAAATTTTGAGGGCCATCAACAATACATAGAACCTCATCAAAAATGTTTTGACACCTCTAAGAGGAGAAGAAAATCGCTTGTGAGTGGTACTTACTAATGGGATCAAGGATATTAATACGACACCACCACTTGGATACGAATCCCTATCCTCATCATTGATACTAGTATCCCGCACCACTCCTGTAAAACTATAGAAAAGATCTTGCATAGACTGTCTACCTAAAAAACCCCATGCCCTGCACCCAAATTAGTAGTGACATCCTCCTAGATACCTAAGGATTATTGAGACAAAGAAAGAGACTCCAATGGGGATCCCTTGCAGGTTGATGCAATTAAGCCACTACTATGATTTGAACAACATAACCTTGAAATTCTCTAAGATGTTTTGTTCTCACCTCAAGGCCTATATTTATAGGTTTCCATTTGGATTTGGACCAACTTAAGAGTAAAAATTAGATCTTAAACCCTAACTCCAGATTAATCCTTAGCTTGATCACAAGTAGTAATGATCCATGGTGGCTTAGCATGCACGCCTGTGCAACTGGAATAATTTTACATGTTGGCTTGTTTTATATCATTTTTCGAGTCAACAACATGGATGTATTAGGAATAAAAGTGTCACTAACTGATTTCTTCATTTACAACTCGCATCAACCTTTTTCTTGAGGATTTTGAGTTCTTTATGCTTGTTGTAATTTTTTTTTTTGGGTGGGGGATGGCATTATTTGGCCTTTCCCTAAGGTTATTTCATCTCTGTAATTGCTTCTTATGATGATATAATGACCTTAGTACTGCTTGATATCTTGTTCACGTGCAATAATTTTTAAACAATAGCACACATAAACATTTAATTTTGTTGTTCAACTATTCATCTACCTACCACTAGGAAAAAGCATAGACCTCTAAGTTTGAGATTTGTTTGATCGCCACTAGCAAATTATGTTACTGATATA
Source organism: Larix kaempferi (assembly GCA_027924585.1). Lineage (NCBI taxonomy): Eukaryota > Viridiplantae > Streptophyta > Pinopsida > Pinales > Pinaceae > Larix > Larix kaempferi. The sequence goes on along the minus strand of BSBM01000397.1, from coordinate 9,789,827 downwards.
TCCACCCTTGAAAAGTGAGTGTTTCCAACTTATAAACATTTTCCACGGTATAGTTCTTGGCTAGTGTGGGAATGAAATTTTTACTTGTGCCCATAAACAATTTATATTATGCAACAATGCCCTCCTTAAACCTTTCATAGACACTTGGTGAATTTGTGTATAGGGAATATAAAGAAAATTTAGTGTTAAATTTTAGTTTCATAAGCTCTTGCAAGTGTTTTTTGGTAGGGATGATTTGGGAACATTAACCAAATTCCCACGATGGGGGGTTTTCCAAATTTGAGCTCATAATGCTAGAATTGCATTGTTTTTACTAAGCAAAACCCTATTTTCTAGAATGGATGAACAAGGAAGACATTAGGCCATTGACTCATGAGAGGGATGCACCCCTAGGTGTATTTTAATGTCATGATTCCAAAGGATTCGATGGTTAATTGATCTAATCCCCGATCATAGTTTTATGGTAAGTTACTACTTGCCTCCTTAAGCCTTTCAGGGACACTTTGTGAATTTGTGCCCAGAGCATAAAACCCAAACTAAGCATCAAAATTGAGTTCCATAAGCTCCTTCAAGTGTGTTTGGGCAGGTTCAACATGGGCATGCTACCCATAGTTCAACGGTCGAGTGTTTTATAAATTTGACCTCGTAATGCAAAAAATGCATTGTCTTTTATTAAACAAAATCCTAGTTTCTGAGATCACCGAATAAGACAATTGTCGATCCATGAACTCATGGGATATAGGCACCCATGGATGTATTTTGATGTCATGAGTCTAATGGATATGACATTTCTTCGACCCCCAGCTCCAGCCATTGCTTTATGATGAGTTGCAACTCGCCTCCTTACGCCTTTTAGGGATAGTTGGTGAATTTGTGCATGTGACATAAAAACCAAACTAAGAATCAGAACTAATTTTCATAACCTCCTACAAGTGTGTTTGGGAAAGGAATATATTACCACAATGTCCACATGCTTTGTTGGACCAATATTAAAAAATTGACCCTCCTATGCAAAAATTGCACTACATGTTACTGAGTAAAACCCTAGTTTAGGAAATGGTGGAAATAAACAAAATATGGTCCATGGAATCAAGGGAAACAGGTGTCCCTAAAATTATTATGGTGTCATGGGTTCAATGGAACTAACAATTCATCAATCTGAGTCTTGGTTACCAAGCTATGAAGAGTTTCAACTTGCTTCCTAAATCCATTTAGAGACACTTTGTGAATTTCAACTAGGGCCATAAAATCCAATCCAGGCAACAAAATCGAGTTTTGTAACCTCCTGCAAGTTTTTTTGGGTTATCCCTATATGAACATGATGTCCACACCCTCCATTGGCACATTTTCCCAAAATTTACCCTGTCATGCAAAAATTGCTTTGCATGTTATTCAACAAAATGCTAGTTTTGAAAATTATCCAAATAGACAACATCTAGTACATGGAATCATGCAAGATGGGTGTCTCTAGGTGTAATCCAATGTCACGAGTTCAATGTAATAGATGGTTATTCAATTGAGTCTTGGTTATAATGTTATGGTGAGTTTTGAATCGCTTCCTAGTGTCATTCGAGGACACTTAACGAATTTCAACCCAGGGCATAAAATCCAATCTAGACAGCAAAATCAAGTGTTGTAACCTCCTGCAAGGATTTTTGGCAAGGATGAGAAGGCCACACTATTTGCATGCTTCATTGGCACAACAATAAAAAATGTACCCTCTAATGTCATTGAGGGACGCTTGGAAAATTTCAACTTGGGGGCATAAAATCCAAACTAAGCATCATAATTGAGTGCCATGACCTCTTAGAAGTGTTTTTTGGCAAGGACGATATTACCATGATGTCCACATGCTCCATTTTCCAAATATTAAAAAATTTACCCTCTGATGCAAAAATTGCACTACATGTTAATTAGCAAAACCCTAGTTTAGGAAATGGTGGAAATAAACAAAATATGGTCCATGGACTCATTGAAAAGGGGTGTCCCTACGTGTACTATGATGTCAAGAGTGCAACGGATCTAACAGTTCGTCGATCTAAGTCAACGTTATCATACTATGACGAGTTTGAAGTCGCTTCGTAAAGCCATTCAGGGACACTTTGTGAATTTCAATCAAGGGCATAGAATCCAATATGGCAAGAACAATCGAGTGTTGTAACCTCCTGCAATTTTGTTTGGATTAGGACGATATGACCATGATGTCCACACCCTCCATTGGCATATTTTCCCAAAAATTACCCATCATGCAAAAAAGGTTTTGCATGTTATTCATCAAAACCCTAGTCTCAAAAATCATCGAAATATACAACATCTGGTACATGGAATCACATGATAGGGGCCTCCCTAGGTGTAATTCGATGTTTAGAGTCCAATGGAACATATCATTCATCGATATGAGTCTTGTTTATCAAGCTATGGCGAGCTTCAACTCACTTCCTAATGTTATTCAAAGACACTTGAAAAATTTCAACCATGGGCATAAAATCCAATCTGGACAACAAAATCGAGTGTCGTAACCTCCTGCAAGTTTGTTTTGGTACAATTTCCCAAAATTTACGCCATCATGAAAAAATTGTTGTGCATTCTATTCATTGATCTTCATTGCAGAATTAAAATGTAATGTCTCTACAAACACTTGTAAATTGGGTTCAAGCTCTCTGTTCATTAACTGATATGAATGTCTTTATTTCTGGTTCGGGTTTCCAAGCCTAGTTTATTTGTTTTTTTAGTGCTAAATCCAATTATCAACAAAGGAGCAAGCCCACTCTCTTGTGTGTTATGCCAAGTCAACAATATACTTAATTTTTTGGTAATATTCAACACAAAAATTGATGAGTCATAAATATGCCCATTCAATATACAATTAAGACACTATATGTCTACATGTTTGCATGTGTGGATAGTTATATGTTAAAATGATATGTCCAAGCATTGGATATGTTGCAATGTTGTGTCCTTGAGATATATTGTGTCATTGAGTAATAATTATACATATTTAAGTTAAGATTTCCTCCATAATAAAAGATATATTTTTATGTTTAGTAATAAAACATTATAATTAATTTTGCAGTAGTGATTTGTTTAATGACTAGTATAGATACATCTTAACTCTAGATCTACCAATCACCAATAGGGATCATATCTATTGAGGTGTAAAATTTTGCTCAAATTTTGCACATGAGTTTGCACATCAAGGGATTTGATCCCTCTTGAGGCTTGGTAGATCTAGAATTAACATGGTCTATATTGGTTTAATATGTAAACGTTATATGCTCAAATCCTTCATATGTAAATAAGGGTTTAATAATAGCTCAACTCCCATCATAGAAAAAGTATTATTAATTTTTTTAGTTTTAATTAATTGGAATATATATTTATTTGGATTTTAAATTTAGGTTAGGATAAACATTGTAAAAATTTTATTATTTTATTCTTCTTCCTCATATTAACAATATTTTTTTTAATAAATTAAAGTTAAAATTATTTTATACTTACAATATAAAATATTCAATATACAATAAAATGAGAAATTCATTTTATTCTTCTTCCTCATATTAACAATAACATGTACAATAATTTTTAGTTATAAATAAATTTATTGTTAAATGTTATAAAGAAAGAATATTCAAATTAAAAAAACAATAAATTCTAGTTAAATTTGATGTTGGATGAGAAAGAATATTAAAATTACAATAAAACAATAAATTCTATTTACAAATAAAAAACTCATCTATTTTGCATTCATTGCATCTGTCAAACACATCATACAACAATCAATAAATAAACATAACAATTAAAATTTTATTAATTTATTTGTATATGAATTTTAACATTATTATTATTTTTAGTGTTAGGATTACATTGTTGATTCGTAATTTAACGTAAAAGATGTTATACTTAGAAATTAAGCAATGATGTTTTTTGTTTGCTATGCCATGATCCCTCCTTTGAATTATGAGGGACATAGAGTTAGCTTTCTTCACCATTTAGAAGCTTATTTGTTTAAAAACATACATGTCAGTACGTAATGTCATTTTAACTCTTAAGTAATTATTTTGAACATTCAGTTTATATGTTCTTGAATTTGTTTTGTTTATAACATAATTTTTTTTGCTTTTTTGCTTGATATGTGTATTTATGTCTGATTCTTTAGGTTTGGATAATTAGAGATGCCATTAACATTTATAATTTGTTATAATTCAAAATAATATTCAAATGAGTATCAATATGAATATTAAGTTTGATTAATCTTTTTATTTATATAAAATTATAGATATTTGAAAAGATAATGAATAGAAAATTAATAATTTTAATTTAAGATAAATATGTGTATTTATGTCTGATTCTTTAGGTTTGGATAATTAAAGATGCCATTAACATTTATAATTTGTTATAATTCAAAATAATATTCAAGTGAGTATCAATATGAATATTAAGTTTGATTAATCTTTTTATTTATATAAAATTATAAATATTTGAAAAGATAATGAATAAAAAATTAATAACTTTAACCATAGTAGTAAAATACGGCCGTATTAGTAGTCGCTGTATGAAATTCGAACCAAGTTAAAAATAGATGGAACATTAGAAATGATACTGGTTCGGTACAATCAACCATTTATTTACCATTGTTTTTATATCATCTACTTACTAAGTATTTAAAAAATGATGCTTAGAAAACTATAAATTTATGCCCAGAAATGATTGCAAGATTTACCCGAGGCCATTGCTAAGCCTGCCAAATCATTAAGCCGAGTTTTCACCCCTGAACTTGACGGTTTCCCTGTCGTTTTCACCACTCAAACAAACCCTCCAAGAAAAACAGCAATAGTACCGATTCCATAAACGAGTGTATCCCTATTACATTACCTTATCCCACATATTTCAAAAAGCAGATGGGATCTACTTTAGCTTTCAAGTGGGGTACACAAATTGAACTAACCTCTTAACAAGGTAACGCACTTTGGCAATGGTCAGTCCACGTTCAACAATCAATTTTCATAAATCTTTTCCAAACTTTTCGAGGTTGAGTGGGGTAGACCAACTGAACCAACCTTTAAACAAGGTAATGCTCTTTCTCAATGGTTAGTCCACGTTTAATGAATCAATTTTCATAAATCTTTTCATTGTTGCAAGGAAGGCACTCTAGGTTTTCAAATTGTCATAACATGGTTGTTTTAATTCGTCTTATATGAGACACCTTGCTTGTTGGATTGGATAAGAGATCTCCTTTTGTAAAATTAAGATAATTAATCTTAAGAAAACAAAAATTATGTTATTAATAATAACAATAACAATAACAATAATAATAATATAAATTTAAGGTTATGTCTATCAAATTAGTGTATGAGACATCTTTTTTGTTGGATAATCCTCTTAACGTTTGCGTATTGATGCATATGAAAAATAATTGCTTTTATTTTTTTTGGTCGGTGTGCAAAATGTCAATTTGTCCGCTAGTATGAACAGAATAGGCGGGGCAAGTGCTCCAACTACACGTGCCATTCTAGCGGATTTCTCGGGGAATTAGAGGAGAACATGCAAGGCATTTTTGAATAGTGTTCCAATGATACATGTTTACTTGCATATGATATTAGGATGAGTTGAAAATTAAATATGTTAACTATAAATTGATAAATAGATTCATCAATAATGAATGAACTAGAAACTTTACTAAATGTAGATCAAACCTAATACCTTTTTCCCACGCCCTTCAGTAACCCTATGGCCAATAGTTTGTCGAGTGGACTTCACTATGGAGCCGGTTTTCTTAGGGTTTTGCAGGCGGGTTTTCACCATTTTTTTGTTGGTTCAAGCTGAGGATGGTGATTGGAGTGGTGTTTTTTGAGCTTTTCAACAACTTGGAGTCAAGCTGGTTCGATGAGAACCAGACTAGTACCAACCACGTATAAAAAAAGTGGAAAAACGACGTACGTTGAAGCTCTCAAAATGTTGTCTTCAGTTGCTATCTCTTAGCCTTTTTTGTGGGGGCTAGTTTTGTTTCAACTGGTGGATGATTTGGTGGTTTTTTAACTTTTTGTGGGTCCTGATGGTTTATTTTGGGTTACGTGTGTACCCTTGTCCGAAGCTGGTCTGCAAAGGGGATAGGTGTTGATTAGGGTTACCGGTGCCTCTGGTCGATGACTTATGGCTTCCCCTCTAACTCTTGCGGGTTTGCCTTTTCCTCAATCTTCTGGGGCTTTTGAACAAGTTTTCTCGTAAACGCACTGCACAAATGATGGTTTCCCCCTAAAGAATCCAAACCTATTTGGTGCTAGGGCCAAACACAGGAGATGGGTTAAAACTCTTAAGGCTAGAGAACATGTTGATAGGTTTGTGATTGCAGCTAATTCCAATTTAGACAGGGTTGAAATGTTGGTTGGGCGAGCTCTGGTGGGTGGGCTAGAGTTTACCTCTGGGTTGAAGGAGGAGATTGTTGCTTGGGTTAACAAATATTGGTTTCTGTTACAGGCATTGCTCCTCGGATAAATCTATTGATGAATCGATGGATATTATTCACATTCTTGGAGCCGGAGCACATGGCTCGGATCTTGGCCTGAATCTGGCTCTTTAAGGAGGGTTCATTAATCCTTAAGTGTTGGCATATTGCTTTTGACCCTCTTCGTGAACAATAGGGTATAAGGCATCTTTGGATGTTGATTCCAGGGCTACCCATTGAGCTTTGGACAGAGGATGTTATTGTGGGTTTGGAAAATACTACCAGTAAATTTATTCAAGTTGATAAAAAAACCTTGTTTGGAATGGATAAGCGATATGCAAAGGTGATGGTGGAGTTTGATTTGAGCCTAGGGCTCACTACAGAAGTCAAAATTGTTTGGGGCAATAGAATTTGGAAGCAACGCTTGGATTATTTTAGAATTCCTTTCCGTTGTTTTTTTTGCAGAGCCACGGGTCATGTGCAAGCAAAATGCCCATCTCTTTTGGGTCGAAGGGAGTCTATTGGGCGAGAGAAGGACTTCATGACCCCTGTGCATAGTGAATTTGTTCCAGCGTCTTCAGATAAAGGTAAGCAAAAACCCTTGCCTGAATCTGCTTATACTTATGTTTCTAAAGCAGAGCTGGATTATATTGCTGATTGGGAGAAGGATTTAGATAGACGCATTCCATTGGGTGAGGTTAAGTTAAGACATGAAATTTTAAAATTACCCAATGAAGATGGTGGTCAGGTGTCTGAGGAAGAGAGGGGTTTGGGGCATCCATTTGTTGCTAGAAGTTTGACCTGTGAACTTGAGAAAGCAGATATGGCCAATGAGTCACACATTGATTCTGCTCTAGTTTCAAATCTTTTGTTCTGTGAACTTGAGATTGCAGTTTAGGCCATTGGGTGACACGTTGATCTTGCTCCAAGTTCAAACCCTATTCCTCCCCATGTCTCTTTGGATACAAACAAGGTGATGGAACATGTTTCTGATGATTTTGAGGTTGAGGATAAGGATATACTGGCTTCTAGTAGTTACTCTGGATTTCGAGCAACCAACAAATTCTCCCCAATGCCTATTTTCTCTAAGAATCCGTCATTGGATTCAGATGTTCTACCTCTCAACTCTTTGAATTTTCAAAATGTTCCTATTCGCAAGGGTAGGAAGAAAAAGGCTGGGTTAGACCCTGATAGATCTGCAGTTGATAATTACTTGTCTGTAGCTGATCGGTTGAAGTTGGTGGGAAGTGATTCCACCTCAGATAAGGGCCTTAGAGCAAAGAAGCCCTATGTGGCAGGTTCTTGATGTCTTTTCTCTCTCTGAATGTGCATGGGTTGGGTAAGGTTTCATGGGCTAGGGCCTTAACCAACCTCTTTCTTGCTAATAGCCCAAGCATTGTGTTGTTTCAGGAGACTATGTGCTCTAGCGGTGATGTTGTATCAAAGTTTGGTGGGATTTTTCCTAGTTGGAGGTTTCGGCTACTAGTTCTAATGGTTTTTTTGGAGGGCTGGCAGTTGCATGGAACCCTACGTTATTTTCTTTTAAGGTTTTTAAAACTGCATGGGGTATTCTAATGAAAGGCATGTGTGCGAGTTTAAATTTACAATTGATTGTTTTCAATTGTTATGCTCCCTACAATGATAGGCAAAGGTTTTGGGATTCTCTGAATTGTTCAGGGATTTTAAAATCAGATAACCTGATATTTGCAGGTGACTTAAACTTTACCAAGTTGCCTTCAGAAGTTTGGGGAGCAAAGGCTAGATTGGACTTGATGGCCGACTACTTTACATCTCTATTAGAAGAAAATGATTTGGTTGATGTCTTCCCTGTTAAGTTGCTTCCTTCCTGGACCAATGGCATAAGTGGTAATGAAGGGATTCATAAAAGACTTGATAGATTTCTTGTTAAGGATACATTGCTCAGACATTTCTAGAAATATCGTTCATGGGTTCATGAGGTTAAATTTTCTAACCATTGGCCAATTATGTTTCAACTGGATGATTATGGTGCGAAGTTTCAGTTCCCATTCAAGTTTAATAGCTCTTGGATATTACAGGAGGAGTTTTGTAATATGGTTAAAGAATTTTGGAAGTCCGAGAATCTTGAGGGCAATAATCCGCTGGATTATTTTTGTACTAAAATGAGAAAGCTAAAGAAAGTTGTCTCGGGATGGATAAAGGACTGAAAAGCTGCTGATAAGGCTGAGTTGGCTCAGTTGGAATTGGATATACAGTGGAATTATTTGGATAATTGTTTAGGGGTGCTAAATGAGGATGGTTTTGAAGCTGTGAAGAAGTTTGAAAAGAAAAAGGAGGAGATTTTGCTCCAGGAGGAGATGGAATGGAGGTTAAAGAGCAGGGCCTTGTGGATTGAGCATGGTGATAAGAATTCAAAGTTTTTTCATTCTTATGCCTATACTCGTCAGAATATGAATACAATTTGGGAATTGGAGGATGCATCAGGGAATAAATTCTCTGGTGGGGACTCTTTGAAGAAAGAAGCAGTAAATTTCTTTGGCAATATTGATAAGGATGAGGGAAATTGTGAGCTTATGGATCAGATTAGAGTTGCTAGACTCTATCCTAGATTCTTTGATGATCAAGAGGCTGCTGATTTGGGGAAAGAAGTTACACTAGAGGAAGTTGAACATACTTTTAAATTGTTTACGAAGGAGAAGAGTCCAGGTCCGGATGGTTGGCCAGTTGAGATATATATCCAGTTTTTTGATATTATGGGTATGGATATACTAAACATGGTTGAATATACAAGAGTGTTTGGTTTTTCTATTGGTGCTTCGAATTCTACCTTTGTAACCTTGATTCCTAAAAGTAACAAACCAGTATCTTTTGGAGAGTTTCGACCTATTGCACTATGTAATTTAGCTTATAAGATTATTTCAAAGATCATTGCACAAAGGATTAAGTTTGCCCTGTCTGTGCATATCACTACTGAGCAATTTGGATTTCTGCATGATCGTCAAATCCATGATGTTATCGGGGTTACTCAGGAACTTATGCATTCTATAAAGGCTCGGAAAAAAAAAGCTATGCACAGGGTTGCTCCATATCTCTCGTACTCTAGAACATGTCCATAGCTTTGACATGGAGACACAAAATCCTGCTATGAAGCTATCCACTGATATGCTAATAAAGATAATAATAATAAAATAAATCAATAAAACTTCAAATTTAATCAATAAACAATGAAATAGTTGAATTGTGTTTGAACTAAACTAAATGTTAATAGCAAATCGATTAGCATTGCTCCTAGCAAATAAAATTGACACCAAATACAAATCACCAGTCAACTTAGGTGCAATGTATTGGAATGCTTATTTAATTTTTAATTATTATATATTATATTATTATATCTTATTATTATTTAATATATAATCTTTAAAAAAAAATCAGCGAAAAAAAACTACTATTGATATTCGAGGAGAATCAAATAGTACAATGATCGACTTGATTCATGATCTGAATCTTTCAAATTCTCCAATCAAACCCGGAGAAAATACTGGCAAGAGACTTTCTGATCACAATGTCTCACTTAAACAATCTAAAACAAAACATTCTTCCAAAATAAACAGAAACAGTTAGGCTACAAGCCTCTTCAAAAAGAGAGAATAAGATTCCCAAAAAATTAATCAAAAAAGTAGATGTTGCCACACTCCACAGTGGCATTTTCCATCCATTCTTCCCAAATAAGATGACCTTCAGAACCCTCCAAAGCCTACTTTGATAACTTGTCCGCCATCGAATTGTTTTCTCTATAGATGTGCTCAAAGGAGATATTATGCTGCAATGAGATTTCTCTTTGAGCGCGAATGCACCAATGTCGAAGATTGGTAACATTGAGTTTGAAATGTCCCAATTCCCACTTGATTGTTACACGAGAATCTCCATAGACTTTGAGATTCACTAATCCAAAAATATTTTCCAATTTTAGAACACACCAAAGAGCCATAAGTTTTTCTTTCATGTTCGTTCCAACTCCACAATTGAGGCAAACAGAGAAATAATGTTCTTCATTCAGAAAAATTACTCCTCCTACTGCACAAATCCCATTCTGTGATGCCCCATCAAAAAATAAGACTGGTTGATTCACTTTGAAGGAAAAGTTTTGAACTCTGGCAACCGGCAAACTATGCTCATCACTCTTATGAGCTAGATACATCTTCAAAGCAGTCAAACTGCAAACCTTTACATCAGGATGCGTACTCTGAAATATGGCACAATTCCTAGTGTACCAAATAGACCAAGAAATACAAATTGCAATGATGAAAAAAGGCTTACAATTTCTGAACCAATTTAATAAACAACATTTGAACTCACCAACATCCCAAGGACGAGTAATATTCAGTTTTGCATAGACAAAGGCCCAGACTTTGTTAGTGAAGCTACAATTGACTAAAAGATGCTGAGAAGTCTCTATTGAAATCAAACAAAGACTACACCTACTTGGGCCAATCCATCCACGCTTAAGCAAATTCTCCCAAGTCTTGAGTTTGTCTTGAATAGCTAACCACATGAAACATTTTAATTTTAAAGTAATAGACCACTTCCAAAGCCTCTTGTACCACCAATCCTGAGGGAAGATATATTTATCTTGTATAATTCTTAAATATTTTGATTTGGCAGTGACTATCCCAATACTAGCATTCCCACTCCATACCAAACGATCAATATCCAAATTAATTTTTACACCGGCTGAATTTAAAGATCTAATATAATTCTCCCATTCAAAAGCATAGCAGCCAGAGAGGCCAAGATCTTTCGAATTCATCCACACAGTATTACCAGCCTCATCTTTCCTTTGGATACTGATTCTGTCAAGAATATTCAGCCCAAGAACCTGTAGATAATGAATTAAAGTATTTGAAAGTGGATAAGAGTCCTCCATTCCTAAAATATGATCCAGTCTGATTCTAACATTTACTCCATATCCCACTTGCCAGTAGAGATCTTGTTTGATCCAGTTGAACACTTTCATGAAGCCCCTCCAAACAGGAGAAAGTTCCATCCCATCAGCTGTGGATTTCTAAGCCAAGTTAGCACATTCGGCTTTAGATATTTAAAGTGCATAATCCTGGACCAAAGGGTAGTCCCAAAAATACATCTCCACAGACTTTTAATCCTAAGATCTGCGCTAAAGGCTTCCAAATCTTTAATTCCCCAGCCCCCATATCTTTCCGGCCTTGAAAGGAACTACCAAGCGACCATTGGCACTTTTACAAATTCAGAATTACATGTCCAAAGAAAGTTGAACAAACATTTTCTCATAGAATTTATGATGAAAGAAGGCACTTTAAGTAATGAAAACCAATAGACAGGAATGCTAGAAAGCACCGTCTTGACTAAGATGAGCTTTCCACCAATGGACAGAAGTCTAAAGGACCAATGTTTGATCCGATTCTCTAATTTCATCAGTAGCCAGAACCAATCTTTGATAAGGTAGTTGCTAGGTTTCAATAAGAACCCCAAATATTTGAAACCATCCTCCAGAGGGCAACACTGAAAGGGAAGAATAGAAGTAATACTTCTCAGAAGTAAATCATTTGAATTGAAATGATAGAAAGTGGATTTGGCCGAGCTAACCTTCATACCAGACGCATTACAGAAATTCTATATAATGTCTCTATAAATTTTCCATTCTGCAACAGTATCCATATCCCCCACCAAAACATCATCCGCAAACAGTATATGAGTGCTCACACAGTCTTTAGCCAGCTTAATACCCTTGATCCAACCATTTTCCAGATCTTGATTAACTAACCTGCTAAAACCATCCATGACTAAAATAAAGAGTAGTGGGGAAAGAGGACATCCCTGTCGGATACCTCTTGAACAACTGAAAAAAAGGCGAAGGAGAGCCATTAACCAGCACTGCAATATTCATCGATGTGATGCAATCCATAATCCACCTTATCACCAGGGGAGGAACACCAATCTTTATCAAAATTAGTCTCAGAAAAGTCCAATTGACCCGATCATATGCTTTCTCTAAGTCCATTTTAAGCAAAATGGCTTTCATCTTTTTAATTTTGATGTTGTGCAACAATTCCTGAGCTATCCCTAATGCATCATGTATCATGTATGTAATTTTAATATTTACATAAATATAAATTTATCATACCAAATATTATAATTAATTTTTTTAATTAAAATATTATTATGGTTAAATAATATTTTTAAAGATTTGGATTGTACTCATGTTTTTTCACGGAATTTTTTATTTTATAAAATTTGAATTTAATTTAAGTGTATTTTAATGATAAAAATAGATTTGAGAACATAAAAACACTTAGGATACCCAAAATTTTAGAATAAGAAGATTGTAACCAAAATTTTTAAATCATAAATTTTCAAAATCTTACCAAATAATCAAAATTTTCCGTACTTTTAGACTATGTGCAAAAGAAAACCCACCTAGAAACTACGACCACTTTTATTGTGACCAGCATGCTCCGTCACCAACAAGCTAATCCTCACCATTAAATATTTAGACTTGTAGAGATCATTGGTACACGGTTGCAGTCAAGTCGAGGAAAAAGAATAGAATGGCGAATATGAATACAATGAATATTCAAAATGATGAGAACTTGGAATGTGCTAATTTGCACGCAGTGATTGTGCCATTTCCTGCACAGTCATGTTAACGCTCTCATCAATTTGGCGCAGCTGCTGGATCTGCGTGGATTTTTCATCACTTTCGTCAACACTGAATGGATCCACAAACGCATGCTTGGTGTTGGGGTTTCTGCATTAACAGATGCAAATTCTCTAGTTTCCAGAGGCGATCCTCATTATCCAACCCTGAAATTTCAATTTCTCTCTATTCCCGATGGCTTACCATCGGACCATGGCCACGCCGCTTCCAACCTCGGGGACTATTTCCTTGCACTGCAAAAACTAAGCCCCACATTGGAGCTTCTCCTTCGCAGTAGCAGCCGCCCTGCTATTCATAATGCCGACAATAATTCATCAGTTGCATTTCCACCTATCACATGTATCGTCTCGGATTCCTTCATGTCTTGCACGGATTGAAGGTTGGAGGTAGAAATAAAACAAAGATAATGCGGAATAAGCTACAACTCTTCAATCTTTATTCATAAACGGAGATCAACTGATGTAATACAATCAAGAACGTAATGTGTATTTAAACACTTATGGAAAACCCTAAAAGCTTTAACCTAGCTTTTGCATGCATGCAAAGCATGCTATTTCATTTATTGACTGAACGTCAAGAATAGAAACTAATGTTAACTGAAGTAATTAGTAATTCTAACACTCCCTCTTAATTACTACTGCTGACTACTGCAGCTTTTACAATGCCTAAATTATTTCTATGAATTTCAAAAATATTTTTTGCCAATGGCTTTGTGAAGATGTCAGCCAATTGGTCAATCAATTTACAATGCTCAACACGAACTTCACCATTGTTCACAAGTTCTCTTATGAAGTGATATCTGGTATCAATGTGCTTGCTTTTCTGGTGAAAAACATGGTTCTTGGATAGAGCGATTGCTAAATTGTTGTCACAATAAACTGTGGTTGGTCCTTCTTGTTTATGTTGAAGACCTTCTAAAACTCTGCGTAACCAGACTGCTTGACATGTTGTTGATGTCGCTGCTACATACTCTGCTTCTGCCGATGAAAGTGTCACAATGGGCTGCTTCTTGGATGCCCATGAAATCACCCCTAATCCAAGATGAAAAACATGACCGGAAGTGCTCTTCCTGTCATCCAAACTTCCTGCAAAATCACTGTCAGTGAAACCTGTCAAAACATCATACTCAGTGCTTGAGTATAAAATTCCATAGCTTGAAGTCCCTGCAACATATCGTAAGATCCTTTTGCCAACTTGCCAATGCGAGTCTTTGGGAGACTCCATGAACCTCGAAATCAAGCTGACAGCAAACATAATATCAGGTCTCGTAGCTGTGAGATACATGAGACTTCCTACAAGTCTCTTAAACATTGTTGGATATACATTGGGACTACCATCTTCTTTGCTCAACTTAGTACCTGTTGCCACTGGTGTAGGTGTTGTTTTGCAATTAAGCATTCTGAATCACTTAAGAACTTCATTAGCATATTTATTTTGAGAGATAAATATACCTTTTTCTGACTGTTATACTTCTAGGCCAAGAAAGAACCTCATCAATCCAAGGTCTGTCATCTCGAACTCTTTCTTCAGAGCTGCCTTGAACTCATCTACTGAGAGGTCACCTATAAAAATCATATCATCAACATACAAACAAACTATTAAAATTTGTCCTTGTTGATTTACCTTTGCGTAAATTGTTGGTTCGTTGTTTCTTCTGCTAAAACCATTTTTGATCAGATAAGAATCAATTCTGCTGTACCAATCTCTTGGAGCTTGCTTGAGCCCATATAGAGCTTTCTTCAACTTGTAAACTTTCTCTTCATGTTCTTTTATTTCATACCCATGTGGCTGCTCCACATAAATTTCTTCTTCAAGAATTCTGACTTGACATCCATCTGATACACTTTCCACTTTTTTTGTGCTGCAATTGCTAGGACTGCTCTTACTGTGTCCAATCTTGCCATTGGTGCAAAAGTTTCTCCAAAATCAATTCTTGGTTGTTGCGAGAAACCCTTTTCTACTAACCTTGCCTTGTACCTATCAATATCACCTTTTTCATTGAGTTTGGTTTTATAAACCCACTTCACACCAATGGGTTTCTTATTCTTTGGCAGGTCAACTAGATCCCATGTATCATTTCTCTCAATGGAATCTATCTCTTCGTCCATAGCATTTACCCAATGCTCTTGTTTTACAGCCTCTTCATAAGACACAGGTTCACTAGCAATAAAAACATAATTGGTATTTGCATCCAATTCATCATAAATATCTGTCAATCTTCTAGTCTTTTTATTACTGTGATCAAATTCATTACCTGACTGCGGACTTGATGCTTCACCTCGAACTGAGTTTCTAGATGTTCTTTCTGGAGTATTTGCTACTGGTGAAGATGCTACTGGATCTTGTTGTCCAATCAACTCCTCATCTTCTCCATCTTCTGGTTGGGGTATTGCAGCTCCCATACCCTTGTCTATGGTTCCATTCCATGACTCTTCCTCCTTGAACAAAACATCTCTGCTGAGAATAACCTTTTTGGTAATAGGGTTATACAGCTTGTAGGATTTAGTTTGTTCACCGTATCCAAGAAATATACATTTCTCACTCCTGTCGTCTAGATTTTTTCTTAGCTGTTTAGGAACATGAGCATAAGCAACACAACCAAATACTCTGAAATGAGAAACATTACAAGTCACACCTGACCATGCTTTCTCTGGTACTCTGTTCTTCACAATTTTGGTGGGAGATCTGTTCATCACATGAACAACACAAGCCACTACGTCTCCCCAAAATTCACGGGACAAATTTCTTCCTTTCAGCATGCTCCTTGCCATATTCATGATGGTTCTGTTCTTGCGTTCTGCAATACCATTCTGCTGAGGAGTATATCTTGTAGTGAATTGCCTCTTGATTCCATGATGCTTGCAGTAATCATGAAATTCCTTTAATTCATACTCTCCCCCTCCCTCAGATCTCAATACTTTGAGTTGATAACCACTCTGTTTTTCAACTAGAGCCCTAAATTCCTTGAACTTGCCAAAAGTTTCAGACTTCTGACGAAGGAAATACACCCATGTTTTTCTACTGAAATCATCAATAAATGTAAGGAAATAATAACTTCCACCAATCGATTGAGTTTGCATTGGTCCAACTAGATCAGTATGAATAAGTTCTAAAGGTGCATGTGCCCTTCGAGACATACCTTTAGGAAAGCTATCCCTGTGCTGCTTTGCAATGATGCAACACTCACAACTTCTTTTTGGCTCCTTCATAGGGGGCAATCCCTTTACCATCTCTTTCTGTTGCAAAAAACTTGAGACCACCAAAGTGAAGATGTCCATATCTAAAATGCCATAACCAATAATCATCCATGCAAGTGGCTTTTTGAGCAAAAGAGGTTACCTTGCTGCTGCAATTCATGACTAGTGGATACATCCTATTCCTAGTCACTTGTATTTTGATGATCAAATGTCGATTTGGGTCATAAATTTCACAGTCTGATCCATCAAAAACAAGTTTGTACTTCTTTTCAGTGAGTTTCCCAATGCTAAGCAGATTATGCTTCAATCCTGGAGCATAATAGACATTTGAGATTGTCTTTTGTTGGCCTTGTTTGGTCAGAATGTTGACCACTCCTTTTCCAAGAACTGGAACTACCTCATCCATGCCAACTTTGACCTCTGTCGTCACTGATTCATCTAGGGCTGCAATTAGACCTCTGTCACCTATCATATGGTTACTACAACCACTATCTAAAAGCCAAAGTCCCTTTGGGCTTTCGTGTGCAGCATGACATGTAAGAAATAACATATCATCTTTATCCCCAGAGGTATTAGTCACATTAGCATTATGATTTTCTTGATCATCCTTTTTCTTTTTGCATTCATGAGCATAATGCCCAAATTTATTGCAATAATAACACTGAATATTAGATTTATCTAACCTTTTTTGTCGCAGTTTCCGCCTTCATGGTTATGATGGTGATCTTGATCTCCATTTCCATTACTTCGGCCACTTCTGCCTCATACTCTTGATCCTCCTCTGCCTTTGCCTCTTCCTATGCCTCTTGAGAATGAGACATGTGCTTTGAAAGCATTCTCAAGAGAGGAATCTTCATTCCTGTTGAGTCTGGATTCGAATGAAAGTAGAGATCCGGTCAACTTGTCTATAGAGAGAGTACTCAGATCTTTCGCTTCTTCAATCGCTGAAATTTTTGACTCAAATTTGTGGGGTAGGGATCTCAGAACCCTTTCAACCACCCTTTGATCTCCAATCTTTTCACCATAGATATTCAGCTGATTAACAATCCCCATGACTTTGGTCATGAAAGAATCTACTGAGTATGATTCTTTCATCTTCAAATCTTCAAAGTCTCTTCTTAGGTTTTGGAGTGTTGTTGTTTGTACCTTACCAGCACCTTGATAACTGGTTTCCAAGGTATCCCATGCTATTTTGGCATGTAATGATGCTGATATCTTTGGAAATACGTTGTTATCCAAAGCATTCATTATGAGATGCAGTGCCTTTGCATCCTTCTTCTTCTGCACTCGCAAGAAATCCTTTTCTGTGTTTGAAAGGGCTTGAAAACCTACATCATCGGCAGGTTCGGAATAGCCATACACGACATATTCCCATGCATCTTCTGACCTGAGATAAAACGCCATCCTCGTGGCCCAGACATCATAGTCCTTTTTCCCTTTGATCTCCTTCCTCATTTTTCAAAATAATGTCTCCCTCTTAAACAAGATTTGAAAAATATCTTCTTCTCTTGTAAAAAAGAAGAATTCTTACTCAAAGAATCTCGTAAAAGAAAAACAACTCCGTGAAAGTAAAAAAAAAATTTCACTCTCATAAAATAATGAGGAAAATATCTTTCTTAAAAAAAATATCTTCTCATGCCCTAAGTGCATTGGCCTATAGGGAAGGCACGGTAGTGCAAAATGCCTATAGGGAAGGCGCAGTATTGCAAATTTTTTTTACCTTGTAAGTCCCTAAACTACGGCGCTTTGGACTTAAGGGAGGGCGCGGTACTTCAATTTTTTTTTTTAATAATTTCTCCAAAAAAAATTCTATGAAAATTCTTCAAAAAAAAAACTTACAAATTCTTCAAAGCTACGGCTTTGACTTCTCCGGAAATTTATGCTACCAATTTGATCTTCTGCTAAGCTCTGATACCAAACTGAAGGTTGGAGGCAGAAATAAAACAAAGATAATGCAGAATGAGCTACGGCTCTTCAATCTTTATTCATAAACAGAGATATGTAATACAATCAAGAACGTAATGTGTATTTAAACACTTATGGAAAACCCTAAAAGCTTTAACCTAGGTTTTGCATTTATGCAAAGCATGTTGTTGCATTTATTGACTAAACGTCAAAAATAGAAACTAATGTTAACTGAAGTAATTACTAATTCTAGCACAGATCAGGTTGCGCTGCTGCCTCCATTGCCCAGTGCTACACTAGCTTCCTTATTTCTCATGGACATATTCCTGTCAAAAGTAAGCCCATCTCTGATCTTTTTTGTTTTTCCTTACCTTAAATCATTTTGTTTTTTGGTTTTTTGATCTGCACTAACTGACTTCAATTATAATGATTGGGTCGGGCTCGCCTTTGTTGTAAGTGCAATAAACAAAGCGAACAATCCAGAGAAAGAGATCACTTATCTCCTGGACAATTTCCCAACTTTGAGGCCTACCGACATGCTTTCTTTCTATCGTGTTGATCCGTTCGACATTCTTTTCAATGCCTTTGTCTACGAGTAAAAAAAGTCGAGTAAAGGGGAGTATGTACTAGTCAACACTTTTGAGGAGCTAGAGGGGAGGGACATAGTAACGGGACTTTCTTTGAATGGATGTCCTGCCCTAGCGATAGGACCTCTGTTCCTTCCTAATTTCTTATAAGGGAGGGATTTCACCACCAATATGTTGGAGGAGGATGAGCGTTTCCTGCAATGGTTGGATATGCAACGACCAGTATCTGTTATATACGTTTCGTTTGGCAGTCTGGCTGTCAAATCTCAGGAACAACTGGTGCATCTAGCGCTAGGGCTGGAGGGTAGCGGGCAGCCTTTCTTGTGGGTTCTTCGCTTGGATATCGCAGAAGGAAAACTTGTCGTTTTACCGGAGGGCTTTGAAGAGCGAACCAAGGATCGAGCACTGTTGGTTAAGTGGGCACCCCAATTGAAAGTCCTTTCCCACTCATTAGTGGCATTATTCGTGACACACAGCGGATGGAACTCTACAATGGAAAGCATGAGCATGGGAGTTCCTATGGTGGGATTCCCTTATTATGGCGATCAGTTTCTCAATTGCAGATTCGCCAAGGAGGTGTGGAAGATCGGCCTGGATTTTGAAAGGGTGGACGTGGATGACCACAAGGTGGTGACGAAGGAGGAGGTGGAAGATGTTGTGAAAAGAATGATGACAACTTCAGAAGGAAAGCAATTGAGAGAGAACGTTGTAAAGCTGAAGGAGTGTGCAGCTAGGATCGTCCTTCCCGGGGGTTCCTCTTTCAATAACTTAAACATGTTCGTTAAAGAGATGGCGAAGAAAGCAGCAGCCTAGTCAATCTAATGCCTATGACTCTTCACCAGAATTGATCGGGGTTTCATTTGGAATGTGCGTTGTGTTGTGTTAAGTGGGTGTTTGTTCTTTTATATACGCATCTATGTTGTGTGGGTGTGCAACAGCAAGATTTTATTCTCTTAATAAAGTAATATGGCATGTGTGTTGCGTGGATATATTTGAAGTATTGAATAACTAGGTAGAGAGTATGTTTGTAGTATATTTGAACTATTGAATAGCCAGGTAGACAGTATAGTTGTATTATATATAATAATAAAATATTATATTTATATTAATGCATTCACTGTCATGTAGTTAAATAAGCACAGGAAGTGCAGTATTTCATACTGCATTTGCAGTGTAACATTTAATTTTGTTGTTGTGAATTGTCTAATTTCATTCAATATATCAAATTCAATGGTTCACTGAAATACTGCATTTGCAGTGTAACATTTAGTTTTGCTGTTGTGAATTGTCTAATTTCATTCAATATATCAAATTCAATGGTTCACAACCCTACAATGGCATTAAATACTGTATTACCAAGTGCTTATTGAACCCCCTAATGCCACTTGACTCCTTTGTACATCAATTTCTTTATAATTAAATAGTATATTAAATATTATCACTTCTTTGTACATAATTTGGAATTAAATACTGTATTACCAAGTGCTTATTGAACCCCAATCCTCCAAGTTGCTTGAAATCATTTTGTGTGTGCAAATAGATTGGAATTTTCAGATCACCAAAACTAATTGTGACCACCCAACAGTATATGAATGAGGGAGGGTTGTTGGATTGACAAGATGTCCCTCAACCTCCATGAATGGGTTCAATGAGAACTCACAAACCCATCTTGTCCTATCATGGAGTTTGTCTATTCGAGAAATGTATTGAATGGCGATTAGATGGGCGAAGTTGTATTCGGCACAACTGTGTATAGTCGGCCTTCTCTCTGCAGCCAGGGAAAAACCTCATCCCAAGCTATCTCTTGGTAGGTAAACTCCAACCTTAATGGAAACAACGCCATGAAGAGGGCGAGGAGAGTCCACCGGAGGAAAATGAAACCCAACGGACATTCCAAAAAACCAAGCGGATACGAGGCAAGGAGGAAGGAAGATAGATGGCGCAACTCATTGGCGGGAGGGACAAATAAATGGTAGCATTCCATTGGCTCAATGAGCAAGGAATCTATTTCCATGGCGAGGATGTTGTAAATCCACATTTTTATGGAAATTTAAAATATAATTTTAATTGTGGTTGATTATATTAAAATTATGTTACGAATGTACTTATTTAATACAAAGTATAATTGATAAATTAAAAATTAATGTAAATGTAAATTACAAACATTTACATTAATAATAAAAAATTTATAATATCAATGAAACATCAATATTGTGAATCAATCATTCCACAATAACATCAAACTATGTTAATTATATATATGATAATAAGTTGGGTCTAACTTAAGTGGTTGTGAGATGGAGTGGTATCCTCCTCACTTGGGTTCAATTCTTGCAAGTGACATGTTGATCTCATAATGAGTATATTGTTATAATGGTTTCAAACTTATCAATAAACATATCCATCAACCAAGTTATTTCCATCAAAACTAGTGTAGGGACAACAAAGATACTATGTATAAAATAACCAACTCCCTCCATTAAATCACCAACCATGAAATCAATAAACCTCATAAGTAGAAGTTCAAAAATAAGACTAAAGATTTGGAAGAGTTATTATTATTAAAGAATTAAAAAGTTTAAAAAATTGCATGAAAGTATCCCCAAAATTAGCTATAAAACTTGTATAGGTTATGAAATTGTGAGATAAATCAAGAGAAGGAATTCTTAATGAAACAACAAAATATGTGCAACCTCTCCTTTTTTTCCTTGAGAAGATCTACTCCATAAATTGAGATGATTTGTTTTAATAAGTGAATATTGTATTTGACTTTGCAATTCAAGACTTAGAATTTGCTAAAAGCTTTAAACACATGATCTCATTCTCACACCCTACAATGATAAAATTGATTCCCTTATTGGAAAGCTTTTAAACACATGATCTCATTCTCACACCCTACAATGATAAAATTGATTCCCTTATTGGAAATTGAGGAGCTTCAAAGTACGGAAATGATATAGACATTGTAGAAATTGTCGATCTCTTCCACGCGTATGAATTTAATTATGTTTTCGAAGATTGTGGTTGATGCTAACATTTATATGTTGTAATTGGTATCTCATCATTGTATCAATTATTTAGGAGGACAACATTATGATAATCCACTTCAACCAAACTAGATATGAGAGTTGATGGTTAATTTTCTCCTTTTAAATGAGGATATGGGATAAAAACAATTATGATTTTTATTTATATATATTTTAAAATTGAAATATAGTACTAGTGATACTAATATGATATTAGTGAGTGCTAAGTTGTTGTGAGAATGTTTTTGGTAATCTAGTAATGATGTATAGTGTATAGGTCTCATTCAATTTTGATGAGGTTAGACTCCATAAGTTTATGTTGCGTGCTTTACATTAAGTACCAGCGCTTGAATGAAAATAAGTACTTAGAGATTTTCTAAAGATTTATGTCTAAGAAAAAAATGCATCGTATTATTTGAAATAAAAGTAATGATAACATAAACTTTATTTATTTTGGATGAACAAAAAAATTGGACTTTTAAAGGTCCAACTATGTTTTATTGATAGGAAAGAATAAATTAGGGAAACACATGAATGAAATATGGATGATTTTTGGAAGTCATTAATGAATTCTCTAGCATCCTCGATTATATATTGAAAAACTTAATTTTTTGTTGAATGGTTTTCAATTATCTTTTTAATTCTTTTTAAAAAAATCAAATTCCATTTTTCATAATGTATTTTTAAACACTAAGGATGTGTGAGGGGAGGAGTATTATCTTTAGTCTTAAAGGACAAAACTAGATTGAGTTTTCTTTGGGATCAGATGCCATCAATTAACTAGGCAGAGGCTCTTGCAATAATTCAAAGATTTATGTTATTAAAGGAGAAAGGAATATGATAAACGAATTATTGTTCATTTTATTTCAAAAGTCCATTGCTTTTTTTTTTTTATAAATTTTTTTAAGGACAAGCATGAACCCTTGAAATATTGCAAGAGCCTTTACCTTATTAATTGATGCCATCTCTAGTCCCAAAGCAAACGTGATCTATTTTTGTCCCTTACACTAAATATAACAACCCTCCTCTCACACCCTTAGTGTTTAAAAATATATTTATGAAAAATGGAATTTGATATTTTTTAAATAAAAAATATTAGGAAAATAATTGAAAACCATCCAACAAAATTAAGGTTTTCAATATATATTCGACTATGCTAGAGAGTCATTAACACTTCCGAAAATCATCCAAGGGACCCATTTTTTTTAATCTTGGGGAATCAATAACTATGGGTTGAAGGGTCCCATATTGAAAACAACTTCATGGGTCAAGTCATGGGGAACAAGAACATATTACTTTTGGACAAACTTGTAAATGCGACAAAATTCTATTAACCAACCTAGCTCTAAATAGTATTGGCACATGAAATAACCATGAATGATGAGAATTCTAACAATATTGCATTCACTTAGGTAGTCCATTTCTTGAGTTATACCCAACATAACAAGGATAATGTGTTAAATTCATATAGGAAAAGTAGTATATAATTCAATAATGAATATGTGATGGATATTGATCAAATTGATTGATACAATGCTATTTGATGATGTACTTATACACATTTAGTAATCATAATGGTTGATGGGCCATGTCCCTTGGTTACGTCATGCTATCATTATTTTATTATTATTATTAATGTGTATTTATTTATTTATGTTTGAATTACATTACATGTCCCTTCAAATATGTTTCTCCTCAAAGACTAATTCAAATATGTTTCTCCTCAAAGACCAAAACACTCGGAAATTTTAAAAATTAGGAATATCTAAAAATTAGTACTATAGTAAATAAATTGTGGGAGAGGGTTATTTGCTCTAACATCCCCCATAATTCTAAATAGGTGAAAAAATTAAAAAATAAATAAAAAATAAAAAGGGGTTCAAAAATTTGCAACCATATTAGGCACCCATGCACACAAAAAAAAATCTCTGAAAACTGGGAAAAAGAGAAAAAACCACATAAAAGAGAATGTGAAGAAAAGCTTTAAGAAGCCTACTCAAAATATTCCTTCACATCACTAGGTTGGCAGGTGCGGGGGGAGTTCTCATGGACTCCGATGGAAACAAAATGACTGATTACGCCTGGGGGATTGGAAGACAGACAAACAATGTTGTGGAATGGTTGACCTTGCTCAAAGGCATTGATATTGCTAAGGAAAATCATATTCAGGATCTTGTAGTCATTGGAGACTCCCTCCTTGTGATTTAAGAAGCCAGGGCTCTAGCTAATAAGGTTTGTACACCTTCCTCCAAGTATCACTATCACTTCTTCCACAAGATCAAGGATTTAAACTCAATTTCCCTCTACCACATTCTAAGGAACAACAACAATCTAGCCGACACCATGGCAAATGTTGGAGCAGGGTTAAATTGCGGTATAATGATAAAAAATGGGCACACAACTGATAAAAATTGGGTCCCTTAAGGTTTTGGGCCACCCTAACTTTGCAAGCAGCCTTAACATACTGCTTTCATGGTATAGTTTCATTGGACTATCAATGGTCTCCACTAATGGTTGGATGAATTTATTAAGGGTCTCAATCAAAATCTCAACCCAATCTTGTCTCCCGTTCCCAAGACGCAAATGATGACGCCTTCTAGCTGGCCCCTACTGTCTCACATGTGAGAATTTATGGTGCGCAGGTGGTAGGATTGTCTGCGATTATTTCAAGACCAGAGGCGACAGCATTTCACACTCAACCCTTCTCTGCATTCTCAGAAGCTCTAAGTGTTTCAGGTTCAGGCAATTCGAATTCAGGTGCAGCATGGATTGTGGAAATAATTGTGGCAACGCTGGGCTCTGCCTCCCGGCTCTGCAGTGCCATCAGTGTAAGACCCACATTCAAGTAAATTCCAAGGGATTTGGTCTCAAGCGTTACCTCTCTGCCCTTGAGGTGGTGCAGGGGAACGAGCTCAGCGAGAAAGACACGTAGGGTTCTCTTGCCGACAAGATGAAGCATGTCCGTCGTGGACATCCAATAAACTCTAAACCCGGTAGAGGATGGCTGCACTAGGACGCGGGACAGGGAAATGGGAATCTCGCCTTTGGTGTGCAGCAAGGTCTTGAACTCGGTTTTGGGAAGAACTGCCGCCCCTCAGAGTTTGGAACCAATGCAAATTTGGGTGTTCCCCTGCAACGTGGAGCGTTGCAGCAACTGCATGGCAGCAACGGAGACTCAGGCTCTAACAAAATCTGGAGTTTGGTGGACGACTCGGCTGGTGTTGTGAATCTGGACTCACCTCAAGGACCGACTTGTAAGTTTGGCTGGTAAAGTGGAATCCATGCACACCTGCCTTAGGATCGTAGAAGCCAAAGTTGATTGTATTAGAACTAGTAAGAATAATAGCCCCTCTTCGATCCTGGGTATGGAGGAAAATGAAAACTTAGTTGCAGGTGGCAAGAAAAAAACTAGACGCTCAGTTGACAAATGAGCATTGGAATCTTCTTGTTTTCATCTATCTTAAATATGTAATCGACAGTTAAAGTTCAATGTCTTCTTTCCTTGTTCGGTTAGCTACTTCTATGAATTGTAAAGACTGGTTAAGAGGTGTCTTCTTCCCTCATTTTGTGGGGTACAGTCTCCCCATTTTTTGCATCAGTCCTACCTTTTTTTAATACAATGCTTCTTACCCGTTTCTGTAAAAAAAAAAATTACTTCACTCCCAAATTAGCTCTCAACTGGGTGAACTGCTTCTCGGTGAAGGGATTTGTAAAGATCCATGCAAACCTTTGTGAAATCCCCCTTCTTTTGAAGTGCACGTGAGCCCATTCGCAAGATCCAAACACTTTGAATGTTGGTTCTTGACCACTCCTTGCTTCGAATAGAGAAAATCCCTTGAAGCTTTTGTGCGGAACTTGGTGAACTATAGGAGCAAAGGTCTTCAACAAAATCCTGATTCGGGACAAGTTCTCCAATGGATTCTTCAATTTGAACTTGATTTGGGACAAGTTCTTCAATGGATAATTTTAACTTAGTCTTCCACCGCCTTCCTCCCTTCTTGAGTAGGGTGCTATGAAGGTCAAATGATTATAAAATAATATGGTTTACCTACCTACATAATGGCCTAACAACTCGCTTCAATCTAGGGACTCACATTAACTCAACCCATAGTTCTTGTAAATCCAAATACCATTAAATAATAAAGATCTCCTATTGTAATTATTATTGGACAATCCACTATCACTCACATCATTATTTGTTTTGTAAAAATTGTTTATCTATGACATGACATGCAATTAATAGGTAAAGTATACTAATGAGAATTAAGGAAATGAAATTAATGCAATTGCAATTTAAATGTGATTAATACAAGGTAATTAAAGGGGCCTAATACAACTGAAATGCATAATCTAATTAAATTTAAATGATAACAAAGTAGTTTTATAATTAATACTATATCTTAATCTTTATTACATCCATCAACCATTGTTCATGATAGAAAAATAATCACCATTATATATATATAAACTAATACTAGTGCATGCGTGCAAGAAAATAATCCAGTAGTCATAACATACCAAGAGGCTCTTTCTACAACCCAAAGTGGATGAGATGTGACATGTTTGTCACAGTGACATGACACATGTTGGCTCCAAAATCTAAATATACCAGCCTAGATCCAAATCCTAGGCTCTATCAAGCGCCCAGAGGGATCAAATCTCCCAAGGTGCAAACATTACAAGATCTCCCTCATATATTACTTTTTACTTTTTATTACATTTTATTAATGGCCGACAATAATATCGACAAGTTATTACTTTTTATTACATTTTATTAATGGCCGACAATAATATGGACAAACATGGACAAACGTTACAAGATCTCCCTCATATTATTACTTTTTACTTTTTATTACATTTTATTAATGGCCGACAATAATATGGACACACATGGACAAACATTACAAGATCTCCCTCATACTGGGCTGTAGAGCGCCTCTCAGCGCAATAATTTTTTTTTATAAAACCAAGCACAGCTCGACTCCAAATTTAAATTGGACAGATTGTAAAAATATATTTATATAAATATACATCCAATTTCAATTTCAATTTCCATTCATGCATCCTCACATTTTAAATAAATCTTTTGATAAATAGTTACAAGACAACTAAATCTTTGTGTATTAGTTAGTCTTTCCTTGATTTGATCTACAAGTCATTACGGATTGAGAATAACTATTTTACTTCATAATCAATGAATGAACTCAATTTTTTCGTATTTGTAGGATTCCAAATTGGAATATTTATGAGTATGTATTGTTAAGTTAATAATAGAACAATAAGTTAGATATTAGTTTTGTGATAATAGCTAATTAATCAATAATTGGGTAAATTGCAAGAATTTCATTTCACAATTAATTAATTTATGCAACTTTTGTCTATTTACCTATTTTATCTTTCATTGCATTCTTTTACATGTATTATAACTGAACATTATTATTACGTTATCACAGTTTACCATTTTGATGGTGTAAATATTTTTTTAATTTTTTTGGATGAAATGATTTCAATGTGGTAATTTTTGTTTTTAAGCAACTTTGTTTTGATGCAATTGTTTTTAAGCAACATTGTTTGGATCAAATCCCTTTTGGTGCAAACATTTCCTAAAGTTTAGGACTCTCAAATGGGTTTTCACCTCAAGGAATTTGATCCTTCTCACGCTTGATAGAGCCCAAGTTAAGATCGATCTATGCTGATAAATATTGATAGAATTGATTGATACAATGTCATGTGATGGTGTACTTACACACATCATCATGGTTGATGGATAATGTCCCTTCGTTATGTCACATAGTTTAGTTCAGATGTATTGCTTCATTTATTATTATTATTATTATTAATGTATATTTATTTATTTATGTTCATTACATTTCCTATCTCTTCAAAGATGTTTCTCCTTAAAGCATTTTTTATGAAAAAACATCCTTCAATAGACTTCTGAAATTAAAATGGCCAAAGCCTGAATGTGGTTAAAGACTGTAACTCAGAGAAACTCTATAAATTATGAATATCCAAAGGCCAGTTTAGAATGTGGCTCCAAAACCAAATGAAATGAACACTAATTCATTTACCATATATCCCTTGTTCCTTTAATAACATGAGTCCTTGAAATATTGCAAGGGACTTTGCCCCATTGATTGATGTCATCCCCGATCCCAAAGAAAACCTGATTTATTTTTTTTCCTTTGGAGATAAAGATAACAACCCCATCCAACAAAAAATATTTTTTTCTATATATTCAAGGATGTTAGAGAAGACATCAATGACTTCCTAAAATCATCCATTTTTCATTGATGTGTTCCCCTAATTATATTTCATACCAATCAAACATAGTGTGACTTTTGAAGGTCCATTTTTTAAGTTCATCCAAAATAAATAAAGTTCATGTTATCATTGCTTTCATCCTTCAACTAATATGATTCCTTTTTGCCTTGGAAATAAATCTTTGGAAAATCTTCGAGTGCTTCTCCCCATTAAAACGATGGTACCTAGTGTAAAGTGGTCAACCTAATCTTAGTGGATCTAACCCCATAGAAATTGAATGAGACCTATACACTATACAACATGCTATATTACCAAAAACATCCTTGCGAGAAATTAGCACCAACTGATTGAGCTAATACTTGAAGATGACTAATACCATACTTAGTATCACTAGTTTTGAAAGATATTTACAAAAATCACAACTAATTTTATACCATATTCTTATTTAAAAGGAAAGAATTAACCATCAACTCTCATGCTTAAATATGTTGAATTGGATTATCATGATGTTGTCCTCCAAGATAATTTATACAATGATGAGGTACCAACTGCAACTTATAGATGTTGGTATCAACCACAACCCTCAAAACATAATTCAATTGATTTTTGAGTTGAACTTACTCTCAATGAAAGAGGTTGACAATTTCTATAATCTCCATATCATTTCTCTACTTTGAATCTCACTTCAACTCCAATAAGGGAATCATTTTGATCATTGTAGGATGTGGAATGAGAGCATGTCTTTAATGTTGCTAGAAATTTCTAATCCTTGAATTGCAACCTCAAATAAAATGTGGACACTTATCTGACAAAACAGGGTTTCAGGCTGTTTTGCACCAGTGCTAGTAAAACTTCCTAAGTGGCCTCAGGAAAATGCACGCCATAATTCATAGGTTAAGGAAAATGCCCTCCCCATCTTGTCATGTTGAAGCTTGTTGATCTGTCTACCTGAATATGGTCTCATTTTGTCTTGAGAGTGTCTAAGGAGGAAGTTATTGGTCTTCCAAAACAATGTTTCAGGCAGTTTTTCTCCAGTCCAGTAAAATGCACAAATTGTCTAAGTATAAAATTACTGGCAAAACTGCCTAAGTGACCTTTGTTTCAGAGCATGAAATTGGCATGGATGGAATCAACATTTTGTCCCCCATGCTTTGGATGCTTCATATTTCCAAGATTGGTAAAAGAAAAAAATCACCTTAGTAAACCTAGGTTTTGATAAAATTGTGTAAGTGTTAAAACCAGTTACAAAAGGCCATTTGCAAATGACCACCAAATATTGTCTTTATGTCAATAAAATCATCTAATGGAGTGAGTCTGTTCCTTGGTGATCTGTCTATCTATCTATGGTTTTAGTTTCCTCTCTGGTGGTCACATGTGTGAGATATAAACCTGCCAAATTGAGAAAAATTATGTTTGTCTGTTAAAAATAAATAAAATATGTCTAAGTGTTAAACACGGGAAATATGAAAGGCCATTTGGAAATGCATGCCAGAGGCTGTCTTTGCTCCAGTAAATTCATCCAATGGCATGAATTTTCTCTGGTGATATTTCCATCCATTCTTGGTCTTAGTTTTCCACTTGGTGATCACACGTGTGAGATATAACTGGCCAAATTGAAAAAAATATGCAAGGCAAGATAATTCAGGCATTTCCATAAAAATCCTTCATGCATAATAAAAGGAAGAAACCTGTAACTGCAATGAAAATTTGAAGATGGAGGAGGTTGACTGTTTTATCTATGTTGAAGGGAGTATTTAGTAACGAATATGAAGAATGCAAATATTAATATTTGAAGAGTTATGATTAATAAGAACATACATGATTGTATAAATTGTAAATAGAGATATCAACAAGAATGTTGAGAAACAACATGTTTATTATTAAAACGGAATTAAAAATCATGAAGCAGATATAAACAAAAGTATATTATTCTTACACAGAGTATTATTAATAAAGAAGAGTATAAACAGAAATATATTATTCCTGTAGCAGAGTAAATTATGATTAATTAAACAGAGAAATATTTTACAGGATTACTTAAAACATAGAAGGATTAATAAACAAAGTATGTTAATTAAACAGAGAAGTAAGGGGATGTGTTTTGATGAAAATAGAAAAGGGATGCGTTTTGATTGACCTTCCCCAAAATGATGAAATAGAAAAAAGAGAAAAAGTATGTTAAAAAAAGAATAAAGGTGTAATAGGTTCAAATTAGGGAACCTGTATTTGTGCATACGGATCGAATCCGGATAGAAAAGAACAAGCACTGTGGCATACATCTCCCTATTTTTCAATGCTATAGTGTCTTCGTCTCCGTTATCCACAACATTTAAACCCTTGTTTTCATTGCTCGGCTCCATTGTAGTTAAACCCTTGTTTTCATTCCTCGGCTCCATTAAATATTTCTTCAACTTATTTTGCAGATATTTTCTCTGAACACCTATAACATTATTGATCTGGCATTTAAAGCGTTCAAGTTAACATTAGACACTAAAAAAATGCAAGATTGGAATATTTCATAGGAATTATTAAGAGATCGAAGTCGAACCAGAGCACCGAACTTAAGGCTTAAAACAACATTTTAGGGATGAAACCTGGAAATAAAATGTGGATCTGCAGAAGCACATATACCCCAAGATTTGTTGATGAAGCATCCACAAAACCAAGATACATCTGGTTTCAAGTGTAAATGTTTTTTGAGATAAGATTTACAGAGGTTTCAGGAAATATTTGGATGAAAAAATAAATTAAATCGCATTGTTTGATTGTGGCGGGAGAAGGGAAAAAATTTTGAATCTTAAAATTATATCTTTATTTTTAAAATGTTATTTAGTTGTTATTTTACTAAAATATTATTAATTCCTTAAAATGTTAGGATGTATTTTTAGTTGTTTTAATTTTGTAGTTAAATTGAAAGCTAAAGTTTAATTTTGGGTTTGTTAATTACTTTTTTTCAAGCAGAGGTTTATTAATTACTTATAATTTTATGTTTATTAAACATTAATATTTTCATTATATTTTAATAGATTTATATTTATTAATTATTTATAATTTATTTTTAATATAAAATCATTTTACATCATAAAATAAAAAAGAAATCTATAAATTTATATTTATAAACATCAAATATGATCATAAACAATAATACTGAAATAGTTTGAAACACAACTGCAAAGACTTCATTATTTTCATTTCATTGTTCTCAGGAGATGTGAGATCCTATTGTGGGATATAGCCCCATTATTCACATATTGGCATAGGATTGGGCTGGTTAGTTGGTTGGTTGGGAACATGTGCACAATGGGATAGCTTCAACCAAGTCGTCTTTGATAAGGAATACTTCAGAAATTGGCAAGGCTTCGACAAAGTGATATTCAGTGAAGGGTCTCAAGGAATAGGCTTCAACATAAAAAAAAAACAGTGACCAAGATGCTTGCATAGGGTGCCAAGAGGAATCCCCCATGCAAGGTGTCAAACATGGGCACATTAGTGCGATGGAGAGATTCTTGGATGCATTGCAAGAGTTCAATTTGAAGACTTAAGGGCCATTAGGTCCACTTATCCTAGGAATAGTGGTAAGACACCCCTAGTGTCATACTAATATCCTCTATAAAATCCTTTGGTGACATCTCACACAGATACAACATCAACCAAGGTTGTTTTCAATTTATGGGAAAATATCCATCTACTTGCATTGGCTTGTTTCTCCAAAACAATAGGCATTTTATAAATAAAACCTTGGTAAATGGTATCATGTCACACAATAATAGCTTATGTTTTAGCTAAAAAAACACATAGATCTCCAAATGCTACACTTTACTAGAAGCATGACACCTAGTCATATGTAACTGATATGAAGATGATGATAAGATCAATTATTCATTTTACAAGCTTATCCTACTGGATACCAAAAATAATCCAAATCCAACCCTATCCATGGATACAAATCCAAGGTTGAAAAGAGAAAATTGTTTTACTACTGAGCCCTTTTTTAAGGGGTGCATCTTCTTATTTACTATAATCTAAACACATAAGCTTTCTTATACCCCAAGAATCACCCTCGGTGCACAAAACCTCACAAGGATTTTAATACAACACTTTTGGACTAAAGATTCTTTTCACATGGTTTTGTGGTGGTTTTGGTCGATGTGCATGCTCCATGATCCATAAAAACATATTTTAGGCCCTGATACATTAGTGTTTCTCCTCGCATGTAGCTAGGGCCCTAACATATATCCCTGATGTGCAAATCCTCATAATCTCACCTATATGGCACATGTAGGAAAAATATTATCTTTACAGGGTATTTGTGGTTATTTTGGACCTTATACATGGTCCATGAGCACTAAATCCTATTTTACACTCTAAGATGCTAGTGTTCTTCCTCTAACCATGTCTCAAGCCTCAAGATCCATCCCTGATGTGCAAATATTTTAACATTTGTCTTTGGGGATCATAGGCTGTTAAATTTTGAGCATTAATTCACAATACTCTAGGATCTTCACTGAGAGAATAACATATACAGTATATCAATGCATAACAATCACAATAAGCATCACAAGGATCAAAATCATGAGAGACAAGAGACACAGAGTTTCCGTGGGGAAAACACTAAGGTGAAAAACCCCACAACTTCTTCAGAGATAGAGAGAGCAATGGCTCAACCAAAGTACAACCAAAATACACTTGAGATAGTCTCCTAGAAGCAGATGATCCTCCTCCTCACTAGGGTGCCACTTTTTGAGTGAGAGAGATATAACTTTCCGAATGATCTAAATAGAGATCTCCTGGTCTCTATTTATACTAACCTGTTTGCCCAGTGACCTTATGGGGCCGACTTGTCTAGCTAGGTACATCCACAATATAATATATATTTCAGGGCTGACCCCACACATGGTGGTCTAATAACCCATCGGCAAGTACACACACTTGCGACACTTGTCAATCCACATGACGACACTTCCTTATAGAGGAATAACACATCTCTAATAAGGGTACAATAAATATATATGAAATACATAGATGAAATACATTCCGAAGTTACATATACATCAACACTCCTTCTTAACTAGGAAGGTATTTCTCGACACAGATCTGTTAGACAAGTCTTCTTCTCGGGATCATCGTCATCGATGCATCGTCATCATCATCATCGATGCATCGTCATCATCATCATCGATGCATCGTCATCTCTGACTCTACTTGTCATAGGAAGTTCTACAGAGCCAGTCCTTTTTCATACTGGATGTAGGCCCACCACCTGTAGGTCTTCATCATCACTAGCCATACTGTGGAAATCTTAGGACTTATTACGTGCGTCACAAAACCTTAAAAGAGTCTCTTGACTAGCAAGAACCCTAAAGAGCATCTGAGGCCTTTTTCATCATGTCCAGATCTCCAAGACTTATTACATGTGACCCCACCACAAAACCTCGAAAGAGAATCCCAGGACTAATTACGAGCACAAGGCTCAACCTATCGGATCTCCCAGGGCACAAATTACATGTGGTCACCACAAAACCTCGAAAGAGCATCCCAGGACTGATTACGAGCACACGGCTCAACCTATCGGATCTCCCAGGGCACAAATTACATGTGGTCACCACAAAACCTCGAAAGAGCATCCCAGGACTGATTACGAGCACACGGCTCAACCTATCGGATCTCCCAGGGCACAAATTACATGTGGTCATGGTAAAACCTCGAAAGAGCATCCCAGGACTGATTACGAGCACACGGCTCAACCTATCGGATCTCCCAGGGCACAAATTACCTGCCATAGGACAAAACCTCGAAAGAGCATCTGCCAGATATCCTAGGGCACATATTACATGCCATAGGAAAAACCTCGAAAGACTATCTGCAGATCTCCCAGGGCACAAATTATATGTCCTCCCAAGCAAAACCTCGAAAGAGCATTTGCCAAATATCCCAGGGTACAAATTACATGCCATAGGCAAAACCTCGAAAGACTATCTGCAAATCTCCCAGGGCACAAATTACATGCTTATCTGCACAACTTGTTCCACGGCCACAGAGTATCAACCTGATACTCACCATACATCATCCTGATGTACACATGACATCCTGATCATCATCACTGCAACATCCTGTTGCATGTCATCTGGAGCAACATCCTGAAGCTCGTCATCCATGATCATCCTGATCATACAATGCATCTACCTGATGCATACCAAGTATCTACCTAATACATATTATCATACATGATCCACCTGATCATACAGTGTATCCACCTGATACAAATACAAATACATGATACATATCAACATACATGATCTACCTGATCATACAATGTATCCACCTGATACATATACAAATACATGGTCCAAGCATCCAACATGATGCTTATACAAAATACATACACATGATCCAACCGATCATATCCAACATCCAACATGATGCATACATATACATATAAATGATCCAATTGATCATATCCAACATCCAACATGATGCATACATACATATAAATGATCCAACTGATCATACAAAGCAGAAACCAGAACATCATCCAATGCTTACATCCACAGCCATGTGAAGGATCCTCCTTCCAACATGCTTGGAATGGCTTCAGCAAATGTGTCCATCACTTCTTCCTTGAATTGTCATCAATCTGAAGAACGCCAAGCCTCTCCCTGAAGTACTCGAACTTCACCCTGGCTAGTGGCTTCGTCAGCAAATCTGCAATCTGCTCATCCGTCACAACATATAGGAGCTTCACAGCTCCTCTTTGCACCATATCCCTGATATAGTGATATTTGATTTCTATGTGTTTCGACCTGTCATGAAACACTGGGTTCTCGGACAGCTTCACACAACTCTGGTTATCACAGAAGATACCAGTAGCATCCAACGGGAGATCAAATAACTCAGACAGTAGCTTCCGTAGCCATACTGCCTCACAACTAGCTGAATAGGCTGCAACATACTCTGCCTCAGCTGTACTCAGTGCTACGCAGGACTGCTTCCTGCTAAACCAAGATATCACACCTGATCCCATACTGAAGCAGCACCCAGATGTGCTCTTCCTATCTGCAGCACTGCCAGCCCAATCTGAATCAACATAACCCTGCAGGTTAAGCTTTTGATTCACCTCATACTTGAGCCCATAATCCACTGTGCCCTTC
Source organism: Larix kaempferi (assembly GCA_027924585.1). Lineage (NCBI taxonomy): Eukaryota > Viridiplantae > Streptophyta > Pinopsida > Pinales > Pinaceae > Larix > Larix kaempferi. The sequence goes on along the minus strand of BSBM01000397.1, from coordinate 9,754,588 downwards.
AGGTACCTCAGAACATGCTTTACAGCAACCAGATGAACACTCCTCGGATCTGTCAGGATCTGACTCAATGTGTTCACCGCAAAGAAAATATATGGTCTCGTGTTCGTCAAGTAGATCAAGGACCCAATCATCTGACAATACATAGAGACATCAATCGACTCAGATGAAGCATCACATAGAAGCTTCAGATTCGATGCCATAGGTGTGGCCATGGCCTTGCAATCCACCATCCCGAATCTCTTCAGGATATCTACTGTGTACTTCCCTTGACCAAGGAAGATCCCACCTGCACTCTGCCACACCTCCATACCTAGGAAATAATGCATCATTCCCAAATCTTTCATATCGAATTCAGCAGCAAGCTTCCTCTTAGTATCTGCAATCAATTTGTCATCTCCTGTTACAAATAAGTCATCCACATACAGGAGTAGAATCATAGGATTCCCTTCCTCAACCTTGTAGTAAAGGTTGGAATCCGCTTTACTCTTGGTAAAGCCCAAACTAGATAGGAAACTGTCCATCCTACCATACCAAGTTCTGGGAGCTTGTTTCAAGCCATACAAAGCTTTCTTCAATCTTCACACATATGACTCCCTGTCAGGTCTTGGGACTGCATCCCAAACATCTTCTTCATGATCGACAGATCATGGAATTCCATTTCTTCATCCCAGATCCTGGGAACTTCAATATCTTCAATAGATATCTTTGTTGCTGGAACAAATGTTGTAATCCTTTTGTAGGTGAAGATATACGGTCTTTCCTACAAAACAAGTTAAATTGCATGATTAGAAACATCTCATAATTTTCAGAACAAATTCTTTACACATAAAGAAATATGTCATGCAAACATGCAGTTATCTTAGCCAATGCTTCAATACAACATTTATCCATGTTCCACAACTTTCTAGATTCCTTCCAGTCTCTACCAGAACATTGTTTAAGAGTTTGCACTACTCCCAACATGTCAGCAAAGAGGTTTCATTCTAGATAAGTAGCACTGTAATGTTGTACAGTGCCATAGGCCACTTACCCATCACATGCATATTGGTAGTATACTGTTTATTAATGCAATCATTCTAATATGCACAATACATCTCCTAAGTCTAGGAACATAAGCATAATATTATTTAAACAAACAAAATATACAAGAAATGATAATTGAAATACTTATCTTTGTTTGTTTGTTGGGTGGACTCCCTTTGAGTCTTTGCTTCCTGGCAGGAGCTGCTAAAGTAGCTACACCTTTCTGTTGTGGAATGTAGGAAGATGGTCAACTCCCTCTGAAAATCTGCATCCTTGTAGGAGCTGCTGGAGTGTGCTCCCTCTTGATCTTTGCTTCCTGGATTACATGTCCTTGAACTTATATTCATCCTTGCTGACATCAATCTTCTTGAACCTTGGAAAGTATATTCTGTAAGCCTTCGAGCTTTCACTGTAACCCATAAAGATACCCTTCTTTCCTGAAGGATCTAGTTTAGTCCTCTTTTCCTTTGGGACATGAGTGTATACTGGACAACCAAATATTCTGAGATGGCTGACTTCAGGTTTCTTACTAGAAAAGACCTCTTCTGGTGTCTTGTTGTCCAATATCTTGTGGGGTGTTCTGTTCTGCACATATACAGTTGTTCTAGCTGCTTCTGCCCATAGATGTATAGGTAGATCCTGGTCATGCAGCATTTCCCTTGCTGCTTCCATGATTGTTCTGTTCTTCCTTTCTGCAACTCCATTCTGTTGAGGATTATAAGGAGTAGTCAACTCCCTCTTAATCCCTGAATCACTAAAAATCTTCTTGAAGTCACCTGAGGTGAATTCTCCACCATTGTCGGATCTGAATGTTTTGATCTTCTTGTAGGTTTGATTCTCCATCAAGGTTTTGAATTCCTTGAATTTATCAAACACCTCATCTTTGTTCTTCAAGAAGTATACCCAAGTCTTCCTGGAGAAGCATCAATAAATGAGACATAGTAAACATACCCACTCAAAGAACTAGATGACATAGGACCACATACATCTGAGTGGATGATTTCCAGGATGTCTTTTGCCTTGCTTTCACTACTTGGGAAAGCCTTCTTAATGTTCTTACCTTTTGCACATCCTTTGCAAACACCTTCATGTTTGGTCTTGATTTCAGGAAGACCCTCTACAACCTTGCTTGCAATTGGAAGTGCCCTATAGTGCATATGAGCAAGTCTTCTATGCCCAAGTTCACTTGGCTCCATGGTTTCATGTACCATGTCATGTTCAAGTTGTCCTTTCAATTTATACAAACCTCCCTCTTGCTATCCAATCACTACTGCATCATCTATGTTCTTTCCCTTTGGCCACATTAGGACTTGGCCATCCACAAATGCAACCCTCATACCTTTTGCATCCAATGCAGAGATGGAGAGTAAGTTCTTTTTGAGCCCAGGTACATAAAGGACTTCTTGCATCTTCAAAGATTTTCCAGAATCTAGGTTGTAGGAGGCTTCACCACTTCCTTTGATTGGGTATTGATAAGCATCCCCAAGTTTCACCTTATGGGGTGATTCATGTTCAGATAGATTCACAAAAGATTCCTTAAACCCAGTCATGTGTTTGGAATCCCCAATGTCAATCAACCAATCATTACAACCATGGGAGATAGTACCTGTGAGAGCAGAAATTAGAACATATTCTTCTTCACTTGATGAGTCATCATCACTATCACTTTCTTCCCTAGCCTTCTTCTTTGGGGGTTCATCATCTTCGACAGCATGAGCATGATATCTTCTTTTGTTATTCTTCTTCTTCTTATTGAAGTTGTTGTTGTTGTCTTTCTTCTTCTTGGGACAATATGAAGCAAAGTGTCCCTTCTCATTGCAATTGAAGCATCTGAGATCTTTCTTATCTTTATGATAATGGTGGTGTGAGAATCTCCTGTTATGAGATGATTCCTTCTTGGACTTGCCTTTCCTGGAATGTGCTGTGAGAGCTTGATCTTCATTTCCCATCTTTTCTTCTCGGGCCACAAGCCTAGCTTCTTCTTGAGATCATTTTTCACGCAGTCTGTTGAAGGAGGTCAACTTCTTCCTTGCACAAATTCCTTGAATAAAGGAATCCCATGACCTGGGTAGGCCATTTAGAGTGGTCATCACCACTTCACCATTCTCCACCATTTCATCCACTGCTTCTAGTTGTTCCTTGATCTGGGAGACTCTTGAAAAATAAGATTGAATGGTTTCTCCATTATGAAACTTTACTCCTTTCAATTGGTTCCGCAGGGTCATCTTTCGATTTATGTTCTTCCCTTCAAATAGCTTGGTCAAAGAGTCAAACATCTCCTTGGGTGTCTTTAGAGAAGACACATGGGGCATGAGATGGTCTTTGATAGAATCAGCAATGATTCTCTTTGCCTTGAACAAGTTTTTCTTATGCAATACCTTAGCCTCTTCATCCTTTGGGATAGGGATCTCTTCTTTTACATATGAGTCCAACTCATTCTCTTCCAAGATTAACCCAATCCTATACTTCCAAGCTCGGAAGTTATCAGCTCCTTCAAGCTTATCCTCAAGATTGGTGTGGTGAGACATCTTAAAGAGTACTTCAAATGGAAATAGAAAAGATTTAGGTCTTACCAATTGAAATGTTGAAAACTGATTTGGTCCCGGATTAGGGTTTGTCGAAAAAACCCTAAAAATTCAAAATGTGAATTTCAATTTTTTGAAAGGATAGAAAGATGCGCCTTGATGAGCTGATCAGCCTGGTGTATTCAGAATTTGAGATCAGCAAAGATTTACCCTTCAGATTTTCCTTTTTGTCCTCCCGGGTTCACTTGGGAGAGCCCTGAATTAGGGTTTGAGTTTCCCGGAGATCTACCAAGCCAAAAATCTCGATCCAAATCTCTAAACTTCGATTTTGGCAAGGAGCTTCCAGCTATGTCTTCAGATTTCAGAAATTCCTATTTTTGTGGAAACCCTAATTTTTAGGGCCAAATCTGAAAATGATCAGAATTGAATTCTGATTGGACAGATAGATTCTCCTTGATGAGTAGAGTCAATCTACTATACTGATTTTCCAAAATCTGTGGAGAGAAACCCAATAAACAAGAAACTCAAGTTTCCGTCACTGCAAAATGTCTTCTTCTCAGGTTAGCTCTGATACCATGTTAAATTTTGAGCATTAATTCACAATACTCTAGGATCTTCACTGAGAGAATAACATATACAGTATATCAATGCATAACAATCACAATAAGCATCACAAGGATCAAAAGCATGAGAGACAAGAGACACGGAGTTTCCGTGGGGAAAACCCTAAGGTGAAAAACCCCACAACTTCCTCAGAGATAGAGAGAGCAATGGCTCAACCAAAGTACAACCAAAATACACTTGAGATAGTCTCCTAGAAGCAGATGATCCTCCTCCTCACTAGTGCGCCACTTTCTGAGTGAGAGAGATATAACTTTCCGAATGATCTAAATAGAGATCTCCTGATCTCTATTTATACTAACATGTTTTCCCAATGACCTTATGGGGCTGACTTGTCTAGCTAGGTACATCCACAATATAATATATATTTAAGGACTGACCCCACACATGGTGGTCTAATAACCCATCGACAAGTACACACACTTGCGACACTTGTCAATCCACATGACAACACTTCCTTATAGAGGAATAACACATCTCTAATAAGGGTACAATAAATATATATGAAATACATTCCGAAGTTACATATACATCAACATAGGCCATGCATGGATCAACCCTAGGCCACCACATATACCCTATATAACATATCTTTGTACTATGAGTTCAATATGGTGGCCATTTCAAATTTCACATAGCACAGATGGTTCTCATATCTCAATCCATGATCCAACATCAAACACCAGAGTCTTAAATGATTAACATTAACCTTTGGGGTTCATGGTGCATGCCTGGTGCCGACTTAAGCCATCACACATGCCCTATATAAGGAATATTTGGCCTATAAGTGAGATATGGATTCCATTTCAAGGTTTGTTGTGCTATATATTGTTTTCTTGGATTATTAAGTCATGGTACAAGGGAAAATTTTAGGGGCGAAATTTTTTCCATGGGCTAATTTTCCAAGTTTTTCCCCAAGACCATAATACACTAGAAGCTCCCTTAATATCTTTGATATGCATAAAATGTACATCTCAACCATCCTTATAAAATCTCAATCATCCTCTCAGACTTTAGCCTGGTTATCTTTCCTCTCACTGCCATTGTTGTCCTTTAACAATGTCGAGGCCCCTAAACTCATATCTAATGCTCAAAACCTCCTAAAGGTGATGAGATCATCTCTTTGAGGCCAAGGATATACTAGGTCAGTAATGTGTGTTTCTTTAAAATATTGTTCATGGCTCTAGATACCTCAAAGCTTCCTTTAGGGCATAAGGAATGTGATTCCTTCCTTAATTATGTATAGAGCCTCAAGACCCCTACCTACTATTCAAAACCATCTAATGACATAGTCATCCCTACTCAAACACTAAAGATACTTTTGAAGAATCCATGTTTGTTTGTTCAAGTTGTTCTTCTTGGTCGTGGATTCTTAAAAGGTTTTTTCATGGATTAATGCCCAAGTTTTATCCCTCAAGCATGTCTAGGGCACCCAAGACCCATACCAGGTTGTCAAAAAATTCTAATGGCACTATTATACCCACTTAGATGAATAATATGCTCTTGGGAGGTCATGTGTGGTGGTTGTAGGCATTGTTCGTAGCCAAATATGCCTAAAATTTCCTTTAGGACCTAAGTCCCACTATTTTCTCCCCAACCATGTCCAAGGTGTTGACACCTATAATTAGTCTTAAAATTCTATCTGTTCCACAAAAAAATCCACTCAGAGGCCAAAGATACCGTGGAAATGTCTATTGTAGTTGTTCAACATGCCTTTCTTGGCTATATATACCTAGAAGCTTCCTTTAGGTCCCAAGGCCCAGTTTCCATTCCTTAACCATGTTTAGGGCCCCAAGACCCATACCTAATGCTCAGGAACTTCTTAATAGTACCCATATTCCGACTATAAGGACAAATATCCCCTCGATAGGTTAGATTTGGTGGTTGGAGACAACATTGTTAGACCTTTAGGCCTAAAATTTTCCTATATATCCCAATGCATGAGCTTCCTACACCAACCACGGTTAATACCTCAACACCTAAACCTAGTGCTCAAAAACTCCTAATGGTTCCCAATATATCTCCACTTGGTGGCCATGGACACCCTCAGGAGATCATGTGTGATGTTTCAATGTGATGTTGTTGGCCCTACCTACCCATATCCCAACTTGGAGGAAAATGATACTCTTAGGAGATCGAGTGCGATGGTTCAAGGTGTTGTTCTTGAAGTAAGCTACCTAAAATATTGTTTTAGATACTAAGGCTTAGGTTCCTCTCTTATCCATGTATATGGTCCCACGACCCATCCTTGGTGCTAAAAACCTTCTAATGGTGCCATATTACAACTTAGAGGCCAAATATCCTACATAGAGGCCATGTGTGGCCGGTTAAGAGTTTATTCACGGTCCTTGAGTTTCAAAGGCTACATTTTAGGACTAAGGCTAATGTTTCATCACTTTATCTTTGTTTAAGCCTCAATACTTACACATAGTTCTCAAAATACCATAATGGTTCCAATATGCTCTATTGAAGGTGAAGGATCCCCTTGAGAGGCCATCTGTGTTTGTTCAAGGCATTGTTATTGGCATTGGCAGCACAAAATAGCCCTTTAGGGTCTAAGGCCTAGATTTCCTCCATCCACCATTCTCAAGGCCTTGTGAACAATACCTTGTGCTCAAAAATTCATAATGGTGTCCACGTCACCATTTTGAGGTCAAATAATATCCCCTCGAGAGTTCATGTGTTTTAGCTCAAGGAATCATTCTTGGGACTATATTACAATATTAATATGCATTTGATTGTCTACCAACCATGTCCAAGGCAGAGAGACACATACTTGGGCCAAATATATGCTCTACAAGTTGATGTGTGGTTGATCAAGGCATTGTTCTTTAACCTAAATTCATATAACTTTACTTTGCAGAATAAGGCCTAGATTTCCTTCCTCAATCGTGTTCAAGGCATAGAGACTCATACCTAGTATCCAAAATGTTCTAATGGAACTTGTATCCCCACTTGAAGGTGAGGATAACCTTGAGAGGGCTTAGGTGGTGGTTTGAGGTATTGTTGATGGCCATGAGTACCTATAATATTTATTTGGACTCATATCCCCACATTTCCTCCCCAAACCATGTCAAATTACTTGAACTCCATACCTACTACTCAAAATATTCCAATGGATCCCTTAGCCCCACTCAGTAGAAAACAATACCCTTGAGAGGTGCTATGTTGTAGCTTGAGTTGTTGCTCTAAGCCTTAGATAAATAGAAGCTTCCTTTATGGCCTAAGTTTTAGGTTTTCTCCCCTATCTTCGCTCACAACTACACTGTTGGAACATTTAAAAAACCCACTATGTCATTCTAGACTTAGGATAAAATTAATTAATCATTTATGATTAATTTCCTGAGTTTTGACTAGGTAGAATAGGCCAGTTTTGTCTTTTAGTGGACCACATGCTATCCTCATTCACAAAAATGAATTTGGATAGATTCTGGATAGATTTCCTTGGATTCTGTCTGATTTTATTCCATTCCTGAATTAGAAAGACACTATCCAATTTTAGTTAGCTTTGTCCTGTTTTTTCTACTTTCTAGTGGAAAAGATAAAGCTAGTTTACTTGGAATCTTTTGCCACTTGACCAATTCGACCTCCACATCATATCTAACCTTCTAAAGCCATCATTACATTCCATTTACCTCACTCATGAGCTGACATACCATACTTTCCAAATTCGTGAACCTCTAGCACAGTTTTGGAAACTGCTTTTGCCACCTAAGGGGTTTTTTGTATTTTCTAAGCCTTTATTTTTGCTCTTTCCATATTGCTTCAAAGCAATTCGATTTTCTCCATGGAGGATGTCTTATATATTGTTATCATATCAATGAATAAGATACAGAGTGTTCTCCATAATTTATTCTCTCTATTCTTCTTCTCTCATTGTCTAAAATATTCCATGGTGAAATTGTCTTATGAATCTAGTTCCTAGTAATTGCAAATCTCACAGACAAGACCCATACATAATGTTGAAAAACTGATTAATGTCATAAACATCCCACCATTAGGTGAAGGGTATCTTTCAGAGGTCATTTGTGGTGGGTTGAGGTGTTGTTATTGGACCTCTATGCATAAAAGTTTCTTTTAGGGTGTATAAACAATAGTTTATTTGTAGACCATGTTCATAATCTCGAGACCCATATAGAGTATTCAAATCCTTCTAATGTAATTAACATCCCCACTAAGAGGTGATTGATTCCCTTGGTGGTGATTCAAGCCATTGATATGGGCTTTGGGTGTATAGAATGTGCCTTTAGGGCCTAAGGCCTATCTTTCCTCCATTTACCATGTCAAATGCATTGAGACCCATGTCTATTGCTTAGTTCCTCGTAATGGAATTGGTCTCTTAACTCATACGTCAATGATACCTTCAAATGGTCTTATATAGTCATTGGAAGTGTCTTTCTTGACCATAGACTCCTAGATAGTTCATTTAGCATCGAAAGTTCAAGTTTCCTCCCTTGTCCATGTCTAGGGACCCAAGACCCATACCTAGTCCTTAAAACCTTACAAATTCCACCCATATCCCTATTCTAAGGTCAAGGATCCCCTTGAGAAGTCATGTCTTATGTTTGGAGGTGCCTACATCTTTATTATCCTTGAATCTCTAAAAGCATCATTTAGTGCCTAAGGCTAATTGGTTTCCTCCCTTAACCATATAAATGACTCCTAGTCCCATATGTACTTATCAAAACTTCATAATAATATTGATATCCACACACATAGGCTAAGAATACCCTCACAAATCCATGTATAGTGGTTTGAGGTGCTTTTCTTGGCCATATATGTTTAGAAGATTCCTATAAGACTTAAGGTAGACGTTTCCTCCCTCAACCATGTTTGGGGCCCCGAGACCCTACATAATGCTCAAATCTTCCTAATGGAACTAATACCCATCAAACAATTTGATAATTAATTATTACTATTAATAAAAAAATTATCATTCAAACAATTAAATTTCAATTCAAAACACTTTTATCACCATTTTTATCATCTTAATAAATTAAAATTGATTATATTTGATCATCTTTCAATAATAAGTTTGTAAAATGCATATACTTATTTATTTGAAGTGACAATAATATAAAAAGTAAACAATTGAATCAATTATATATATATATATAATTGTTATGTATATTTATGGTGCAAAGCCTGATATTAAAAACATTTATTTGCTTGAATAAAATAAAAATGAATTCATTGAAATGGGTTATTTACAAAAATAATTACTTGTGAATTTGTTTTATGGTTGGTGCAAACCCTCATAATTAAAATTTATTTGTAAGTGTCAATGTGGCAAAGGACTTATTACCACCTTATTGTACTTGTCAAAGTATCATACACCACTTCTCTAATTAACATATATGATGTGGCATGCCATTCCCAATAAGATTAACAAATACTATCACCAATTTAATACCATATAATGTAAGTGGTGCTAATATCCCCATATTAACACCATATAGTATAAGTGGGGCTAACTTGTGGTGCTAAAGATGGACTTAAGCTAGTGATTGAAATCTAATAATGATACTAATGTCCATTACAAATCTAATAAGTTCAACATAAAAAAAAATTGAATTGAATAATCAAATTTCAATTTAAATAATTTTTATTGCTACTTTATAATATTAATAATTAAAAAAATGGTTATTTTTATTGTTTGTCAATATTAAGAGTCATAAGTATTTATTTTTTAAATAGTATTTAAGATGAATAATTGAATTAAATTGGATCACGTGAATTTATTTGTTTAAATAGTGTAAAAATAAGAAATTGAATTTGTTGGGATTGTGGTGCAAAAATTCATAAAGTAGTCTTGATTATTTATTTAAATGAAAAAATTATAAATAATTAAATTTAATAATTTACAAAATAATTATTTGTGAAATGGTTGTGTTTATGGTGAAAATCCTCATAAATAAATCCTACATGTACATGTCCATGTGACAAATAATTATTAGCACCACTTTATGTTACTTTCCAACATGGCATTTCTCTTAATATACATGAGTAAAAACATAATTTCCAATAAACATTAACAACATTTTAACACCACAAAATATATGTGGTGCTTTTTTTCACATGTGGTTCACAAACCCCTAATGGGGCTGCTACGTCCACGATAAGAAATCGCAGGGGGCCCACCCGAAGGGGCCGCAACCCGTTTGCTTTGATTACAGAGCTAACCCGATGGGGACATCAAGTGAGGCCCTTATATAGCGATGTATAGCCACCCGAGGATTTGACCCTGAGACCATCTACTCACAACTTTCAGCACTCAACAACTTGAGCTAGCCCACCATACTAAAATATATGTGGTGCTTACGTAATCAAATACACATTTTTTTGTTGAGAGGATGGATGGCTTACGTAATGTGATTTACAATTCAGTCACAACTTTTGTTTTATGGATTTTGAAGGTGAATGTACTTTTTTTGTTGAAACAACATTCTATTAAAGAAATTTACCCCTGTCCAAAATCCCAAGAGCATAAAAGGGACAAAGCATCACCAATATCATACAACAATGGAAATTCATAAAGCTTAGTAGTGTTTGTCTTGGGGAATGTGGTAGAATGATCTTAGGTTTTGTGAGAAAATCTCCGATCACTTCATGCAACATTTGCATCTTCTTCCAACAATGTGTATTATGATGTTGATCTTTGTCCCTAAAATAATAAGATTTGGTTGGCTCATTCTCCTTTCATTTGGATCCCTAGCATGACTATAAAATAAAATAAAATCGACAAATTACATAAGTATTGGATCAAGTGAAAATTCAATGAAAACTTCATCAATATGAATAAGATGAAGTTGTACATACAAGATCCTTATCACGGGGCTACTAAAAAAACTACATATCCAAAACCCTAGCTAGCAAAGACTAAGAAAAAACCTAGCTAAACCAAGGATAATCAACAAGCATTAATCAATCAAGATAAAAGTCCTTTGAGGTAAAGACGCCTCCCCAAAAAAGTCTTGAGAATTGTATTTTTGGAGGCAGTCTTTAAACAACTGCCCCCAAAAATCCAATTCTCATATTTTTTTTGTGGGGGGGGGGGGATGTTTAAAAACCGCCTTGAAAAGGACTTTTAGGAGGGTTCTTTCAAACCCCCTCCCAAAAAGTCATGCCAATTGGAATTTTGTGGGTGGCTTTAAAATAAACACCCCCAAAAAAATGTAATGAAAATTAGACTTTTGAGGAAGGCTTTATAACAACTTCCCCCAAAAGTCCAAATTCTCATGACTTTTAAGGGGGGCTTTTTAAAAACTGCTTTGAAAAGGACCTTTAGGGGGGGTCTTTCAAACCCCCCCAAAAAAAATTCGTGACAATTGGACTTTTGAGGCCGTATTTATAACCACTGCCCCTGAAAGTCCAAATTCCCATGAGTTTTAAGGGGGGTTTTTACAAACCTCCTTGAAAAGGACCTTTAGGGTGGGCCTTTCAAACCCCCCTGAAAAAAATCATGACAATTGGACTTTTGAGGGCGGCGTTATAACAATTTCCCCCAAAATTCCAAATTCTCATGACTTTCGGGGGCATCTTTAAAACAACCACCCCCAAAAGTCCAATTATTATGACTTTTAGGGACGGCTTTAAAATAACCGCCCCCCAAAAGTCCAATTCTCATGAATTTTTTTGGGGGAGGGGTTGAAAACCGCCTTGAAAAGGACCTTTAGGGGGGGTCTTTCCAAAACCCCCCCCAAAAGTCCTGAGAATTGGACTTTTTTTGGGGGGGAGGGGTTTAAAAACCGCCCCCAAAAGTCTAATTCTCAGGACTTTTGACGGGGGGTTTTAAGAACCTCCCCCAAAGGCCTAAAAAAATATTGGGGGGGGGGGGGAGTTTTAGAAAAACTGCCCCTAAAAGGGTGATTTGTTGTAGTGCTAAAAGGATTAATTATGATCCTCATCAAATTATATCGCAAAGGAGACAACAAAATAGAAACAAGGATTTTGATCATCAAACAGTTGAAGGATTAAAAGAAATGAAAAATTTATTCAAATTTGAACAATATAAGGAAGAAGTAAATATGGAACAAACAAGCAATTTGGCAATGCTGGTTCAGACACCAGCTAAATATGAGATCACTAATAACATAACTATTTTAGAAGTTAATAGTATGGAATTCGATGAAGAAGTTTCAAGCAAGAAATCAAAAGTGGAACAACAGAAGGAAATAAAGGAATCTGGAAGTAACTCTCAGTATAAGTCCAGATTTGATTTCCTTTCACAATATGCAGAAATGAAGCAGCAGTCTTTGGAAGAAACTCTAAAATTGTTCCCTCAAGTAAGAAAGTTGGCAAAACAAAAAGTTTCCCTTCTTACAGCTAAGGATCCAGAAAGAAACAATATAAGGTTTGCAGTGGTGAATGATGAGAACATTTCTGAAATGGAAGTTAAGCTTGATGAGATTAATATACCCAATAAGATTCAATTGCATAGACAAACAAGAGATGTCATGTATTTTTATTTATTACAATCCACTTTAAAATTTTCTAAATTGCAGTCGGTGATAGCAAAGCTGGAGAGTCAATTGAGGCAAGAGGAGGCAGAAAACAAAACAAATTTGATCCATATTAAAAGACTACAAATGGACCTTGTGACTGTGGGAGCCGAGCCAGGGAACAATCAGTGTACCAAAAATCTCCTTGATGAAAAAGAGAATACCATTCAAATGCTCAAGAAAAAATTCAAGGTGCCAAATAATCAACATCTGCAATCTCCGGAGTTAACAACATTACAACAAGAAAATGAATCCATATATCAAGAAATGATGGATCACAAAGGGAAAATGTTAAAGTTACAAGATGAAAAGCATGCTTGGGAAAAAGAAATGATTGAATTGTTGTCGCAAATTTCAGTGTTAAATACCAATCAGATTGAAACTGTGCAAGTGCCAGAGAAGCCAAGGGATCAATCTCTATGTACAAATGAAGGACAAATGGAAAAGTCCTCCACAGAAGAACTGACCAGTGCTAGGTCACAAATTAGTCTAACTCAATTAGATATGCAGAGTTTTGGAATCAAAGACATACCATCAATCATCATTTGGGAAATAAGAATTATTGGCAAGCATGATCGTGTTAAAGAAGTACAAGATGAAGCGCAACAGATGCTCCTTGAAGTTCATAATTTTAAGAAGTTATTTCTGGGGATTTTTGAAAATTTGCTCTACCTTATTTTTGGAGTGATGATGGAAAATTATCACAGTTTGATAGTACAGGCTCGTATGGATCACTCGAAATTTGAAGATTTGGTCAAAGGAGTAACTGGAAAGACAATAATTGATAAATTGACCGATGATTTTGAAATATTTGAACAATTTATAATGATTAAGAAGAATTTGCCAGATGTATGTTACGCAACATGCATAGAATTGTAGGTGATGGTGAAAGAAATGATGGATTATGAAATCCCAAATCAAGAGCAATGGAAAATTGTTGAAAATTTTGGGAAAAAAAATACAGGTTATATCAAGAATGAATATTCAGGTGTCTTAATTTTAAATGAAGTTGTGGTTCCTTTGTTAACTTCCTGAGTGTTACATCAGTCCAAATCAAAGCAACAATATACCAGCTTGGTCGACAACAAAAAAATGTTCCTGAACTTTAGATATCTCTTGAAATTTCTATTTTTAGTGAAGAATCAGTTAGGGTTTATTCAAAGAACATTTTGTATAAATTTTGGTTTTACAAAGTAATTGGGGTTGGATCCGAGAGCAAAAAATACAGTGATGTAATATTTTTTGAAGACTTTAATGAAGAGCAGAATTACAAGTCTATTGGAAACAGAGATTCATATGTTGTCACTTTCTTCAGTTTGTTAATTTATCTTTTGTGAATGTATTTAGAAAGGATGTTTTTGAATGTCGTCCATGCCGACACTTGGTCAGCTGAGCTTGAATGTTTTTGAGGAGTCCCTCGCACCAGTTGAAGATCTTCGGAGACATGCAGTCCTCCGCGTATAGCATTTGGGACCTGGTGGCTAAGTGAGGAGCTTGGCTCCCTGCTATCCTTGTGATGGTAAAAAGTATGGCATGCAGCAGACGTCCCGTACTTCTTTGATGTGAATCTTCCCACTAGAAGCGTGGCTCTGAGGAGTACAATGCTATAGGATCATGTCATCCACAGTCCGATCACTTCCCCGTGATCCGGTAAGAGCCACATTGTCCCTATTCGGGGACAATCCAGTCAAAAAGTAGATGTCCTCGACATCCATGGTAAGTATGTGCTCATCGATCACAAAATATTGTTGAGCCGCGTCCCAACATCGCAGCATATGTGTCAGCAATGGGATTTGGGCCCTCATGCCCTAGATCTGGAAGAACTTTAGGAGACCACAGTTCCTCAGTGCTTCTACACATAATGGGTCACTTGCAGCTTGCACGTCATCTACCTCGTGTTCTCGCTCACACCAATCCAAGACCATGATTGGCTGCTATTAACCCGCCAAAAGGAGCATTTTAACATCATTAGGACTCACTTCAACCATTGAAAGTTCAACTTTTGGGATAGGTTTATGTTTGGGGTTGGAGGTTTCTGCCATCGCACCCCGTCAATACAGACAGTGCGACATCATCGCAACCCGACTTTGCAACGACCCGGGTTCGTCGCAGATCCTGAAAAGGCGACCTGCGATGACCCGAGGATGAAATAGCACTCCACAAACCAACTCAAAAACCCAAAAAATTAACTAAAATTAACATTGTAAACCACTAGAAATATGCTAGATGAATTTTAGAGTTGCCTGCTCTGAACGGTTGGTTAAATGGTTGCTCATAGCTCCCAGAATCGACAAGTGAAATTTTGGCTCCAAATGGCACTTCTTCTCCCCAATTTGGAAAATGAACAATGGTAACTATATTTGGTTTTTTGCATATAGAATGAATAACATTATAACATGGATATAATTCAAAAAAACGGATGAAGACGCCCGGCGGATCTCTGCGGTTAGGGCTCAAACCCTAGCCGCCTCACTCTGGTTTTCGTTTGCAAGGACGCGGTCTTCGTAGCAGTTCAGGGATCGCTCGTCTCCTTTGCTTGCAGGGCCACGGATCGAAGTTTGCCTGCGTTTTTTATTGCTTGCGTTGCTCGCTCTGCTGCGTCCTTGATTACTGGTGGTCGTCGCCTTCCACGATGGCCCCAGATCCGTTTGCAGAGATGGAAAAAGACCCTTTGGAAGCTTTCAAAGCATTAGTCCGTTCGGCAGGACCTAAAGCCAAGCCTTCTCTCTCGTCTAAGTTTTTTAAGAAGATGGAGGAGATCCCCTCTTTGGAGCTATCTCCAGAAGAGCCATGCAATCTTGCCCTCCTTCTAGCAGAAAAGGCCCTCATCGGAAAGTTCACGGGGTTATGGCCTAGCCCCAAATCGGTGGAGGCTTGGATGGAAGAACGCTGGAAATCGCTGATACATGGAAACGTTTCTCTGTGTGCAGTAGGCAGGGGCTTTTTTGTTTTCAGCTTCTCTAGCAAAGAGGATCGAGATCTAGTTTTCAGATCTGGTCCCTATTTCATGGGGCTGAGGGGGCTGTTCTTAGCCCCCTGGACTCTTGATTTTAATCCCGGAGCTGAGATCACTGCAGCCCCTGTTTGGGTTAGGCTGCCTCATCTCCCCCTGCATCTATGGGGGAAAAGTTCTCTGGAGGACATTGGAAATAAGCTTGGGCGTTTCCTGGACAGTGTGGAGCCGAAAGGGGATCAATTTACCTGTGCTCGTGTTTGTGTTGAGGTTAACCTCGAGAAAGGACTCCTGGAAGCCATTCAGCTCTCCCTGGGGGAATGGCGCCATATCCAAGAGCTGGACTACGAGCAGATTCCTTTTAAGTGCCTTCGGTGCCATACTTATGGTCATTTCACAAAATGCTGCCCCAAAGCCTCAAAAGTGGCGGCAGTTAAAGGAGATGATTTTCAGCCAGTAACTAACCGGCGAAGGCAGCCAAGGCGAAAGGAATCACTAGCCCAGGTTCTGAAGGCCACTCCTTCAGCGGAGGCAACTCTTGAAATTAAAAACAGCTTTGAAGCACTGCAAGAAGAAGAAGCCCTAGACCCTGAAGCAACAACAGTTATGGAAGACCCTCCGGTAGACGAAAGACTTACGGATCCTGCCCTACCTGGCTCAGAAGATGCGAAGGAAGCCAGGGATTCAAATCCTGAACCCCCTGCCCCTGCAGGTCCGGCTGTTTCAGTCCCCTCCAGCGGCTTTGTGGGAACTATTGAAC
Organism: Larix kaempferi; assembly: GCA_027924585.1. Classification (NCBI taxonomy): domain Eukaryota; kingdom Viridiplantae; phylum Streptophyta; class Pinopsida; order Pinales; family Pinaceae; genus Larix; species Larix kaempferi. Next base: position 9,738,205 of record BSBM01000397.1, on the reverse strand, counting down.
CTGAAGACATTTCAGTCCCATCTCCACCCCTTACCAGAGGGTGAAGGACCAACAAGGCACGTAGAGAAAAGGAGACGGCTTCCAACATCTCTTTTGGATCTCAGAAAAAGATGGATCCCTACTTTAAGGGGCAAATTTCATCCCCCTGAGTTTAAATGCTTTGCTTTTGTCTTCTACTTTGCTCACAGTTTGTGAGAATTTACCCTTGTAAGCTCCTTTTGTCATTATCTCGAATTAGCTCAAGAAACAGATGGGATTTGTCTCCCAAGACTTTCACAATAAGGTTGGCAGCACTGTTAGAGGTCACCAACCTTCTTCAAATTTGTAACCTTTTGGTTCTGGCTTGCCAGAACGCCGATTAATGCAACCTAACTGTTCTTGTCAAAAAAAAAAACTATATTTGGTTTTTTATTTCTATTTATAAACAAAAGGAATATTCTTTTTCAAATATTTGATGCTTTTTAGGTCATTTTCTATAGTTTGGATCATTTTTATGACGTTTGAATACCCGATTGACTTTTTGACCTAGTTTTCAAGTGTGCAAGAGTTGTTAAGTGGTCTTTGTACGCCATTCTTGTATTATAATGGTCATTTCAGGTATGAACAACCCCTTGAATGTTTTGTCATTATTTGTATCCATTAGATTGTAATTATTTTATGATGACGAGCTTACTCTTTGTTCTTTCTCATGCTCTTAAAACCATGAGAATAAGTTACTGAGTTACGATTTATCACTTTTTCGGGCTCGTTAAACTCCTACAGAAAAGGACCCCCCCTCGGAGTCTATCTTTAAGCTCTTTTCAGGCTCTCAAAATAGGAAAAGATTGTCAAGCGAACTTGTCACGTTCACGCTTGTTAAAGAATTTGAATGGTCGTCTTCCTGGTGATAGTTTACCCCTTTTTCGGACCAGGGGGCACTACTTACGAAAAATGTATACTCTAGCCAACCATGACCAGAAGAGTCCTCCCCACGTTATTTTACCCTTTTTCGGGCGATGAGGCTAACTTTACGAAAAAGGACCGTTGGAGTCTTCTTTAGTTCTTTTCAGACTCTCTAAACATGAAATGACGATCGAGTTTACCTTCTATGGACTCGTTAAACTTTAACATTGAAGGGCTCGTCATGGGATGAACCCCTCCTATCCCAGGTTCGAAACATATTTGGGATTGGACTCATCTATGAGATGAGCTATACCGAGCATCTGGTTACCATCATCAAGCTCGTAAAAAACACATGAGGCACTCATCGTTCATGATGGGGAAAAATGAAATCTTTTATGTTACACCCTTTATCAGTGGTAGTACGTAGTCATTTCTTGAACATGGCACTCATTTGCATTTGCATACTGCACTTGGATCATCTGTTTGTCCTCGAGTTTCACCCACTTCCCGAGTCTTGTCACTCCTTTGAGTCATTCAAAGTATGCTTCCATTATCAGTTGCATTTAGGTTTTGGTGTCGTACTCGTCATGTGAATACTTCCAAGTCATGCCATGCCCATGTTAAAGAATATTTTCACTACTCATTATCTGCAATCAGTACACCTTCTATTGTGTCGGTCTATTCTGAGTCAGTCTTGCATGTTACTATACCATCCGATCTGCTCTACACATCCTTTGTCATGTTTCGTGTCGATGATGGGAGATACATCATGGCCCTCCTTCGACGGATTCATCCTTGTCGACTTCAAATCATTATCCGAGGATTGAATCTAGAAACCAACCAAGTACCTTTGCCTGGCATACCTCAATAGTAGGTTACATCACTTTCAACATGAGTTTACATCATTGACTCTTGATTGAAATATTTCATCTCTCGTTCGACTTCAACTCATTTATTCATGCTTGATGGTATGTACTATGATACCTTGGGAATCATTGACATCAATGGTGATTTCCCTCGCGCTTGTTAATGGTATACATCAATGACCGGTAATCAAGTGGTTTCTACCATGTTCGACATCAAGACATTTGTAATCACATGGATAGATTCGTATCATTGCGGGTTCAGCTTGAAGACCCTAGGGAGTCATATTTTACCCAGGTTGCGATGGAGTTTGTATTGAGTTATATTGCACGGATCCACGTTTGTATTGGTCGTGGCTATGTTATCATCTCATCATGGATCTACGCTTGTGTCTAGTAGCCATGATTGTGTTTGGTCGATCATTACTACCATGGATCTGCATTGTATTGGTCGAAATCCATGTTGTACGTCATATGAGACTGTGTACTCAGAGTCAGTTGTACTGCAGCAACGCCCTTCGTCCGACAAGCCATTGCCATTCTTTCTGTCAAAGCATTTCACCTGTCCAATTTTCAACAGCTTCATGCTTTGGGGGGCATTCTATTACACCTAAAATCTTACCATCATGAGATTCAATGTATACATCCCTAAAGTTTCCTTAGCTAAGTCATTGACCTGGAAGAGATATAAACCCATTAATACTAGGTTTTGAGAGGTCGCCGCAGGTTGCCCTCGTGCAACCTGCGACGTCGCATCTTGCTCTCTTGCAGGGTGCAACGATGTCAGTTAATGGATAAAAATAGTTCCTTCGAGCCCATTCTTGAAGCTATCTGACATGGATCCCTATCTCTGACCTTTTGGGACAACTGGCAATCGGTTCCTGACCTCTTGGAAGGATCCCCTATCTCTCTCCTACCATATCTCAACCTACCCTATCGATACCCTATCCACTTAGTCCTATATAAGTGAAGCTCATTCCCATTCCAAAGGGAGGAAGTCTATAGTGTCTACATGTTGGTTAAATCATCTTAGAGAGATATCTACTCATCCATTGAGACACTCACACTTCCTTGGGAGGATATGGAATTGGCTTGGATGGAGAAGGATTACTTCGTTAAGCTCTGGTTGTAGTCATTCTTTTCTATGTACTTTCCCTATTTTTACAGTAATATAAACACTTTCCACCAATATTGTTGTGTTGATGATATTGTGTAGTTTACCTGCTTAAATTTTTACTTAGATATGTTATCGTTTAGATGCTTTTACTTGTTTGTCCTTTTTTGTGTATCTTGGCAGGTCTTGCAGCTTAGATCTAACGACCGCAAGGCGTGGAACAACATCCAGGAGAAAGGACTACAAACTTAAGGTAAGACATCTAATAACTTGATCCTTAACTAGATCTAGGAAAGTGGTTTATAGTCTATTCTATTTGTTCTAGACTCACATTGAGCTAGGGAGATCCGGCTCGTGTCCGCTCGAGTGGATTGTCCGTCAAACAATAGGATATCTATAACAAGGTGTCTTCATCAATTCAGTTAATGGAACTGGAATCTTAACCTTGCAAAGTTCATTCTCAAAATTGAAAGTTTGAACATTTTTATTGCTTTCTTCTATCTCCGCAGCTTTGGCTTGATCACCATGGTTTTGTCTCTTTTCCAATGCTGGATTAGGTAACCGTTTTCTAGGAACTACCATCTTCTTTTTGGGATTTGAGAAATTGTTTTAGGACCAGATCTTAGGTTATAATACTTCTTGGGTTATGATTGATAAATACCAGCTGGAACTTCAGGGCCAAGGTTATTTTCTTCTTGATGAACAGTTGAACTAAAAACTTCAGAATTCTGATAATGAAATTCAGTGAGAAAACCTTCAGATGACAACTCTCCAAGGTGATTTAAATTCTGATCCAAATCTTCGTACTGTAAGTCCTCAACCTCTTCTACTTCATCTAACAACTTGTTTTGAAATGGGGGAGGAACTCTCTGATCTTCATTATCCCTTATTTCCCTCTGAATATCATTATTTATTCTTTCTCTTTGCAGAAATATGGGAGCAAATGGGAGCCTAAAGTGATTGGGATTTCTTTCTCCTTCCTGTATAGGTTTATTCGTATTCTTCTCAAATTCCATCTTGCTCACTTTTGCAGATAGAATTTTAACCAACTTAGTCATCTCATCCATTTTTCTCTCTGTTTTCTTTGATGTGGAAGTTGATGGCATCATTTCATTCTTTCCCTTCCATTCATGCACTTGATAATCTGAATGATCTTTAAGCCTATTAGAAGCCAAAATGTTTGATTCAACTTCCAATGCAGCTTCCTGCATATTCAACAGAGTTACTAACCTTCTTTCTCTAAGATGCAAAGAGTACTCATGCTCAAAAGAATTGGCATAGGTTAACTCAGTCGATGTCTCAGAGGGTTTAATTTCAGCTGGGATCCTTCCATACATCTTATTGAAACGTTTTGAAAAATCTGCTACAGCTTCATCCTTCTTTCTTTTTAAGGCTGCAAATTCTGTAATGTAATAAGTATGGTCCTTTGTGTACCCCCACTGTCTCATAAACACTTCTTGTAGTTCTTCTATTAGGTTTATTGTGTTGGCTGGTAAATCTCTGAACCACTTCCTTACCTCCCCATCCAAGCTCTGAACAAACATCCTCATCCACACATCTTTAGCTTCAATATTCTGATTATCTGCATAACTGAGAAATGCATTCCAATGTTCTTATGCAGTAGTTTCACCCTGACCATTAAACCTAGGAAGATACTTCTGATAGTCTCCTACAGGAAGCGCATTCAGGGGCTGAGGGAGAACTAAAGGAGCATATCTAGAAGCTACCATACAGTCAATCATATCAAGAGGTTGTCCTGCCATATTGGAGCTAATTTGGCTTGGTGAAGAAAGAGGCTTATTGACTTTACTTGGGCTTAGCTGAAATGTAAGATTACAAACTTTAAGTTGAACCAAGGGGATTTTACTAGGAAGTTCAGTCTTAATCTTATGAGAAGATAATGGATTAGTGAAAATATGGAAGGTGTCAACTTGAGTATTAGGGATTAGCCAAGACAAATCTTGTTTTTTCTCTTCTGGTTTAAGTTATAAATATGCAAAAGGGGATAGTGGCTCCGACTAATCAAGAATAACTATAGGAGGAGATTGAAATCTTTCAGATGAAGAAGAAGCTAACTTTTTCCTAGCCTCTCCTAAGATCTTCTCTAGATCTGAGACTCTTGGATGTAATGGAGATGTAGGTTTTCCCCGTGTGCTTACTTTCCTAGAAGCCACCATGAACCATTACTAGTGAAAATGTAGTCTATAACAATGTCTGATCTTGTTCACCTTCCAAAATTAGATTCATAAACTATCCCAGGGAAGATATGCTTCACTTTCGTCCCTGGAAATGGCGCCAAATATGTTTGTGCTATAAATTGTCCCTAGACTACGAAGGGTACAAGCTAGAACAATCTCAAGAAAAACTAAAGAAACCAATTTGTGTTTGTAATTTTTTGTTTGAAGGAATCATTCACAAGAACGGGGTAATCATATATTAAACATATGCAATCACTAAATCATAAAGAAATCTCGAAGAGCTGAGATATAAAGATATAAAACATAGATATAGACCATAAGCATCATCCAACAAGAAAACTAATTTTGTCCACAAATTCATAAGCATTCACAAGATAAACACCTTTATACAGAAATGAAATTATAAACCAGGTGGTCAAACAGAGCATATACATAAACCAAAAATAAGAGTCAATAGATGGCTTATATAATATATTCATATCAAAGTCAGTCTTCAAAACAATTACATGAGAGTTACTGTATATGTGTAAGTGCAAACAGCATCATCAGTCCTATAGCCGTTCTCCCAAACAAAAACCCAACCTCCATAGTGTATCTTTTTCCCTCTTTTATAATTACAAAATGAAGTAGCCATAACCACTTCTTTAGGTCAGGTTTCGAAAGTATTCAACAATTACATTAAGTAGTTATACAAACTAACTTTCGAATGACTAAAGACTAATTAACCAAAAAGTAACTTTAAACAACTATGAACAAGATGAAATATAGGAATACTTGGACAGCTGTGTAACTAGGTGGAAAATTAAAACTGCTTAGCAGCTTCTGCTAGCATAGTTATTCCCTCCAATGCATGAGATCTCTTAACATGATGAGCCTACTCTGTCTCCATGCCTCGAACCTTATTTGATAGTACCTTGTTCTGCTTACTCAAATCTTTAATCTGCTTAGTTAATTCTTCATCTTGTGTCTCTGCAACATTTTTTCTTCTTAGGGCTTCCTTTGCTACTGAAATTAATTCCTGATAATGAGCATTAACATCCTCAAGGTCTTCTATGAGTCTTTTATTTGTAGTGATGAGTCTTTCATTTGATTCATTCAGGAATTTCGCTTGTGTCTTATGCTGTTGTAATGTTTTTTTAATATTTTCTACCTCTGTATCCATCTGAACAACTCCATGCAGTGTTGAATCCCGATATGATAGCGATGGAATATCCAATTTCTTGAAAATCAAGTCTTCTTCGTGCTTATTCCTTGCTGATGCTTCTGAAAATGAAGCCTTTGAACTCATTCCTTGTTCAACACTGGGAACAATTTCCTCTTCTGCAACTTCATCACATTCTTTAATTAGTTATGGTATCATTGCATGATCCTCCCCTGTGCTTGTCTGAACCTGCTATAACTTCAAATATTCTTTATTATCTCCATCTTCTTCACCTGAAGAATCTTGAATAATGGTCACCTTCTCCTTCTCTAACTTAGGTTTTAAAATCCTCTTCATGTTCAATCTAAGTTTATTCGTAGCTCTAGTTTTAGATCTCCATTTAGGTTTTTCAAGCTGTAACAAAGACTTCACATCAACTTTAAAATATGGAACATGAAATATCTTCTCCTTGGTATTGATAGTAAGAGTATTTAATACTGAGTCTCCTTCTTCAAAAATACAACTGTGTTTTTCCTTTATTGAACTAGCAGCTTCTTCTTTATTAGAAACAACAAGGTTTTCCCCTATATTATCCTTAGGGATATGTTTATGCTTTTCTTCAGACATGTGTTCCTGCTCTGCAGCATCAGGCTTCATAAATTCTTCATATAGGTTGTCCTTCTGCAAACTACCTTACGCTACGTCTTCAACTATATCTCTTCTAAAAATTTTAACAAAACTGGATTGCTTGCTGGGCAGAGGTTTCTTTCCATGGTCGTCCTCATCAGTTTGAAACCTTGACCAAAACAAAAAATGCTTCCATTTTTTATTCTTCTTTTGTAACTCTGTCAAAACAATCAGTTTGACCAAACCATGATGAAACAGTGATTGACTTGTATGATCAGCGTGACCCTTAACCCTATTTGACATCTTTTGAAGACTTCCGAGCAGAAAAAATGGTAGATTCATCTTGGATTGTTGATTTAAATGAAGAAGAAACCTGATATGGTATTTAAAAATTGATTCAAACCTTCCCTCACAGTTAAGGTAGCTTTGCACAATCCCAATTACCTCCTTCCATTCTGGTTTGAAGTTGTTTAAATGAACCCCCTTGCTCCAATCAAGGGATTCGCATCCTGGTAGCAGAAACGTGCTTGGATGAAACTCAAAAGGAATTTTCTTAAACCAACATTCTCCTTCAATGGGCACACCAGTAGCTTCAGCAATTAAACCCTCTGTCAATTCAAATTTCAAAGTATCAAAGCTAACACTAAAATTGGAAAGATTCTTAGCAAAGGCGTGGGTAACATCAACATTAAAACCTACAATCCTCTCAAATAAATTAAACCACCCGACTTATTTGAATAACGCTTCACATTCAGGAAAATCCGCTGCCCAACTGGTGTCTGTTGGCTCAAAACGACACATCTTACCACCCTTTCCCATAGTTTCTGCAATTAATCACTGACTAGCTACTTGGAAGTAAACAAAATCAAAAATTTTGACAAATCTCAGAATACGTGGCTTCCCATCTTAGAATTCGTGGCTTCTCCTATCTTAAGCTCCTTCAGTGATGAATCATCATGAACTTGACAAATGTTATGATATAACAAACAACTTCCTCGAGGTCTTCGATAATCATAAAAAACAATGTCCCAACACTTACCATGAATTAACCACGACCTTCCATCATTTCGGATTCCAGCAACGCTTATACATATGCAATTTGGTAACTATGCTGCGGGAATGTTCCCACATGAAAACTTTTGCAAAATCTCAACATGGGGGTTAGGGGAAATATTAATAAGTGTTTGAAAACTTAAAATGAAATATTTAATAATCCAACTATTATAACATGAAATAAAAGTGGAATAAAATAATAAAATTATGGTCATGTAATAAAAAATGAAAAATCAAAATAACTTAAAATCAAGCAAAAATAGAAAGCAATGAAAAATTTAGAAACTAAGAAATACTAAAGGGACTAGGTACAATTCCAGTCCTAACAGACTCCAATAAGGCTGTGATCATAGCCATTAGGGTTTGGTGGAAGGTATTTTGGTTTGTTGGTCGTTGTAGGTACCTTTCATCGATTAGGGTTCCCCCTTGGATTCTAGAGATACCCAAAGTGTTGAAAGGTTAGACTGTGGTGACATTGGGTCTATTCTCTCCCGAGATTACAAAGGTTATCATTGGTCCACACAACCTAGTTGTGTTGGGGTTGCTAGTTTGAGTGGTAACACATTCAAAATATCAAAAGAAGGTTTATGGATAAGGTAAGGCATCATCGTATGCAAAGGACATTCCCCCAGTGGATCTCCTTACATTTCCCTTTGGTGGAAACATATCCCCATATGTGTCCTCCTTGTTAGTAAACCCTTGAACCTTTTCATCCATATTATAATGATCATGTTTTTCATTGTTCAAAATCACCATGGAAACTACCTCATGGTGTTAAGAAACACATAATAAATAAAAATAATAATTACAATATAAAAAATATCAAGCTCAAAGGGTTGAGAATTATTAGGGTATTACATCTTCCTTTGTATGTCTATCTACAAATCATTTCCCTTACAAATACCTTAGTATCCCACATTCCCATTGGCCCTCTATGAACCACCTATAAACCCTCTCCACTCCCAACCAATATCTACTCTAATGGCTATGGGAAGGTGTCATTCTTGTTGTTGCGCATTAATAAGGGAGTTCTAGGCCTAATAGAGAACCTCGACATCAACTAATGCAATTTTTTATATACAAATGGAGGTCTCACTTACACTTATTTGCATTCTACAACCAGGAAGACTCGGTTGGAAAATCACTTAGGGGAAATTCTATAAGAGAAGAGGTGAGCATGGAAGCTAGAGAAATACGAGTGAGTACAATTAGTTGTGAACCAAGGAATCAAAAGCAAGGCATCCCAAAATGTTTGCAATGAGAAGAGTGTGAAATTAAAGGATTCTATTTCAATCCTTTCAAACTTGGTTATGAAAATTACCAATTACTCGTGTTAACTTGCCATGGAGATAATCAGACTTGACTGACCATATGTAGTGAAGCTAATGGAATAATGTAGCACCAAAACCCATGTGGAATCAACTGTAATTGTTTCCATGAGTGTGAAGAACCTCCAGCAATTAAATGATGAAAATGCACGATATATCAGAAATAGCAAAACACAGAAGAGATTTATTGATCGTAGGCCACTTCGAGGGGGAAACCTCCTTTGAGAAATCTCAATACAAATAACTCGTGGATGTCTTCATTTCCCTCAACACGTACTTATATACTAAGTCTATGCATCCAATACTATGGATCAATACCATGGAACATATAATACTACGGAACGACTCTCAAAGCATATGCATCCAGTACTATGGATCAATACCATGAAACATATAATACTACGGGATAATACAAACTATGGATCAATACCATGGAACATATAATACTATGAGACAACTTACAAAGCATATGCGTCCAATACTATGGATCAATACCATGGAACATATAATACTATGGGATAATACACACTATGGATCAATACCATGGAACACATAATACTACGAGACAACTTACGAGGCATATGCGTCCAATGCTATGGATCAATACCATGGAAGATATATAATACTATGGGATAATACAATATACTAAGTAAAGAGAAGGGTTCACACAAGTTCCTAACAAGGCTATATTGTCATGTGAAGAGTCCTAAAGCCTAGGGGGTGTTGTCTGTAATGGGTGGGAAGGATTATTTTCATTGGAGAATAACATGTTCAAGGTCATAATGGGTGGATCTAATTGTGTGGAGGGGGTTACTATGTGTGTTTGTGTTTATATAATCCACTTATTATAATAGCCACTTTGCATGTCATAAATTATATCTCTTCTCGCTCTCTCTTTACAATGTGTCTATTCCTCTCCTAGAACTCATTTTTATCTCTTCATTGATGAGAAAATGACTTTAAATCTTAATATTCCAAGACGGATGGCCAAGATTAAATATTGGGACCTCAAGATAAATGGGTGTGGTGTTTTTCCACTTTATCACACCTTAAGTCATTTTCACTCACCATAAATCAAAATTCACTTTAACTTTATAAAAATAAAGTTAATATCTAGGAAGGTCACTTTAGTCACTTTGTACATGCTTAGACACCAATCCTACATAGAATACCATCCGAACTATAAAAAATAAACACTCCCTCTTACGAGGAAGGTGTTCTGCACCACACCGAGCATATCTCCGAATTTGACAAATTTCCCTTTCATCAAAGCCTTCATGAGGATGTCCACAACCCACTCATCTGTAGATATGTATTGAATCTGCATTGCCCCTCTCCGAACATAGTCTCGGATAAAGTGGTATATGGTCTCAATGTGTTTCAAACGGTCGTAAAACATTAGGGGAGTTTTCAGGTCTAAAATGGGCCTCCTAAGGGAAATAATAAAATAAGAGTTCTAAATTTTAGAGGGGAAAAAGAAAAACTACTTTTTTGTTATCGTATTTTTGACATATATACTTATCAATTTACCCAAATTTCAAGTTTGGGCACTCGTTGGATGCGGAATTACCCATACCCACACTACATACTTTTGAGGCACCCATGGCATGAAAAAATGAAAATTTCAATTAAAATACGTTTTTTATTGAAATTTGATTTTATTCATTTCGTGGGCACCTTAGAAGTATGCATCGTGGGTATGGATTGGATGCATAATTAAATCCTGCATCCAACGAGTGCCCAAACTTGAAATTTGGGTAAACTGTTAAGGAGATATGTCAAAAATACAATAAGAAAAAGTAGTTTTTTCTTTTTCTCTCCAATTGGTTTTAGTAATTTTACCCTTATGGTTGCATCATCAGCTTGAATCCTATTGGTTCTTATAAAGTGAATTTTGATGGTACTTTTTTTTTGTTTTGAGGCCCATTTTCTACCTCAAAAATTCCCTAATGATTGTATTCTCTGAGAGTTTAATACAACTACAATTGTCACAATGAATCACCGTCAGAAGAAAGTCCTGAACAAATAACACAATATGTGGCTTGCGAAGCCATATGGCCTCACAAATTACCAAATATAATACCTCCGCAGAAATCAATGCAATTGACTTCTGCTTCCTACTGAATCAAGACACTACTATTGATCCCAAGCTTAAGCAACATCCAGAGGTGATTTTCCTGTTAACCGCACTGCCTTCCCAATCTGAGTCACTGAAACCAACCACTTTGACTTCACCCCCCTAGACATAGCTCAACCCAAAATTTGCAGTGCCACACAATTAATTGAGAAAATGTTTTGTTGTGATCTAGTGAACTCTCCTAGGCTCAACCATAAACTGATTGAGAGTGTTCACATCAAAACAAATATCTGGTATGGTGTTGACTAGATACATCAAGGACCCAATCAAATAACGACACAAGGTGGGATCAACCAACTCTGACTCAGAAGCATCAAGCTTCATTAATTCGGTCATCATGGGTGTTGACATAGGCCTGCAGTATACCATCTCGAATCTCTCCAAGATCTCAACTACATATTTCCCCTATCCAAGAAAAATATGACCTGTACTCTACCACACCTCCAACCCCAAAAAGTAATGCATCAAACCAATATCCTTAATCTCAAACTCTGTAGCGATATCCCTCTTGCATTCTTTGATGACCCTGTAAGAAAGAGGTCATCCACATAAAGGATAACAATAAGTGGATCCTCACGAACATCGATGTAGTATATATTTGTACCCACTCACTCTTCACAAATCGAAACTGTAACAAGTAATTTTCAATCATATCATACCAAGCTCTAGGAACTTGCTTGAGTCCATAGAGGGCCTTCGTCAATATGCACACATGAGAATATCTCCCATGCACCTCAGATCCATGTGGCTTCTCAATATGCACTTCCTCTTTTAGGATCCCATTCAGAACTGCATTCATACATTTGATAAAGACTCCAAACCATCTCTGTTGCAATGGATATGATAGCCATGATTGATGTCTACCTCACTACTAATGTGAAGGTCTCCTCGTATTCTTCTTCCTCTACCTGTGAGAACCCATGAGACACAAACTGAACTTTGTACTTCTCAATGCCGCCATTCATATCATGCTTTATTTTGTAGAGCCACTTGGAAGTCACCACTGACTTCCCCCCAGGTACTGTAAAAACATCTTAGACATCATTCTTCATGATGGAAGCATACTCTTTCATCATGGCATCTCTCCATACCTATTGGTCAACTAAATCCTCAAAAGTAGAAGTCTTCTCCTCACAGATGTTGCTCATCAAAGCCACATAGATGCAAAATCTCTCTAGTGGCCTTCTCTCCTTGATAGTCCTCTTGGGACTATCAACATGATCATGTGCATCCTTTAGATTCTATTGAATCTATCTCAACTTCTTCTTCCCTGAAGTGGCCTCCGTTGGTACATGTATCTCTTTCTCATCCCTGTCATCTGAATACTGTGATCCTAAAGAAGAGTGTTAAAATATGTGTTGGAATTGATGTCAATATGCCCGCAAAGTTTTAATTAATTAATTAATTAAAAATCAGTAATAAACAGAGATTTAAATTAGAAGTTAATAAACTAGAAAGGCACGAATTGGAAAGACATGGAATGGAGAGGTGCAACCTAAAATATATGAGGTATTTATATGAAGTTTTTGAATTAGAAGAAGGCATTTCAAAAGTGTAGAACGCATCAGCAGTAAGAAAAGAAGAGACCAAGAAGCATGAAGAATTTACGGAGGCAGAATTGATGAATTAAGAAAATATTGTGAAGTTATAAATATCAGGGAGGCAGGGTGGTGTTGGGGGAAAGTTGAATCCTGTCAAGGAGGTTGTATCCTCCTTCCAGTAGTAGCTGGAAAACAGGGGTGTCGTAGCACCCTTATCTGTTGGTGCAGACAGAAAACTTGGATGTTGATGCATCCTTTCTGTTGTAGCAGAATTTTTCTTTTGTAGAAATCATTTTATTAATGAGTTTGATTTTGGGGTTTTCTCTTTGAGGTTTTCACGATAAAATTATCTATCATTTCTTGTTTGATTCATAGCATATTTTGTTTTAAATACTAATTGTTTTAATAAAATAAAAAGAAGGAAATGTTGATTCACCACCCCCCCCCTCAGTATTGCTGGATAAACCAACAATTGGTATCAGAGCAAGATCCTTCACTAGAAGGAAGATCGGATTAAAACACTATGGATCAACAAGAAGGTTTAGCTGCTAACAGACCTCCATTATTCACATGAGAAAATTATGCATACTGGAGTGTAAGAATGAGATGCCATCTAATGTCTCTTGGATGCAAATTTTGGAATGCTGTTGAAAAGGGTTGTAAAATACCACATAGTCCACCTACAGATAAAGATGAACAAGATAAATATGAAGCCAATGCAAAAGCACTGAATGCAATTTTGAATGGATTGTCAAATTCAATGTTAGTCAAAGTCATGCAATGTAAGGCAGCCAAAAATGCTTGGGACAAATTAAAAAATGTGTATGAAGGATCTACCAAAGTCAAAAAATACAAACTCCAAACAATCAAAGGACAATTCGAAAGTTTAAAAATGAAAGAGGAGGAAAACATTGCAGAATATCTTCTAAGAGTAGATGAAATTGTCAATTCTATCAGAGGCCTGTGAGGAGAAAGAAGTTGTTGAAAAGGTACTAAGAACACTACCAATAAAGTATGACTCAAAAGTGTCTACTGTAGAATATCGAGATGATCTTGATTTTCTAACAGTGGATGATTTACATGGAATCTTCACTGCCTATGAGATGAGAACAGAATAGAATAGACCATCAAGAAAAGAGGCAGCATTTAAAGCCATGAAAGAGTCAAAGAAATCTGAAGCATTACCCAAAAACCACTTTGAGAACTCAGATGATGAAGAATCTCTTTTCATCGGAAAACTTGGGAAAGGTACTGGAAAGTACGAAGGAAAGCTACCCTTGAATTGCTTTAACTATGGAAGAATTGGAATTTTGCCTCAAAATGTCCCTATCCCAAACAAGATGATAGTGATGATAGAGAAACCTCTAAATAAGTCAAGAAGAACACCGTAGCAAACAAGAAGAAGTTTAATGGGAAGAAGAAGATCTTATACACTATGGAAGATAGTGAAGATGAAGAAGAAGAAGATGAGGAAACAGAAATTCTATTCATGGGAATAGAAACTCAAGCTCTAGATGTTGAATCAGATATGGAAGGAGAGGTGGACCTAAACGCCGAACTCATAAGTGCTCTTGAAGAATTGAGAAAAAGTAAAAGGAAGATTAAATATTTAAGAACACAAATAGCTGATTATGAATAAGGACAAAAGACAAGAGATAAGGAGTTAAGCCAAATCATTGTAGATCTAAAGATACAGCTCCAAGAGGCTAAGAAGATTGAAGAGAACCTAGAATTGCAGCTCAAAGAAAGAATGCAAGAATCTGAAAGACTTGAAGCATAAGTTATTCAGCTTAAAAGGAAAATTTATGAGAAATCTATTAAAACAAAATTTGAGAAGAGCTCGAAGACTCTAGATGACATCCTAAGTGCCCAAAGACCATCAAGTGATAGAACTGGGTTAGGATATAACAAAAAGAGTTGTGTTGTTGCACTTATGAATCCAACCAAAACAAGGGATAGTCAGAAATCTAATCCACGCTTACATGAGACAAATATGGTGCCTAGAAGATCAATGACAAGTAGGTATCAACAGATATTTTTGGGTCATTGCAACTCATGTAATAATTTTGGACATAGAGCCCTGAATTGCAAAGCATATGGAAAGGTTCATTTTCATAAGAAGAATACATCTAACAATTATCCAAAAGAAAGAAGAGGAAACCATAACTCCTTCACACCTCTACAAAGATATGATATAGAATGTTACAAATGCAATAACCATGGACATATAACTAGAGAATGCAAACTGATGACTCCTACAGAAAAGAATACTGCAAAAAGGTTTCAAGACAAAGAGCAGAGAAAGGTCTGGAAGAAAAATGAAATAGTAGAGAGGACAAAATCCATGATAGCTCTATGTGCAACAGAAAAGCAAAATATATGGCATGTTGATAGTGGATGTTCAAAACACTTGACAGGGGATCCAAACAAGTTCATAATCCTAAGAAGAGATCAAAATGGAAAATTCACCTTTGGAGACAATATGTCTTCTAAGATAATTGGAAAAGGTACAGTTGCTATCAGAAATAAAATCGGAGCTGAAAATGTGTTGCTAGTAGAATATTTAAAGCCTAATTTTCTCAATGTGAGTCAAACATGTGATCAAGGCCACATCTGCATATTTGATTTCGAGAAATGTGAAATCAGGAAGAAAAACTCAGGAAAACTTATTGGGATTGTTGTAAGGAATTTAAGTAATGTATACATCCTAGAAAATGAATAGCAATGCCACATGAGTCTGATTGATGAAAGTTGGCTATGGAATAGAAGGATGGGACACTTGAATTTTGACAATCTTATAAAGGTGATTAATAAGGAAGTTGTAAGAGACTTTCCAAAGATTGTGAAGCCTCAAAATTCAGTCTGTAAACATTGTCAACATGGGAAACAAACTAAATCCAACTTCAGAATCAAGGAATATACATCCTCACAGCCATTGAAAATAGTTCACACCGATCTTTGTGGACCAAAAAGAACTAAAATCTTGCAAGGAGAATCTTATTTCATGTTATTCATTGATGATTATACAAGGATGACTTGGGTGACAATCCTCAAAGAAAAATTAGAAGCTTTTGAGAAGTTTAAAATTTTTAAGGCAATGGTTGAGAATGAGACAAATCTGAAAATCAAATGTTTAAGGTTAGATAATGGAGGAGAGTTTACCTCAAGCTAATTCAATGAGGCTCCAAGAACTCCTCAGCAAAATGGCGTTGTGGAAAGAAAAAAAAGGACAGTCCAAGAAGCAGCCAGAACTATGCTTAATGAAGCAAAACTTTCAAATGCATGTTGGAGAGAAGCAGTATATACAGCTGTTTATATACTCAATAAAGGACAACTCAGGGTAAATTATGACAAGACTCCTTATGAGATATGGTATGGAATACCTTCCTCTGTCAAATATTTCAGAGTGTTTGGTAGTACGTGCTACATAAAGAGGAATGAGGTTGATCTTGGTAAGTTTGACTCCAGAACCGATGAGGGAATATTTCTAGGATATTCATCCACCAAGAAAGCATACATATGTTACAATCAAAGACAACACAAGATCATAGAAAGTGAACATTTAAGAATAGATGGAATGAAGCCAAGAAGAACTAGAACACAAGATAATGAGATAGCAAATAATGATAAGGACGAAAACGACTCACAAAGGAAAGAGGATTCACAAGATGAAGAAGAAATTGAACAAGAAGAAAAGGAAGATGAGATATCTCGAGAAAATGACAAAGAAGATTCTCCAAGACCTGATACAAGAGCACCATCAAGAAGAATTCAAATAGATCATACTGAAATTCAAGTTATTGGTGACATAAATATTGGAGTTAAAACAAGAAGAAGGTTAATAGATGATCAAGAACAAGCACTAATTTCGCTAGTAGAGCCTAAAACATTTGCAGAAGCTAGAAAAAGTGATGATTGGATCAAAGCTATGAATGAGGAGCTGGACCAAATAGAGAAGAACCAAACCTGGGAAATTGTACCAAGACCTAAAGACAAGAATGTGATTGGGACCAAGTGGATCATCAAGAACAAGTTAAATGAATATGGTAAAGTAATAAGAAACAAGGCCAGACTAGTATGCAAGGGATATGCTCAAGTGGAAGGTATTGACTTTGAAGAAACGTTTGCCCCTGTAGCAAGACTTGAAGCAATCAGGATGTTCTTAGCATTTGCATGTTACAAAAATTTCAAAGTATATCAAATAGATGTTAAATCTTCATTTTTGAATGGAAATCTTCAAGAAGAAGTCTATCATTTGAACAACCTGAAGGTTTTCTCTTATCAGAAAATCGGGATTATGTTTGCAAACTAAAAAGGGCACTCTATGGTCTCAAACAAGCTCCAAGGGCATGGTTCTCAAGACTTGACAACTACTTGAAGAAACAGGGATACATAAAAGGGGCCACTAATAGTAATCTATACATAAAAATTGAAAATGAGAATATGCTTATTGTAGTTATATATGTTGATGACATCATATTTGGAAGTAATCTACAAGTCCTGAGTGTAAAATTTTCTTCAAATATGAAGAAAGAATTTGAAATGTCGTTGTTGGGAGAACTAACATTCTTCTTAGGATTACAAGTCACTCAATCAAACAAAGCGATCTTCATTTGTCAAACCAAGTACATTAAAGAGATGCTAAAAAATTTAAGATGGAAGATTCCAAGCCTATTAGTACCCCCATGATCACTGGTTGTAAGTTAAGAAAAGATGATGAATATTTGGAAGTGGATCATGCTATGTATAGATCTATGATAGGTATTCTTCTATATGTGACAGCTACAAGACCAAATGTGATGCAAGTTGTAGGATTGGTTTCTATATTCCAATCAGACCCCAAAGAAACACATGTAACAACAGTAAAAAGAATTCTCAAATATTTGAAAGGTACTATGGAGTATGGTTTATGGTACCCAAAAGGACAAGACTTCACTTTAAAAGCCTTCAATGATGCAGATTGGGAAGGAAGTGTTGATGACCGAAAGAGTACTAGTGGAGCAACATTCTACTTGGGAGACTGTTTGGTATCATGGCTAAGCAAGAAACAACCCTCCATTGCACTATCTACAACAGAAGTTGAATATATTGTTGTTGCATTATGTTGTACTCAAGTCATTTGGATGAAGCAGACATTGGAAGACATACTTGTGAAGTATGAGCATCCCATAATGATAAATTGTGACAATACCAGTGCCATAAACATATCAAAAAATATTGTCATGCACTCTAAGACGAAGCACATTCCAATAAAATATCACTTTCTAAGAGATCAAGTGTCACAAAAGGTTGTCAAAATGGAATATATTGATACAAAGGGACATATAGTTGATATTTTCACTAAGCCATTACCCAAAGAATCCTTTGAGTATCTTAGACAAAAATTGGGATTAATCTCCTTACAGTAGATAAAAAGAAGAAAATACCTTCTCAGGGGGAGACATGTTGACAGGGGGAGCTATCAAAAGGGGGCCCTTGTCATTGTTTTCAAAGGGGGAGACAATATTTGGTGTTGCCATCAATGCCAAAGGGGGAGAATGTTAAAATATGTGTTGGAATTGATGTCAATATGCCCACAAAGTTGCAATTGATTAATCAATTAAAAATCAGTAATAAACAGAGATTTAAATTAGAAGTTAATAAACAAAGATTTGGAAAGGTGAGAATTGGAAAGACACAAATGGAGAGGTGCGACCTGAAATATAAGAGGTATTTAAATGAATTTTTTGAATTAGAAGAAGGCATCTCAAAAGTGCATATTGCAGCAGCACTAATAAAAGAAGAGACCAAGAAGCATGAAGAATTTCCAGAGGCAGAATTGATGAATTAAGAAAATATTGTGAAGTTATAAATATCAGGGAGACAGGGTGGTGTTGGGGGCAAGTTGAATCCTGTCAAGGAGGTTGTAGCCTCCTTCCAGTAGTAGTTGGAAAACAGAGTTGTTGCAGCATCCTTATTTGTTGGTGCAGATATAAAACTGGGATGTTGATGCATCCTTTCTGTTGTAGCAGAAAAACAATTTTGTAGAAATCATTTTATTAATGAGTTTGATTTTGTGGTTTGCTCTTTGAGGTTTCCAAGATAAAATTCTTTGTCATTGCTTGTTTGATTCATAGAATATTTTGTTTTAATACTAATTTTTTTAATAAAAGAAAAAAAATTCAATACTGATTCACCCCCCCTCTTAGTATTGCTGGATAAACCAACACTGAGCACTTGTAATCTTGGAACTTGTAACCCCTAAAACCTGTGAACCTGTTCCCTTTATCCTTGTAACCTATGGTAACTGTGAGCTCTGTGGGACCTCTGAAAATGTATGATCCTTCCCCCATACAAATGGTGACTCATGTGACCTCCTCAATTCCCTCTCCTCCTCGAATCTCACATCCCGCATAACCACTCTTTTCCTCAACGCGGGAATATAAATCTAGAATGCCTTCAAAGTCTAACTATATCCAATGAAGATCCCCTTCTTTACAGTTGGATCTAACTTTATCCTCTTCAAAGAAGGGACATCTAAGTAATTAAGGCACCCAAAGATGCAAAATTTCCCCACCTCATGCTTCCTACTAGTGAAATCCTCCACAAAAGTCTTCTTCCCCAACACTAGATATGGGCTTCTGTTCTACACATATACTGCATGCCTCTTCCCAAAGAAACAATGTTATACCAAGGTCATGCAACATGTATTTCGTAGACCCAACTATGGCCCGATTTTTCCTTTCCGCAACCCCATTCTCCTGAGGGATGTAAGAAATGATCAACTCTCTCTTGATTCCCATTGATGGACATAAGTTCTTGAAATGATTGGAGGAATACCTACCCCTATTGTCTGATCTCAAAATCGTGATTGTCTTACCCATTTTATTCTCCAAAAGAGCTCTGAACTCTTGAAATATGTCGAATACCCCATCCTTGGTCTTCAAGAAGTAGATCTAGGTATTTTTGGAGAAATCATCTATGAAAGTGACATAATACTCATATCCACACAAGGACACAACTGGAATGGGTCCTCAAACATCTGAGTGTATCAACTACAATATCTCTCCTCTCCTGTTGTCATTGCTTATAGGAAAATTTGTCTTGGAGTATTTTCTAAATGCACACCATTTGCACACATCCCGCTTCTCTATTATGAAGTCCAGAAGTCTTGTAACAATCTCTCTCAGTATTGCAAGAGAATCATGATGCAGGTGTTCCATTTGTTTGTTCTAGAGCTTGCACAAATCAATTCCACTAAAGTGTATCAATTCCTGTGTTGTGGCTAAAATATAATCCTATAAATCATCCCACACCTGATTCCAATCACCTTTGTTGTCCTCAAACTAGACCCTTTCTGGTGAATAAGCACTCGTCCATTTCATAAAATCGCTACAAATCCCTAATCGTCTATAGCTAACACTGAAATTAGGTTCTTGGCCAACCCCAAAACATTTAAGTTCTCCTTCACCACCAAAGGCTGTTGGAACTCCCTCTGAAATGATATTGTTCCAAGGCCAATAGCTCTGACCTTGGAATCATCACCCATCTCAATATCCACATCCACACTTCACTCAAATAACTCTGCAAAGTGCTCACATACCCCTGTCATGTGACTAAAGGTACCATGTTGTGTTCAGAATCCGGTTCACAAGAAATTACCTGGAGGAATAATACAAGAAATCCATAATAGGATTCATCCTCTTATCCATCAAAAACAATTTTCACTCTTCCTTATCTCATATCAACAAGACCCTTCAAAGAAAAATACCACTTCTTCAAGGATTCAACATTGTAAATTTTTTTCAAGTCAAGCATTATATAAACCAAAAAACATATGTAATGCCCATTCTAGGGGTAACCTTAAGAGAAGGAAAACTCACCTTTGTGAACTAAAAATGATGAAAAAAAAAATCATTAAGCACATACAATGATCATTGAGCTCCTTGCAAATGGAAATTATAAGTTGGAAAGGGGTTTTATGTGGTGCATTGTTCTAAGTAGGGCCTCCATCACCTTCCATTAACCTTATTATTGCATGCATCCTTCTTCCCACTGAAGGATGACACCTTTCTTCTTTCCAATTGAAAATTTATCCTCCTTGATGCCATCCCAATGCCCCCTTCCTCATTAACTCCAAAACCATCACGATCCTCCCTCACATCAAGACCTTATTTGTAATGTAATTTCATACGTGTCAACAAAATAGGGTTTGTTGGTCTAAATATGCATTTATGGCAGTGGTATGCTAAACTAGTTTTCACATTGATATACCATGTCAAACAATACACCCTTCAATTCGTGTATGCAATTACAATGTTTAGCATTCCTATAGACATCATAAAACAAGATTTCAATCTTTGGAGACAGTCCAGATAAACATTCATCTATACAACATAACAAAGATTCAATTTCTTCATAAAAAGGAAAACTAGGGAGTGATAATGAACCTAATCACACATTTTCATGACTCTATCAATTAAGCATGATTGGTACCATTCCTTCAATTATACATAAGAAATCATATCTCATTCTAACTTTCCCTTAAAGGTCTAGTATCAATATATCATCTTGATAGTCACATAGCACATCACACAATACAGATTTTGCATCCTCCTCAAAAGGATAGATTTAGGATTTTAAGGTCATTGATCCTAATACCACGAATGGAATTACTTCATTCCTTGATTAGAAGAACAATTTACTACTCTTGAAGGTCCTCATGTCATTTGGAAATTAACATTTAACCTATATGCCTCTTACCTTATGATTTCCATATGCATGTATATTTGTAGGGATTTCAAAACCCTAAAGACACATATCATTAGTCTTGAAACAAAACATGGTATAGTTCATCATATGCAATGGTAAATGATTAAAAGCAATCATTAAATCCATCCATGATAGTTACACCTTAAAAAGGCACCGCCTTTACAAGTGTTCAAGGAGGGTAGGGATATTGAACCCTTTCTTCCTTTGAGGAGGCCAATTGCAAGTGAAAACTATGCTTAAATTCAATTCTTAGAAGAGGTAAACATCACCTCTAACTATTGAGGACATCCCTAAACCACTTCTAACTCTTAGGCATGCACAACTGACAGATTTGCCTGGGTATAGGGAAAATTATGCAAGCCTTATTTAGGGAGGCTAAAAATGAGATGAAAGAGAGGTAACTCTGATTCTAATTTATAAGGGAAAGCGGTCACACTCCAAAAAGCATATAAAAAAAACTCGAAAAAGGCCCCCTTTGCACAAACAATATCTCTCAAATGGAAACATGGTTATTTGATATTTTTGGCGAGAATTTCCATAGGTATGTTTAGATCCTATACACCATAATTAATTACTACCTAGTTTGTATATTGAGATACATAGATCAATATTTGTAGGGTTTTCTGCACAATCCTACCATGCTCAAAATTCAAGAATTTTTCCCTTTATAAAGCTACAGGAGTTATCCCACTTCAACCCACTTATTAGGGATGCATAAGGTGAGGCGTACTCATATATTTTGAATAAATATTTAAGTCTTGACGAGATTCAAATACAAAAACTCCAAATACATATATTGAGGCAAATGAGGTGCATACATAGGAAAAGCTTTACTGTTTCTCTCCTCAACAAAGGATACTTACTACTCACTCAATACCAAGTTTCATATCATTCATAACACCCATTTATCAACCATAATTGGACAAGGAAACCTTTCCCCTACTCAATTATTTTGTCAAACAATTGTCACGCAAGAAATTACAACACTTTTCCATACATGTTTTGTACATGACTTAGTCAAGCAAGGAAGTCATCATATGTCATAAATTTGCATTTAAAATATCATGATAATGATATCATGTACTCTTTATTCTACAGTGTCAAATTCATAAACAAAACTAAGGGACACTTAACTTTTCCAAGATGAAGCTCCAAGGAAACGGATGGTGGTGGATCGATTTCCTCCCAACCATAGGTTATTCCACTATAGAAATTCACCCCCGTGTTGGTCTATGAGACCATCAGAATAAAGAATATTTTCAAAACCCCTCTTCTTTTCACTAAAGGATTCCAAGATACCAACTAAGCAAGTCTCTATTGGTTCTATGTTCAACCTCTTAGCTAACATATCTCTTGGAACTCATCCCTTGATCCATTTAACCTAAGAAGTCATATTTTCTTTGATCTTCAATCCCTCGGGCATGCCCTTCCTCTATGTTCTCTTCATTACGATCAATGTGAGCCAAAGACATTGCCTAGTTCCAGGTTTCATTTACAACATTGTGAAGCTTATTGGAAATGGATTTTATGGTTCTTTGGACAGCCTAACAAGCCAACAATCTTTAGGGATTTGAAATGGT
The DNA here is from genome assembly GCA_027924585.1 of Larix kaempferi. Taxonomy (NCBI): domain Eukaryota; kingdom Viridiplantae; phylum Streptophyta; class Pinopsida; order Pinales; family Pinaceae; genus Larix; species Larix kaempferi. The sequence continues at coordinate 9,714,990 of BSBM01000397.1, read as the reverse complement.
ATGTAGTTTCACTATAATGGTGTCTAATCTTAGTGAGAATGCTTTATTTAATCTCTCCATGGTTCATATGAGAGTTGGGTTGAGGTTTCTTCCTCCAAAACCTTATTTTCTCTCCAAGAACCCTCTTTTTTCCGACCTCCTCTCTCTTCATTTGAATTTCCATCCATCAATGGAATGAATGAGTGTGTGGGAGGAGTCTTTCCTCCACCCTTTTCTTGGTTCCCCAAAGATAGGAGGTAGTTACTACAAAGTAGGAGCTAGGCACTTTTAAACTAGGATTACTAAGTTTTCATATTCATATTTCCCCTTTCATTTAAGTAGGCTCTCACTTCAAGTTTAGCATAAAGTTAAGGATAAATGGAGAATGAGACAATCAAAAGAAGGTCTATGGATAAGGTAAAGGACATTCCCCCATTGGATCCCCTACCTTTCCCTATGGTGGACACATAGCCCCATCATTGTCCTCCCCATCAATAAACATTGGAACCTTTTCATCAATATTACAATGATCATGTTTGTCACTATTCAAAGTCACCATGGAAACTACCTCAAAGTGTTAAGAAACACATAATAAATAAAAACATAATTGCAATATAAACAATATCAAGTTCAAAGGCTTGAGAATCGGGTATTACATCCTCCTTCATCCATCTATCTACAAATCCTTTCCCTTCTAAACACCCTATTTTCCCACATTCCCCTCCTCCCCAAAAAATAATAATAATTTCATTTTCCCTCTATGAACCACCTATGAACCCTCTCCACTCCCACCCAATCTCTACTCTAATGACTATGGGTAGGTGTCTTTCTTGTTGTTGCACACTAATAAGGGAGGTATATGCCCCAATAGAGAACCTCGACATCAACAACTGCAATTTGATAGATACAATGGCAGATTTCACTTACACTTCTTTGTAGTCTGCAAGCACGAAGACTTGGTTGGAAAATCACTTAGGGAGGATTCTAGAAGAGAAGAGGTAAGCATGCAAGCTAGAGCAATATGTGATGAGTACAATTAGTTGTGAACCAAGGAATCGAAAGCGAGGCATTTCTTAGACCCAACTATGGCCCGATTTTTCCTTTCCACAACCCCATTCTACTGAGGATTGTAAGAAACGATCAACTCTCTCTTGATTCCCATGATGGACATAAGTTCTTGAAATCATTGGACAAATACCTACCCTTGTTGTCCAATCTCAAAATATTGATCGTCCTACCCATTTGATTCTCCATGAGAGATCTGAACTCTTGAAATATGTCGAAGACCCCATCCTTGGTCTGCAAGAAGTAGATCTAGGTATTTTTGGATAAATCATCTATGAAAGTGACATAATACTCGTACCCACACAAGGACACAACTAGAATGGGTCCTCAAACATCTGAGTGTATCAAATCCAATATCTATCCTCTCATGTTTTCACTGCTTATAGGAAAAGTTGTCTTGGAGTATTTTCGAAATGCACACCCTTTGCACACATCCTGCTGCTCTACTATGAAGTATAGAAGTCGTGTAACAATCTCTCTCAGTATTGTAAGAGAGTCATGATGCAGGTGTGTCATTTGTTTGTTCCAGAGCTCGCACAAATCAATTCCACTAAATTGTATCAATGCCGGTGCTAGCTAAAACATAAGTCTATAAAGCATCCCACACCTGATTCCAATCACCTTTGTTGTCCTCGAACTAAACCATTTCTGGTGAATAAGAACTTGTCCATTTCAGAAAATCGCTACAAATCCCCGATCGCCTATAGCTAACACTGAAATTAGGTTCTTGGATAACCCCAAAACATTTAATTCCTCCTTCACCACCAAAGGCTACTAGAACTCCTCTAAAATGACATTGTTCCAAGGCCAACAACTCTGACCTTGGAATCATCACCCAGCTCAATATCATCATCCACACTTCCCTCAAATAACTCTGCAAAGTGCTCACATACCCTTGTCATGTGACTAAAGGTACCATGTTGTGTTCAGAATCTGGTTCACAAGAAATTACCTGGAGGAATAATACAAGAAATCCATAATTGGATTCATCCTCTTAGCCATCAAAATTTTTTTTTACTCTTCCTCATCTCACATCAACAAGACCCTTCAAAGAAAAATACCACTTCTTCAAGGATTCAACAAAGTAAATGTTTTTCAAGTCAAGCATTATATAAACAAATATGGATATGTAATTCCCATTCTAGGGGTGACCTTAAGAGAAGGAAAAGTCACCTTTATGAACTAAAAATGATAATAAAAAAGAAAAGATCATTGAGCACATACAATGATCATTGAGCTCCTTGCAAATGGAAATTATAAGTTGGAAAGGGGTTTTATGTGGTGCATTGTTCTAAGTAGGGCCTCCATCACCTTCCATTAACCTTATTATTGCATGCATCCTTCTTCCCACTGAAGGAAGACACCTTTCTTCTTTCCATTTAAAACTTTATCCTCGTTGATGCCATCCCAATTCCCCCTTCTTCATTAACTCCAAAACCATCACGATCCTCCCTCACATCAAGACCTCATTTGTAATGTACTTTCATACGTGTCAACAAAATAGGGTTTGTTGGTCTAAATATGCATTTATGGCAGTGGTATGCTAAACTAGTTTTCACATTGATATGCCATGTCAAACAATACACCCTTCAAATCATGTATGCAATTACAATGTTTAGCATTCCTACAGACATGATAAAACAAGATTTCAATCTTTGGAGGCATAGTCCAGATAAACATTCCTCTATACAACATAACAAAGATTCAATTTCTTTATAAAAGGGAAAACTAGGGAGTGATAATGAACCTCATCACACATTTTCATGACTCTATCAATTAATCATGATTGGTATCATTCCTTCAATTATACTTAAGAAATCATATCTCATTCTAACTTTCCCTTAAATGTCTAGTATCAATATATCATCTTGACAGTCACATAGCACATCACACAATACAGATTTTGCATCCTCCTCAAAGGATGTATTTAGGCTTTTAAGGTCATCGATCCTAATACCACGAATGGAATTACTTCATTCCTTGATTAGAAGAGCAATTTACTACTCTTTAAGGTCCTCATGTCATTTGGAAATGAACATTTAACCTATATGCCTCTTACCTCATGATTTCCATATGCATGTATATTTGTAGGGATTTCAAAACCCTAAAGATACATATCATTAGTCTTGAAACAAAACATGGTATAGTTCATCATATGCAATGGTAAATGATTAAAAACAATCATTAAATCCATCCATGATAGTTACACCTTAAAAAGGCACCGCCTTTACAAGTGTTCAAGGAGGGTAGGGATATTGAGCCCTTTCTTCCTTTGAGGAGGCCAATTGCAAGTGAAAACTATGCTTAAATTCAATTCTTAGAAGAGGTAAACATCACCACTAACTATTGAGGACATCCCTAAACCACTTCTAACTCTTAGGCATGCACAACTGTCATATTTGCCCGGGTATAGGGAAAATTATGCAAGCCTTATTTAGGGAGGCTAAAAATGAGATGAAAGAGAGGTAACTTTGATTCTAATTTATAAGGGAATAGCAGTCGCACTCCAAAAGGCATATAAAAAAAACTCGAAAAAGGCCCCTATTGCACAAACAATATCTCTCAAATGGAAACATGGTTATTTGATATTTTTGGCGAAAATTTCCATAGGTATGTTTAGATCCTATACACCATAATTAATTACTACCTAGTTTGTATATTGAGAGACATAGATCAATATTTATAGGGTTTTCTGCACAATCCTACCATGCTCAAAATTCAAGAATTTTTCCCTTTCTAAAGCTACAGGAGTTATCCCACTTCAACCCACTTATTAGGGAAGCATAAGGTGAAGCTTACTCATATATTTTGAATAAATCTTTAAGTCTTGACGAGATTCAAATACCAAAACTCAAAATACATATATTGAGGCAAAGGAGGTGCATACATAGGAAAAGCTTTATTGTTTCTCTCCTCAACAAAGGACACTTACTACTCACTCAATACCAAGTTTCATATCGTTCATAGCACCCATTTATCAACCATAATTGGACAAGGAAACCTTTCCCCTACTCAATTCTTTTGTCAAACAATTGTCACGCAAGAAATTACAACACTTTTCCATACATGTTTTGTATATGACTTAGTCAAGCAAGGAAGTCATCATCTGTCATAAATTTGCATTTAAAATATCATGAGAATGATATCATGTACTCTTCATTCTACAGTGGCAAATTCATAAACAAAACTAAGGGACACTTATCTTTTCCAAGATGAAGCTCCAAGGAAACGGATGGTGGTGGATCGATTTCCTCCCAACCATAGGTTATTCCACTATAGAAATTCACCCCCGTGTTGGTCTATGAGACAATCAGAATAAAGAATATTTTCAAAACCCCTCTTCTTTTCACTAAAGTCCAAGATACCAACCAAGCAAGTCTCTATTGGTTATGTGTTCAACCTCTTAGCTAACATATCTCTTGGAACTCATCCCTTGCTCCATACAACCTAAGAATTCATATTTTCTTTGCTCCTCAATCCCTCAGGCATGCCCTTCCTCTATGCTCTCTTCATTACGATCAATGTGAGCCAAAGACATTGCCTACTTCCAGGTTTCATTTACAACATTATGAAGCTTATTGGAAATGGATTTTATGGTTCTTTGGACAGCCTAACAAGCCAACAAGCTTTAGGGATTTGAAATGATATGTAGTTTCACTATAATGGTGTCTAATCTCAGCAAGAATGCTTTATTTAATCTCTCCATGGTTCATATGAGAGTTGGGTTGAGGTTTCTTCCTCCAAACCCTTATTTTCTCTCCATCCCAAAATTGCCTCAGTGAGAAGAATGTGAAATTAGAGGAGTCAACCCTTTCAAGCATGGTTATGCAAATTACCAATTACTTGGGTTACCTTGCCATGGAGATAATCCCACTTGAGTGACCCTATGTAGAAAAGCCAATGAAAGAACCTAGCACCAAAACTAAAAAATCATTTTTTTTAATTTAATCAATAATAATTATAATAATTAAATTACTCCTCAGAGCAGCATTATGGAAGTGTACATGCCTTGCTCCTGGATACATATAAACAATTTGCTCTTTGATTTGAACCTACATGTAACATATAAACAATTTACTCCCTGATTTGAACCGACCTATAACATATAAACAATTCAGTTAATTCCGATATAACAGAATGATCATCCAAACTTTGTATGCCCAACCCTATATAAAGAGAAGGAATTAAATTGTCTAGATCCGCAAGAAATTCATAGAGTTCGGTCTCCTCGTGCCTGCTTTCGGTTGATCTCGTCCACAGACTCTATCGTTGCATTTGGGTAGTTTGAAAATACACAATGGCGGGAGAATCATCGGACTCGTAAGTCAGAAAAGCTTCTCTTCTCTCTCTTTTTATAAGAATGGCGAAATTTGGCACTGTGGCAAGGCTGATTCCATTAATATACATATTGCTTCAATCAATATATTGTTTGTTGACAGTCTGTTGTTGTTTGTTAATTTAATCAAATCAATTTGGGACAGTCTGTTGTTGGTTGTTAATTTAATCAATTCAATTTCCTTCGAAATTCCAGCAGCAAGGTAACAAAGAGGGACTTTAGCACTGCAATACTTGAGCGTAAGAAGGCTCCTAATCGCCTAGCTGTGGATGAAGCCGTTAACGATGACAATTCTATGGTGGCCCTTAATCCCCAAACAATGGAAGAATTGCAGCTATTCAGGGGTGATACGGTCCTTCTTAAGGTTCCTCCTTGGTCTATTATGTTATTGCAAATTATCCCTTCTTTCCAATGGTCTTGAATTCTCTCCATTTGCTTAACAATTGAAATCACATATTAATATTGGTTGCAGGGTAAGAAGAGAAAGGATACAGTTTGCGTAGTTCTGGGCGATGATAGCTGTGCAGAGCATGCAATTAGAATGAACAGAGTTGTTAGATCAAATCTGAGAGTAAGATTGGGGGATGTGGTGTCTGTTCATCAGTGCCCAGATGTCAAGTATGGGAAGCGTGTCCATATTCTTCCTATAGATGACACTATTGAGGGTCTTACAGGCGACCTGTTTGATGCCTACTTGAAACGTGAGTACTAGTTTAGTTTAGTTTTTTTATGCCTACTTCTACTTGAAACGTGAGTTTCCATATGTGAGTGTCCATAGTAACACTGATTGTTTTATTATCATACAGCCTACTTCCAGGAAGCATATCGCCCTGTGAGAAAAGGAGACCTATTTCTTGTGCGAGGAGGGATGCGCAGTGTGGAATTTAAAATCATCGGGACAGATCCTGGTGAATATTGTATCGTTTCTCCGGACACTGAAATCTTTTGTGAAGGAGATCCAATAAAACGAGACGATGAAGAGAAATTGAATGAAGTTGGTTATGATGATATTGGTGGTGTCAGAAAACAAATGGCACAAATCAGAGAACTAGTTGAACTACCCCTTCGACATCCCCAGCTTTTCAAAGCTATTGGTGTGAAGCCACCTAAGGGTGTTTTGCTTTATGGTCCTCCTGGTTCAGGAAAAACCTTGATTGGCAGGGCAGTGGCAAATGAGACTGGATCTTTCTTTTTCTTAATTAATGGTCCTGAAATTATGTCAAAAATGGCTGGAGAGAGTGAAAGCAATCTCAGAAAGGCTTTTCAAGAAGCAGAGAACAATGCTCCCTCCATCATTTTCATCGATGAGATTGACTCCATAGCTCCCAAGAGGGAGAAAACACACGGTGAAGTAGAGAAACGCATTGTATCTCAACTCTTGACATTGATGGATGGCCTCAAAGCTCGAGCTCACGTGATTGTGATGGGAGCAACAAATAGGCCCAACAGCATTGATCCAGCGCTTAGAAGATTTGGTAGGTTTGATCGTGAAATTGAAATTGGAGTTCCAGATGAAGTTGGTCGATTGGAGGTTCTTCGCATCCACACAAAGAATATGAAGCTTGCTGAAGAAGTAAGCTCATGAATCCTAACATAACATATTAGTTTCTCTTATGCTCTCTTCTTCATCCACATAACATAACAGTTCTCTTATGCTCTCTTCTTCATCCACATAACATTATTAACATCACTGTTGTTGCCATGCTATAGGTTGATCTTGAACATATTGCCAAGAATACACATGGACATGTGGGGGCAGACCTTGCAGCTCTTTGCACTGAGGCTGCACTACAGTGTATCAGAGAAAAATTGGATGTAATTGATTTGGATGATGAGACAATCGATGCTGAAATCCTGAATTCTATGGCCGTTACAAATGAGCACTTTAGGGCTGCTTTGGGCACTAGCAACCCCTCTGCCCTCCGTGAGACTGTGAGTAGTTATAAACTTGGAGCGAGATTTGTTGTTTTGTTTCCATTGCTTTTATGTTAAACTTGATATATATATCTCCACTGAAGTTAAACATTTCATTTATCAGGTTGTGGAGGTGCCAAATGTTTCTTGGGAGGATATTGGGGGTCTGGAAAATGTCAAGAGAGAGCTTCAGGAGGTATTAAAATTAATTGATATATTCCTTGGGTGGATGGTAACCCTTGGAACTGTGCTTTGCTCTGAATTATGATTGAGTATAGATGTTTATTTCCCTTGACATATTTCTTTTTCATGCAGACTGTTCAATATCCTGTGGAACATCCAGAGAAATTCGAGAAGTTTGGCATGGCTCCCTCAAAAGGTGTCCTCTTCTATGGACCTCCTGGTTGTGGTAAGACGCTACTTGCTAAGGCCATTGCCAATGAGTGCCAGGCCAACTTTATCAGTGTGAAAGGGCCAGAGCTCCTCACAATGTGGTTCGGAGAAAGTGAAGCCAATGTGCGTGATATTTTTTATAAGGCTCGACAATCAGCACCCTGTGTCCTTTTCTTTGATGAGCTCGACTCAATTGCTACTCAGGCAAGTAATATTGTTATCTCACAATCTACATTAATTAATTATTTATACAAGTTTGCATAGCCAGTCTAGTGTTGTAGAAAGAAATAATGTGTGTTTTAGGCAGGCAGGCAGGGTTGAGTGACTTTTAGGGTGTCTGTGTCCATGCAGCGTGGTAGCAGTGTGGGCGATGCTGGGGGTGCAGCAGACAGAGTATTGAATCAATTACTGACTGAGATGGATGGCATGAATGCAAAGAAAACTGTTTTCATTATTGGGGCAACAAATCGACCTGATATTATCGATCCTGCTTTGTTACGACCTGGTCGCCTTGATCAGCTGATATATATTCCATTACCTGATCTAGCTTCCAGACTTCAGATTTTTAAGGCATGTCTGAGGAAGTCACCTGTTGCAAGGGATGTTGATATTTCAGCTCTGGCTCGCTACACAGAGGGATTCAGTGGAGCTGATGTTAATGAAATATGTCAACGTGCTTGCAAGTATGCCATTAGAGAGCACATTGAAAAGGAAATCGAAGTAGAAAAGAAAAGAAAGGAACAGCCTGAAGCCATGGATATTGAAGATGATACCCTAGTTGCAGAAATAAAGGCAGCCCATTTCGAGGAAGCAATGAAATTTGCCAGGAGGAGTGTCAGTGATGCGGATATACGTAAGTATCAAGCATTTGCTCAAACATTACAGCAGTCTCGAAGTTTTGGGTCGGAGTTCCGCTTTGCAGATCGACCAGCAACTACTACCACAGCTATTGCTCCACAAACTACCGCAGAGGACGATGACCTCTACTCTTGACCTGTTTCTTTGAAGACTTAATATTAATTTTAATCAATAGTCACCATAAATGAAATTCTTAATTCTTACTGACACTAGGATTCAGGATTCAGGATTGAGTATCGTATACATGAAACTTACACTGGCATTCAGGATTCAGTATCGTATACACAAACTTACACCGGCATTAAGTAACCTTATTTATTTATGGGGGTAAACTCACAATTTTGGAAAGCATTATTCTTTAATAAAAGAATCCAATATTATTTTATTTCTTTAAACTCTCTAGATAGATATCTAGAATTCTATAGAAGCTTCCAATGATTATTGAGAAAGTATGTAGAATGCTAAATTTTTTTAAATTTTTTTTTTTTTAATATTGAGTTGGTAAGAATTTTGATGATCTTTTCAAGTTTATACTAATCATGCCTTACTTTTTATTTTTCTTTATAATTTTTAGTTTCTCTTGTACGTGTAAGTGTATCTTAAAGTCTTGTGAAATGTGGTATCCAAATCAAAGATGATGGTCCTTGGGATCCCAAAGTGCACCAAGACCCCCTCAAACAACAAACTTAGCATGTTGGCAATCTCCTTCATTTAAATGTCTTTTCTTATTGGAGCTTAATTTGAGTATGCAAACTTTGCACATAATTGTGATTAGTATGTTTTATGATATCTGAACCTAATAAGTAGTGCTTCCACTTCTTCATTGGACATGGCAATAAGGTAGCATGTTGGCAATCTCATCTATTTAAAATGTCTTGAGTATTGGTGCTTAATTTGAATATTGCATGAGGATTGTGATTAGTGTGATTAATGGTATCTTAACCTAACAAGTAGTGCTTCCACTTCTTCATTGGAGATGGTATTAAACTATCATGTTTGCAATCTCATCCATTTAAAATGTATTTCTTATTGGCCCTTAATTTGAGTATGCAAATATGGTAGAGGATTGTGATTAGTATGTTTAATGGTATCTTAACCTATTAATCAATGCTTCCACTTCTTCATTGGAGATGGTAATATCTAGCTAGCATTTTCTTGCAAATGTGAGTTGTTGCTTGTATCCCATGAGTAGCATGCATGCTACTCTTTAGAAACTTGTTTGAAAGTGCATTTTCTTGCAAATGTGAGTTGTTGCTTGTATCCCATGAGTAGCATGCATGCTACTCTTTAGAAACTTGTTTGAAAGTGCTTCATAATTGAAAAGTATTGTTGAACCTTCATAGGAGATCTAGTTCTTATTAATTGGATGTTAGTCAATTTAGTTGGAAAATAATCTTTAAGAAAAACATAGTTTTCCCTTTTTAGGAATCTTGTTGACTTAAATTGCTAAACTTGCATTTCCAAGTTTCTTTTTCTTAGTAGATTGCATCTTTAAGGATCCGAGAAAGGTTTGCATTTCGGAGTATGATGACCTCCCTCTACTCTTGAAAGACTGGTCTAACTGAAGAAAACAAAACATTTCTAGCTTTCAATTTTAGCACTTGAGAACTAGACAAATACAATGCATTTTTCTCTAGTAAAAACACATTTTATTCTCTTTTTGTCCAGGTTCAAAATTTTGTAAAGGCTTATTGTATAAAAAGTTGGAATATTATTTTAATTCTATAAACTCTTTAGATATATATCAAAACCCATTACTAAAAGCTTGCAATGATTTAGAAAGTATGTAGAATACTAAACCTCTTTTCAAAATTGAGTTTGTAAGAATTTTTCTTGTTTAATGGACCTTGTATTTTTTATTAACGCGAAACTAGTTTATGCCTATCATTTTTAGTCTTTCAAGTTTATATTGAACATGCCTTACCTTGAGATTTTATTTTAATTCCCTTGTACTTCATATATAATGTCTAAAGGTGATGATGGTAAATACCAAAAATAGATTTTTAAGGAAGACTCTTTCACATTCTTCTTTAGGTGCCCATACATAAAATCTAAACATGATGATGGACAAAAAATAGATTTTTAAAGGTCCTCGTGATCCCAAAGTGCACCAAGATCCTCTGAAACAACAAACTTGTTGCTTATTATCCTTTTATGGTTTTCTAACAAGCCATTAGAGCACACAACTTACTAAGCCATGATGATGAATTAAAAATAGATTTTAATGGTCCTTGGGATCCCAAAGTGCACCAAGATCTTCTCAAACAACAAACTTGTTGCTTATTATCCTTTTATGGTTTTCTAACAAGCCATTAGAGCACACAAATTACTAAGCCTATTGACTACCACTTGCAAGTAGTCATCATTCTCTTCTTGTCCTAAACAACCCCCCAACAATGTTTTTAAATACAATTCCCCATGGCCTTGTTTATTGATTATGGTATTGCTTTTATGGTTCCATGGTTTTCATTGATGAAACACCACGAGAATTGGATGAGCTTGTACAAACCTACAACCATGTATATATGATAGGAATTAACTATAATTGAGGTAATGGTCTACCACTCCAGGTCTATAGAACTCAATCATTGGATCATATTCTTCATTCCACATTAGAGCACTAGAAGGGACAAGTTTGAACCTTGTGTTGTGTATGGTTGAGAGAAGGAAGATCATGTTTGATTTTTGGATAGGTGAGATACCCATTGAAATATATGACGGTAGGTGTCTTGTTCCTTGCGTTCCCAAAGTGCACCAAGCCATTAGAGCACACAACTTACTAAACCTATTGATCACCACATACAAGTAGTCATGCTCTCCTCTTGTCCTAAACAAAACCCCCTACAAAGATTGTAAATATACTTCCGCATGGCCTTGTAGGTAGTAGAAGTGGCTTCTTGCATGTTGGAGGTATGAGCCTCCCTTATCAATTATACTCTTCTTTAATAAACCTTCCGTTCCTTATTTGGGTGAACTTGGTTTAGGCTTTTCAATTTTATTTTCATTATGCTTTATCATGTACTTCTCTTGAGACTTTAAGTTTCTCTTGTACTCAATTTTATGTTCCTCAATCAAATTGTTGGCATTTATTGTATTACTTAGGCTCTCACATTTTCCTTTAGTTGTCCATACATACTTTATAAATGTTATAATACTAAATACCCAAAAAAAAAAAATTAAGGGGGTACATACTTTATAAATGTGATAATACTAAATACCCAAAACAAATTTTTAAGGGGGTTTACTATTGGTAGAAGTGTGTGCAACTAGATTTTTAAGGACTTACTAGTGGAAGCATGTGCAACTCTTTTATATGAGTATTGTGTGTGGATAATTAGTCTTTAACAATGTTTTGAGTTTTAGATTCTTTTCCTTAATGCAAGTATGAATGCAACTTCTCCAATGACTTCTCTATTCACTATGAACTTGGTATTCATGTCTGATTGCACTACTCACTTTATTCCTGGATGAGTATTCTTGCTTTGTTGGTATTGCCAGGACCAACATTCCATACAAATGGTTGTATCCTATGTGCAACTATTGGAAATTATGAGATTGGCATAAGAACAAAAAAAAATTATCCTCTTCACGTTCCCAACAGTGCCATGATTAAAATATAATGAATGGAGTTTGGTATTGAACTCGGGGATATCAAGCCATGGGGTTAAATAAAATTTAGCCACTGAGAAAAATGTATTGGACAATTAAATAGATGCCCTGGCAATGAGAAGAACGCTCCAAAATTGATAAATTTTCCCAACAATGTTAGATAAATGTCTAGCCAATTCTAAAAATGCCCATGCAACAAGGAGAACGTCCATCAATGTATAAAAACGCCCCCGGAAATGATAAATTTTCCTAAATAGTGATCAATTATCCTCCAGCAAAAGGAATTCGCCCCAAGCACATGTGAATTTTCCCCAGGCACTGCTAATTTCTCCCACCCAATGATGAATTTGTCCATATAGTGATCATTTCGTCTTAAGCAAAATAAATTCGCCAACATTTGCAAGTTCACCCATGAACTTATGAAAACACTCCAGGAAAGAAAAATCGCCCCATCAATGATAGATTTGCCTCAAGCAACAGAAATTCGCCCAAGGCAATGATATCAATAATTTAGACAAAGGAAATTCGCCCCCAAACACCCAATCACTCTTAAAAACTAAATTTAGAAACTCCTAATCAAATGCAACAACTCTTTCATTCGGTCCCTTGCTCGGTTGTGCATCTGATGGTGGATATTAGCTAGCTGTTGGAACTTCCTTAGTTATGGAAATACCAGTTATGCAACAACAACATTTTTTTAATCTATGTGTAGCTCACATATTAGTTTTCGTAACTCATTGATAGCCATTAATCACGGAGAGAAGCTCTTAATGCATATAGTAAACAAAGTAATACAATAAAACAAATGCACACTAAGCAAGAATTGCACATAGAGATAATGTTTACCTGGGAAACCCAAATGGGAAAACCAGCATTCAATGGTTGCTCAGTATTTCATTTTGGCAATCTCTAGGCTTTTTGGCATTCTCTTCTCTGGGCCAACAACAACAATAGGCAAAAATATCTTATGTCAAAATCCCTTTGCGAGTGTGAATACCATGAGATATAGGAGATCTCGGGGTAATGGGAAAGCCAACAACCATGGATTTTCATTTCCCATTCCCTCTTTTTTTCCTTCTCCTAATGTAATTTTCCATTCAAAGCACATTATTTTTCATCTTATTCCATTTCATTGTATTTTCTATAGCCATCTTACATTGCCAAATTAGTTTTAAGTACCGAGGCTTACAACCATTGTTTTTTTTTTGTTCAGATCCATTTTGAATCATATTCATCCATAGGTTCAAGGGTGTAGGGATGGAAAGATATAAACATCTCCAATTTGGTATCCAATTTCCCCTATAATGAATTTCATAACATACTACAAAATCCAATATATCAATCAAAGATAATGGTCCTTGGGATCCCAAAGTGCACTCAGACCTCTCAAACAAAAAACTCATTGCTTATTATCCTCTGATGGTTTTCTAACAAGCCACTAGAACACACATCTTATTGAGCTTATTCACTACCGCACACTAGTAGTCACAAATCTTGTAAATATAATTCCCTGTGGCCTTCTAGGCACTAGTAAGTGGATTGTATAGCCCTACATCCTATTGCTAGGCTTGTTGTGTAAAACACAATAAAGGAGCTTTGATAAACCTAACGAATTTTTCATGCATCTTGGATAAATAGGCATACCTTTACAATTGGCTATATTATTCCGCACGATGAAAACTAGAGCAATCTTAGAGATATGAGCCTCCTTTATCAATTGTAGGGTTTCTTCCTTTGGCCACACAACTTCCTCATCTTGTAGAGAAATCTATCTTGGAGATGGTAATCAAACTTATTGTCTTTTTTTATTCATTTCTCATAACCTTGTAGTTGTTGATACACCCCTTTGAATGGGTCCACAAGCATAGAGGATTTAGGAGCAATGATTTTGGTTGTTTGCAGTGTTTGTAATAGATAATGGCATCTTTACCTAATAAGTAGTGCTTCCACTTCATCATTGTTGTAATCTTCTAGTTCTTAGCCCCTAGGTTGTATTATAAATTCGTGAACGCGTTATAATGATGTGGTTTTTCGGAGGGGTATCAAGATAGATGTGCTAAGTTATAAAACCCCATGATGTAAATATGTAAAAATCCTCATAAATACTCCTAGTATGAAGCCCAAGGAAAGGCCTTAGATTATAGTTCTTGTGTTGTGCCCCTAATATGCAACCATGTAATTATCTTAAAAAGGTGGAATTTGAAGTTATGTGTAAAACAAAAGGGAACATGAAATCTAATATAATCTTTCAAAATATTTTCTAGGGAGAAACATGGATTACCAATGAATAAGACGGGAATGAAGGGGTCCATGTGAATACAGCAACTATCTATTGTTTCCATATGTACCATCCAAATATTTCTACCTTCTTTAATGTTTAATGAAATATTTCCCAACCTTCAACCCAAGGTGTCTCAAGGTAAATACATGTATCCCTTTTGAAGGCACATGGTCTCATGCAAAAGGAAAGATATGGGTCATGATTTTGTTTCATAATGTTATTTTCTTACACACTCTTCCTATGCTACAAAGAACTAGTGTTCCCTCTCCATTGCATTCAGCATCTTGATAATGGTCTAGCTTTTGGTTGTCATTCATGAAACCTCCATTATGATTGAATGATCGATATTGAGGCTAATGAGAACATATGGTAAGTTGTGTAATTTGTTGCTATTATCGTTGCTATTATGAGAGTAAATGAGATGGTTCTACATGGAAGAACCATGTTTGCAATGTCCATAGAGACTAGATCATTCTACAAACTTACAATCATGTGAATATGCTAGGAATTAACTAAAATTTAGCTAATGGTCTACTACTATAGAGTCCTAGAGTTCAATCATTAGATCATATTCTTCATGCCTACATTGGAGCACTAGAAGGGATAGATTTCATGAGTGGTTGTTTAGGAAATAAGGGAAAGTCATAACTTTGCGTTGTTTGGTTAAGAGAAAGAAGATCATGATTGATAGTTGGATGGGTGAGATGCCCAAAGGATTTTTATTCAAAGATATGGTGGTGGGTGTCTTGTTCTAATTATTGACACCTTGGTTTGGTTGAGTGAATTTAGAGCCACATAGGGATTTGTTCACTGGAGTGTTCTCATCTCCTACCATTGCAATGGAATTTACAGCGAATTCCTATGGTTTGGCAATGATTCTCTCCTCGCCAATCAATTTAGTGGAAATTTCACTTAATAAATAATTGATTGTATTTATCTCTAGATGAAATGTCCATGTTTTCATTTATGTTATTGATCCATCTTGGTGCTTGATCTCTTGATCCAATTTCTTAAAAAATTTAAACATCTTGAAAAATTTACACCTCCATAAATTTGATCTCTCTTGGTGCTTGATCTCTTTTTTAATTTACCCATTTTTCTCACTCATTCTCTTTTCCCTGTCTTTCCCTCTCTTTTCCCTAGTTTTTTTCCAAAACCTTACAATTTCCTACAATAATATTTGTTATATTTGTTTTTGTTTTTGTATTTTTGTTTGCTTAAATATTTTTTAATATTAATATTTTGCATATAATAACTATATTACATTAATATTCACGATTATATAAGATATTAACTTTATATGATTTATATATTTGCATATTATATATTAAAATAAAATAAATTATATATCAATTATAATGTTATATATTAACTATATATTATTAAACGACAATCAGGTTGACTCAGATCATAGACCTTTAATTGTAAATCTTAATTTAAATCTTAATGTTTTCATGCATAGCGATCCCATTGAAGAAAATTCTCATAGTGGTGGGTGTCTTGTTCTAATTATTAACAACTTGGTTTGGTTGAGTAAAATTAGAGCCACATAGGTACTTGTTCATGGTAGTGTTCTCATCTCCTACCATTGCCATGGAATTTACAACGAACTCCTATGTTTGGCAATGAATCTCTCCCCGTCAATTATCTCTAGACGAAATGTCCATGTTTTCATTTATGTTATTGATTCCATGAATTTAGTGGAAACATGCAAATTATATTAATGGAATATTTATATTGGATGGAAATTTGTGTTATTGTATATGGAAATGAAATCTCATAGAGTAAAATAAAATAAAATAGTTTTCCAAGTTTCTTTTTCTTACTAGATTGCATCTTTAGGGATCCGAGAAAGGTTTGGATTTCATTGAAAGTGTAAAATAGATTTCTTCCCATTTTAAGTTTCAAATCAGTTTCAAGATTTGTAATGCTTCAATTGAAAGAAAATGTAGGTCATGAAAAATTTTCGGGGCTATATTTTTCCTATGGGCTAATTTTCCATGTTTGTTCGGAAAAAATTGGCAAATTTACATTTTTTTATAAAATGATTTGTATATCATGTCCCCAAATTTTGTATAGTTTGTTTTAATATTTAGTAAGAATTTCTAACTAAATAAGTGTGGATTTGTAAAAACTTCTCTAATGTAGGTGTTTTATTACATTTTGCAATCTCTTTATTAATTGAGTGCATAATTCCATCAAGGTTCACTTTGTTGAGATACTTTTACTTCTACCAGGGTTCAAACATCTAACACAACACCAACAAACACCACAGATACCGGATCGAAAGGGTTTTAAGCCTTTCGGAAACACCTGCGAAGCAAATGAAGTCTCACCCAAAGTACCTATGGGGATTGCAGGAACCAGATTTATGCAGCACGGAAGGGGAGCAGCTTGAAAAACCAATCATTTAACAAACAACCCATTACCTCGACAAATCTAGAATTTTCACATGCCATTTACTTCGACATAACCCTTAAGTTAACCAAAATTTATATAACATACATTATGCTTCGCATTCACATGGTTCTCAATTAAGCACAGTTATCCATTCATTAATGTAACTTATAAGCAAAGGAAAGAAACACATAACACATCACACAAATAACACCACGTTTAACGTCGAAACCCAATATGGGAAAACCACGTAAGCGCTTATTCTTTATTATGAGTTGTAGCCAATAAATAAGCACTTCATGTTATGCTTACATATTCTTCCTTTGATTTACGAGATATATGTGCACATAGCTTGTAGACCGTGGGACTCGGCTCTTCAAAAAAACCTCGACATACATAGAATAGTTCTTCAATACAGACATAGAATATCTTCGAACATCATACTATTCTCTCTTCAACTAACTAACAGCCCCAAAATTTCCCTCTTATTACATATTTATAGGGTGCACACAACCTGCCCCACTCCCACTAACCCGCTAACTTACTGCTCGACTCACTAATGTAAGTGGACAAACTCTAACTAAATGACTCAACTCCACCCTTTGACACAATCAACATGACGGTTTTCTTGGTTTCTCGGTTGCTTCGTCGAAGTTGACCACTTCGTCGAGCCACTTTTGAGTTATCTTTTTCCACGCCAAAACTGTCTTTCCAAAAAAATGGTACCCAAAATATACTAGGCCCAACAGACCCCCAACACTCACATGTGGCTCGTCTCGATCCACTTCAAAAAATTTGTACAGGTTCCTGCATCTAATTCAACAAGAACTCATCATATACCTTCCTAGTTGCTTCGACCGACATTGAACTTCTTCCTTTTTTTGGTTGATTGCTTCAAACATCTTAGCAGTAACATACTTTATACTATGTTCGAAAATCTGAGTGATTGCCGAATGAATGGACGTATGCTGACCCCCAATGACTTCAGATACATTCTCAACTTCCTACTAGAGGACTTCCACCCTTTCCGACTGTAGTCTGTGATTAACTCTCAATTGATTAATCTCATTCTGCAATGCATTATTTTATGCATCTCTCCTCATCCTCTCGACTAGTGGCAGAGTCTTCAACAGACCCTACATACTTGTCATCTTTTGTTCAGCAGTTCCAATCCTGGTAGTGATCTCCTCTAACTCAACATCCTCAAAAAGCGCAACCCAAGTCCGTGACACCTCCTCCTCCATCTTCATACATTGAGACTCTGATTCCTAAATGCTCTGGACGACTCCTCGGTTTGCTCTGTCACTTCGGGCGAGGTGTTGGGCACCAACTTGGATTCCAATTCTTGTACTTTTTTCTATATCCTGAAATAATAGCTTTGAGGCGTTGCAAGTCCATCTACAACAAGTCCATCTATACTTAACTCCCCTTACATTTATGACAATTCCATCTATACTTAACACTTTTCTTAGCCTTTCTTTAAAAAGATAAAGGATACGGCGAACTTTAAAAAAAAACTATTTCATAATAATAAAAATTAAAACAAACCATCTTATGATAATAATATTTGCAAATTAATACACCTAGAATTGCTTTGAAAAGGTACCATAGGTATCTCTTAATAATAAGAAATACACATGCACACAGAAGTCATTCCTTCGACAGATAAGTAAACTAATGTTAATACTAAAAAAATTACAAATGTACCCATAATCCATTCCTTTGAAAGATAAATAAACTAATGCAATACTAATGAAATAAAAATTGTGAATGCATGTAACAAACAATTCTCTTCAAGGATAATTTTATGAGCAAAATTTAGCCTATGGGTTATTTTTGGACCTCTTTTTTCAAAAAATAATGCCAATTTGCCTTTTTTTTTCGAAGGTGATTCGCCCAAATTTCATGGGATATTTTTTTTAACTCTAAAAATTGCCAAACTTGTCCAAAAACTATATATAGTCCTTATAAATTTGAATATTTTTTTTAAAATATCGCCAAAAATCTATGGTTGCAAATTTAAAAATTAGTCAGATTCACCAAAGTTTCCACACTTTGAGAAAATTATGGATCCTTAAAATTTTCCCCAATTCTCTTAGAGAAACTAATGCTAATATGACCTATTAATATTTAATATATAATAACTATATTATATTAATATTACATATTATATAATATATTAATATATTAACTATATATGATCTATATATTAGCATATTATATATTAAAATACAACATACTATATATCAACTATAATGCTATATATTAACTATATATTATTAAATGACACCTTACTCAGATCACGGACCTTCAATTGTACATATTAATTTTTCATGCACGGCAATCCCATAGAAGAAAATTCTCATGGTCAAAAGCACTTGATCTTCGATAGAAATAGAGGATATTTTTCTAAATGATTTAAAAAATGAATTATTTTCTCTATCAAGCAAGAACAATATAGAAGAGATCCAACATAATTTTACTACATCCATCTCGTCTTCCATTAACAAATTCTCTATCTAGGTATCGAGTAAAACAGGAAATAACAAAACCAATCCTTGGTATGATAAAGATTGTAAAAATGCAAGAAGACAAATTAAAGAAGCTAATAATGAGCCCCTAAAATATGAAAAGATAAAGAGGTAATAATCCCTAATTAGAAAGAAAAAAATGTACTATATAAGTAAAAAACAAGAGAAGCTTTGACACTTATCTAAGGTGGCTTCTAAAAAAATTTGGAGTCAAATTCTACATCACAAATCTAAATAAAATATATGATTGTTTTGAACGAAAGTAAATCCTATCTTAAGAATATTTATGAGTCCCCTGATGTCATGGATAACATTCAAACCCTCACAACTAAATAAGTTTTTTTCTTTAGAAGACATAAATTTTTGGGTTAAGCATCTAGCAAATGGTAAAGCTAAGGACATTAAAGGCTGACAAGAAGAAGTCCTAAAAATTGGAGGGCATTTCTTCATCCCTCACATCCATAAGCTCTTCAATCTAGCGATCAAGCAAGGTTTCCCTAAACCGTGGACTCAGATCCTCATTATTACTATTTTTTAAAGTGGTGATAAAAATAACCCCTCTAGTTTATATCATACCATTGTGATTATACCTCTCTTAGCCAAGTTATAAAGTATTATTTTGGAAAAGAAGATCAGCATATGGCTATAAAATGAAGGTAAACATGCTAAGGTCCAACCGATTTTTAGAAGGAATCATTCAACAACATACGAACTCCTTACACTCAAGATCATTGTGGATGAGTGTCGTAACAATAAATCTAATATATTTTTTTGCTTTGTGGACTTTAGAAAATATTTTGATACATTTCCTAGAAACAACCTGGGGAATAGATTAGAAGATTTAAACCTGTTCCTTTCGTGTTGAAAGCTATTGCGATAAGGTTATATGAGAGCATCATTTCCATGTTTAGAGCATTAAGGATTGGTCAAAAGATATTAACTATAATAATGGAGTTAAGAAAGGTTGTCCTCTCTCCCCTACCCTTTTTAGCATATAGATCAATAAGCTAGAAGGTTGTTTAGAAGAAGTAGGTTGCACTGGCACGACTCTAGAAGAAATAGTCATCATCATTCTTCTATACAATGATAATATTGTTCTTTTGGAAAGGTGTCCCTTTGATCTTGATAAGCAATTAACAATTCTCAAGGATTTTTTCTCTAAGCCAAAAAAAGTTATGATTATCAAATCCAAGAGGGCCACTTATGCTAATTTCATTTATGACAATAGAAACTTGGAGAAAGTGACTTCATACAAATATCTCGGTATTGATATCCATCACAAACTCAACTAGAATTATAACATTGAGAAAATGATTAATGAAGGGTGGAAAACAATTGTAAATCAATGAACCTTGTGATGTGGGATAAAAGGAAGTTCCTCTTTCAAACTCTCATCACCCCTGTTACCTTGTACGAGTGTGAATTTTGGGGTTGTAACATCTCTAGGCGCAATGTGGTGTGATCTAAGTTTAAAGATAAGATGTCGTGCAATAAAAAATTAAAGGTTAAAAGAAAGCTAAGATATTATAAGGAGCTCATTAATCCTAATCTAGAAGATAAAAAATATAACTTATTTTTAACTAGTATAAAGAAGAGAATTACTATTTCCAAGATAAGAATGAACTCTCATGAGCTACATAGTGAAACGGGGCACTAGACAATTCCTAAAAATTTGAGGGATCAAAGGATTTGTCCAGTATGTGAGAATAGGAGCGTTGAGGATGAAAATCACTTTCTCTTAGAGTGCCTTGCAAACACCCACATTAGATCTCAATTCCACAATCTTTGTTACAATACAATTCTTCTTAACCTTCTAACCTATCAAAATTACAGTGAGTATCTATATATATATTAAAAATTAACTATAATATATATAATAAATATATATTATTAATGGAGGCTTCAATTTCTTAATAGTCTAGCAATTGCACCAAGAGTACTGAGGTGCTCTACAGCCAAGTAAATGGAGCAGGCTAAATATTCTAGTGAGACGACGCTTGATAAAGTTTCGGGTTATAAGCTAGCTATATATATAATATATGTGTAATAGTACCTTAGTGATCTACATCAAACATGTTCATGGGACATCGTGTTATATAAATGAATCTAGAGGGAATATTAACGATTGGACTAATTCATATTAATCTAGTTGTAGTTGTTATCTAGTCATATTTTTTATCCCTAGACTAAATTAGTCATTCAAGTTAGTCATTTTTAGTTGTGTCACTTACTTTCTAGTCGTATTTTTTATCCTAGGACTAAATTAGTCATTTAAGTTAGTCATGTTTAGTTGTCACTTCAATTACACAAATTTTGTAGTATTTAGCTTACAAAAACTGTCGTGACTAACTTTTTTGGTCGCATATTCATAAATTTGCCAAATTGTACTTGTGTTAATCCAAGAGAAAGATATAGAGGGTGAAGTAGTTGCATAGGTGAGTAAGAACCCTTAAAATAGATGAAATTTAATCTAATCTATGCATCTTAGACTTGAAATAAAACAACAAACAAAAAATAAAAAAAGGCTTAGTCCTCCTTTCATACCTGGAATAACCATATCCTCTTGCAAATTACAACAACGAGTCCATGATCCCCCAAGTACCTATGAAAAAAAGGAAACAAGTAAACTAACAGAAGGAAATAGATCTAGAATCATTTCCTCAATGTCCCTTGACTCGATAAAAGGATGTCCCTCTCACCTCAGAAGTCGAGACGAGGAATAAAAAGAAATAACAATTAATATTATTATTGGCATCCCATCAAGCAAGGATGATGGTTGATATAATAAACCCGAACAAAATCCAATAACATGTGTTAAAGAACTTAGAAAACTAGTGCACAAGAAATAATTTATAGAATCTCATTTAGATGACGTATGTACAATGAAAGTTAGGAAATGCAAGGATGAGGGACATATTTATACACAACAAAACATTGGGATCCATTACACAACGAGTCCATAACTGTAGGGATAAATTTTCTTCTTTCCATTGTCAAACTTCTAAATTTGATGCTAAGACCGTAGGGATTAGAGGGCAAACCACGAGTGAAGTGTGGTCTACATTGTATGGTATAAGGTGTTTTAGGGTTCAATTTTAATGTCAAGGTTCTCGGGGGATATGGGGTGCAATGTGTGAGGGGTTGGATGTGTTAGTCTACATTGATATGTGGTGTAAATGGATAGGCCAAGTGGATGGAGGGAGGCTATTTTGTGAGGAGGTGATTGTATTGGTTGTGAGGCAATGTGTGTTAGGGATCATACTAGCAAGTGGTTGAGGAATTCCAAGGATCAATTATGATGTCATGAGAAGCCTTAGGTGCTAGAAGGTGTGGTGTGTAAGGGTGTTAGGGGTTAGAGCATATTGGATTGTAGACTCTAATGGGTGGAAGTGGTTAGCGGGTATGGGGTTATAATGTGTTTAGGGTGATAGTGGGTGGGTTCCAAGTGAATGAGGTTGTGTAATGTTGTGAAGGGTTTATGCATATTATGAGGTTATGTGTGCATTGAATTGTAGGGGGTAGTGGTTAAGGTGTTTTAGGAATTTATTATCATGTCAAAGGTCCTAGGGGATAGGGAGTGTAGTGTTTAAGGAATGGGAGGGTTGGTTTGCATTGGGGCACAATGTGTTCAAGTCATAACAGGTATGAATCAAATATGTAGGGAGAGATATTTGGGTAAGAGTGTGAGGGGATCATTGTGATAAGGGGGCAATGTGTGCCCAATTTTTTGGGGTAAGTATGGCTAAAGTATTTGAAGGGTTGATTGTCATGTAAAGGGTCTTAAGGGCTAGGAGGTGTTTTATATAATGGGTGGGAAGGATTAGTTGCATTGGTTCAAGGTCATAGTGGGTGGGGACAAGCGTGTGGAGAGGGTTATTGTGTCTGTATATGTTTGTAGAATACACTTATTATAATAGCTACTTTTTATGTCATAAATGATTTCATTATATATGATGCTAGAATGACAAGAGTAGCATTGTACAACTAAAACCATTTTGTGGTCTATAAGTGTGAGGTAAGAAATTTGGATAGAAATGGATCATTTTTCGTTATTGGAGGAATGAAACCTTCTTAAACTTGTTTTTAATCAATGAACTAGACCATATTTCTTATTGATTTTATGGTGTGTTTTGTGCATATTTAATTATTATTTCTAAATTTTTCATATTTGAATCCCCAATTAATTATTTGTCTTGTATTTAGCATTGGAGAATAGGGCCTCTCAACCATATAATCAAGTTTTAAGATAACCAATTATTTTATATATAAATAAAAGAATACATTTTATAGTAACTAATCAAAAAAATTAGATTTGATGGGTCATTTATGACCCCTATGAGCGACGAAAACTTGTTTTCACTAGGGAAATTGGACAACCAACCAATAACAAAGAATTATCTTTTGCATCTGTCCAAAGAATAAATATCTTTGGGAAGATGGAATCCCTATATATATTCATCCTTGGATATTCACATTGCATCCTCTTATACCTAAAAAACTATTTTCACTCTTCATCTTCTCACATCAACAAGACCCTTCAAAGAAAAATCCCACCTCTTCAAGGATTCAATATAGTAAACTTTTTTTCAAGTCAGGCATTATCTAAACAAATAACCATATGTAATTCCCAATCTAGGTGTGACCTTAAGAGAAGGAAAGGTCACCTTTCGGAACTAAAAATGATAAAAAAAAATTGACCCCTAAGAACATACTATTATCATTGTGCTCCTTGAAAATGGATATTCTAAGTTGGAAAGGGGTTTTATGTGGCGGAATTGTTCTAAGTAGGGAATTCCCCTTGATGCAATCCCTATGCCCCCTTCCTCATTAACTCCTATTAGAAAACAAGATCACAGAACAATAGCATAAAATAAGATGCATAAATAAAACACATAAACACAATACAAGAGAGACACCAATATACGTGCTTCTCCCAATCTTGGTTACGTCCATAGAGAAACTGCTAGGCACTTTATTATACCATCTAGAAAATGAAGGGATAAAACCCGCATCACATCCGCTGCAACTTCCTCTTCACTCTCTCTCACAGTCTCTCTTACACAATCATCGAGATATTTATAATATTACAATACACGGCCATATTACAATGCCTTCCTTTTAAAGAGAGATTACCATGGGAAAATACCAAGGGATACCCAACAACATGGTTGTTAACAATCAAACTGACACCCTTAACTAAGTGAAGGAACAACATATGTTTACCATGCACCCGCGACAGGAAATTCATGACACAAGTTCAATCAGTGACGAATCCTCTCTGAGAAATGCATTAAAATGCATTAATTGTGTTTAAATCATCCTAAGTGGAGCAAAAAGCCTAAAAACTATTCAAAAGTGGGTTTTCACTTGAAAATAATCAAAATGAGGAAAATGACTAATCTCACATTTAGAAGAAAATCCTAAGGCCCATTTCCCAATGCTATATAAGAAAGGCATGGGAGGCATGGTAAAGGGAGATAAAAAGAGCAAAGGCATGCTGAGGAGATTTTGAAGGAAGGAGAAGAGCTCAAAGTCTTCAAAAGCAAGGATGAAGGAAGGACAATTCATGGCAAGGGAGGAGGCACTCACACCAAGATTCCTGGTAATCATGTATCTTCTCCATTGTTTTAGCATGAATTGATTCAAGTTTCTTCCATTTAAGAGTTTTTTATGCTTATCAAGCATTATTTTAATTCCTAAATGATTTTAGATCTTAATGAATTTTAATGAATGAATCTAGATCTGTAGATGCTTGTAATAATCTTTTCATTTCTGACTTAGAGACTCACCACCTCTTAGCAAGATAGTTAAACTAGTGTAGACACAACCTTGCACTAAATACTGTTATCAGATTGGCGACCATACTGCTCGTTGAAATTTCTTGATTTTTCTTCAGTTTTTAGGTGTTCCTTTAGATCTGCTCCTTTGTAACTTAAATATCATTAAAAGAACTTTAGATCTGGCTTGAGAAGCTCAAGCTCAGCCTAACAAAACCTTTAACTCATCAAACTAGCTCAATTTGGATTCAAATCTGAGTTTCTTGATTTTTTAATTAGTGAGTGCCTAGAATTTTGGAGTTTAAACTCTGCTTTAATCTTAAAGATGTGTTGAAACTCTTAAATGGAGTTTAAACTCTGCTTTAATCGGAGTGATCATTCCTCGAATTTTTGAAACTCTTCTTTACATCTTTTAAGATCTGAGCATTTCCTTTAATTTTCCAACTACACCACGATTTGCAACTCTAGGACTCTGCGTCGAAGTTTTAAAAACGAGATTCTCAATTCTTTTTTAACAAATTCTGTTTTTAGAACTCTGCGTTGAAGAAGCTTGTAGATGCTTGTGGTAATGCGTATAGATACTTGTGGTAATCCTTTCGGATTTATTCGAAAGTTTGCAGAGTTTTCTTTAATTCACCTTCAAACCACTGCCAGTGTTATAGCTCTGCGTTCATCTTCTTGGGCGTGATCTTTACATTTTGAGGATCTCTGCCATTAAAACCGGCGTTGAAGATTAACTCTACCTCTGCGCATTAAGCTTTTGAAAGCTTCAACCCCGGCGTCTTATACTTTGACCTCTGCGTGTTCTTTGAAGACTTTTTAAACTCTTAAACCCTGCCACGATCTGGCATTAGAAGGCGTTGAGGATTTAAAAACAAAAAAATTTGTCCCCTACGTGAAAGCTCTATGTCAGTCATCAGCATTTAAGCAGATCTTTAAGCTCTGCATTTTAAAGCTCTGCCTGAAGCTAAAGTTTCAAAGAAATTAAAGATCGAATTTCGAAATGTTCTTTAAACCCTGCATTTGGGGAAGCGTTGAAGTTTTTAATTTTAAAAATCCTACGTTTAACTTGGCATAGATCTGTGGTAGACTGGCGTAGAGCTGTGGAATACCAGCGCGTTCTTGAAATCCATAGCCCTACCTTCATCAAATGAATAAGGTTGAAATGTGTCAAATGCGCCCAAATAAAAACTCAGTGTGAATGGAACTCTGCATGAAACCTTCAATCAGATCTCAGAGTAGATTATTAACCCCAGCCTTCATTTGGGATGAACCTCAGCCATTAAAGCTCGGCCATTAAGGCTGGAACGCGAAGCATTGGAAGCAGTCAACGGAGCTGCTTAAGGTAAGCCGTGAAGATGCCCCTTGAAAACCTGGTGAATCGAAAAGATTGATCCATCGACCCTGTCAACATCAATCCATCGGCATACACTCACCAATCTTGAATGCATTTGTAAATCCCTGCGTATTGTGTCACACTCTGCGTTGAAGGGGAATGAAAGCTTTTGAAATTTAAAATTTATGCATTAAAAATCTACAAGACTTTGCCCAGATTCTTAAAAATGGCTCCCTGCGTGTGGCCTGGTGACTGCATCCCCCAATTTCGCTGAGTTTTCTTCCAACTCTGCGTTGAGCTAGCTGTAAATCTTATATGTTGAATCAGGCATCAATGCATTCCCATTTGATAACTAAGCTAAAGAATTCAACTATCACTGTCGTTACCTGAGGACGTTTTGATTGTTGGCTGCTGGTTGTTGGTAAATGCGTATTCATTTTCAATGGTGAACTAAATGCTGCCAAAACCTTGAAACCCAGCCGCGATTTGTAGTTCCAGGACGTTGAGAGATTTAAGCTTTGAGCGCCAAAAACCCAGTTTAATTTTTTTTTTTTTTGCATTCGAAATGATTCCCAAAAACTCATTTCAAAGATTTTTGCAATTTTTTTTTATGTGTGAAGTTTGTGAAACCTTTAACTTTGGATTTAAAAAGAAAAATATTAAAAAAAAAATTGAAAGTTTTGCATAGTAAACTTTAATACTTAATTTTCGATTTAAAAAAGAATATTTTTTGCAAAAGTTTTAAAAGTGTTAAAGTCTTTAATTTTGGAATTAAAAAGAAAGAACTTTTGCAAAATATTTCAAAAGTTTTTAAATCTTTAATTTTTGAATTAAAAGAAAACCTTTTGTAAAAAATTTTAAATTTTTTTTAAGTCTTTAATTTTAGATTAAAATGAGAAAATTTGGAATTGTTTTCTAAGCATCTTGCAAAAATTTTGATCAAATTGAAGATGTGGTTGGAGTGCTTTTGAAAAAAATTTGTTTATTTTTGGAATTCAAATCTTTAGCTTTGAATTAAAAAGAAAAAAAATTGCAAATTTTTTAACGTAATTTAAAGTTTTGCATAATGGAATTCAATTCTTTAGTTTTGGATTCTAAAAGAAAAAAAAATTACAAATTTTTTTACAATGCTTGAAAAGTTTGGATTAGCATTGAGTTATGCTTGGAGTTGTATGAATTTGAAGGCGCCATTCACACACATTTGCATTTGAAGAACCCATTGTGAACATCACATGTTGAGATAGTTTAGGCGCTGATTTTTTTTTTCAAAACACCTCATATCGAGCCACCGTATCCTTTTCACTCACACCTTCGGGCGATCTTGTGAATGAGAAAGTGGATCTCACATGTAACATAGTATATTTGACTTTTGCAAATAGTTTTTCGAGCCACCGTATCCTCTTCACTCGCACCGTCAGGTGATCTTGTGAACGAGAAAGTGGATCTCAAGTGTAACAATCTAGAATTTAATTCATAAGCATTCCAAAGGGCTCTGCGTATCCTCTTCACTTGGGCTTTCGGGCGATCTTGTGAATGCGAAACAGGGATCCCCCGTGTAATAGAATTAGATTCACTTTTACTTGAGATATATGTTTGAGTTACATTGGTCATCAAACATTGATTATTATCCATATTTCAGAACAAAACAAAACAAAAACAAACAAAAAAACTATGCATGCACTTACGAAATCTACCCGAAACTTTGCATGTCTGAAAGAAGCTCGTGAACCTCTAACCCTTCCTTCAGTTAGGATATTCATCGAACTGAAAGATAGCATAGTGAGCATCTTGCATTGTGTGGTTCATTTTGTTTTCGAGTCGAAACACCGTCAGTTTCACTCCCACTCCCGAGACTAAGCAAACTTCCACTAAAAATTGGTGCTTAAACTAAAATTGACAAACTTTTGATTTTCATATCACCAACGAGATTAGGTTAGTGCCCTGGATCAGGTTTGGAGAGTTAACACTCTTGGGCTGCAAAACTTTGAAACTAGCATTGATTAAAGAGAGTAAATCCATTATTGCAAAAAACGCTTGTCTGGAAAGCGCTTCTGAAACATGCGTCAAGCATGAGGTCAATCTGGATAAGTAAGGGTGGTTCCCCCTTCTTGCTTATTTAGTGGGACATGATTTTATCGAAGGGATTCTATGTTCAGTGACAAGTCATCGGGGTGACATCACTGTTTCTAGAGTTTCTGGTAATGAGAGTTATCCTCGACTTACAACTGTCCGCTCGACCGTCGATTGTGAAGTGGTAACTTTAGTGGTTATTCTTAGGATATCACATAGGCTGTTGTGAGTGGGACACACTCGCAATACCTGAGACAAACTTTGGAACTTTTACTCCTTGGGAGGGTGAGTGGTCAAGAACCAACACTTGTACCCCTGGCGATTAAAGTTTATTGTAACTGTTTCTCACACCTTCGCTCCTAGCAATTGTATAAGGACATGAAATCCCTCAGCAGCTACTAGTTTCGGAAGGCCCTACAATCCAGCTTTTCACTGAGCTTCGGTTCTTTGGAAAAGTAAGTTTGCTTGCTTGAAATCTTTAGAGAATTTTTACTGTGTTGACACGTTTCATTTTTTGAGTCTAGACTGCCTTAGGATTGTTTGATTCAAACTGTCATTTGAAACACATCCTTTTATCAACTTCTTAGAAGTGGCTACTCTCCCGATCCGCCAGTCACGGCAACAGCAAGGTGAGTCACCAGAAATTGAAGTCCCTGCTACATTGTAGAGATAGACACAAATACCACATTCTAATCACTTGGAAACAAAACTGATTTTCAACTCAATTAACATTGCTGGAGAAGAACAACATCAAATCAACACTGAGAATTCATCGTCACATCATGAACTAAATACAGACATAGTTGATAATCTTACTCTAGTTGAAATTGAAACATTGAAACATCACACACATGCTCATGAAATTCTTCCTTTGATGAATCTTTCAGAACCAGTTGCACTTACTATCCATGAGTCACTGGGTGAGATCAAACCTCTTTCTGAAAGTTTGAATGACATGCACAAATCCACACGGGACCCCATGGCTTTCTCAAACATTGGTTTTCCATATGGATCGGCTAATCAGGGTCAACACAAACTAGGAGTAAACTAGAGTCCTCATGGTATACAAAACACTTTTCCAAACTCTACTTCCAGGGGCAACCCTTCACCATGGAATGGTAATATTCCTAGCGAAAGCAATGAACCATGGAACATTTATGCCAATTGGGGCTATGCTCCTTAGATTAGTGGAAATGCCTCGGGGGTTTATCCTCCGAATTATCCTAGCACAATGCCTAGGGGCAATCCACCTATCAACCCCATTCCGCCATGGAGTGGGGAGGTTTCAGGAAGTATCCAATCTTCTTGGGGCCCACCTTCGCAAGGAGGATATCAACCTTGGAACACTTATCCAAACCAAGGAAACATTCAATGGAGTGGTCTGATTCCAACTAGTAACCAATCTAATTGGGGCCCACCCCCGCAAAGGGGCAATCCACTCATGAATCCCAACCATGAATGGAGTGGTAATGTTCCACCAAATCATCAATCTCAATGGAACATACCCCCGCAAGGGGAAAATCCACCTATTAATTCTATCCCGGAATGGAATGGTCATGTTCCACCAAGTCATCAATCTCAATGGAACATACCCCCACGAGGGGGAAATCCATACATGCAACCTAGTTCACAATGGACTGGGCAATATTCAGAAAGTAACCAACCTTTTTGGATTCCACCTCCGCAAGGAGGCATTCAACCTTGGAATGGTTTTCAATACCAAGTCCAACCGCCATGGTGTGGTAGGGATCGAGGAAGCAACCAATCTCCTTGGGCCCCACCTCCGCAAGGAGGCAATCCACCTGTTGGTCATGTTTCAGGAAGTAGCCAAACTTCTTGAGGTCCGCCTCCGCAAAGGGGAAACCCACCTTGGAATCCTTATCATAACCCAGGACCACATCAATGGAGTGGTCAGGTTCTAGAAAGTAACCATTCTTTTTCAGGCCTAACCCCGCAAGGGGGCAATCCAACCATTAACCCCATTCTTCCATGGAGTGGTCAGGTTCTAGAAAATAACCAACCTTTTTAGAACCAACCTGCAAGACTTGCATTTGATCCAACTAGGCTGCCACATGAACCTCATTCCAATGGTATGATGGATTCCGTCAGCTGTCTTGAACAGATTACCCCACATTCGGGACAAGTTTCTATTCAGAATTCGCAACCCACAGCTAGCTAGGCAATGCAAGAACCTGCTAATCCTTCCAACAATTCTGACATCCTCACAGTCTCATCCATAGACCTTAGAGGAAAGAAGAAGAAGTACAAGAGTAAGCAAAGTGCTAACTCTCGGAAGGGAGATGCACGAATTGTGCTTCAAATCCGTGGGCAAAAACAACCCACTATTTTGACATCGGTACCTCCACCAGGGGGCAACCAGCCAACCCCCCCGCAAGGGGGCAATGATCCTAATGCCAATGTCTTCATGTGTGATCCTGAGATGAACATTCAAACAAGACTTGATTCTTATGATGTCTCTCATAGTACACCAGATCAGTTGGAATCACAACCAGATGGTTATCTCTACATTGAGAAACCAACCATAGACTTAGTACCACACCCCCCCAAAGGTGTTCTACGTAGAACTATGCATAATCCCAACATGGAAGCTACTCAGAGAAGTAATGTTCTTGAGGACCTAGCTCAAGTACCATGTGCCATGTCGGCCTTGGAGGTATTGCAATGCCATTCTGCGCCAAGAAAGGAACTATTGTCTACCATTTGTGTTGTTGATCCATCCGATGAGACTTTTATCACATCAGACATAGACCATTCAATATGTAGGATCCTTCCCAAAGTTGCTTTTCAAATTAAAGTAACATCTCATGGTAAGAACATCTGTCTAACCATAGTGGATGAAGGGACCTCAGCTTGTGTAATGTCATTTCCATGTTGGAAAGCATTTGGATCACCCATATCTGTCGCAGAAGTTTCAAACCCAGCTACTCAAATAGCTTCGGTAGATTCAGATCAAAATCTTCCCTTGATGGAGGAATATGATTCAAATACCTGGCCCATTTGGGCTGTGAGATCTCCCAGCTCACATGACTTCTTGGATTACATTTTGTCATCAAATAAAGATATCCCTGAAGTTGTAAACATTTGGTTGCACCCATCTAAGGACATCTTTTGTGGGGCCATTGGGAGCATACTTGATATAAATCTACCCAAGTATAGGAGCATGATCTGCATGTTCCTCGATCTCATCTGGTATATTTGGAAACTTGCATATAGGTTTAGGCCATCCCTTTGTGAAGATGCATTTGAACCTTTTGCAACCCAAACTTACCATAGGGTTGAACCTGTTGAAAATTGGTGGGTCAACCCTTCATATCCGTATTTTCCACCATTCCGATAGCAGATCCTACCAAACATGGGACACCCTAGTCGGCACCCCATTACCATTTTGGTGCCCATGCTGCGTTATCATAGGCCCGGGAGCCCTATTAGTCCCATCATGAGTTGGAGTTTGAGACCACATATTTCTCTTTCATACATTTCTGACCACATCCTGATGGGCTCCCAATTTTTTGTCATTTTACATAAGCTTGCGTTAAAATATCCACTTGAACATCCATGCAAACTGCTTCGTTGCTTATTGCTTATGTTGCTTATTTTCCTGTATAGTCACTTTCTGTTACAAGATGCCTATAAACCATTGCTTATGTATATTTGACCCATACCCATGGAGGAAACATCTGCAAGAGTGTACATAACTAGCTCAGCCCTTGTTTGCAATACGGATCTTTGCCTTGGCTTGACCCATGCGCTTGACATTTAGGCGCATGCCCTTGAGACACTCGTTTCCTCTAATGTATCATAGCATGCTTTATTCGTTTTTCAAGCTAATAAATGAAAAAGGTTTAAAAAAATTGGAACACACAAAAATCCAAAAAGGGAGAGACTTGAATCACTTCATATTATAAACTTTGAAGAAAACAGCAAAAGTCAATCCTTGTCACCCTTGAACACGGCACATAATATTGTATCTGCAGTCAGTACACCATCTGCATTTGCCTTAGGAAACTGTACCAACATTTTGAACAGATCTCCATCGATGGTTTATCCTTCCTGTCACCAATGGAGCTTTTGTTAATACATCTAGCATTAGCAAATTTCATTAAGGTCAGTTACTCAAAGTCCTATGTTGCCAAGTGTCCATTTTGCATCGTGTTATGTGTTCAAGGGAAGTCCAAACCAAGTCGGACATTCCTTAAATATTCCTGACCAATCATGTCGGCCTTCCTTGTGTCAGTATACAGTGTTGGATCTTGCAGTTCTACCAAATTATATCATACTATTGATCTTTGTTTCATATCAGTTGATGTGAGATACAGCAATGCCCTCCTTCTGATGGATCTATTCCTATCGACATCAAATCATCATCTAGGACATGGATCTAGAAACCCGAGAGTACCTTGGATCTTGTAGTCATTAGTGGCAGGTTTCCTCGCAAATGACAGTGGGTATACATCAATGACCCTTGATTATTTGATTCTACAAGTGTTCGACTTCAGAACATCTATTCACACTTGCTAGTTTGTATTCAGTACCTTAGAGTCCATCATCCTTATCTGTGGGTCTCTTTGCATATGTTAATGGTATACATCAATGACCGGTAATCAGATGGTTTTTTATTATGCTCGACATTAGATCACTTATTTGCATGATATTAACTTGTACTATCGTCGATTTGTATTGAAGACCTTGGGAAAAACAGTTGTATCACTCATCGATGCATTGCCTGAGATGCACAAGATTAGACTGCCATGTAGGAAGTTCAATAAAGACTTTGTTCTCACACTCATCAAAGTGCATGTATACAATTTCAAAAAAAAAATTGCTTTTGACATGGATCCACTGTGTATTGTTCGTGGCCATGCTTGTTTACTGCTGAGCATGGGTATGCCCGCCTCAAGAAGATATTATATATTTGATAAATTGCTATGTTTTGTAGGTGTGATCCTCAATCCTGCGCCCGTGAGTTTTCCTTCCCCTATCCTTGCTTTGAACGATAAAGAGTATCAGTATACCGAGTATAAATTTCAGTAATGTATTTCGGCCCTTAGCTCTGGTTCGGACCTCACACATTAGGGGGCATCTATTAACAATCAAATTGACACCCTTAACTAAGTGAAGGAGCAACATATGTTTACCATGCACCCGCGACAGGAAAGTCATGACACAAGTTCAATTAGAGACGAATCCTCTCTGAGAAATCCATTAAAATGCATTAATTGTGTTTAAATCATCCTAAGTGGAGCAAAAAGCCTAAAAACTATTCAAAAGTGAGTTTTCACTTGAAAATAATCAAAATGAGGAAAATGACTAATCCCACATTTAGAAGAAAAGCCTAAGGCCCATTTCCCAATGCTATATAAGAAAGGCATGGGAGGCATGGTAAAGGGAGATAAAAAGAGCAATGGCATGCTAAGGAGATTTTGAAGGAATGAGAAGAGCTCCAAGTATTCAAAAGCAAGGATGAAGGAAGGAGAATTCATGGCAAGGGAGGAGGCACTCACACCAAGATTCCTGGTAATCATGTATCTTCTCCATTGTTTTAGCATGAATTGATTCAAGTTTCTGTCATTTAAGAGTTTTTTATGCTTATCATGCATGATTTTAATTCCTAAATGATTTTAGATCTTAATGAGTTTTAATGAATGAATCTAGATCTTTGGATGCTTGTAATAATCTTTTCATTTCTTACTTAGAGACTCACCACCTCTTAGCAAGATAGTTAAACTAGTGTAGACACAACCCTGCACTAAATACTGTTATCAATGGTCTTGTAAATTACCCATTATTGACCAAGTCATGACTATGAAATTATAACATTTTACAAGGATGGGATGAGTGTACAATCCACCTACACAACATATAAAACTAGGGTACAAACATGGTTGAACAACAAGATCTCTTACACCTTAAAAATTCATTGCCTTTCCAAGTTTTCAAGGAGGGTAGGGAGATAGGGAGATTGCCACCATTTCTTCCTTTGAGGAGGTCAATTGCAAGTGCAAACTATGATTAAATTCAATTCTTAGAAGAGGTAAACATCACCTCTAACTCATTAGAGAGATTTTGAGGTCAAAAAATGGCCTCCTAAGAGATGTACTACAAAAATATGAGATATATTAAAATATTATGAATTGGGGGTTTTATGGGGTAGGTATATATGACAAGTCACCTCCCACACTATTTTCTATGCACAATATAAATAACCATGGTTGAGTTGCTTTTCAAAATTCACTAGAAATAAAATGAATAAAATAAGCCTACATTGATGTGACTAAGATTCATTGTAAATTCCCAAAAATTTATTGTCCTTTAACATTTATTTGTCTTGAACTTGCAAATGAAATTAAATAATAAAAAATATTTTTAAGAGCTATTTTTTTAATTTTATGTTGACTTTTAATATTTAGTATTTTTCTCATGAATTTAATATAATGTAATTTAATTGAGAATTTATTTACATGTAAA
This sequence comes from Larix kaempferi, assembly GCA_027924585.1. Lineage (NCBI taxonomy): Eukaryota > Viridiplantae > Streptophyta > Pinopsida > Pinales > Pinaceae > Larix > Larix kaempferi. Next base: position 9,679,958 of record BSBM01000397.1, on the reverse strand, counting down.
ATGTTAATAATATTATTATAATCCACATTGCATTATTATTATTATTATTATTTATTAAATCTATTATTATTCTTTATTAGTTTGACATTATGTTATTAAATAGAATGGAGTGAATATATAATTTAAAATTAAAAACATAAAAATGATAATATATTATTTTATAAAAAAATGTGAAAGGACTTTCTTTATGAATTAAAAGTACTTTACTTGAGAATGACAATAATATTATTTTATGAAAAGACTATCATTATGAGTACTTTACTTATGACTTAAAGTTACTTACACCACTACCTTGGTTAACTATGTGTTTTCATCCACCATAGAAAATTTGACAAATAAGCATTCTTAACCCATGCAATGCCACCTCACCAAGGGGGATGATGTCATCTACTAGAATGTGATTGGTTGTTTTTTATAGCACATTTTCTTTGTTTTGAGGCCATTTTTTGACCTCAAAATTTCTCTAATACATCCCTAAACCACTTCTAACTCTTAGGCATGGACTGCAGTCAGCTTTGGCTGGGTATGGGGAAAATTTTCAATCCTTGTTTAGGGAGGATATAAAAAGATTAAATAGAGGTAACTCTTATTCTAATTCATAAGGGAAAGAGTGGCCACACTCCAAAAACCATATAAAAAACCTAAAAAAGGCCCCTATTACACAAGCAATATATCTCAAATGGAAACCTGGTTATTTGATATTTTTGCGAGTATTTTAATAGGTACGTTTAGATCCTATACACCATAATTAATTACTACCCGGTTTGTATATTGAAAGATGTAAATCAATATTTATAGGATTTTTTTCCAAATCCTACCATGCTCAAAATTCAAGAATGTTTCCGTTTCTAAATCTACAGGAGTCCACTTCAACCCACTTATTATGGATGCATAAGGTGAGGCTTACTCATATATAAATGAATTTCAAATAAATATTTGAGACTTGACAAGATTCAAATACTAAAAGTTAAAAAAACATAGATTTAGGGAAACAAGGTGCATCCATAGGAATAAGCTTTAAGTTTTCTCCCCTTAACAAGGGATACTTACTGTCCACCCAATACAAAGTTTTGATATCATTCATAGCACCCATTGATCAATTATAATTGGACAAGGAAACATTTCCCCTACTCAATTCTTTTGTCAAACAATTGTCATGCAAGAAATTAAAATACTTTGCCATACATGTTTTGCACATGACATAGTCAAGCAAGGAAGTCATAATCTATCATAAATTTGCATTCTATTACGCCTCAAAGTGTCTGAATAATTCCTTCTAGATGTACTAGAGTGAGTTTTTTTTTGGAAAAGGACATGTTTTTGGGACTGTATTGTGTAGAGTGTTGATTTTGGGACTAAATACCCCTGATCAGGTCGTGGCGGGTACCCCTAGTTTCCACCTCAAGGAGGTGTTGGCCTTGTGGCTCTGCTAACTAAAATTTGGGTGGGTGTTTGGTTCCCTTGAGGAAAATTATCGGGACACATGACCACACTCATATTTTCTTTATAGAAGTGATTGCACATGTATGGGTTGTCATACCCAGTTTAGCGCACCTCCTTTTTCCCACTTGGAACTATTGTTTTGATGCAAAACCCTTACTCATGGTCTCCATACCCATGACATCATTCCTTAAAGAATAAACCTACATTGTTAAAAAGGAGGGCGTTGAGGGACAACCATCTATTGGGGTTAGTTGGGGCATGACACCCTCCTTTTGGCTCACCTTGTCCTTGGTGGAGCCTAGTTGTACATTTTTATTCTTATTTTACGTCATTGCATGGTTTATTCCCCAACTTGTGGGTGCAATAACCTTAAATTTTATAATTGGTCATTAAATTTGTAGGCTTGAATTTGTAAAAGGTTGAGGGTTGTCTCATATAAACAAAACAACCTCACCTCATTTATAAATCGTGGACAAGGGTTCACATACGAGATCTCTTCTTTTTCTCTTGGTTTATTGGAGTTATTTAACAAGATTGCACCTCTCTCTTGGATGTCTTTTTTTCTCATTTGAAGGATGAATGGAAGGATTTATAGGGTTTCAATTGTCACATTCCAAGTTGATGCTAAAATGGTTTTACAAACTCAATCTCAAGAGGAATCTAAGGATAAACCTTGATTTCTATTTGATAAATATTGGTAAGATCTTCCATAACCCTAGTTCAAAATTGATGTTGAAGTGCTTTGGACTCAGTTAGGTTTTCTTTGCTAATATTTTGTCAACTTGCTTGAAGAGACCATCCTAAAAAGGATCTCTCCATTATTTAATTAGGCCTTGGAATTCTCTATTTTCCCTAATTAGGGTTTCGCTACCTAACCATTGAGGTTACTAGTTTAGCCCTAGTTCCAAGTATTGAAATGCCATCTTAAGAGGAGGGGCGTTAGTGTCGATATCTCGTAACCATACGGTTTGAGATAACAATCTGATTTCCCTAACCAAACAATCCCTCCGTCTCCTTTTATCAAATTTTTACATGTTTTATTTTATGCAAAAATACAGAAAAATAGTATACTTTTGGAAAAACCCTAAAAGCTTAAATAAATTCAAAAGTCCAAAAAATATATGTGATTTGGTATTTTCGGTACACCCAAAAAATTTGCTCGAGGGTTTTATCCGTAAACCATAAATGGCATCCTCTTTTGAGCAAGTGCATTGGGATACATGAAATCATTGAAGTTGGGTAGTTGCTAGTTGTTTTGTATTTCTGGTCCACCCTAAAAAATTTACCTAGAGTTTTATCCATAAACCCTAGAGGCCATCCTCTTTTGAGCAAGTGCATTGGGGTACATGAAATCACTAAAATTGGGTAATTGATAGATGATTGGTATTTCTAGTTCACCCCTAAAGTGCGCCCTAGTGCAATTATATTTTTTCACTTGAGAGCACACCTTTCTGAGGACTTGCCTAGGGAAGTGCGATATTGTCTAGGGAAGCATGAGATTTCCTTGAAAGGCGTAAAATTTATAAAGTTACTCATATAAGGCATTCATCATAGCCATTAGCGCTTGGTGAAAGGTATTTGTGGTTTGTTGGTTGTTATAGGTATCTTTCATTGATTAGAGTCTCCCGTTGGGTTTTGGAGTTACCCGAAGTATTGAGAGGTTGGAGTATGGCGAAATTGGATCTAATCTCTCCTAGTTTTGTTTGTAAATTTTACCCAAATTTGAACTTTGTTTCAATTCTCAACTAGTTACTCATCAAATTAACGCTTGGAATTCATTTGCGTTCAAATCTAAAACTAGTAAATTGAAACACATGAAATTTGCTCAACTACTTGTAAAGAAATAAAACAACAAACCATGAAATTTTAACACATATATTTTTGGGTAAGTTATCATTGGAAAAACCATGGAGGGAAAACCAATTCAAGAGAGAATTTTTTATTAATGAGCTCACAGAAAATTTCTGAGTGTAACAACAATAAAAATCAACGTTAAATTCTCCTGTACAGTTTGTAATAAATGCAAAAAAACTCCTCAAAAAACATGCCCAATCAATTGTACGACATGTACACCCTCCTCGATTTTTTTGCACATCAATAGTAAGGCCTGTATGGCCCTCGAAAATCATGCCTAGATTTCTATTATACGGTCCTTGGAAATCGTAACACAGTTATGTTGTGCAGTTTGTTGATTTTCGTACCCTTTTTCTTGCTTTATGGTCCTCAAGAATCATGCCCCTTAATCAGCTATACAGACCATATTTATTGAGCTAATAATGTTGTCTCACTTTCTTGGGAATCATTCCCTCATTCTCATCTTGGGAAATGTACAGCCTCCCTTTGTTTCTCTCTTCTCCTCTCTTCTTCATCTCTTCTCGCTCTCTCTTCACAATGTTTCTATTCCTCTCCTATAACTCCTTTTTATCTCTTCATTGATGAGAAAATGAATTTAACTCTTAATATTCCAATATGGATGGACAAGATTAAATATTGGGATCTCAAGACCAATGGGTGTGGTATTTTTGCACTTTATCACACCTTAAGTCATTTTCACTCACCATAAAGCAAAAGTCACTTCAAATTTATAAAAATAAAGTTAATGTCTAGGAAGGTCACTTTGGTCACTTTGTACATGCATCTTAGACCCCAATCCTACATAGAATACCATCTAAACTATAAAAAATCAACACTCCCTCTTACGAGGAAGGTGTTCAGCACCACCCCGAGCATATCTATGAATTTGAAAAATTTCCCTTTCATCAAAGCCTTCATGAGGATGTCCACAACCCACTCATATTTAGATATGTACTAAACCTGCACTGCCCCTCTCTGAACATAGTCTCGCATAAAGTGGTATCTGGTCTCAATGTGTTTCAACCGGTTGTAAAAATTGTATTCTCTGATATTTTAATACAACTCCGATTGTCAAAATGAATCGCCGTCAAAAGAAAGTCTTGAACAAATAACACAATATTTGGATTGCGAAGCCATATGGCCTCACAAATTACCAAAATGAAATCCATATACTATACCTCCAAAGAAATCAATGCAATTGACTTATGCTTCCTGTTGAATCAAGAAATTACTGCTGATCCCAAGCTAAAGCAACACCCAGAGTTGATTTTCCATTCAACCGCACTGCCTTCCCAATATGATTCATTGAAACCAACCACTTTGAATTCATCCCCCTAGACATAGCTCAACCCAAAATCTACAGTGCCACGCAAGTAATCGAGAACTTGTTTTGTTGTGATCCGGTGACCTCTCTAAGGCTCAAACATAAACAGATTGAGAGTGTTCACAAAAAAAAACATATGGTTTGGTGTTGACCAAATACATCAAGGACCCAATCAATTAATGATACAAGGTTGGATCAACCAACTTTGACTCAGAAGCATCAAGCTTCTTCAATTTGGTCATCATGGGTGTCGACATAGGCCTGCGGTCTACTCTATCGAATCTCTCCAAGATCTCAACTGCATGTTTCCCCTACCAAGAAAAATATGACATGTACTCTACCACACCTCCAACCCCAAAAATTAACGCATCAAACCAATATCCTTAATCTCAAACTCTGTATCCAGATACCTCTTGCATTCATTGATGATATTTTCTGACCCTATAAGAAATTGGTCATCCACATAAAGGATAAGAATAAGTAGATCCTCACAAACTTGGATGTAGTATATATTTGTATCCTCTCACTCTTCACAAATCAAAATTGTAACAAGTAATTGTCAATCCTATCATACCAAGATCTAGGAGCTTGCTTGAGTCCATAGAGATCCTTCTTCAATATGCACACATGAGAATCTCTCCCATGCACCTCAAATCCATGTGGCTTCTCAATATACACCTCCTGTTTTATGATTCCATTCAGAAATACATTCATACATCTGATGAAGACTCCAAACCATCTCTATTGCAATGGATATGATAGACTTGATCGAAGTGTACCTCACTACTGATGTGAAGGTATCCTCATATTCTTCTTCCTCTACCAATGAGAACCCATGAGCCACAAAATGACCTTTGTACTTCTCAATGTTTTCATTTGTAGCATGATTTATCTTGTAGATCCACTTGGAAGTCACCACTGACTTCCCCCCAGGTATCGTAAAAAACTCCTAGACATCATTCTTCATGATGGAAGCATACTCTTTCATCATGGAATATCTCCATACCTATTGGTCAACTAAATCCTCAAAAGTGGAAGGCTCCTCATCACGGATGTTGTTCATCAAAGCCACATAGCTGCAAAATATCTATGGTGGCCTTCTCCCCTTGATAGTCCTCTTGGGACTATCCACATGATCATGTGCATCCTTTAGATTCTATTGAAGTTATATCAACTTCTTCTTACCTGAACTGGCCTCCGTTGGTACATGTATCTGTTGCTCATCCCTGTCATCTGAAGACTATGATCCTGAAGATTGAGCACTTGTAACTTTTGTACTTGTAATCTTGGAACTTGTAACTCCTAAAATCTGTGAACCTGTGCCCTTTAGCCTTGTAACCTATTGTACATGTGATCTCTGTGGGACCTGTGAACACGTATGATCCTTACCCCATACAAATGATGACTAATGTGACCTCCTCAGGTCCTTATCCTCCTCGAATCTCACATCCTCCCTAACCACTCATTTCCTCAACGCAGGAATATAACTCCGAAAGGCCTTCGAAGTCGAACTATATCCAATGAAGATCCCCTTCTTTTGAGTGGGATCTAAATTTATCCTCTTCAAAGAAGGGACGTCTAAGTAATTAAGGAACCCAAATATGTAAAAGTGACCCACCTCGAGCTTCCTGCTACTGAAATCCTCCTCGGGAATATTCTTCCCCAACACTAGATGTGGGATCTTGTTCTACACATATACTGCAGTGTTGCATGCCTCTGCCCAAAGAAACAATAGTAGACCCTAGCCATGCAACCGGGCTTTCATAGACCCAACTATGGCCTGATTTTTCCTTTCCGCAACCCCATTCTATTGAGGGTTGTAAGGAACGATCAACTCTCTCTTCATTCCCATTTATGTAAATGAGTTCATGAAATGATTGGAGGAATACTAACCCCTGTTTTCCAATCTCAAAATCTAGATCGTCTTCCCCATTTGATTCTCCACAAGAGATCTGAAATATTGAAATATGTTGAAGACCCTATCCTTGGTCTTCAAGAAGGAGATCTAAGTATTTTTGGAGAAATCATCTACGAAAATGACATAATACTCATATCCACACAAGGACACAACTGGCATGGGTCCTCAAACATCTGAGTGTATCAACTCCAATATCTCTCCTCTCTTGTTTTCATTGTTTATAGGAAAAGTTGTCTTGGAGTATTTTCCAAATGCACACCCTTTGCACACATCATGTTGCTCTACTATGAAGTCTAGAAGTATTTTAACAATCTCTCTCATTATTGTAAGAGAATCATAATGCAGGTGTGCCATTTTCTATTCCAAAGCTCGCACAAATCAATTCCAATAAAGCGTATCAATGCTTGTGCTGGATGAAACATAAGCATATAAAGCATCCCACACATGATTCCAATCACCTTTGTTTTCCTCGAACTGTACCATTTCCAGTGAATAAGCACTTGTCCATTTCATAAAATCACTACAAATACATGATCGTCTATAGATAACATTGAAATTAGGTTCTTGGCCAACCTCAAAACATTTAAGTCCTCCTTTATCACCAAAGGATGATGGAACTCCATCTAAAATGACATTGTTCCAAGCCCAACAACTCTGACCTTGGAATCATCACTCAGGTCAATATCCACATCCACACTTCCCTCAAATAACTCTGCAAAGTGATCACATACCCCTCTCATGTGCCTAAAGGTACCATGTTGTGTTCAAAATCCAGTTCACAAGGAATTACCTAGAGGAATAATACAAGAAATCCATAATTGGATAATAAAATAATATATATTGGAAATAATACGAGAGAGGATGTTACAAAGATAATGCAACCCAAATTTATTTTATTATCATTTATTAATAATAACTATTTAATATTATATTTGTTACATTGTCGTCCTCTTCATAAATGCTTTGCCATCAAAGTATATTGATGAAGAAGACTTACACCATGTGCTTATAATGTTGTTGCATCCTTCTTTGTTTTGTCAATTGATGATACGTGTCGATATGAACTTCTAAGTGTTGAACACAACTTTCGAAATGTAAAAGTGTCGATCCATCCTAAGTTGATTCTTTGCGGAACGTTGTGGTTTCACAATGAACTAACGCCATGAGATTTAATTGCATGGGTATTAGTATCTTTCGTTAGTTATTCCCAACTTTTAAGATATCTACTTTTATAATTTGTATGTCAATAGGGAATTCTTATAATGTTATTTTCCCTTATCATGCTTGTAGTGTCTTCTTGGTTTAACTTTTGTGTATGCTTTTCTTCAACTAGATTGGAATCTTCTTGAATTGTGATATGGATTTAATCTGTAATTGTGTCTTTTTCCACAACTTGGATGTTTATTCCAGAAGATTTTGATGCCTCATTCTGGATTTGTTCTAATTTTTTTTCTAACAGCTTGTTATCATTCTGAATCTTGTTGAACATTTCTTCTTGTGACTTTCAATCATCTTTTAACTTCTAAATCCGTTCCTTTAAATATAGATTATGACTCTTAGGGTGGCAATTCTCTTCTTGCTTTCTAGTAATTTTCCTTTGATATCTTCATTAGATTGTTCTATCTTCCAAATATTTTTTAACTTTTTTTATTTTTGTAACTAAAATATTTTATGGTTTCTTAGTTGAAATATTTCTTCAGTATTGCTTGATAACATTTTATTGATCTTTGTGATCTCTAACTTACCCCGTATATTGTGGCACATTACATTAGTATTGTTGTCGGATTGGGTCCTTTAGTGGTAATTTTCCTTTTTCAGCTTGGGTCTCTTAGTTGTAATTGTACCTCTTTGTCTCATATATATAGGAAGGAGACATTTTCATTTGAATCATCTTATCTTGTCCTGTCTTTTGTACTTTCTACATTGTATAAGAAGGATGACCCATCAACGAGGCTTTCTACTCATCTATTTTCTTAATTATCAATGCATCTATTACTCTTTATAGTCTATTTATTCTCCTTTTATGCTTTTTTTGGCGAATATTTTGCATTACATTTGGTATTAGAGCTCAAACGGTTCCAAAACAAGTTCTCTTGGCATTTTTTCTATAACATGTTTTATACAAAGGCTCAGACAGTGAAAATCATAAGAGATGTAGAGGAAAGAGATAAATATCGGTGGTACAAGTTTCATATCCTAAATCATTACAAGTTTGGAGATACTCTTTGGAAGTAAGTTAGGGTTTCTGACTACTCCAAAAACTAGTCCCAAACAGGTCTTTTGGGAAAAATCATTATATCTAGAGAATGAAAGATCCAAATTGATTAAGACTTGTTGCATCAGAAAGAAGATAGAACAAGGTATCAGTGGTATTATTTTCAGAATCATACCCTAAAAATTGGACATGAAGTAGGCCATACACTTTTTAACTTCTGGAAGGGACAAAAATAACAAGCGTTGGGAGATTGGCCATATCGTTTTACTGGAGAATTAAAATTAGGTCATACCTATGGAATTGAAGAGAAGACATATAAGTATAATATAGAAAAATGTTTCAGACTCATAGGGGTCTAAATTTCATATTTACCTCAATTGAAAGGTCGGCTAGTAAACCAATCTTCAAATCAGGATTTGAAAAAGGTACGCCATTTTAAATTTGAATAAATTTTAGTGGAAGGATCTATTTTGGGTGATATCAAAGGTGTGATAAATATCGTAGATATATATTTTTATTGTTCCACATAGTAACAAAAGGTGGTGTAAAAATTCATCCTCCAATCAAACCACTAGAGGATTCATCCTTGACCTTTGATGAAAGTGAAGACCTATATTTTCGGGTGCCAAATCTCCAAAAGGTACCTATTACATATTTATATTTGGAAATTGAGCAATTTCGATGGTACCAAGTGCTCTGCGAATGCAAAAATAGCTCCATTATCTCATGGACCATTTTTACGAAAGAATTCATATCATAACATGATAATGTTAAGAGTAATTTCTTCTTTACGTAATTGATAAATCTAAGCAAAAGGATCTAGTAAGCGAGCACTTTGAACATTTCCAAAAGTTGAGTCTTGGATTGGAGGGAATACCAAATGATAAGTTGTTGGATCTCTTTATTGGAACCTTGAAGGATAAAATCCAACATGAGGTGCTCCTCTTCGAGCCAACATCCTTAGAGAAGGCATTCATGGTGGCTAGGAAGGTTGAAAATAAAAATATGGCAATGGCTACTAGAAGGACCACATTCAACACATATAGAGAGAATAATGTTCCTTCTTCTAACCCTTATCATACAAGGATAACACCTTAACAACTAGATGAAAGACGAGCAAAAGGTTTTTGCTTTAATTGTGACAAGTATAGTGATAGACGTAAGTGTCAGGAGAAGAAATTATTCTAAATAGATTGTGAAGAGGAAGAATCCAAAGAATGAGAACCATAGAATATATTACTCCCACCATATCTTGTCATGCATTGGTTGGAATTATCACTCCTCAAACTCTCAATATCGAGGATATATCGAAAATAAAAAGGTAATAGTGTTGATTGATTCTGGTAGTTCTCATAATTTCATTCACTGTAAATTGCCCAAAGTTCTCTATTTCTTTGGATATGTAGCACCAGAGTTCCAAGTAATGACTACATATGGAAAAAATATAATTGCTCATGAAATTGCCATAATATCAATCTTACTATGGGGAAATATGTATTTAATAGTCCAATGATTTCTATCCCAATGGGTGGTGTTGATGTTGTCTTAGGGGTTGAATGGTTACAATCATTAGGAACAATCGATTTTAATTTTCATGAAATTTTCTTGGGAAGGAAAAGAATATGAGTTAAGAGGTATCATAGGGAAACCACGCAAGGTCATATCTCTAATGGTATGAAAAAATTTGTTAAGCAACAAATTTCCAAAATAGTATGAAAAGAGCATAAATAGATCAGAAAGAGTACTCCACGACTTGATTGAACAAAATAGTTGAATAACAAGCCTCTTCGAGGGGGAAACCTCCTTACACAATGTACTAAGTACACAAGACAAGACAAGACAAGACAAGATACTCCAAATGAAAGGTATCCTTCCTATATATAGGAAACTAAGGGGTACAATCCCAACTAACTGACCCAAACCGACATAACTAATATAACCATACTAATGACAATTACCACTAATGGACCAAAGTCGACATCAAAACTAATGTAATGAACCACAATATAGGGGAAATTGTGCCCATATTTAGGGCTTAACATGCCCCTACCCTTCAGAAAAGTGTTGTCCTCAACGCTTGATTAGTTGTGGATGCCTCTGTATGAAGAACTCATCTTCCCATGTCGAATATTCAACCGGTAAGTTCTTCCACTTTATGAGGTACTCAATAAGAGCCCAATTCCGTAGCTATTTAGTCCTTGATTTAGTGATTTGTTCAGGTTCCAATATGAATTTGTCTTCTTCATCAAGCTCCCGAAATATTGTTTGAATTGGCATCTTGTCTCCTATTACCTTCTTAAAGAAGAAAGTTGGAAAACTGGATGTACTTTTGAAGTTGAAGGGAGATCCAATTTGTAGGCCATACTACCAATCTTCTACAACACTTTATAAGGACCATAATACTTGGGTGTTAATTCATTGTCCTTCTTTAATAGCTTGAGGGACATCTACTTGTAAGGTTGTAGCCTGAGAAATACCCAATCCCCTTATTCAAAAATCCTTTCACTGCGATGTTGATCAGCTTGTTGTTTCATCCTGTTTTTTGACATAGTTAGGTTGTCCTTAAGTATCTGGAGAACTTCTTGTTGGTGCTCTATGTGATCTTCCACGGCTTGAACTTTAGATTTTCCTTTTAAGGGAGATGTGATAGATGGAGGTCGGTACCCATAAAGTGCCATAAATGGAGACATTTTTTATGATGTATGGAAGGAAGTATCATACCACCATTCTGCCAAAGACAACCATTTCACCCACTATGTTTGTTTATTAGATGCAAAGCAATGGATATAGCCTTCCAAACACTTGTTCACGATCTCATTTTTCCCATCAGGTTGAGGGTGATAAGATGAACTATGCGCCAATTGAGTACCCACACAGGAAAATAATTCGATCCAAGATTTTCCAATGAAAATTGGATCTCTATCACTTACAATAATCATCGAATTTCCATGTAACTTTTGAACAGTTTCCATAGAGGCTGCAGCTATTGTGCATGCATTAACAGGGTGATCGAGTGCACAAAAGTGTGCATACTTCATGAATCTATTAACATCCACCATAATAACATTCTTTCCTTCCGACTTGGGTAGACCTGTGATAAAATCCATGGAGACTTCCTCTCAGCGCTGACAAGGTATGTCTAAGGGTTGTAGAAGTCCTGGGGTATTAATTGTTTCACCCTTATTCTGTTGGAAAACCAAGCATTCAACCACGAACCTTTGAACATCAGATTTAAGACCTTCCCAGAAAAATTCCTTCTTGACCATGTGGTAAGTTTTCAGGAATCCTGAGTGCCCACCTATAGGAGAGGTGTGTAATTCAGAAAGGACCTTCTGCTTGAGTTGGGAGTTTTTTCATAAATATAAGCGATCCTTATACCATATTGAATCAGTTTTCCACACAAAAATTATCTTGCATAAATATAAGCGTCCACACATATAGGTCTTTTTTTCCATTCTTTCCTTGCTGCTACTATACAAGCTGGTTGTAGAATGGAAATGGAACAAAGTAATGCCCCAACATCTTCATCTTTTCTGGAGAGTGCATCTGCCACCACATTATGTTTCCATTTTCTATAGATGATTTAAAAGTCAAATCCCAACACCTTGGTTACCCACTTTTGTTGCTCTTCTGAATATAGTCTATGTTCCAAGAAGTATTTAAGACTATCATGATCTGTTTTGACCTTGGAGTGCCTACCTATTAGATAAGGACGCCATTTCTTAAGAGCATGTAGTACTGCCAACATTTCCTTCTCATAAATGGGCTTTTGTAAGTTCTTTCCCTTGATTGGATGACTTTTGAAAGTAAGTGGGTGTCCTTCTTGCATTAGAACAACACCACTGCCATTTCTTGAAGCATCACATTCCACAATAAAGGTTTTCTTGAAGTCTGGTATCACAGGGAAACCACTCAAGGTCATAAGCTCTAATGGTATGAACAGTTTCCATAAAGGATGCAACTATTGTTCTTGCATTAAAAGGGTGATCGAATGCACAAAAGTGTGCATACTTGTTTGCTTGGTTTTGCAACCAAGCTTTGTGCAATAGGCACCTATCAACAATGTGATAGCAGTTTCAATATAGAAAGCAAAAACGATTATGAATTAAATCTAAATCTAAACTAACATGTGCATATAACAAATAAATCTAAAAACGATTCATAGAAAGAACAAGAAATAAAAGAATGTTTTGTATTAAGATACCTCAAATGGTGAGGATATGATGTTGAGCAACTCCAAGGATGAGTAGCTCCAGGCTCCAATGGTCTCTTCTCCAAGATGTTGAAAAATGGCCAAAAGTCTCAGGAGAGATTTTGACAGCGTGAGGATAGGATGATGGATGGATGGAAAGTGAGGAGCCCCTACCACCTTTTTATAGTTTTTGGTGGTGGGGAATACCATTATGGTTTTGAGGAAACCAATGGTATTGACCAACATGGTTTAGGTACCTTTTTCCCTCCTTTTTTCTTTTTTGAATATTTTGAATATTTTTATTCCCTTTTAATATTTTTGGGAATTATGGACCCTTTTTGAGGGTTTTTTATGCTTTTTGAGGAAAAATATTCATTTTGAGGGGGAAAAGGGGTGTATTATGGTCTTTTGGTGACCTTTTGATGGCTTTAGAGGCTCAAATGGTGGAAAAGTGGACAAATGGGTCATGTGAATAAGGAAATGAGCTAGTGAGCACTTTTTGGGTGTTAACGGATTGCCCCCTGATGTGTGAGGGCAGGAGCTCATCATATGGCTGATAGACATCATATTTCTTTTGTCTTTTTCCTGGGGTTTGGGGAAGAGAAGAGACCGGTTGGAGACTGGATCCATGGCCCTTGGAAGCTAAAAAAAGAAAAAATATTACATGGCCTCAACATGAATGAGGAATAATCTCTGATAATGGACGAGGCAGGCATACCCATGCTCGTATCAAGACATATACATAACAATTAGTCCCAAGAAGGGGGACCTGAATAATACATAAAAAATCTGCTGGTACATCATAATGGTCCAAAAGGGGACACTATTTTGGGATGTACTCGTGATCATAACATGACTGATCTCAATAACTGATACACTGGAATAAAGCAACAACCGTTCTGAACAAGGTCTCAGAAGGGTTGATGAACTGCTGAATATGAAGGTGTCTAACATCTATAGGGACTTAATGACTCTGAGTGAACTCTGAGGAGTATATGTAATTGTATACTCAAGAGAGTATAAAACTGGGGTATATCTGAATATTGTCACCATGCGCAACCCGGATATCTATAGGAAAATGTAACTGGTTGTGTCCATAAGTAGACTCTCAAATGTGGAAGAGTCAGGTGGTATCCGGGGTCTTCAACAAAAAACTGAAAGGACCAATACCCTATGCGAGTCTCAATGATGCGATCAAGGTGTTGAAGTCGAGCATGTGAGAAACAACCATTTGGAGAGGCACTGAGGACTCTTCTCGAAATGATTCGTAGGCACTTGTCATAAATGGTGATGAGTCCAAGACACAAGGACCTCTAGGTCTATCCTATGGAATAGATTTGGTTGGCGTCTACAGAGGGAGACCAGCAACTACCAAGGCAATGATGTTTCCTTGGTAGGAGCGTGAGGTGTATAACTAAAGTGTGATAGTATTGTTGGTAGGACTGGCATACTGTGGGTACAGAAAATAACTGGGGTCGCAGAGTGGGTGGACTCAAACTTCCTTTGTTCAGAGTATGATGACATGGTTGACCTGGCAGCGTAGGAAACTGACGTGTAGGTGTGGGGATCATAGTTTTAAGGACTGAAGGGTATGTATTGACTCTGGGTGGGCAAGCTGATGGATGTTGTAGAGGGACGCCCAGGGTGACATACTGCAGAATACTCTGAACAAAGGCGACCAAAATGGGGAAGCTGCCATATGAGTAGACATGATCTGTTGTGGCACCGAGAAGCACCATTGGGTCCTTCTTCGTAGTTTTAATGAGCTCGAAGAAGGGATAAAAGTGTGCTCTAAAATGGTATTGTCCTGTGGATTTTGTGAGCCCAGGACTGTTCGTGCTCATGAGTGCTTTCATTTTTTAAGGAGTCTAAAAACGATAAGAAGACTCTGTAGTGCTGGTGGAGTACCGTCCCGTGGATTTATACGAGCCCAGGATGGTGATTTCCCGTGGTCGCTTTCATGTTTAGAGAGTCTAAAAGCAATAAGTGGACTCCATTGGTGTTCTTTTTCGTAAGTTAGTCTCCAAGGCCCGAAAAAGCATAAAATGATGCAAATGGAGAACTCTTCTAGCCGATGTGACTATAGTATTCCTTTTTCGTAATTAGTCTACAAGGTCCAAAAAAGGGGTAAACTTATACCAGGTAGACGCCCTTTCAAATTCATTTAGTGAGCATGAAAGGAAGCAAGGTTGCTCGGTGATCTTTTCATTGTTTTAGGAGTCAGAAAAGAGCTTAACAGAAACTCCCTAAGTGCCTTTTTCGTAAAAGAATTGCTCGGCCTGAAAAAGGGATAAAATTATACCGAACAAAAAGGTTTTGATGATAGCGAGAAATGGTCTCACACATCGTCATGAGTGCGGAAACTGAATCCAGTGACATAAAGATTGTAAAAAACGGGCAACGGCCAATGTGGCATGCAAACCGAGGCGACGAGGGGCATGGGAAAAAATTCCTGAAAAATCTAGAGGTGAGAGCAAGAAATGATCTCAAGCATCATCACGAGCACGAAAAACTGAATCCGGTGATATAAGACTCGTCAAAAACGGATGACGGTCGATGTGGCACGCAAAACGAGGAGACGAGGGGGCATATAAAAAATGCTCAAAAAATCTGGGCGTGAGAGCGAGAAATGATCTCAAGCATCATCGAGAGCGTGGAAAACTGAATCCAGGCGTTATAAGACTCGTAAAAAATATATGACGGCCGATGTGGCACGCTAAACGAGGCGACGAGGGGGCATGTAAAACATGCCCAAAAAATCTGGGCGTGAGAGCGAGAAATGATCTCAAGCATCATCACGAGTGCGAAAAACTGAATCCAGGCGTTATAAGACTCGTAAAAAATGGATGACGGTCGATTTGGCACGCAAAACGAGGTGATGAGGGGGCATGTAAAACATGCTCAAAAAATCTGGGTGTGAGAGCGAGAAGTGATCTCAAGCATCATCATGAGCGCGAAAAACTGAATCCGGCGATATAAGACTTCTCAAAAATGGACAACGGTCGATGTGGCACGCAAATCGAGGCGACGAGGGGGCATGTAAAAGATGCCTGAAAAATTTGGAGGTGAGAGTGAGAAATGATCTCAAGCATCAGCACAAGTTCGAAAAACTGAATCCGATGGTATAAAAATCGCCAATAAACTGACAACAGCTGATGTGGCATGCAAATCAAGGTGGCGTGGGGCATGGAAAGAATGCCCAAAAGTTTTTGGTGAGAACGAGAAATGATCTCAAGCATCATCACGGGCACAGAAATAGGAATCCGGCGGTGCAAATGGTGCGAAAAATGGAGGTCATAAGGACTCTAGAATGGTCAAAGCAAATAACTAGGTTAAAAAATGGCTACAAATAAAGGTGAGCCCACCAAGCCAAGGATGCAGTGGTGGGGAGAAATGATGACCCGCGGGGGGAGAATACTAGGTGTATCAAATCAAATCGAATATACAAGTGATATGTGACCTCAAAAAATGGTTGAGATCATGCATGTGAAAAATTCAGCAGGGTTAATGACCTGCCCACATGCTATGTGCATAGGGTTTGTGATTGTGGATCACATATGTGTTGGTTTGAACAATGGGATCATTGGAATACTAAGATAGATGTGATGGGGAAGGTTCAAAATGATTGATCATGCCCCCTATCCCAGGGTCGAGGTAATCTATTATGCCCTCTAACTCAGAGGTGTCAATGTTGTGTAGATGTTGTCTCAGAGAGGGATCAACGGGGCATTGAGCAACCACTGGCGGGGGGGTATACCATGAGGCTGTAGGCCGTGGTGGCATACTGAAGTGATGATATGATGATGGGGGATTCCCCTTGTGGGGTGGATGCCCCCAGTATCTCCGACAAGAATCACGATGATGATGAGTAGGCAAGGTTTTGGGCCTGCCTCCATGTTGTGGACATGTGGTTTCCTCGTCAATTTTAAAGGGTTGAACATGTGTGTCAAAGGGATCAATGGAAGGGGCAGACCGGATAGAGGGGTATCCAGTGGAAACTGTGTAAATGGTGTTAATTTCTTCCGAGGAGGAAGATGGTGGGGTATGAATTTACTCAATGGTAGGAGCGGATGTTTCTAGATCGACATTATTCAGTTCGTATAGAGCTGCTCTATAATCTGGGAGATCAGGGCAGTGATGTGAGTAATGGCCGTAGATGCCGCATATCACACAAGGGTGGTTGGTGCGCAACGATTTATCGCAAGGCTGAGGGGACAGTTCTAGTTTGACAACTGGAATGTTAGTGTCATCATCCAACATTTGCATGTGTTCTTGAAGTGCTGGTAATTGTGGACATAAATGGGTGGCATGGCCAATATCGTCACACAAGGAGCACTTAGGGATTACACAGGTTGGGGGATTCTTAGCTAATTTAATGGGTGTCACTAGGGGGGTGCGAGTTGTGGGTGCAGTGTTGTAGGTTGGTGGACCTCTGCCCCTAGTGTTGCGGGATTGAGGGGGGACATAACTAGATGTTGATGTAGTGTCCCCCATTGGAATTGATCAATTTTGGGGGTTTGAACCACCAGGTGGTGGGCGATTTTGGTGGTTTGGTATGCCAGGTGGTCGATGGTTTGACATATTCATGGGTTGTACCAATTGTAGGACAATAGTCGGAGTTGGTGGGGGAGTTGGGGCAGGTAAGTACCATACCGGTAATCCTAATGTTAAACCTGGGAGGTTGAGTGTAGCCATTACTGGCGTGCTGATGGCGCCTGAAGGGGAAAATAAAAATGGGATAGTATGAATTGGTGTGGCTCCTACGTGAGTTGGCATTGAGGGTGGTTGCGGGAGTAAAGGGGGTTGTTGGTTTGGTACCTGTGTGTTATGCGAGAGGGTGCACAAATCAGATATCTCGGTTATATTCAAAGGGGGTGGGATGGATTGGAATGTGGAAGTCATAGGTGATTCCGAGTATAATCTGGGTCTGACTGTGGAGACGAACGATGTAGGTGCATTCTGAACTGGTTGTTCAATCATAGGGAGAACATTTTTAGGTGCAGCGGGGGCATATTGGTTTCAACGCATTTGGAGATTCATGTCGGACGATGACATCATAAGGAGATGATGAGTACTTGAATCCATCGGTTGGTTTGTGTGTGCAGCGTATGTGATTTGTTGTTGTGGTGCTGTGGTTCCTTGAGGAGGATCCAACATACGAGTGTTCGCTACTTCTTGTGTGGGAAAAGGTTTCTGCAACACCATGGGTTGTGGTTGAGGAGGTGGCACTGGTTGTGCCGCGTGCCCTTGGCATTGGGCGTCATCAAACCACAGTTGGTGCGCTCGCTCCAAATGGGGGCAAGTGTGTGTGTGATGGTCGTATACCCCGCATATGGAACATGGGTGGTTTGTTCGTAAATTGGAGTTCTTACCCTGTTTCGGTGGTCAATCAAGGTTTTGGTTGGCGGGGGCAGCGTTGTTGTTGTTTGGAGGATAAGTCTGAGTGACTGGAGGTTGTGGTGCAGCAAGCACTGCCTGTGGTGGGTAATAAGCCGCTGGGGCTTGTGAGTGAACAAGAGCATGTGTGGCCTGCTGATGGTAATACGTAGGGGGTGCAACCAGAGGTGGATAGGCTGAAGGTGTGTGACCATAACACTGTGGTGGACATGAGGGTCCATGAGTGTGGTGGGGGTGGGCCATGGGAGCATACAAAGTTGTAGCTTCAGAGTGAGATGAAGCCCTAGAAAGGTATGGGGCGTTGTTTGTACTCATCATGGTAAAAGGTTTGTTTTGCACCATAACCTAGCCGATAATACCGTCGGCGGCATGGGATGCCCCCGGCTCGTCATGGCAAGATGGATCGCCGCGCGGGGCATCCAGTAAAATGGTGTATAGATATCTAGACTGGGCATATATGAGGTCGAACTCCTGGTCTTTTAAGATAGCTTCTTCTTCTGACTGGGGTCGTTCGGAAGCTACATCTTTGGCTATGAGGGGTAGGAGTGATTTAAGAAACTAGTCCAAAAATATACGATCATCCAGTTTTATCTTGCAAAGGCTACTACGCTTGCGCCACTCATGGATATGGTCGGTGATGTGGGTAGCTATGTTTTGTCTGCAAGACAACAGTATTTCAACTCCTGCATCATAGCGTACAGGTAGCTGAAAAAACTAAAGGAAAGTGGAGGCGAGGGACGTAAATGTATGGTGGGTACCATGTGGTTGTTCAATGTACCACTTGGCTGCAGAGCCAGTGAATGTTCATTGCAACAGTCTTAGTCTAATGGAGTCATCCACTATGGAGTTAGATGAACACCATAGGTGAAATGACATTAGGTGGTTTTGGGGATCCTGCCCAGGTTTTCCTTCAAACTTGGGGATGTCCGAGGGGAACTTTGTAGGCATGGGTGGCCATGTAGGGTTGTGCCTGATAGGATCGTTGGTTAACCTGGCTAGGTCTGGTAAGTTCAGACTAGCCATGTATGGTAAACTAGCATATGGGTGTGGCATAGTGACTGGGACATAACTGTTAATGGTGGCATTATGTAGTGGTCCAATAGCCCCTAAGGGTATGCTAGGTATTGAAGGTATGTGTCTTCCAACCGTTGTGGTGTGGGATGGGCCAGCGCTCGCAATTGCAACATGGGTTGCAGAGGGGTTAGGAATAGTGCCAGGAATTCCTGGGATCTGGGTTGTGGTAATGAGAGGGGGTGTGATTCCTATGTTGGGCATACCCATAATAGGAGGTAGTCCTGTGTTGGGCATACCTAAAGGTGGAGTGGCCCCTATATTAGGCATGCCTAAAGGGGTTGTTGTTACCATGGGTGGCACAGTAGTAGAAGGGTTTTTGGATGTATCTCCAATAGTACTGGTGAAAAGTGGGTCGTATTGTGATCCAACCATGGGGTTGGTTAGTGATGTTTCAGTAGGGTTTTCGGATTCAGCCTCAGAATCAGATGTGAAGTGAGGCGTGTTAGAATCGGATGACTGTGTTCTTGGCCGATGACATGTCGAGTCAAGGGATAAGGATCTACGTCAATGACGTGTAGAGCCAAGTATACCGAACTGAGGGGGTTCACCCTGAAAACGGCGAGATCGTCTTAAATTCTCAATGGTGATAAATATTTAAAAATTTCAGTGTAAGGTGGTGATGTAAAAAACTCGAAACCCTAGTGCAACCATGAATGCAAGAGGGGAGTGAAAAAATAAAGGCTCTCAGGGCAACAACCAACCTCAAAAAGCACTTATTATAGCAATTGTGCTATAATAAGTGGAGGGATGCAACAAAATTGGTCAGAATACCAAAAGTCAAACAGTTCCTAGAAAAAAGTGGTGTTACTAGACCAAAGGTGGGTATTGTATCATGCAAACACCTAACTAGAAGTATTGTGAGTCAACAAACGATATTCTCTGCAAGGTGATGAAATTCAAGTCAGACAATATACAGTGTTGCATCAACGGCTAGATATCCCCCTACTGGGAGGGACACCGGGTAGACAATCCTAAAGAGTGGCAACTAGGATACCCTGTTCATGACACGTTCGGTTGGGTGAATCTGCAGTTTGGTTCTATCACCGTTGTACCCCCATTCGGGTGTACACCGAGAACTTCAAAAGGTATCCTTCGGTTACTGAATGGATTGCGGTATTCCAACTAGACTTCCGGAACCAGTCTGGCTACTTCAACCCTCCTAAGGGAGAGGCCTTCCCGATAAATTGGTTGATAACCGTGTCAAAATTATAAGGGATTTTTGAACCCTAAAGACAACCACTATGTCTCAAATGTAAATAATTGAGGGGTGTTATTGGTACACCTATCCCCTCATTTCTACCTAACTACAAGATTCTTTTAAGTGCTCCCCAAGTGGGGTTAAAATTTTGTTGAGTTAAGGTAAATTTTAAGGCTCAGTTTAAATTATGTGGCAGAGCGGGTGCAAGTGTGATATTTAAACTGAAATTGATTTGCCTCGCTTGGGCGATTAATTACAAATGAAAGAAAAGGACGCTTCCAATTTGCAAAAAATAAAGGCGTTTTTTTGAAATGTAAATGCTTGAAAAAACTATTCAAAAATAATGGATCTTTGAAATAATTTAAAGGGAATCAAATAACATAAATATTTCAAGAAATAAATGGATCTCTTAGAAAATTGTTTGGGCAAACTATTGAGCATATAAACAGTAAAATCTTTGATCTAAATAAAATGCAGAAAAATCTTTCTTTCAATTACTGAAAAATTTTAAAAAGGTTTTTTAATGGAGCATATATAAATAGAAAAAGATTTAGTATGGTTGTAAAAATGCAGAAAAAATAATGTTGTAAAAGAGGTTAAATGGGCAGAAAATACACCAAATTTTTTTTCAAAAAATTGGCCAAATTCAAAATAACTGCATCGCGGGTTTTTAGGAAACAGCCGCGATGTGCAACGCGGGTTTAGGCCGCGCAGTCGCGATGTGCAGCGCGACAAATGGCTGCGAAGCCGCGATGTGCAGCGCGGGTTTCAGTCACACAATCACAATGTGCAGCGCGGCAAATGGCCACGAAGCCGCAATGTGCAGCACATAAAATGGCCGTGAAGCCGCGGCGCGCCGCGCGGGAAAAAGCCGCAAGGTTGCGATGAGCCACGCGATTGTCGGGCGAAAAACCGCGAGGTGAAAGCCGAAAAACGAACCCGAAAATGGAAATTTCAGGCTATTAATGGCAATAGAAAGGGCCAAGATCTAGAACAACAATGGATCTGTTGTCTAGGATGGCAGATCTATGAATTAAAATGAGTAACAAAAACTAAGATCTAAAGCAAAAAACCAAGATCTAAGAATTCGAAGCCAGCGGAATCGCCAAAAACTGTTTGCTTGGTTTTGCAACCAAGCTTTGTGCAATGGGCACCTATCAACAATGTGATAGCAGCTTCAATATAAAAAGCAAAAACGATTATGAATTAAATCTAAATCTAAACTAACATGTGCATATAACAAATAAATCTAAAAACGATTCATAGAAAGAACAAGAAATAAAAAAATGTTTTGTATTAAGATACCTCAAATGGTGAGGATATGATGTTGAGCAACTCCAAGGGTGAGTAGCTCCAGGCTCCAATGGTCTCTTCTCCAAGATGCTGAAAAATGGTCAAAAGTATCAGGAGAGATTTTGACAACGTGAGGATAGGATGATAGATGGATGGAAAGTGAGGAGCCCCTACCACATTTTTATAGTTTTTGGTGGTGGGGAATACCATTATGGTTTTGAGGAAACCAATGGTATTGACCAACATGGTTTAGGTAACTTTTTTCCTCATTTTTCCTTTTTTGAATATTTTGAATATTTTTATTCCCTTTTAATATTTTTGGGAATTATGGACCCTTTTTGAGGGTTTTTTATGCTTTTTGAGGAAAAATATTCATTTTGAGGGGAAAAAGGGGTGTATTATGGTCTTTTGGTGACCTTTTGATGGCTTTAGAGGCTCAAATGGTGGAAAAGTGGACAAATGGGTCATGTGAATAAGGAAATGAGCTAGTGAGCACTTTTTGGGTGTTAACAATACTTCATGAGTCTATCAACAACCACCATAATAACATTCTTTCCTTCTGACTTGGGTAGACCTATGATAAAATCCATGGATACTTCCTCCCAGCGCTGACAAGGTATTTCTATCGACTTAGAAGTCCCGAGGTCTTAATTTTTTTACCCTTACTCTGTTGGAAAACCAAGCATTCAACCACGAACCTTTGAACATCAGATTTAAGACCATCTCATAAAAATTCCTTCTTGACCCTGTGGTATGTTTTCAGGAATCCTAAGTGCCCACCTATAAGAGAGGTGTGTAATTCATAAAGGACCTTCTGCTTGAGTTGGGAGTTTTTTCATAAATATAAGCGATCCTTATACCATAGTGAATCATTTTTCCACACAAAAGTATCTTGCATAAATATGAGCGATCCTTATACCATAGTGAATCATTTTTCCACACAAAAGTATCTGACACACTGGGATCATTTTGTAGCTTTTGAATTAGCGTCCACGCATATAGGTATTTTTTCCATTCTTCCCTTGCTTCTACTATACAATCTGGTTGTAGAATGGAAATGAAACAAAGTAATTCCCCAACATCTTCATCTTTTCTAGAGAGTGCATCTGCCACCACATTATGTTTCTCTTTTCTATAGATGATTTCAAAGTCATATCCCAACACCTTGGTTACCCACTTTTGTTGCTCTTCTGAAGATAGTCTTTGTTCCAAGAAGTATTTAAGACTATCATGATCTGTTTTGACCTTGAAGTGCCTACCTATTAGATAAGGACGCCATTTCTTAAGAGCATGTAGTATTTCCAACATTTCCTTCTCATAATGGGCTTTTGTAATTTATTTCCCTTGATTGGATGACTTGTGAAATCAAGTGGGTTTCCTTCTTGAATTAGAACAACACCAATGCCATTTCTTCAAGCATCTCATTCCACAATAAAGGTTTTTGTGAAGTCTGGTGTGGCCAATACAGTAGCTATGCACATTTCCTGTTTAAGTTGTTCAAAAGCTTGAGTTGCCTCTGGAGTCAAATAAAATGCATCTTTCTTCAATAATGTTGTTAGAGGTGCTGCTATTCTTCCATAATTTCGAACAAACTTGTGGTAATACCCTGTCAGACCTAAGAATCCTCGAATATTATTCAATTTTTTGGGAATCGTCTAGTCTATCATGGCTTTAATTTTTAATAGGGTCTACCTTGACACCTTCATGAGATACAATATGACCCAAATACTCTACCTCCTTCACCCCAAAGAAACATTTGGAAGTTTTTTCATATAGTTGTTGCTCCTGTAGTAGTTGTAGTACCATGTCAACATGTTGAACATGTTCTTCCCAATACTTGATATAGATTAGTATATCATCAAAGAATACTAGCACAAATTTTCTAAGAAAAGGCTTGAAAATGGAATTCATCAAACCCTAAAATGTGGAAGGTGCATTAGTGAGACGAAATGGCATGACTAGAAATTCATAATGATCACCTTCATAAGTTCTTAATGTTTTTTTTGGGATGCATTCATGTTTCATTCTAATTTGATGATACTCAGAACGAAGATCCAACTTTGTGAATACAATTGCTCCATGTAATTCATCTAGCAATTCATCAATTACAAGAATGGGAAACTTATCTTTAATGGTGATCTTTTTGAGCTCTCTATAATCTGGACACATACGCCATGATCCATTTGGCTTGTGTACCATTACCATTGGTGCAAAGTAAGAACTTTGACTAGGCCTAATTATGCCAGCCTCTAACATTTCTTTAACAATACACTCAATTTCACTCTTATGTCCATAGGGGTATCTGTAAGGTCTGATGTTAGGAGGAACAATTCCTAGGATTAAGTGAATATCATGATCGAAATCTCAAACAGGTGGAAGACCTTTTGGAATATCTTCAAATACCTTGGAATACTTATTAATGACCCTTTGGAGATCTGGGGAAATAGGAGGCTTAGATGTTTGAATATCTAATGAGCATAATTGTGCAATTACACCTTGATGTCCATTTTCATCAATTTTACATACCATTAGAGATTATCACCTTGCTTGGTTTCCCTCTGATACCCTATAATTCATATTCCTTTCCTTCCCATAAAAATTTCATGAAAATCTTCTGAAAATTAAAAGCCACAGTTCCCAAAGATTGTAACCATTGAACACCTAAGACAACATCAACACCACCCATTTGGCATAGCGATCGTTGGACTATTCAATACATATTCTCCCATAGTAAGATCTATATTATGGCATTTCCTTAAGCAATTGATAGTTCCTCCATCTGCAATCATTACTTGAAACTCTAGTGCTAGATATACAAAGCAATTGAGATACTTTTCTAATTTATAGTGAATGCAGTTATGAGTACTACCAGAATCAATCAGCACTATTACTTTTTTCTTTTTGATAAATCCTTCGATCTTGAGAGTTTGAGGAGTGCTAATTCCATCCAATGCATGACATCATATGGTGGGAGTAATCTCTTCTCAAGTAGTATCTTCTATTTCTTCATTTGGAGATGGTTCTTGTTCTTTTGGTTCTTCCTCTTCACATTCCATGTAAAATAATTTCTTCTCACCACACTTTTGTCCCTTACTACACTTGCTATCACAATTAAAACATAGGATGTGTATGTGTTGGAGGTGCTCTTTCTAGAAGTCGTCGTCATATTTTTACTTTCAACCTTCCTTTCCATCATGAAGGCCATCTCCAAGGATGGTGGTTCAAAGACACGCACCTCATGTTGAATTTTATCCTTCAATGTGCCAATGAAAAGATCCAACAGATTATCTTCTGGAATGTTCTTCACTCTAAGACTTAGCTTCTGAAACTTTTGGATGTTCTCTGCACCTGGACCTTTTTTTTTTTAGATTTATTAACTGGCTAAAGAAGGTATCACTATTAATATCCCCATAATGTGCAATCAATTCTTCGGTGAATATAGACCAAGATATAATAGAGTCCTTTTTATGGTCACAAAGCCATTGGTACCATACAAATTGATTAGGCTCTAAATATAATGGTGCAATAGTTACCTTTTGCAAAGTTGGGACCTGGTGTAGATCAAAGAATTGCTCCATTTGGAATATCCATTTTATTGGATCATTGCCATCAAACTTTCTCATGCCAACCTTGGGAATTTGGGTACCCCTTGGTGACCATCCCTGGTGACTTCCAAACCAAAATCATTTCCTCTTGGAATATTATTATTCATGGAAGGTTTCTCAACATGAGAATTATCTTTATCCTCCTGAGTATCCTGGAACACATCATTACATGTAGGAAGAGTATCCCTTGAATTTTGTATGAGATTAACAATATTTGTCATATTCCCCATCAATTTCTCCTCTAGATTGAGTAAATCAATTTTTGTCACTGAACATTTCATATTTTCCTCCATTTTATTCAAATTATCCTCTAAATTATCCAAATCAACTTTTTTCACATACCCTTTAATCATATCTTTCAACTGGGACCCTCTAAAAGAGAGGTCTTCCCTTTCATCATGCGTCGAGGATGGATCCTCTAGGGGTTTGGATGGAGTGTAGTTCTTTACACTTCCTTTTGGTGGAATTTTGAACAATATAAATAGATATCACACCTTAGGTGTCACCACAATTATATCCTTCTACTCAAAGTTAATCAAAATTAAAAATGGCGTACCTTTTAAAACCCTGATTGGAAGACAATTTTAAGGCCGAATTGAACCGGATGTAAATTTTAAATTTCTACTCATATGGGTATGAAACTTCGCACTATTGTATCTTGATGTGTCCTCTTTCCAATTCCACGGGCCTTATCTAATTTGGATTTACCAATAATACTTTATTGTGAATCTTCCAATACCTCTTATTTTGGGTCTTTCCAGAATAGCGAACTTGTACCGTATTCCACGTGTCCAATTTTATGTATCTGAGGTTGGAAAACATACCATAGATATTGTAGTCCGTCTTCTTTCAGATGAAATAGGTCTCACTCAATTTGGATATTGCATGCCCCAGATATCACATTTTTACTCATAACACATGTTTTAGACTAGTCAGAAGCCCTAAATTCTAGGGCGAATATATCCAAACTTGTAATGTTTCAGGATATGAAACTTGGACCACTGTTATATAGGACTTTTTCCTAGATGGTTTTTAACTCTCTCTCTCTCTCTCTGAACCATTGTAGAAAAAAAATTATAGCAAAAATTCCAAGATGACTCATTTTGAAGAAACCAATCCCGAGGAAAGGGCTCTGATACCAAATGTTAAGCAACAAATTTTCAAAAATATTATGACAAGATAAGAAATAGATCAGAAAGAGTACTCCACGACTTGATTGAATAAAATATCCGAATAACAAGCCTCTTTGAGGGGGAAACCTCCTTACACAAGACAAGACAAGACAAGACAAGACAAGATACTCCAAATGAAAGGTCTCCTTCCTATATAGGGGAGACTAAGGGTAATTGATAAGCATTCCAAGGTATTTGAAGATATTCCAAAAGGTCTTCCACCTACTTGAGATTTTGATCATGCTATTCACTTAATTCCAATAAGTGTTCCTCCTAACATCAGAATACAGATACCTCTATGGCCAGGAGAGTGAAATTGAGCGTATGGGTGAATAAATGTTAGAGGCTGGAATAATTATTCCTATCCAAAGTTCCTACAATGCACCAATGGTAATGGTACAGAAGAAGGAGGGATCATTGCGTATGTGTCCAAATTATAGAGAACTCAACAAGATCACCATTAAAGATAAGTTTCTCATTCTTGTCATTGATCAATTGTTAGATGAACCATATGGGGAAATTTATTTCATAAAGTTGGATCTTCGTTTAGGGTATCATAATATTATAATGAAGGAAGAAAACATCCCAAAAACAACATTTGGAACTCAGGAAGGTTAATATGAATTTATGGTCATGCCTTTTGGTCTTATGAATACACCTTCCACATTCCAAGGTTTGATGAATTCTATTTTCAAGTCGTTCCTTAGAAAATTTGTGTTAGTATTTTTTGATGATATACTAATCTATAACAAGTCTTTGGAAGAACATGTTAAACATGTTGAGAGGATGCTACAACTACTAAAGGAGGAACAAATATATGCAAAACCTTCCAAATGTTTCTTTTGGGTAAAGGACGTAGAGTATTTGGGTCATATTGTATTTCATGAAGGTGTCAAGGTAGACCCTAACAAAATTAAAGCCATGATGGACTGGCCAATTCCCAAACCCTTGAATAATATTATAGTATTATTAGTTTAGACAAGGTACTATCGCAGGTTTGTTTGGAACTATGCAAGAATAGCAGCATCTCTAACAACCTTATTGAAAAATGAAGCATTTTCTTGGACTCAAGAGGAAACTCAAGCTTTTGAAAAAATTAAAGAGAAAATGTGCAAATATATTTTTTTGACCACACCATACTTCACAAAAACATTTATTGTGGAATGTGATGCCTCACAAAACGGAATTGGTGTTGTTCTAATACAAGAAGGACAAGCGCTCACTTTCAAAAGTTGGACAATCAAGGGAAAGAACTTACAAAAACCCATTTATGAGAATGAAATGAACAAAATACTACATGCACTTAAGCAATGGTGTCCTTACCCAATAGGTAGGCACTTCAAGGTCAAAACAAATCACGATAGTCTTAAATACTTCTTGGAACATATACTCTCTTCAGAAGAGTAAGAAAAATGGGTATAACCAAGATGTTGGAATATGACTTTGAAATCATCTATAAAAAAGGGAAACATAATGTGGTGGCAGATGCACTCTACATAAAAGATGAGGATGTTGAGGAACTACTTTGTGCAATTTATATTGTACAACCTGATTAGGTAGTAGTAGCAAGGGAAGAATGGAAGAATGACCTATATGTGTGGACACTCATCAAAAGCTACAAAGGGATACCAATGTATCTGATACTTTTGTGTGGAAAAATGATTCACTATGGTATAAGGATTTCTTGTATATATGTAAGAACCCCCAATTCAAACAAAAGATCCTTTTGGAATTACACACCTCTCCTATAGGTGGGCACTCAGGATTCCTAAACACCTACCACAGGGTCAAGAAGGAATTATGGAGAAAGTCTTAAATTTGACGTTCAAATGTTCACGGCATAATGTTTGGTATACCAACAAAATAAGGTTGAAACAGTTAAGACCTCGGGTCTTCTACAACCATTAGATATACCTTGTCGGCGATGGGAGGAAGTTTCGATGGATTTTATCATAGGTAATACTCAAGTTAGAAGGGAAGAAATTTATTATGGTGGTTGTTGACAGACTGACAAAGTATGCTCACGTTTTTGCACTCTCTCACCCTTTTAATGCAAGTACTATAGTTGTATCCTTCATGGAAACAATTCATAAGTTACATGGAAACCCAAAGATTATTGTAAGTGATAGAGATCCAATTTACACTGAAAAATTTTGGACTGAAATATTTTTTTGTTTAGGTACCCAGTTGGTTCACAATTCATCTTATCATTCTCAAATTGATGGGAAAAATGAGATAGTGAACAAATGTTTGGAAGGATGTCTTCGCTGCTTTGCATCTAATAAGCAAACACAATGGGTGAAATGGTTATCTTTGGTAGAATGGTGGTACAATACTTCCTTCCATATGCCATACAAAATTTATTCATTTATTGCACTTTATGGGTACCGTCCTCCATCTATTACTTCTCCCTTAAAAGGAAAATATAAAGTTCAAGTTGTGGAAGATCACCTAGAGCACCAAAAAGAAGTTATCCATATACTGAAGT
The DNA here is from genome assembly GCA_027924585.1 of Larix kaempferi. NCBI lineage: Eukaryota > Viridiplantae > Streptophyta > Pinopsida > Pinales > Pinaceae > Larix > Larix kaempferi. The sequence goes on along the minus strand of BSBM01000397.1, from coordinate 9,650,785 downwards.
ACAACCTGGCTACATCAAAAATCAGGATGAAACAACAAGCAAATCAACATTGCAATGAAAGGAGTTTTGAAGAAGGGGATTGGGTATTTCTAAGGCTGCAACCTTACAAACAGATTTCCCCCAAGCAAGTAAATAAGGACAATAAATTAGCACCCAATTAATATGGTCCTTATAAAGTGCTGTAGAATATTGGTAGCATGGCTTACAAATTGGAGCTCCTTTCATCTTCAAAGGTACACCCAATTTTCCATGTTTCTTTCTTAAATAAGGTAATAAGGGACAAGATCCAAATTCAAACTATCCTTCCATAGCTTGATGAAGAAGGAAAAGTCATAGTAAAACTTGAACAAACATCGAAACAAGGAGCAAACGACTTCAAAATCGAGCTATTATTGAGTAACTCATCAAGTGGAAGAACTTACCAATTGAAGATTCGACATGGGAAGATGAGTCATTCATACAGAAGCATCCACAACTAACCAAGTGTTGAAGAAAACACTCGTATGAAGGGTAGGGGAATGATTTTGGGGCTAAATACCCATGATCACGTCATGGCGGGTCCCCTTGGTTTCCACCTCAAGGAGGTGCTAGCCTCGTGGCTTTGTTGACTACCCTTTGGGTGAATGTTTGGTGCCCTTAAGGAAAATCATTGGGACACATGGCCACACTCATATTTTTCTTTGTAGAGGTGATTGCATGTGTAAGGTTTTTCATACCTGGTTTAGAAAACCTCTTTTTTCCCAATTGGACCTATTGTTTTGATGCAAAACCTCTCCTACTTGTCTCCATACCCATGGAATCATTCCTTAAAGAAAAATAATCCTACATTATTAAAAAGGAGGGCGTTGATTCCAAGCATTTGTTTGGGTTAGTTGGGGGCATGATGCCCTCATTTTGGCTCACCTTGCAGTTGGTGGAGCCTAATTGCACTTTTTTATTCTTATTTTATGTCATTGCATTATTTAGTCCCCAATTTGTGGGTGGAATAGCCTTAAATTTTATAATTTGTCATTAAATTTGTAGGCTCGAATTCGTAAAAGGTTGAGGGTTGCCTCATATAAACAAGACAACTTCATTTGTAAATCATGGACAAGCGTTCAAATATGAGATCTCTTCTTTTTCTCTTGGTTTATTGGATCTATTGAGCTAGTGTGCACCTCTCTCTTGGATGTATTTTCTCTTATTTGAAGGATGAATGGAAGGATTTCTACAGTTTTGATCGTCACATGCTAAGTTGATACTAAAATAGTTTACTAACTCGTGCTCAAGAGGAACCTAAGGATAAACCTTGTTATCTATTTGGTAAATATTGGTAAAATATTCCCTAACCCTAGTTTAGCGTTGCTCTTGAAGTGATTTGGAGTGAGTTAGGGTTTCTTTGCTAATATTCTGTCAACTTTCTTAAGTAGAAAATCCTACAAAGGAGCTCTCCATTGTTTAATTGGGGCTTTGAATTCTCTATTTGTCCTAATTAGGGTTTCGCTACCTAACCCTTGAGGTTTCTAGTTTAACCCTAGTTGCAAGTATTGAATTCCCATATTAAGAGGAGGTACGTTAGCCTCATTCTCTCATATCCGTAGGGTTTGAGACAAGAATCTAATTTCCATATCCAAACAAACTCTCCAGTGTTTTATTTTATGCAAAAAATACCTAAAAAAATTATATTGTTGGGAAATCCCAAAAAACATAAATAAATTCAAAAATCCAAAAATATAAGTGATTTGGTATTTCTGGTCCACCCTAAAAAATCACCCTAGGGTTTTATCCATAAACACTAGAGGGTGTCCTCTTTTGAGCACGTGCAAAGGGATACATTAAGTAATTAAAATTGGGTAATTGTTAGGTAGTTTGAGCGGTAACACATTCAAAATATCAAAAGAAGGTTTATGGATAAGGTAAGGAATCATCGTAAGCAAAGGACATTCCCCCAGTGGATCCCCTTACCTTTCTCTTTGGTGGAAACATAGCCCATATGTGTCCTCCTTATCAGTAAACCCTTGAACCTTTTCATCCATATTATAATGATCATGTTTGTCATTGTTCAAAATCACCATGGAAACTACCTCATGGTGTTAAGAAACACATAATAAATAAATAAATAATTACAATATAGAAAAGATCAAGTTCAAAGGCTTGAGAATTATTAGGGTATTACATCTTCCTTTGTCTATCTATCTACAAATCCTTTCGCTTCCAAATACCTTATTATCCCACATTCCCATTGGCCCTCTATGAACCACCTATAAACCCTCTCCACTCCCAACCAATCTCTACTATAATGGCTATGGGAAGGTGTCATTATTTTTGTTGCGCGTTAATAAAAGAGGTTTAGGCCCTAATAGAGAACCTCGACATCAACGAATGCAATTTTATAGATACAAAGGGAGGTCTCACTTACACTTCTCTACATTCTACAACTAGGAAGACTCGATTGGAAAATCACTTAGGGGAAATGCTAGAAGAGAATAGGTGAGCATGAAAGCTAGAGAAATACGAGTGAGTACAATTAGTTGTGAACCAATGAATCGAAAGCAAGGCATCCCAAAATTTTCGCAATGAGAAAAATGTGAAATTAAAGGAGTCTATTTCAATCCTTTCAAATCTGGTTATGAACATTACCAATTACTCAAGTTAACTTGCCATGGAGATAATCCCACTTGAATGACCCTATGTAGTGAAGCTAATGGAAGAATGTAGCACCAAAACCCATGTGGAATCAACTATAATTGTTTCCATGGGGTTATACTTTTGTCTATATCTTATATGTATTATCAGTTTCTATTTTTAGTTAGTCGATATGTTAAACATGATTCTCGCTGCATATAGGGAAGAAGAAATTTTATATTTTTATCACACATCTTATATAATGTACTTTCTCTTCAACAAAACCAATGTTTTCTATGTTTGTAACTTATTTTGAATGCTGGCCAAGTTAGGTCAAATCGAATTCTCTCCATCTCTCTCCATATAATCATTGTTGTGAAAAAAATGACAAAATTTACATTTGACAATGATACAAAGATTTCTCTTTAGCCTTGTCCAGGAACCTCAAACATCGTCGATAGCCTAATTTCCTTGTAGTGCTACCTTAATACAATAAATTTATTTTATAAATAAGGAGTTGTTAATACCTCTAAAAATAAATATATTTCCCATAGAAAACCAACTATTGTGATTAAAAACCATATAAAATTTAATAAAGGTTTGTATAGTTGATCATATTTTTAAAATATGGGTTAGCATATGTTATTATTGTTTGTTAACTTAATTAATCCAATTTCTTTCCAAATTATAGAAAGGAAACAATGACAGATTTTAGGAGTGCAATGCTTGAGTGTTAGACAAATCTGAAAACTCTTAATCTCTTTCTTGTATATGAAGCCAAAAGTTATCAATGCTGCCCCTTCAGTCCTAAACAATGTAGAGGTAGTGTTTCTTCATGGGCGGTATGGTCTTTCTTAAGGATCATTGCTCTTACAATAAATAAGTAAATGACAAAAGAAAACATTTATATTTTTCTTTTCCAAGCGCAAGAAAGGTAATAAAAAAGCAATATGGGTAAGCTACCAATTTTTTTTAAGTGTTTAATCCAAGAGAGAGGGAGAGAGGGTGAATTACATGCCTAGGTGAGCAATAACCCTTAAATAATAAAAAAATTAATATAATGTATGCATCTTTGACTTGAAATAAAATAAAAAGCAACAAACAACACAATCAAAATGGGTTAGTCCTCCTTTCATACCTAGAATAACCATATCCCCAAGGTGCAAAATACAACAGCGAATCCATGATATACACAAGTACTTTCCACATGTATATGGAAAGGCAATGTTACCATGGGGCACAAGTTGCGATAAGGTGAGAGTAGGTCGTGGTAAGTAAGGGGCTAGAAAATTTAATAAAAGGTGAATCAAATTCTACCATCCTTGTGCAATAATGAGCATGCATGCTAAAGATGGGGAGTGTAGATGGTCCTAAGAGGTATTCTCTAACTACTAGAGAAAATATTTGGTGTCGAAATTAATGGCATACTATACAAAATATTACTCATTCAATTAGAAGAAGGCCTAAATGGGAGAAGATGTGGCCAAAGAAGTTAAACTATGCGAAAAAGAGTAAAGAGCCATGGGGAAGGGAACCCTATCGTGGGCCCGATTTTATTCCAAGGGGGGAATAAAACCTATGTCAAGTACCCTAAAATCATCTATTGAGTCCAAAGAAAAATCCATTCAAAGAAGATACTTCAATACTTGATGTGTATAGGATTCCTTTGTTTCTTGCTAAGACATACTATAGATAAAAATTGCATATTACAAAATTTATACACTATATGTACAATTGATTTATGAAATTTATTGCATAACAACTATTTCATGATGTACAATTATTTCACATTGGCAATTTGAAATGTAAATATCTAAGTATATCTAAATATATATTTAATAATTTGGTAAGTTTGTCATTGAATGTCTCATATAAAAGACAAAATAAAAACAAGTTGACGTAAATTGTATTCTTAATTGTTAGAAATAAAGGGGTCGCTTTTTAATTTAATTAATAATAATAATAATGATAATTTATTTTTAAGGTCACAATAAGCTCAACACCAAATTGATGTGTGAGATCTATTATTATTGGGACAAAGGACCTCCTAGCAGCAGCCATTATGTAGATGTACATGCCTTACTCCTTGATTTGAACCGACCTATAACATATAAACAATTCAGTTAATTATGATATAACCAAATGATCATGGGAACTTTGTATCCCCGCCCATATATAAAAAGAAGGAATTAAATTGTCTAGTTTGGAATTGCACCAGATCCGCAAGAAAGTTTGGTGTATCATAGAGGTCTCCTCCTGCCTGCCTTCGGTTGATCTCTTCCCTAGACTTTAGCGTTGCATTTGCGTGGTTTGAAAGTCCACAATGGTGGGAGAATCATCGGAATCACGGTTAGTTTGCATTGGGTCATAGTGTTCTCAACTCATAATAGGTACGATCCAAATATGCAGGGAGAGGGAGTTGGGTAAGAGTGTGAGGGGATCATTGTGATTAGGGGGAAATGCGTGCACAAGTTTGTAGGGTAAGTATGGATAAATTGTTTGAAGGATAGATTGTCATGTGAAGAGTCCTAAAGGATACAGGGTGTTGTCTGTAATGGGTGGGAATGATTAGTTTCATTGGAGAATAACATGTTCAAGGTCATAATGGGTGGAGCCAAGTGTGTGGAGGGGGTTACTGTGTGTGTATGTTTTTATATAATCCACTTATTATAATATCCACTTTGTATGTTGTAAATTATATGTCTTCTCTTCCAAGATGGATGGCCAAGATTAAATGTTGGGACCTCAATATTAATGGGTGTGGTATTTTTGCACTTTATCACACCTTAAGTCATTTTCACTCACAATAAAGCAAAAGTCACTTTAAATTTATAAAAATAAAGTTAATGTCTAGGACGGTCACTTTGGTCACTTTGTACATGCTTAGACAGCAATCTTACATAGAAAACCATCTGAACTATAAAAAAATCAACACTCCCTCTTACGAGGAAGGTGTTCTGCACCACCCCGAGCATATCTCTGAATTTGACAAATTTTCCTTTCATCAAAGCCTTCATGAGGATGTCCACAACCCACTCATCTTTAGATATGTACTAAAGCTGCACTGCCCCTCTCTGAACATAGTCTCGGATAAAGTGGTATATGGTCTCAATGTGTTGCAACCGGTCATAAAACATTGTATTCTATGAGAGTTTAATACAACTCTTGTTGTCACAATGAATCACTGTAAGAAGAAAGTCCTGAAAAAATAACACAATATGTGGCTTGCGAAGCCATATGGCCTCACAAATTACAAAATAATATACTTCCGCAGAAATCAATGCAATTGACTTCTGCTCCTGCTGAATCAAGACACTATTGTTGATCCCAAGCTGAAGCAACATCTAGAGGTGATTTTCCTGTCAATCGCACTTCCTTCCCAATCTGAGCCACTAAAACCAACCACTCTGACTTCATCCCCCCTAGACATATATCAAACCAAAATCTATAGTGCCACAAAAGTAATTGAGAACATGTTTTGTTGTGATCTAGTGAACTCTCCTGGGCTCAACCATAAACTAATTGAGATTGTTCACAACAAAACAAATATATGGTCTGGTGTTGACCAGATACATCAAGGACCCAATCAACTAATGATACAAGGTGGTATCAACCAACTCTGACTCAAAAGCATCTCAGTATACATAGGCCTGCAGTATACCATCTCGAATCTCTCCAAGATCTCAATTGCATATTTCCCCTATCCAATAAAAATATGACCTGTACTCTACCACACCTCCAACCCCAAAAAGTAATGCATCATACCAATATCCTTAATCTCAAACTCTGCATCCAGATCCCTCTTGCATCCTCTCATGAGATTTTCTGACCTTGTAAGAAAGAGGTCATCCACATAAAGGATAACAATAAGTGGATCCTCATGAACTTGGATGTAGTATATATTTGTATCTGCTCACTCTTCACAAATCGAAACGGTAACAAGTAATTGTCAATACTATCATACCAAGCTTTAGGAGCTTACTTGAGTCCATAGAGAGCCTTCTTCAATGTGCGCACATGAGAATCTCTCCCATGCACCTCAAAAGCATGTGGATTCTCAATATGCACTTCCTCTTTTATGATCCCATTCAGAAATGCATTCATACATCTGATGAAGAATCCAAACCATCTCTGTTGCAATGGATATGATATCCTTGATCGATGTCTACCTCACTATTCATGTGAAGGTATCCTCATATTCTTCTTCCTCTAGGTGTGAGAACCCATGAGCCACAAATTGACCTTTGTACTTCTCAATGCCGCCATTCGTAGCATGCTTGAGTTTGTAGAGCCACTTGGAAGTCACAACTGACTTCCCCCAAGGTATTGTAAAAACATCCTAGAAATCATTCTTCGTGATGGAAGCATACTCTTTCATGATGGCATCTCTCCATACCCATTGGTCAACTAACTCGTCAAAAGTGGAATTCTTCTCCTCACGGATGTTGATCATCAAAGACACATAGCTGCAAAATCTCTCTGCTGGCCTTCTCCCCTTGATAGTACTCTTGGGACTATCAACATGATCATGTGCATCCTTTAGATTCTATTGAATATGTTTCGGCTTCTTCTTCCCTGAAGTGGCCTCCGTTGGTACATGTATCTCTTTCTCATCCCTGTCATCTGAAGGCTGTGATCCTGAAGACTGAGCACTTGTAAATTTTGTACTTATATCTTGGAACTTGTAACCCCTAAAACCTGTGAACCTATTCCCTTTAGCCTTGTGACCTATGGTACCTGTGAGCTCTATGGGACCTATGAAAATGTATGATACTTCCCCCATACAAATTATGACTCATGTGACCTCCTCAATTCCCTGTCCTCCTCGAATCTCACATCCTGCATAACCTCTCTTTTCCTTAGTGCGGGAATATAAATATGGAATCCCTTCGAAGTCTAACTATATGCAATGAAGATCCCCTTCTTTACAATGGGATCTAACTTTATCCTCTTCAAAGAAGAGACATTTAAGTAATTAAGGCACCCAAAGATGAAAAAGTGCCCCACCTCGAGCTTCCTACTAGTGAAATCCTCCTCAGAAGTCTTCTTCCCCAACACTAGATGTGGGTTCATGTTCTACAAATATACTGCAGTGTTGCATGCCTCTGCCCAAAGAAACAATGGTAGACCCTGGTCATGCAACATGGATTTCGTAGACCCAACTATGCCCCGATTTTTCCTTTCCACAAACCCATTCTACTAAGGGTTGTAAGAAACAATCAACTCTCTCTTGATTCCCATTGATGGAAATAATTTCTTGAAATCATTGGAGGAATACCTACCCCTATTGTCCAATCTCAAAATCTTGATCATCTTACCCATTTGATTCTCCATGAGAGATTTGAACTCTTGAAATATGCCGAAGACCCCATCCTTGGTCTTCAGGAAGTAGATCTAGGCATTTTTGGATAAATCATCTATGAAAGTGACATAATACTCGTATCCACACAAGGACACAACTGGAACGGGTCCTCAAACATCTGAGTGTATCAAATCCAATATCTCTCCTCTCATGTTTTCACTGCTTATAGGAAAAGTTGTCTTGGAGTATTTTCTAAATGCACACCCTTTCCACACATCCTGCTGCTCTACTATGAAGTATAGAAGTCATGTAACAATCTCTCTCACTATTGTAAGAGAATCATGATGCAGGTGTGTCATTTGTTTGTTCTAGAGCTCGCACAAATCAATTCCACTAAATTGTATCAATGCCTGTGCTAGCAAAAACATAATCCTATAAAGCATCCCACACCTGATTCCAATCACCTTTGTTGTCCTCGAATTGGACCATTTCCGGTGCATAAGCACTTGTCCATTTCAGAAAATCGCTACAAATCCCTGATTGCCTATAGCTAACACTGAAATTAGGTTCTTGGCCAACCCCAAAACATTTAATTCCTCCTTCACCAACAAAGGCTACTAGAACTCCCTCTTAAATGACATTGTTCCAAGGCCAACAACTCTGACCTTGGAATCATCACCCAGTTGAATATCAACATCCACAATTCCCTCAAATAACTACGCAAAGTGCTCACATACCCCTGTCATGTGACTAAAGGTACCATGTTGTGTTCAGAATCCGGTTCAAAGGAAATTACCTGGAGGAATAATACAAGAAATCCATAATTGGATTCATCCTCTTAGCCATCAAAAAACAAATTTACTCTTCCTCATCTCACATCAACAAGACCCTTCAAAGAAAAATGCCACTTCTTCAAGGATTCAACAAAGTAAATGTTTTTCAAGTCAATTATTATATAAACAAATACAGATATGTAATTCCCATTCTAGGGGTGACCTTATGAGAAGGAAAAGTCACCTTTATGAACTAAAAATGATAATAAAAAAGAAAAGATCATTGAGCACATACAATGATCATTGAGCTCCTTGCAAATGGAAATTATAAATTGGCAAGGGGTTTTATGTGGTGCATTGTTCTAAATAGGGCCTTCATCACCTTCCATTAACCTTATTATTGCATGCATCCTTCTTCCCACTGAAGGATGACACCTTTCTTCTTTCCAATTGCAACTTTATCCTCCTTGATTCCATCCCAATGCCCCCTTCCTCATTAACTCCAAAACCATCATGATCCTCCCTCACATCAAGTCCTCATTTGTAATGTACTTTCATACGTGTCAACAAAATAGGGTTTGTTGGTCTAAATATGCATTTATGGCAGTCATATGCTAAACTAGTTTTCACATTGATATACCATGTCAAACAATACACCCTTCAATTCATGTATGCAATTACAATGTTCAGCATTCCTACAGACATCATAAAACAAGATTTCAATCTTTGGAGGCATAGTCCAGATAAACATTCCTCTATACAACATAACAAAGATTCAATTTCTTCATAAAAAGGAAAACTAGGGAGTGATAATGAACCTCATCACACATTTTCATGACTCTATCAATTAAGCATGATTGGTATCATTCCTTCAATTATACATAAGAAATCATATCTCATTCTAACTTTCCCTTAAAGGTCTAGTATCAATATATCATCTTGACAGTCACATTGCACATCACACAATACAGATTTTGCATCCTCCTCAAAAGGATAGATTTAGGCTTTTAATGTCATTGATCCTAATACCACGAATGGAATTACTTCATTCCTTGCTTAGAAGAGCAATTTACTACTCTTTAAGGTCCTCATGTCATTTGGAAATGAACATTTAACCTATATGCCTCCTACCTCATGATTTCGATATGCATGTATATTTGTAGGGATTTCAAAACCCTAAAGACACATATCATTAGTCTTGAAACAAAACATGGTATAGTTCATCATATGCAATGGTAAACGATTAAAAACAATCATTAAATCCATCCATGATAGTTACACCTTAAAAAGGCACCACCTTTACAAGTGTTCAAGGAGGGTAGGGATATTGAGCCCTTTCTTCCTTTGAGGAGGCCAATTGCAAGTGAAAACTATGGTTAAATTCAATTCTTAGAAGAGGTAAACATCACCTCTAACTATTGAGGACATCCCTAAACCACTTCTAACTCTTAGGCATGCACAACTGTCAGATTTGCCTGGGTATAGGGAAAATTATGCAAGCCTTATTTAGGGAGGCTAAAAATGAGATGAAAGAGAGGTAACTCTGATTCTAATTTATAAGGGAATAGCGGTCGCACTCCAAAAAGCATATAAAAAAACTCGAAAAAGGCCCCTATTGCACAAACAATATCTCTCAAATGGAAACATGGTTATTTGATATTTTTGGTGAGAATTTCCATAGGTATGTTTAGATCCTATACACCATAATTAATTACTACCTAGTTTGTATATTGAGAGACATAGATCAATATTTGTAGGGTTTTCTGCACAATCCTACCATGCTCAAAATTCAAGAATTTTTCCCTTTCTAAAGCTACAGGAGTTATCCCACTTCAACCCACTTATTAGGGATGCATAAGGTGAGGCTTACTCATATATTTTGAATAAATCTTTAAGTCTTGACAAGATTCAAATACCAAAACTCTAAATACATATATCAAGGCAAAGGAGGTGCATACATAGGAAAAGCTTTACTGTTTCTCTCCTCAACAAAGGATACTTACTACTCACTCAATACCAAGTTTCATATCGTTCATAGCACCCATTTATCAACCATAATTGGACAAGGAAACATTTCCCATACTCAATTCTTTTGTCAAACAATTGTCACGCAAGAAATTACAACATTTTTCCATACATGTTTTGTACATGACTTAGTCAAGCAAGGAAGTCATCATCTGTCATAAATTTGCATTTAAAATATCATGATAATGATATCATATACTCTTCATTCGACAGTGTCAAATTCATAAACACAACTAAGGGACACTTATCTTTTCCAAGATGAAGCTCCAAGGAAACAGATGGTGGTGGATCGATTTCCTCCCAACCATAGGTTATTCCACTGTATAAATTCACCCCGTGTTGGTCTATGAGACCATCAAAATAAAGAATATTTTCAAAACCCCTCTTCTTTTCACTAAAGGATTCCAAGATACCAACTAAGCAAGTCTCTATTAGTTATGTGTTCAACCTCTTAGCTAACATATCTCTTGGAACTCATCCCTTGCTCCATGCAAGCTAAGAAGTCATATTTTATTTGCTCTTCAATCCCTCAGGCATGCCCTTCCTCTATGTTCTCTTCATTACGATCAATGTGAGCCAAAGACATTGCCTACTTCCAGGTTTCATTTACAACATTGTGAAGCTTATTGGAAATGGATTTTATGGTTCTTTGGGCAGCCTAACAAGCCAATAAGCTTTAGGGATTTGAAATGGTATGTAGTTTCACTATAATGGTGTCTAATCTCAACGAGAATGCTTTATTTAATGTCTCCGTGGTTCATATGAGAGTTGGGTTGAGGTTTCTTCCTCCAAACCCTTATTTTCTCTCCATCCCAAAATTGCCTCAGTGAGAACAATGTGAAATTAGAGGAGTCTGTTTCAACCCTTTCAAGCATGGTTATGCAAACTACCAATTACTTGGGTTACCTTTCCATGGAGATAATCCCACTTGAGTGACCCTATGTAGAGAAGCCAATGGAAGAACCTAGCACCAAAACTAAAGAATCGTTTTTTTTTTAATTTAATCAATAATAATTATAATAATTAAATTACTCCTTAGAGCAGCATTATGGAAGTGTACATGCCTTACTCCGGGATACATATAAACAATTTGCTCTTTGATTTGAACCTACATGTAACATATAAACAATTTACTCCCTGATTTGAACCGACCTATAACATATAAACAATTCAGTTAATTCCGATATAACAGAATGATCATCCAAACTTTGTATGCCTAACCCTATATAAAGAGAACGAATTAAATTGTCTAGATCCGCAAGAAATTCATAGAGTTCGGTCTCCTCGTGCCTCCAAGAAATTCATAGAGTTCGGTCTCCTCGTGCCTGCTTTCGGTTGATCTCGTCCACAGACTCTATCGTTGCATTTGCGTAGTTTGAAAATCCACAATGGCGGGAGAATCATCGGACTCGTCAGCCAGAAAAGCTTCTCTTCTCTTTTTTCATCCCCTTAAATCTGGAATAGAATTTATAAGAATGGCGAAATTGGGCACTGTGGCAAGGCTGATTCCATTAATATACATATTGCTTCAATCGATATATTGTTTGTTGACAGTCTGTTGTTGTTTGTTAATTTAATCAATTCAATTTGGGACAGTCTGTTGTTGGTTGTTAATTTAATCAATTCAATTTCCTCCAAATTCCAGCAGCAAGGTAACAAAGAGGGACTTTAGCACTGCAATACTTGAGCGTAAGAAGGCTCCTAATCGCCTAGCTGTGGATGAAGCCGTTAACGATGACAATTCTATGGTGGCCCTTAATCCCCAAACAATGGAAGAATTGCAGCTATTCAGGGGTGATACGGTCCTTCTTAAGGTTCCTCCTTGGTCTATTATGTTATTGCAAATTATCCCATCCCTTCTTTCCAATGGTCTTGAATTCTCTCCATTTGCTTAACAATTGAAATCACATATTAATATTGGTTGCAGGGTAAGAAGAGAAAGGATACGGTTTGCGTAGTTCTGGGCGATGATAGCTGTGCAGAGCATACAATTAGAATGAACAGAGTTGTTAGATCAAATCTGAGAGTAAGATTGGGGGATGTGGTGTCTGTTCATCAGTGCCCAGATGTCAAGTATGGGAAGCGTGTCCATATTCTTCCTATAGATGACACTATTGAGGGTCTTACAGGCGACCTGTTTGATGCCTACTTGAAACGTGAGTACTAGTTTAGTTTAGTTTTTTTTATGCCTACTTCTACTTGAAACGTGAGTTTCCATATGTGAGTGTCCATAGTAACACTGATTGTTTTATTATCATACAGCCTACTTCCAGGAAGCCTATCGCCCTGTGAGAAAAGGAGACCTATTTCTTGTGCGAGGAGGGATGCGCAGTGTGGAATTTAAAATCATCGGGACAGATCCTGGTGAATATTGTATCGTTTCTCCGGACACTGAAATCTTTTGTGAAGGAGATCCAATAAAACGAGACGATGAAGAGAAATTGAATGAAGTTGGTTATGATGATATTGGTGGTGTCAGAAAACAAATGGCACAAATCAGAGAACTAGTTGAACTACCCCTTCGACATCCCCAGCTTTTCAAAGCTATTGGTGTGAAGCCACCTAAGGGTGTTTTGCTTTATGGTCCTCCTGGTTCAGGAAAAACCTTGATTGGCAGGGCAGTGGCAAATGAGACTGGATCTTTCTTTTTCTTAATTAATGGTCCTGAAATTATGTCAAAAATGGCTGGAGAGAGTGAAAGCAATCTCAGAAAGGCTTTTCAAGAAGCAGAGAACAATGCTCCCTCCATCATTTTCATCGATGAGATTGACTCCATAGCTCCCAAGAGGGAGAAAACACACGGTGAAGTAGAGAAACGCATTGTATCTCAACTCTTGACATTGATGGATGGCCTCAAAGCTCGAGCTCACGTGATTGTGATGGGAGCAACAAATAGGCCCAACAGCATTGATCCAGATGAAGTTGGTCGATTGGAGGTTCTTCGCATCCACACAAAGAATATGAAGCTTGCTGAAGAAGTAAGCTCATGAATCCTAACATAACATATTAGTTTCTCTTATGCTCTCTTCTTCATTCACATAACATAACAGTTCTCTTATGCTCTCTTCTTCATCCACATAACATTATTAACATCACTGTTGTTGCCATGCTATAGGTTGATCTTGAACATATTGCCAAGAATACACATGGACATGTGGGGGCAGACCTTGCAGCTCTTTGCACTGAGGCTGCACTACAGTGTATAAGAGAAAAAATGGATGTAATTGATTTGGATGATGAGACAATCGATGCTGAAATCCTGAATTCTATGGCCGTTACAAATGAGCACTTTAGGGCTGCTTTGGGCACTAGCAACCCCTCTGCCCTCCGTGAGACTGTGAGTAGTTATAAACTTGGAGCGAGATTTGTTGTTTTGTTTCCATTGCTTTTATGATTGAGTTAAACATGATATATATATCTCCACTGAAGTTAAACATTTCATTTATCAGGTTGTGGAGGTGCCAAATGTTTCTTGGGAGGATATTGGGGGTCTGGAAAATGTCAAGAGAGAGCTTCAGGAGGTATTAAAATTAATTGATATATTCCTTGGGTGGATGGTAACCCTTGGAACTGTGCTTTGCTTTGAATTATGATTGAGTATAGATGTTTATTTCCCTTGACATATTTCTTTTGCATGCAGACTGTTCAATATCCTGTGGAACATCCAGAGAAATTCGAGAAGTTTGGCATGGCTCCCTCAAAAGGTGTCCTCTTCTATGGACCTCCTGGTTGTGGTAAGACGCTACTTGCTAAGGCCATTGCCAATGAGTGCCAGGCCAACTTTATCAGTGTGAAAGGGCCAGAGCTCCTCACAATGTGGTTCGGAGAAAGTGAAGCCAATGTGCGTGATATTTTTTATAAGGCTCGACAATCAGCACCCTGTGTCCTTTTCTTTGATGAGCTCGACTCAATTGCTACTCAGGCAAGTAATATTGTTATCTCACAATCTACATTAATTAATTATTTATACAAGTTTGCATAGCCAGTCTAGTGTTGTAGAAAGAAATACTGTGTGTTTTAGGCAGGCAGGCAGGGTTGAGTGACTTTTAGGGTGTCTGTGTCCATGCAGCGTGGTAGCAGTGTGGGTGATGCTGGGGGTGCAGCAGACAGGGTATTGAATCAATTACTGACTGAGATGGATGGCATGAATGCAAAGAAAACTGTTTTCATTATTGGGGCAACAAATCGACCTGATATTATCGATCCTGCTTTGTTACGACCTGGTCGCCTTGATCAGCTGATATATATTCCATTACCTGATCTAGCTTCCAGACTTCAGATTTTTAAGGCATGTCTGAGGAAGTCACCTGTTGCAAGGGATGTTGATATTGCAGCTCTGGCTCGCTACACAGAAGGATTCAGTGGAGCTGATGTTAATGAAATATGTCAACGTGCTTGCAAGTATGCCATTAGAGAGCACATTGAAAAGGAAATCGAAGTAGAAAAGAAAAGAAAGGAACAGCCTGAAGCCATGGTTATTGAAGATGATACCCTAGTTGCAGAAATAAAGGCAGCCCATTTCGAGGAAGCAATGAAATTTGCCAGGAGGAGTGTCAGTGATGCGGATATACGTAAGTATCAAGCATTTGCTCAAACATTACAGCAGTCTCGAGGTTTTGGGTCGGAGTTCCGCTTTGCAGATCGACCAGCAACTACTACCACAGCTATTGCTCCACAAACTACCGCAGAGGACGATGACCTCTACTCTTGACCTGTTTCTTAGAAGACTTAAAATTAATTTTAATCAATAGTCACCATAAATGAAATTCTTAATTCTTACTTACACTAGGATTCTGGATTGAGTATCGTATACATCAAACTTACACTGGCATTCAGGATTCAGTATCGTATACACAAACTTACACCGGCATTAAGTAACATTATTTATTTATGGGGTAAACTCACAATTTTGGAAAGCATTATTCTATAATAAAAGAATTCAATATTATTTTATTTCTTTAAACTCTCTAGATAGATATCTAGAATTCTATAGAAGCTTCCAATGATTATTGAGAAAGTATGTAGAATGCTAATTTTTTTTTTTTAATATTGAGTTGGTAAGAATTTTGATGGTCTTTTCAAGTTTATACTAATCATGCCTTACTTTTTATTTTTCTTTATAATTTTTAGTTTTTCTTGTACTTTTTAGTTTTTCTTGTACTTGTAAGTGTATTTAAAATCTTGTGAAATGTAGTATCTAAATCAGGTAGCATGTTGGCAATCTCATCTATTTAAAATGTCTTGAGTATTGGTGCTTAATTTGAATATTGCATGAGGATTGTGATTAGTGTGATTAATGGTATCTTAACCTAACAAGTAGTGCTTCCACTTCTTCATTGGAGATGGTATTAAACTACTATCATGTTTGCAATCTCATCCATTTAAAATGTATTTCTTATTGGCACTTAATTTGAGTATGCAAATATGGTAGAGGACTGTGATTAGTATGTTTAATGGTATCTTAACCTATTAATCAATGCTTCCACTTCTTCATTGGAGATGGTAATATCTAGCTAGTTGCTTTTATACAAATCACGTGCATTTTCTTGCAAAGGTGAGTTGTTGCTTATATCCCATGAGTAGCATGCATGCTACTCTTTAGAAACTTGTTTGAAAGTGCATTTTCTTGCAAATGTGAGTTGTTGCTTGTATCCCATGAGTAGCATGCATGCTACTCTTTAGAAACTTGTTTGAAAGTGCTTCATAATTGAAAAGTATTGTTGAACCTTCATAGGAGATCTAGTTCTTATTAATTGGATGTTAGTCTTAAAAAAAACATAGTTTTCTCTTTTTAGGAATCTTGTTGACTTAAATTGCTAAACTTGCATTTCCAAGTTTCTTTTTCTTAGTAGATTGCATCTTTAAGGATCCGAGAAAGGTTTGCATTTTGGAGTATGATGACCTCTGAGCAATTTTAACACTTGTTTCTTTCAAGAATTAATATTAATTGTTCACTAGTCACACTAGGATTCATCCCAGAACTAGTCAAATACAATGCATTTTTCTGTGGTAAAATCACAAATTTTATTCTCTTTTTGTCCAAGTTCAAAATTTTGGAAAGGATTATTGTATAAAAAGTTGGAATATTATTTTAATTCTATAAACTCTTTAGATAGATATCATAACCC
This sequence comes from Larix kaempferi, assembly GCA_027924585.1. Lineage (NCBI taxonomy): Eukaryota > Viridiplantae > Streptophyta > Pinopsida > Pinales > Pinaceae > Larix > Larix kaempferi. Next base: position 9,633,953 of record BSBM01000397.1, on the reverse strand, counting down.
ATTACTAAAAGCTTGCAATGATTGAGAAAGTTTGTAGAATACTAAACCTCTTTTCAAAATTGAGTTTGTAAGATTTTTTCTTGTTTAATGGACCTTGTATTTTTTATTAAGGCGAAACTAGTTTATGCCTATCATTTTTAGTCTTTTCAAGTTTATATTGTACATGCCTTACCTTGAGATTTTATTTTAATTCCCTTGTACTTCATATATAATGTCTAAAGGTGATGATGGTAAATACCAAAAATAGATTTTTAAGGAAGACTCTTTCACATTCTTCTTCAGGTGCCCATACATAAAGTCTAACATGATGATGGACAAAAAATAGATTTTTAAAGGTCCTTGTGATCCCAAAGTGCACCAAGATCCTCTGAAACAACAAACTTGTTGCTTATTATCATTTTATGGTTTTCTAACAAGCCATTAGAGCACACAACTTACTAAGCCGTGATGATGAATTAAAAATAGATTTTAATGGTCCTCGAGATCCCAAAGTGCACCGAGATCTTCTCAAACAACAAACTTGTTGCTTATTATCCTTTTATGGTTTTCTAACAAGCCATTAGAGCACACAAATTACTAAGCCTATTGACTACCACTTGCAAGTAGTCATCATTCTCTTCTTGTCCTAAACAACCCCTCCTCTTGTCCTAAATGAACCCCAACAAAGTTTGTAAATATAATTTTATTTTCTTCCACATCCTTTCCATGCATGATAAGCAACTACTAATCCCTCCCTCCATTGCACTTACCCCTTTGATTATGGTATGGCTTTTATAGTTCCATGGTTTTCATTGATGAAACACCATGAGAATTGGATGAGCTTGTACAAACCTACAACCATGTATATATGATAGGAATTAACTATAATTTAGGTAATGGTCTACCACTCCAGGTCTATAGAACTCAATCATTGGATCATATTCTTCATTCCACATTAGAGCACTAGAAGGGACAAGTTTGAACCTTGTGTTGTGTATGGTTGAGAGAAGGAAGATCATGTTTGATTTTTGGATAGGTGAGATACCCATTAAAATATATGACGGTAGGTGTCTTGTTCCTTGCGTTCCCAAAGTGCACCAAGCCATTAGAGCACACAACTTACTAAACCTATTGACCACCACATACAAGTAGTCATGCTCTCCTCTTGTCCTAAACAAAACTCCCAACAAAGATTGTAAATATACTTCTGCATGGCCTTGTAGGTAGTAGAAGTGGCTTCTTGCATGTTGGAGGTATGAGCCTCCCTTATCAATTATACTCTTCCTTCTTTAATAAACCTTTCGTTCCTTATTTGGGTGAACTTAGTTTAGGCTTTTCAATTTTATTTTCATTATGCTTTATCATGTACTTCTCTTGAGACTTTAAGTTTCTCTTGTACTCAATTTTATGTTCCTCAATCAAATTGTTGGCATTTATTGTATTACTTAGGCTCTCACGTTCTCCTTTAGTTGTCCATACATACTTTATAAATGTGATAATACTAAATACCCAAAACAAATTTTTAAGGGGGTTTACTATTGTTAGAAGTGTGTGCAACTCGATTTTTAAGGACTTACTAGTGGAAGCATGTGCAACTCTTTTATATGAGTATTGTGTGTGGATAATTAGTCTTTATCAATGTTTTGAGTTTTAGATTCTTTTACTTCACCAATGACTTCTCCAATGACTTCTCTGTTCACTATGAACTTGGTATTCATGTCTGATTGCACTACTCACTTTATTCCTGGATGGGTATTCTTGCTTTGTTGGTTATTCCTGGATGGGTATTCTTGCTTTGTTGGTATTGCCAGGACCAACATTCCATACAAATGGTTATAGCCTATGTGTAACTATTGGAAATTTTGCTTAGTATTTTTTGTCTTTTCAAGCTTATACTAATCATGCCTTATACTAAAGATGATGGTCCTTGGGATCCCAAAGTGCACCAAGACCCCCTCAAAAAACAAACTTAGCATGTTGGCAATCTCCTTCATTTAAATGTCTTTCTTATTGGAGCTTAATTTGAGTATGCAAACTTTGCACATGATTGTGATTAGTATATTTTATGATATCTTAACCTAATAAGTAGTGCTTCCACTTATTCATTGGTCATGGCAATGTTGGGAATCTCATCTATTTAAAATGTCTTGAGTATTGGTGCTTAATTTGAACATTGCATGAGGATTGTGATTAGTGTGATTAATGGTAACTTACCTAACAAGTAGTGCTTCCACTTCTTCATTGGAGATGGTATTAAACTATCATGTTTGCAATCTCATCCATTTAAAATGTATTTCTTATTGGTGCTTAATTTGAGTATGCAAATATGGTAGAGGATTGTGATTAATATGTTTAATGGTATCTTAACCTATTAATTAGTGCTTCCACTTCTTCATTGGAGATGGTAATATGGTATATTTACTAGCTAGTTGCTTTTATACAAATCACGTGCATTTTCTTGCAAATGTGAGTTGTTGCTTGTATCCGATGAGTAGCATGCATGCTACTCTTTAGAAACTTTGCTTCCACTTCTTCATTGGAGATGGTAATATGGTATCTTTACTAGCTAGTCGCTTTTATACAAATCACGTGCATTTTCTTTCAAATGTGAGTTATTGCTTGTATCCCATGAGTAGCATGCATGCTACTCTTTAGAAACTTCTTTGAAACTGCTTCATAATTGAGAAGTATTGAACCTTCGTAGGAGGTCTAGTTCTTATTAATTGGATGTTAGTCAATTTAGTTGGAAAATAATCTTTAAAAAAAAAGTTTTCCCTTTTAAGGAATCTTGTTGACTTAAATTTCTAACATTGCATTTCCAAGTTTCTTTTTCTTAGTAGATTGCATTTCCGAGAAAGGTTTACATTTCAAAGGATGCTGAGAGGATGATGACCTCTACTCTTGAAAGACTGGTCTAACCGAAGAAAACAAAACATTTCTAGCTTTCAATTTTAGCACTTGTTTCTTTGAAGAATTAATATTAATTGTTCACTAGTCACACTGGGATTCATCCAGAACTAGACAAATACAATGCATTTTTTTGTGTTAAATTCACAAGTTTTCTTCATTTATGTTATTACTTCCATGAATTTAGTGGAAACATGTGAATTCTATTAATGGAATAATTAAATTGGATAGAAATTTGTGTTATTGTATATGGAAATGGAATCTCATGGAGTATTATTCTCTATTTTGTGTTGTTAATTCTATTTCATATTTTTATTCTTTAATTCATGAATTTTGTATAAGAATTTAGTTATGATTTTTCTGTGCATAAGCTTTCTTATGGATTTATATGGGTTTCTCTTATTATTGTTTTTCACGTAATGCCAATTCCATTTTTTGTTTTGTGTATGAAATCAAAGTGTTGTTGTTATAGACCAACCCATGGTTCAAACTGGGTGATCCAATTGGAAAATGAAGAAGAAATTTTGAATTGGAGTGCCTTGATGGCCAAGGGTGTTGTTCAACATGTTACAACTACTTGCACCAAGGGATAAAGTTTCTTGTCATTGGTAGGATTCTTTGTCATTTCTCAAAATGGTCAACAACTAGCCAACATATAGCATGTTGAAGGTCATGCTACAACTACACCCATATCACGTCTCAAATGCAATATCTAATGTTGTAGACCAAATTGATTGTATGAATGCAAATTTGGGTGTTTATATTGAATAATCCCCTCCCTTTGTAGTTGAGTAATAATCCAATACAATCTCCCTTCGTATCTTCATATGTCCATGCACTAACTACCTATTGGCTCCCCGCTGTTGTATTTGAGCTTTGTCAACATGCCATGTCTCTAACTCCATGTCACATATTAGCAAAAATCCTAATCCTTGTCAGCACATGGAATTCAGTCATTGATGCACCACTTTCTTTAGTCATCTCTTCTCTGCCACCTATCAATTGAGGTATGATCCTTTGTGTAGAGTAGCCATGGGTTGAGACATGTTATGGTTATAATTGGTTACCTTTGACAACAGAGTTGAGCTAGGTCACTTGCATGCATTCATTTCAAGAGTTGCATATCATTTCGACATAGTTCTCAGTCCATTTTCATTGTTCTTGCAACTTTTTCAAGTGTAACTCATGAGCACTTGAAGCTTATTGGTTAGAAACATGTGAGCATCCTCCAAATGGAAACATAAAATAAAATAAATGCATAATGCATGGGCCTCAAGTAGATAGTACAAAGCCCATACACCTCTACACTAGATTTATCTCCCCAAGTACTATAATCACCTTTACTCGTATAAATTGATGGTTCATGGTTGGGAAGGGAAACTGCACCCTTTTGTTGGAGAAATCATTTGAGGTTTGTTATGCTTTTTTATCATTTTCTTATTACACTAAAATTAATTTGAGAAAGTTTTTTGGTTGTTTGATTTGTGTGCAAATATAGAAATTGAATTGTGTTATATTATCTTCTATTTAAGTTGCTTAGAATGAACTAGGGAACACATAACCATATATGTATTCTTGTATTTCCTTTACCTTTCATTTCTATCATAATTTATTAGCTATAGAAAGTAAGATTGTTATCTTTCTACCTCTTTGGAAATGAGATCAACCCACACGTCAAGGATCTCTATTTAGTATAGGTAAATTTCCCTAGAATAGAAGTGGCACCTCTACAGGGGAATTCTTTGAATTATTTCTTTTTGGGGTTGTTCTTTAAAATTTCCCATTGTTTAAAGTTTGGTTTTGTTTTTTCTTATGTTAATTCTCTTCTTTGTTTAAGTAGGATCAAGAAACAATTTAGCTTTAGTTTTTAGATATGGTCTTTTAGTTTTTGGTCATTGTAATTTTTGCTTATGCAATGTTTCAATGATAGTTGTGAGTTCTTGTTGGTTGCATTTATACAAATCAAGAGCATTTTCTTGTGAATGAGATTTTTTGCTTGTAACCAATGAGTAGGATGCATGCTACTCTTTAGAAACCCGCAAGTAAGTCATGCAAGAAAAAAACTTCATAGACCTGGAAACTACTATTCAGTTTTGGAGTTTTCTTTATAATTGAGAAGCATTGAAACTTGATACAAAGTCTAGTTCTCATTAATTGGATATTTGTCAATCCAGTAGACCAAAGTTGGACTTAGTGGATGTTAGTAGTTGTCGTCATTGCCATCGTCATCATCATCATCATCATCATCATCATCATCAAATAACCCACTAAATTAAATTTTACCTTCTACCTTTTCAGAATTTAAAAACATAATAAAATAATACATTCCTAACTACAAACCTTAATCATCCACATATTCATCATAAATACCTACTTCATACATATATAACAATCCCATCATCATCATCGTCGTCGTCGTCGTCGTCGTCGTCATCATCCTCAATACATTCATAACTACAAACCTTAATCATCCACATATTCATCATAAATACCTACTTCATACATTTATAACAAGCCCATCATCATCATCATCTATTAAGATCCTGGTGGGCGGCCTTCACTAACATCTCGAGGTTTTGGTGTAATGGTTCGTATCATCTGGTATCAGAGCCTCCACCCAGGTTCAAGTCACAGAGCGGGTGGCAATGCCGGCATTGCAATGTTCGCTCGGGGGGCTCATACGGCGCAAAGGGGACACCACCGTACAGGCGCACATCCAGCCCAGAGTCTGGACTGCGGAGCGTGGTGGGATGTTAAGATCCTGGTGGGCGGCCTTCACTAACATCTCAAGGTTTTGGTGTAATGGTTCGTATCATCGTCATCATCAAATAACCCACTAGATTAAATTTTACCTTCTACCTTTTTAGAATTTAAAAACATAATAAAATAATACATTCCTAACTAGAAACCTTAATCATCCACATATTCATCTTTTTTTCAACCGAAAGAAAAAATAACATACTATTAATAAGTGGCAAATAGTATCAACTGCAAACACATACCAAGGCTACAACCCAGCCTCCAAGTAAAAAATGTCAAAGGAATAATCCATGACTCCCAAAAAATACCAAAACATATACCATCTCGAAGTTCCCTCAATGTCCCAACAATATAGCAAATACAGAATACAACAAATAGCCAACAGATATCCCATGAAACAGATGGGGAAATATCACTGTCTGAAACCAAATAAACAAAACCCAAACTCTGTCGAAGCAAAAAACAAGTCACAATATATGCCAAGTATAATATGGCACCCAAATAATATCGATGCCCTGAAAATGACCATAGGAAAAAGAGCAAGAAACCAATAAAATGGGTTGCCAGCCAAATACCAACCAGCAGTTGGCCAATCCAATGGAAACTAGGAAACTGCAAAGGATAATGTCGAAAACAAAAGCAGAGATATAGTCAGAAACTAGAGTAAAAGATGATCTAAAGACCCATCCACAACCAAGAGATAAACCTCCCAGTCCTCCCAAAAAATGATGCCCAGTGAAGTAGAAAGTGCACACTTGGATAAGTCGTCCGCCAGCTAATTTGAGGCGTGGGGCACATGCTGAAAAGTGATACATGAAAAATGCTTAATCAAAGAGCGCGTCTCAAGAATCCAGTGAGAGAGCAGCAGCACATTTATAGAAACCAATCCACATTCCCAATCAATCGTAACATGAGAGACACCCCAGACCTGGAGCCGGGAAACCCCTTTGGAGCAGGAAAACCAGAGGAGCAGCCATAAGGCCAAAAGTTCACTGCAGGAGTTTGAGCCCGCCCGCGAGTTCATCCACAATTTAAAACTTCTATGTGCACTCAAGAACAAGACTGCCCCAATCCCGCTTACGGAACCACCTCTCTGCGAGGCCCCATCAAAGAAACCACAAGGGTAGAGTAAATGTAAAGGAGCAAACAGTGAGCGTTGACCACATCGAGAACTCAACATGAGAGGGCCCACACCATTGAATTCCATAAAGGATGCAAATTCCTTTCCACCTAGGATCGATGCATTCCGCAATCCATAAAAAATACCTGAGTTGCTAGCTCTCCAAACCTCCCAGAAAACAAAACATGGAAGAGCTTTCCAGTCCTTATATTGGATACCCCACTGATATAAACCTTCCTCCAGAGAAATAGGTCCCCACTGGAGTCAACGACCACAGATGTTCTTGATCACTAACCACATATTCTTGACCACAGGGCAGCTTAAAAAGAGATGTTCAACAGACTCCCCCTGATCACAACATAACTGATACCAACCCGGTCCACAAAAACCCCTCCGGCATAAGTTGTCCCAAGTAAGAATGATGTTGTTTAAGACCATCCAATTGAAGCATTTTAGTTTAAGTGGCATTTTAAAGTTCCATATCTTGGAGAACCACCACTTCGGTTGAAGATTCTCAAAAGAGACTAAAGATTCATAAGCCAATTTAGCCGTAACAACCCCTCTATTTAAATTCCATGACCAAACCAAACAGTCATATGTATCCTGTAAGGTAATGCTTAAATTCCTAAGTCCATTAACATAGTCATCCCATTCCAAAGCCAAACCACCCGTTAGGCCAAGCTGTTGAGCTGAAATCCAAGTTGGACAACCCCCATTAGTGTAAAGGGTTCGAGTCATAGAATGGGAGAGTAAAAAATATCCCTTGGATATCAAAACTCCGAGAAGTTCCTTTGATATTCTATAATCTAGTGGACCATCCAAAATGGGATCCACACCCAAACAGACATCACGAATGTTCCCCAGAACCCAGGCCAACCAGTCAGCAATTGTAGAAAAAGACCCCATCAAACTGCCCCAAATATTTGAAACACCCCTTGTTCTATGAGGACCACTTCTAAACCAATCAACCACCGAAAGAGACTTCAAGTATCTACCATGTATGAGAGTAATCCAAGCCGAGCCCGCAAAAAGAGATCTCCACGTACTTTTGGACTTTAATGACAAATCAAATTTCTCCAAAATGTTTAGAGCCCAACCGCCCATTTGCCGAGGACGAGCTAGCAATTTCCAATTGACAAGGTGGAACTTATGTTTCCCCCCCCAATCCCAGATAAAAGAGAAGATATGTTTGTGAATTCCTTTCAAAATAGACCGGGGGATTTTGTTGAGTGATAGCCAATAAACCGCCAAATTTTGGATTACAGACTTTGCTAGGGAAAGTCTACCTCCCAGTGAGAGCCAATGCCAACACCAATGGTTAATACATTTATCAAAACGTTTAAGCAGCCACAACCAGTTGCAAATAAGATAATTGGTTGGCTTAAAAAAAAAACCGAGGTATGTAGTACCCCCAGACACATCCTTAAAATTAAAAGGGAACAACAGACTTACTTGTGCCTTGATAGCAATGTCCACATTATTTTCCAGGAACCAAGATTTTGCAACACTAACCAACATCCCAGAGGCATGGAAAAATAAGTCCAAAATATTTTTATAACATTGCCATTACAAGATAGAACTAGGACCGAACAACATGACATCATCTACAAATAATGTATGGGTCACCGAAACCTGCTCTGTAATCTTGATATTGAATATCCTGCCTTCCCTTTTGGCCCGAAGAATGGGTTTGCTCAGCCCTTCAATAGTCAACAAGAAAAGTAAAGGAGAAAGAGGGAAACCCTGCTGAAGCCCCCTTGAACCTTTAAAAAAGTCTAAAGGCAGTCCAATAATGATAATAGCAAAGTTCACGGATGATATGCAAGCCATAATCCACTTTACCACTGGCCAAGGAAGGACAATATGAAACAGAATAAGATGAAAAAAGATCCAGTCCACACGGTCATATGCCTTTACCAGATCCAGCTTAGGGCATAGAGAACTTAGTTGTTTTGTCTTTACACTGTGAAAAACCTCCTGAGTCACCCCCACTACATCTAAAATCTGCCTGTACTCAAGGAACCCAAACTGTTCCATTGAAATGTATTTTGATAAACCCGACTTGATTCTAATAGCAATTATTTTTTAAATAGCTTTGTAGATTAAATTACAAAGCGATATCGGTCTAAAATCACCAAAATCCTCCGAATGAGACTTTTTTGGAATGAGAGCTAAGAAGTTGAATTGATAGCTCTCGAAACCACACCACTGGTATGAGACTCTTCCACCGCTTCCCAAATGTCAGGTCCCATAGTGTCAAAGAAGTCGATGAAAAGCTCAACAATCCATCCATTAGGACTTGGGCTTTTATCCTTAGAAAACCCCCTTAAGACCTTTTCAATCTCCTGTAGAGATATCTCCTTAAAAATCTCATCCCCCTCCTCATCAGAGAATAATCTTGGATATTCTCTAATCACCTTGAATTTCTCAATCATAGAGGCGGATTTCAGATCCTGATATATCTCATGAAAATAGCGCCTGACCTCATCCTGTAAATCACCCAGAACAGATATCCTCCTTCCATTCTGATCTTTAGATCCCATATAGTATTTTGAATTCTGTGAGCATCACCAAATTTGTGAAAAAAAATTGTGTTTTGGTCCCCCGCCTTGATCCATATCGTCCTACTTTTCAGACGCCAAGTTTCCTCTTGGAACTTAAGGTTTTTATTTTCCTCCCTTCCAGTTCCGATAAAAACGCCTGTTCACCACCACTCAGCCTACCCTTCATCGACCGATCCAAAAGGGCACTCAAGTCATATTCAATTTTTTCAAGATCCAGAGCCATTTCCTTCTTTTTCGATTTTATCCACTTTGCCATATATAATTTTAAACTTAGTTTTGCAACCAGCTTGTCCATCACTGAGAACTCACCTAAAACATCCAGAAACCCCCAATGAGTGATCATATCCTGTCTAAAGGATTGATTCGATAGCCAGGCAGAATTGAATTTAAATGGATAACTCTGATGAACCACTTTAGTATCAACTTGGAGAATAATAGGGAGGTGGTCACTGATACGAGATTGTAATACCCAGGATCTGTATTTGAAGAATTTATCCAATAAATATCTGGAGATAAGGAACCGATCCAAACGCTTGGAGATGAGGGTCTCATTACATTTGTCGTTTGACCATGTAGGAACTAATGGCACAGGTTCAACATCCACCAAATGTTTTGAAGCAAAATATCCATGAAATAATCAGCTAAAGGGTCCAGTCTAGCATGTTTCCCCCATACTTCTGATGCCCCCCAAGTGAATTTTAAGTCCCCCGCTAGGATCATATTTTCTAAATCAAAAATATTTTATGCACACCCATTATTCCAAAAAAGTTCCATGTCTCTGTAAGGGCCATAACAATTCACAATATTAATGACACCATCAAAACCCCTCATCCTACCAAACAAAAGTATCCCCACCGATACAACATATGAATTGAGTTCTAGGACATGAGGATTACAAGCATCCAAAAGGACACCCGACATACCGATTGCACCAATAGCACACACCATCCAGTTTGATTTAATTTTGACGAAAAAAATCTAGCCTTCTCCTCACAAACCATGGTTTCCTGTAGAAGAACAATATCTGGATTGACAATATGCAACGCTCGCTTAAGGGAAAGTAGTTTTGGGAGACCCCCCACTACCCGAATATTCAAGGAGAAACAAATCATTTATGACCCCGAGCAAGGTCTTTAATGCCTCTAAGCGCCCTAGAGTTAGGATAGGAGAAATCGAGTGTATCAACAAGGGGAGGATCCTCCATCGAGCGACCCTTTTGTAAACTTCCCTTCGCCTTCCTCACACTACAAGTTTTAAGCGAAGAATATTCAGTAGCTAGGCCACCGAATTGATCCCCCTTTGACAGGTTGTTCGGATCCACCTGAATACACACCTGAGGGTTTGTTGACCTAGGAGCAGGTTCTGGGACCACCTTACGATTCTTAAAAAAGGTAGGTAAAGTTTCCTTTTTGACCATAACACAATAAGAGGGGATCACCAGAAGGCACGGATTATCAATTGAAGGGCCCGGGATCTCAGGCGACACATGTTCCAGATCAAGAGACACCACCAATGGTGGAGAAACAATTAAAGGAGGGGAAGAATCTGACATCGGCTGAGGAGAGGGATCAGAAGAAACAAGAATAGTATCCGACGAAAGAAGGGCCGATAGGAGTGAGTCGGAGTCATTCCGAGAGGGTAAGGAGACATTATCATCCTGACGGAAAGGCGAGAGAGGGGTGTCACCGGGGTGTTCATCTTGAGAGGACTCTACGGAGATGTGAGATGACGAGTTCCCACTACCAGATTTCTTCTTTAAATCCAAATCTCTAATGAAAGATTTTTCCATTTCATTTAGTGAATGATAAAACAGAGGATCGTAATGTTCAAGCTTACCCATAATATCCAAATCAACATCACCCGGGGGAGGAAAATGGTTGGAGTAGCCATCCAAGTCTCCCGCCGCATCAAGTTCCAGTTCACTTCCGTCCTTCGAAGACCCCAAGGGGTCCGCATCCAAAGAATGAGTGGGACGATCCACATTCTTACATTGGCACCAAAGATGGCCAACCTCTTTGCAATGAGAGCAACGAAATGGAATACCCCAGTAATCAATCACCTGTGAATACTATTGCCCACGCCAATTAATGTGGAGGGTATCAATCAAGACCAGAGAGATATCCACCTCCACCAGCATCCGCCCCATATGCTTATCCACCCCATCCAAGACACCCTCTTCTAGATGTAAGAACCGGCCGAGACTAATTCCGACCACCTCAAACGCCCCCTGATTCCACATTGCAAGAGGAAAACTGGGTAACAATACCCATAAGTGTCGAAATCTGATCGAGGCCCGATCCGGATCAAAGTCAATATGCCACCACTGCAACATGAGCCTACCCGCCCCCTTCAACCAAACTTTCCTAGGATCAATGAAGCATGATCTTCCTCTTGGAATTTAAAACCATACCATCAGCAAGCCAAGATGGAAACCTTAGGGACATAGTTTAACATAGGACCCCAGGTATCGGCGACCCAACGAACAATGTCTTTCCTGTTCATGGCCATGTATGAAAACCTTCCGACCAGAGCAATCATGTTGTATTCCACAAGCTCTTCCAAGCCCACATCTCGACCCATCGTGAGCCAAGTATCACCCAGGAGACAACTCCATTTCTCAAGTCTTCATTTAGTTCTACAGGAGGAAAAATGTGCACGACCAGAACCCTTGGAGGAATTCAAACCCCCATCACTAGCCGAAGGAGGATGGGAATCCCCTGAAGTCCTCCTTCACCGTAAGATGGACAGCTTCCCCTTCTGAGAAATGTGGCGGCCACCACAAGCTGCTTGTTCAACACCCGGCTCCAAGGGACGCTTCCCTTTTAACATTTCCTTGTAGAAGTCATCAGGTTTCAAAATCCCATTCTCCTCAATCCAGAAGTTCACTGATGATGGGGAAGGAATCGTCTGTGTGGGATTATCCGGCTTCCCCATCCTACCACCTCGACAGCCTACGTGGAGACAAATAAAACCCCTTAGTGACATGTGGGCATATTACTGAGCAAGAATGTGTGGACATGTTGTCGTATTGCAAGGCATCGAACACACCAAAAAACGGCGCCAAGAAAAACACCCAACCTGCCTTTAAACCCCCGAAAGCCGAAAACAGGGGAAAACCAGCTAGTAACCCCCAAAATGGAAAAAAATATTCACCTTTAATTGCCCAGCAAAACACCAATTCGATACTGACAGCCACAACTATCAACGTTTTGGTAACCAAACCCTCCCAGATCCGGCAAGGAGACAACACCCCGAAAACAAGTGGAAACCGACAGAAACCCTTACGAAAAATGGCACCCTAAAAGGCCCAAAAAGTTGGCCAGTTCCAAAGATTCCACCATCATTCCAAGACGATCCACCACAAAACTGGCACGAGGTCTTCCCAGCTGAGGCTAACAGCAAAACCCACCAACGCAAGTCCACGACCTCAAACACTACCATTAGATGTAGAAGGCCCCAGGGATTATGAGTCAATAACCCCTCAGATACCAAGGACCACAACCCAACACATACGCCAAAAGAAAGAGTCAACATGCACCAAATACCCGCTCAAAACCACCAAATCCACAGACAGCACCGCCGTATAAGAGACCCCATCTTGTGATTGTTGAAATTGGTATGTAAAACCAAATCTCCACCAGGAACACAGTTCAAAGACACCTCATCCCAGTAGAAAACCAAGAGCATTCCACAAAAATACTAGCGTTAACGCTCAAAACCAGGAAGTCGACCATTGCTCTTGCACCCAAAAACCAATCATCCACATATCCATCATAAATACCTAGTTCATACACTTATAACAAGACCATCTTATACTTAAAGTTTACCCATTTCTAACCATATTTTTAAAGATGCAACAAAACATACTCTTAAAATTTAAGTAATACATTCTTTATTTTTTTTCCTCATGAAAAAATTACTATTTATTTAAAATATAAATCAACTACATTGTTCATGGACCTCGTAGATCATTTATATATAAGTCTGATTATACGAACCATAAATAATACATTCCTAACCGCAAACCTTTCACATTTAAAAACTTGTCATAAACACCCCCTTTAAAACATGTTTCTTTCCTTTAAAACTTTACAAATAAAATCAAATTCCTCTTACAGTTATGACAATTCCATCCATACTTTTAACACTTTTCTCAGCCTTTCTTTAAAAAGATAAAGAATACAACAAACTTTAAAAAAGAAACAAACTATTTCATGATAATAAAAATTAAAACAGACCATCTTAAAATAATGAATATATGCAAATTTATACACCTAACATTTCCTTGAAAAGGTACCATAGGTATCTCTTAATAATAAGAAATACACGGGCATTAACATAAAAAAACATACAAATGCACACATAAAGCCAATCCTTTGAAAGATAAATAAACTAATGCGAATATGACCTATTCTTCATTCTAATTTTGTTATAAGCATTGTTAAAATGTGGTTGTTTTCATGTGAGTCTTTTTCCATATTAATTTTATAATTTTGTTATAAGCATTTTTAAAATGTGGTTGTTTTCATGCGGGTCTTTTTCCATATTAATTTTATGTAGGTTTCTATTACATATTATCTTCTTATTACATATTAAAAGCAGGTTGATATATATCAATATAGATTTTTTCTTGGTTCTTGGTAGTGATTAAGATGGATTTATGATGGTTTTTTTTTTAATTTTATGAGCGACATAAATTTTTTTAATTTATTTTCGTTTGGTTTTAATTTTTTTACTTTATGAGCAATATGGATTTTTTTAATTATTTTTTAATTTAATTATATTTTTATATTTTATGAATTGACATTAATTTTTTTCAACTTAATATTTTTGGTAAGGTCACGTTACATTATGTTATGTGACAACATATCCTCCATACTAGGCTATAAAGGACCTCACTCCTCTATGCATTAATCTTCACATTGTGCATCTCACTCCAATTCAATTCACTTACATACCCTCACCGTAATGGACTCACCTCTTCCTGCAAGTTCGATAATTTTATGGCCTTGAATTACATGTATTATAATGTATTCCATTTCCATTGAGAGGATAGCTTCACATGTGGCTAATCAGAGAAATTCCCTCTTTTCATTTATTTTCCCCTCTTTTCTCTCTCAATCTATTTTTTAATTTACACATTTTTCTAGCTCATTCTCTTTTCCCTATTTTTTTTCCAAAACCTTACAATTTCCTATAATAATATTTGCTATGTTTGTTTTGTTGTTTGTATTTTTGTTTTTTTTAATATTTTTTAGGATTAATTTTTTACCTATAATAACTATAATATATTAATATTAGATATTATATAATATCAATATATTAATTATATATGATCTATATATTAGCATATTAAATATTAAAATACAATATACTATATATCAACTATAATGCTATATATTAAGTATATATTATTAAACGACAATCGAGCCGACTCGACTCAGATCATATACATTTAATTGTAAATCTTAATATTTCCATGCATAGCGATCCCATAGAAGAAAATTCTCATGGTCAAAAGCACTTGATCTTTGATAGAAATAGAGGATATTTTTCTAAATGATTTTAAAAATGAATTATTTTCTCTATCGAGTAAGGACAATATACAAGAGCTCCATCATAATTTTACTACAGTTGTCTCATCTTCCATTAACAAATTCTCTATCGAGATATCAATTAAAATAGGAAATAACAAAACCAACCCTTGGTATAATAAAGATTGTAAAATTGCAAGAAGAGAAATTAAAGAAGCTAATAATGAGCCCTTAAAAGATGACAATATAAAGAGGTACTATTCCCTAATTAGAGAGAAAAAAAAAATGCACTATATAAGTAAAAAGCAAGAGAAGCTTTTACACTTCCCTAAGGTGGCTCCTAAAAAAATTTAGAGCCAAATTCTACCTTGCAAATCTAAAGAAAATAAAGAATTGTTTTGAAGGACTGGAATTCTTATTTTAAGAAGCTTTATGAGTCCCTTGATGTCATGGATAAACATTCAAACCCTTCATACAACGAAATAAGTTTTTTCTTTAAAAGACATAGATTTTGGGGTTAAGAGTCTAGCAAATGGTAAAGCTAAGGACATTGAACGCTACCAAGAAGAAGTCTTAAAAATTGGAGGGCATGTCCTCATCCCTCACATCCATAAGCTCTTTGATCTAGCGATCAAGCAAGGTTTCCCTAAACCGTGGACTCGGAGCCTCATTGTTCCTATTTTTAAAAGCGGTGATAAAAATAGCCCCTCTAGTTATTATCAGACCATTATGATTATCCCTCCCGTAGCCAAGTTATACAGTATTATTTGGGAAAACAAGATCAACATATGGCTAGAAAATGAAGGCAAACGGTCTAAGGGCTAGGCAGGATTTAAAAGGAATCATTCAACCACGGACCACCTCCTTA
Organism: Larix kaempferi; assembly: GCA_027924585.1. NCBI lineage: Eukaryota > Viridiplantae > Streptophyta > Pinopsida > Pinales > Pinaceae > Larix > Larix kaempferi. The sequence continues at coordinate 9,618,221 of BSBM01000397.1, read as the reverse complement.
CACTCAGAATCATTGCAGATGAGTGTTGTAATAATAAATCTAATATATTTTGTTGCTTTGTGGACTTTAGAAAAGCTTTTGATACAGTGCCTAAAAACAACCCATGGAATAGATTAGAAGAGTTAAAGGTTCCTTTCAAGTTGAAAGATGTTGCGATAAGGTTATATAAGAGTGCCATTTCCAAGTTTAGGAATAGTGAGGGTTGGTCGAAAGATATTAACTGTAACAATGAAGTTAAGAAAGGTTGTCCTTCTCCCATACCCTTTTCAACATATACATCGATAAGCTAGAACATTGTTTAGAAGAATCTGGTTGTGCTAGCACGGCTCTAGCAGGAATAGTCATCATCCTTCTTCTCTATGATGATGATATTGTTCTTCTAGAAAGGTGTCCCTTGGATCTTGATAAGCAACTAAGAATTCTAAAGGATTTTTTCTCCAAGATGGGTATGAATGTTAACATCATAAATACAAAAGTTATGATTATCAAATCCAAGAGGACCACTTATGCTAATTTCATTTATGACATAGAAACTTGGAGGAAGTGACTTCATACAAATATCTTGGAATTGATATCCATCACAAACTCGACTAGAATTATAGCATTGAGAAAATGATTAATGGAGGGTGGAAGTATTATTTTGGTCTTGAAAACAATTGTAAATCAACAAATCTTGTGATGTGGGATAAAAGGAAGTTCATCTTTGAAACTCTTTTCACTTATGTTCAAGCTTTTTGAGAATAGGAATAAAATTTTAAAACAACACAAATAAGTCCTTAATAAGGTCCAATATACCAAAGTTGTTCTCAATGGACGTTAATCATCATCATCACACACACAAAGATATATATATATATATATATATATATATATATATAATAACTATAATATATTATTAAATGGAGGCTTCAAGTTCTCACTAGTCTAGCTATTGCACCGAGAGTACTGAGGTTCTCTACATCCAAGTAAATGGAGCAGGCTAAATATCAGTTTGAAGTTATAGTTAGGAATGTCAACTTTGAAGCTCATGATGAGAAAAATTGTATTATACATACCCTTAATGATCCTTGTGAAAACCAATGTGCTTGCAAAATGTAATCATCAGGGCATAGAGATTAAGGACTTAATCAAATAATAAGCTATTTTTATAAAGCATAATAGTCCACATTGAAATGGAGTATATATCTGTATATTTTAGTGATTATTTAGAATTTGAAAACATAACTATAAACCTTGGAATCAAATAAGAAGAATCTCAAATTTGAGAACAAGCATACTGCCAATATGGTTTTATGTAATTAAAAAAAATAGTAGAGGTTGGGTTCTTGACACATGGGGGGAGAGTGTGCATAATTGGTTTGTTTTAGAACTAGTCATGATCAATGGAGTAGGCTAATAATCATGGAGCATTCTTCTCTTTCTAGTAAGTTATTTAACAGAATTCGACAATGGAAAATTGCAATTTTGACATTGAAATTTTACAATTTAGTAAATTTTAACACCGCATATGGGGGCCTCTAAATCCATGTGGTGTAAATTTACTAAATCATAAAACAAATTTAAATTTTATGATTTAGTAAATTTTATTGTTGTTCATGGTTTTATAGACCCCTTTAAGGGGGTCTCTAAATCTATCTGCAACGTTAAAATTTACTAAATTGTTAAACAAATTTTATGATTTAGTTATTTTTAATGTTGTAGATGGATTCAGAGATCCCTTTGGGTCCTCTTTATATATTCTATTGAGACGAGCCTTGATCAAGTTCCGGCTTATAAGCTAGATATATGTATAATATATGTGTATAAGTTCTTAGTAATCTAACATGCTCATGGGATGTCGCGTTATATAATCGACTCTAGAGGGCATATTAACGTTTGGACTAATTCATATTAATCTAGTTGTAGTTGTTATTTAGTCATTTTTTTTATCTGTAGACTAAATTAGTCGTTAATTTAGTCATTTTTAGTTGTCACTTACTTTCTAGTCGTATTTTTAACCTATGACTAATTTAGTCATTTAAGTTCATCATTTTTAGTTGTGTCACTTAAAATTACACAAATTTGGTAGTATTTAGCTTAAAAATTAAATTGTCATGACTTACTTTTTCGGCCGCGTAGTCATAAATTTTCCATATTGTACTTTGTTGATGTATTTGTAACTTCGGAAGATATTCACTTGTATATTATATTTGTACTTTATTGTATCCCCAACGGTGATGTATTATTCCTCCGATTGGAAGTGTCATCATTTGTATTTGCAAGTGTCACAAGTTATATTGTAAGTGTCATAACTTATACTTGATGGGTTATTAGACCACCTTCGTGGGGTCGGGACTGTATGAGTTAAAGGGTTATTAGACCACCCTAGTGGGGTTGGCCGAGTGACAAGTGGTAATGGGTTATTAGACTCTCCTAAGGGAGGTCGGCCCAGTTAGAGTTAAAGGCAAATCAAGTCATTGTATAAATAGAGAGTGTGACTCTCTCATTCTATCCATTCACTCACTCATCCAACTCACATAGTTGAGAGAGAGGAGTGTGCACAAGTGAAGGAGGAGTAGTTGCTGGAGACATCTATATTTTGGGTTTGATCTTTGTGATCTTTGTATTGGTGCTCATTCTATCTCTGAGGAAGTTGCGGGATTTTTCACCTTCTTGGTTTTCCCCGGTGAAATGCTTTGTGTCTCTTGTCTATTGTCTCTTGTCTCTTATGTTTGATATGTTGTACATGTTGCTCTCCCATTCAAGATCCTAGATCATATTGAATTAAATGATTAAAAACTAACATGGTATCAGATCTAGCCTGAAGGAAGGAATTGTATGGCACTTACGACACTTGTTTCACTTGCGACAAATTGGAAGCTAGGGTTTGATATAGTAAAAACTACTCATCATGGAACGTTCGCTATAAATCAGTTTTGGAGAAGGTTCAGGATCTGAAAATTTTACAGGACGGAGATGCAATGTTCATGTACCTTGTGTCTGAATATCAACCCCATATTCATTGTACTTTGTGAGATATGATCCGTACAAGTTAGGGTTTCTGCCTCTTCCAAAATGCATCCCTAAATAGGTGACCTAGGGACAAAGGTCATATCTCGGGCTAGGAAGCTCCAAATGGAATTCTGTAAAAAGTGGCAGTTAGGGAACGAACTATAGTTTCAAAGGTCAGAGTTTCAGAGGCCGAAGTTGAAACAGTGACACGTGGCACTCCGTACAAGTTTGCTATGTTATTCCATCCCATAAATAGATCATGTTGCGACACTTGCCATATCTCTCCCATGGAGAATGCATTGAAGCTCATATCTGTGGGGTTGGAAATATGACAGGTCATTCTACCACAAGACGAAGTTTCAGACCCTGATGATCTGAAATCTCATAGATACATCAGAAGCAATATGGCATATATTTCTGTCAAGACATAATTGGATTCTGAGCACTTTCATTTTTGGATTGTCACTACTGCAGGAAATTAGGGTTTCTGAAAAAGTTGAAATTTTTTGAATCTGAGACCATGGCTGGATGCTCCTCAGAAAAATCGAAATTTAGATCCCAAGATCACATTTTTTGGTTGGGCAGAACCCCAAGCTCTATCACACCCTAGTTCAGGATTTTGACCAGAGAACCAGAATTTGACAGAAGCTGCAGATCTGAAATTCGCGAGTCAATTTTGGAGGGTCAATTTTTTAATTTTTCAAAATCTGAGCACACCAGCTTGCTCGCCTCAGTCAAATACATCTCCCTATCAAGACAAAAGTTTGAAATTCCAAGTTTGGATTTTTAGGGTTTCTCTGCCAAACCCTAGCCAGCTTTAGATCCAGTCTCAACAAATCAAAATGGATTGGGTTAATCCTAGAAGAGAATGATTTGAACACCTACATAAGTGAAGAAGTTACAGCTCCAGCGGGAGATGAGGCTAAGGCCTTACATAAGAAGACTACAAGCAATCCCGACAGGTATGACTTGAGGAGATACAGGTATGTTTTGAAATCTGTTCATGATTAAGTTTATGATATGTTTGTCTTCATATTAATTGAGGTTAGTACAATCTTGATTAATTATAGACTTGTCTTATCACCTTAGTAAAAGTATGAGTGCATGTGAATGATAGAAGACATTCATTGATTAGGGTTACGACACTTATGATTGTACTAATGCACTGTGGTGTTGTATGAGGATGATGTTGTTCGCTAACATGAAAGGTACATCAAGAAAGACAAATCAAGTTCTAGATCAAGAAAATGTGACCATGGTGACATGAAGACAAAGACTCATCCATAGCCATTGATCACATAGAAGCTCTACTTACGAGGTATGTATAATTTGGTTCTGCAATGCTTAACTTATGAGATATGCAGGTTACTAGCACAAGGTCTCTAAATCATTGAAGAAAACAAAGAAGACATTGTTTGAGTATGTTAGACATAACTCGCAAACATGATAATCCATGTATGTTTTTCTTATATCAAGTTAGAATCCTATCTTGTGTTAGGATCTTATATAAGTATATTTTTTGTATGATTGATAATGATTATTCATGAAGTTATAAGTTTGAGTAATCATGGGTTTATGCATATTATGCTTCTTACTTTGATTGATGATATGACAAACCAGAAGAGTCCTATGGACAAATAAGAATATGCATGAGTAAAAGAAGTCCTCCTTGAAACCTTGAAATACTAATGCTTGTGATAAATTACTTGTGTATGAAATGACCATGACCATACATGTTTAAGATTATTTAGAATCATAATGTTTTGATAGTATTAAGATTATACTAATGAAGTATGTTTATGTATGAGATCTTGAGGATGACATAATGATGACACTAGTGCACGCTTAAGCATGCATAGTGGTCCAGGATGGATATAAGTTCAAAGACAGATAATCAAGGAAGCAAAGATTGAGAGGGAGTCCACCCAACAACTAAACAAAGATAAGTATTTGAATTATCATTTCCTATATATATGATTACTTAAATGATGTTGTTCAACCATGTACATACTTATGTTCCTAGATTTAGGATGTATATTATGCATTTCAGAAAAGTTGCATTAAAGAACAAGATACTACTAATATGCAAGTAATGGGTAAGTGGCCTATGGTACTGTACAACATTCCATTGCTACTTATCTAGAATGAAACCTCTTTGTTGACATGTTGGAGTAGTGCACACTCTTAACAATGTTCTGGTAGAGATGGAAGGCATCTAGAAAGTTACCGTATGAATACGAGATATGGATGAATGTTGTATTGAAGCATTGGCTAAGATAATTGTATGATTGTATGACATATGTCTGTATGTGTAAGAATTTGTTCTGAAATCTATGATATGTTTCTAATCATGCAATTGAATTTGAATTGTAGGAAAGATCGTGTACAATCACCTACAAAGGAAGGACAACAACATTTGTTCTAGCAATGAAGTTCAAGAAAACTACCTATCGAAGATATTGAAGAATATGAAGTTCCTAGGATCAGGGATATAGTAATGGAAGGATGCCACGATCGAGGAGTACCAGTCGATCATGAACAATGATGTCTGGGATGTGGTCCCGAGACTAGAAGGGAAGCCTATTGTGATTTCCAAATGGATCTACAAGATCAAGCATGTTGTAGATGGCAACATAGAGAAATACAAGGGAAGGTTTGTGGCTCATGGCTTCTCCCAGAAAGAAGGGATAGATTATGAAGAAACTTTTGCACCTGTAGCTAGATACACTTCCATCAGAACAGTACTTGCTATGGCTGCAGTGATGAAGTGGAAGATACACCAAATGGATGTCAAGACAGCTTTCTTGAATGGTGTAGTCGAAGAGGAAGTGTATGTGGAGCAGCCACTCGGATTTGAGACACATGACAAGGAGTCACATGTGTGCAAATTGAAGAAAGCCTTGTACAGTTTGAAACAAGCACCGAGGACATGGTATGGCAGGATAGACAACTTCCTGACTAGTTTGGGCTTTACCAAGAGTAAAGCAGATTCCAACCTTTACTACAAGGTTGAGGAAGGAAATCCAGTGATACTCCTACTGTATGTAGATGACCTATTTGTGACAGGTGAGATTGGGTTGATTGTTGATACGAAGAGGAAGCTTGTTGCCGAGTTCGAGATGAAGGACTTGGGTATGATGCATTAATTTCGAGGTATGGAGGTGTGGCAGAGTGCAAATGGAATCTTCCTATGACAAGGGAAGTATGCAGTAGAGATCCTGAAGTGGTTTGGGATGATGGACTGCAAGGCCATGGCCACACCTATGGAATCGAACCTGAAGCTATTGAGCGATGCTTCATTAGAGTTGGTTGATGCCACGATGTATCGTCAGATGATTGGGTCCTTGATGTACCTGACAAACATGAGACCAGATATTTTCTTTGCGGTGAACACTTTGAGCCAGTTCCTGACAGATCCTAGACATGTTCACCTGATTGCTGTAAAGCATATTCCAAGGTACCTGAAGGGTACGGTTGATTATGGGCTCAAGTATGATGCAAATTGGGCAAGCAGTGCTGCAGATAGGAAGAGAACTTCGGGGTGCTGCTTTAGTATGGGATCAGGTGTGATCTCTTGGTTTAGCAGGAAGCAATCCTGCGTAACACTGAGTACAGCCGAAGCAGAGTATATCGCAGATTGTTCGGCTAGTTGTGAGGCAGTATGGCTAAGGAAGCTACTGTCTGATTTATTTGATCTCCAGTTGGCTACTACTTGTTTCTATTGTGACAACTAGAGTTGTGTGAAGTTGTCAGAGAAGCTAGTGTTCCATGACAAGTCGAAGCATATCGAGATCAAATATCACTATATCAGGGATATGGTGCAGAGAGGAGTAGTGAAGATCCAGTATGTTGCGACGGATGAGCAGATTGCAGATGTGTTGACCAAACCACTAGCCAGAGTGAAGTTCGAGTACTTCAGAGAGAGGCTTGGTGTTCTTCAGATAGAAGATACTTCGAGGAGGAAGTGATGGGACACATTTGTAGTAGCCATTCCAAGCATGGTGGTAGGAGGATCCTTCCCATGGCTGTGGATGTAAGCATTGTGTGATGAACATCAGGACGATGCTCCAGATGATGTTCTGTATGATGATGATCAGGATGATTGTGTGATGATGATATGCATCAGGATGATGCTATGATGATGATCAGGATGATCATATGATGATGATATGCATCAGGATAATGCTATGATGATGATCAGGATGATCATATGATGTGATGATGTGCATCAGGATGATGTACTATATGATGATGATCGGTATGATCATGAGCATCTGGATGATACTCTGTGCGAGAATGATCAGGTTGATCATGAGTATCAGGATGGTACTCCGTGGTCGTGGACAGGTTGTGCGAGGGTAGCATGTAATAAGTCCTAGAGATCAGGACAGGTTGTTCTAGGAACGTAAAAGTCCTGCGATGCTCTTTAGATATCTTGCCGATCGTGTTAGGCACATAAACGTTCCTGGGATGCTCTTTAAAGGTTTTGTGAAGGATGCATGTAATTAGTCCCAGGAGATCTTACCGGTCATGCTAAGGCACATAAAGGATCCTGGGATGCTCTTGTCAGGTTTTGCAGAGGCTGCATATAATCATTCCTAGGAGATTTTTTCGGTCGTGCTATAGGCACATAAAGGATACTAGGATGCTCTTGTCAGGTTTTGCAAAGGCACATAATCAGTCCTGATATTCCACCTCTATCAAGCTGCTCGCAGAGATGATGAAGACCTACAGGAGGCTAGGCCTACATCCAGCATGAAAAAGGGTTGGCTCTGTATAACTTCCTATGACGAGAAGAATTGAGAGATAGCACCAGTGATCGCGATGACAAGTATAGCAGCAGTGACGATGATGCTTCGTGATCCAGTGATGATGATCCAACTCCAGAATTGAAGACTTGTGCCGATATGTATTGATGACCCGTGTCAAGAGAATACCTTCCTAGTTAAGAGGGAGTGTTGATGTATTTGTAACTTCGGAAGATATTTACTTGTATATTATATTTGTACTTTATTGTATCCCCAACGGAGATGTGTTATTCCTCCGATTGGAAGTGCCGTCATTTGTATTTGCAAGTGTCGCTAGTTATATTGTAAGTGTCGTAACTTATACTTGATGGGTTATTAGACCACCTTGGTGGGGTCGGCCCTGTATGAGTTAAAGGGTTATTAGACCACCCTAGTGGGGTCGGCCAAGTGACAAGTGGTAATGTGTTATTAGACTCTCCTAAGGGAGGTCGGCCCAGTTAGAGTTAAAGGCAAGTCAAGTCATTGTATAAATAGAAAGTGTGACTCTCTCATTCTATTCATTCACTCACTCATCCAACTTGCATAGTTGAGAGAGAGGAGTGCACACAAGTGGAGGAGGAGTAGCTGTTGGAGACATCTATATTTTGGGTTTGATATTTGTGATCTTTGTATTGGTGCTCATTCTATCTCTGAGGAAGTTGCGAGGTTTTTCACCTTCTTGGTTTTCCCCAGTGAAATGCTTTGTGTCTCTTGTCTCTTATGTTTGATATGTTGTACATGTTGTTCTCTCAGTTAATATCCTAGATCATATTGAATTAAATGATGAAAAACTAACATACTTGTGTTAATCCAAGAGAGAGAGAGAGAGGGAGAAAGAACCCTTATACCAGATGAAATCTAATCTAATCTATGCATATTGGACTTGAAATAAAATAAAAAGCAACAAACAAAACAAACAAAATGGGTTAGTCCTCCTTTCATACCTGGAATAACCATATCCTCTTGTAAAAATACAACAATGATTCCATGATCTCAACAAGTACATATGAACAAAAGGAAACAAGTCAACTAAAGAAAGGAAATAGATCTAGCAAAATTTCCTCAATGTCCCTTGACTCAATAAAAGGATGTCCCTCTCACCTCACAAGTTGAGATGAGGAATAAAAAGAAAGAACAATTAATACTATTATTGAAATCCCCTCAAACAAGGATGATGGTTGATATAAGAAATCCAAACAACAGCCAAGAACATGTGTTGATGAACTTAGAAAACTAACGCACAAGAAATAATTTATAGATCTCATGACATATGTACAACCAAAGTTACGAAATGCAAGGAGGCGTGACGTATTTAAACACAAAAAAAACTTGGGATCCATTACACAATGAGTCCATAATTGTAGGGAGAAATATTCTTCTTTCCTTTGTCAGACTGCTAGATTTGATGCAAAGACCATAAGGATTAGAGGGAAAACCACAAGTGATGTGTGCTATACATTATATGGTATAAGGTGTTTTAGGGTTCAATTTTCATGTCAAGGTTCCTGGTGGATATGGGATGCGATGTGTGAGGGGTTGGATGTGATAGTATGCATTGATATGTGGTGTAAATGGATAGGCCAAGTGGATGGAGGGATGCTATTATGTGAAGAGTTCATTGTATTGGTTATGAGGCAATGTGTGCAAGGGATCATACTTGCAAGAGATTGAGGAATTCCAAGGGTCAATTATGATGTGAGAGGCCTTAGGTGATAGAAGGTGTGGTGTGTAAGGGGTGTGAGGGGTTAGCGCATATTGGAGTATAGTGTGGAAGGGGTTAGCGTGCATTGGGTTGTAGTGCATCTAATATGATAGTGGGTGGGTTCCAAGTGCATGAGGTTGTGTAATTTTGTGAAGGTGTTATCCATATTATGAGGTTTTGTGCCTTGAATTGTAGGGGATAGTGGTTAAGGTTTTTTAGGAATTTATTGCCATGTCAAAGGTCCTAGGGGATGGGAAGTGCAGTGATTAAGGAGTGGAAGGGTTAGTTTGTATTGGGGCATAGTGTGTTTGAGTCATAATAGGTATGAATTAAGTCACCCATTCCCCATGACTCACATATAAAACCAATTACTTAGGAAAAGTTAAGTGAGATTCCTTAGTCATCTATTCATACACCAAATGTTCCTAGTGAGTCGAATAACCCTAAATCGGTCCTTCGACCCGAATCGAGTTTTCCACCTGAGCCAATCGTTCCCCCACAGTCAATCGTTCTTCCCAAGTTGACCATTCCCCCAAAATCGACCAGTCTCCCTAAGTCGATCGTTCCCCCTAATTCGACCATTTCACTTTAGACACCTGTTCAACTAGAATCGACTAATCCACCATCATCTCATATACCGACGACCCCTCATACAATAGCTCTAGCAGACGATTCTTAGAAAAAGAAGAATAAAAAAGAATAACGGGAAGTCGTCAAAAGTAAAACTAAAGCTCGCAAAGGACCCTGAAGAAGCACCAATTACATTTGATCCGGCAATACCAATGGATCATGAGTTGGATAGAATATTGGACGTCATTCATAAGGAAAAATAGAAACGATGTTCACATGACAAACATAAAGTCGACAGGAAGAAGGAAGAACAAAGCAAAGTATTCCACGCATGTCAAGATCAGATTCTTCAAGTGGCACCGACCCTTCATGGACCCTCAGCCAATACTCCCTTAGAATAAATCACCATCTTGGTGGGGTCCCTGGTCTCATTATATCAGGAAGTTGTTCGACAAAAATATCAAGAAGATGTCAAGCAAACTTTTTCTCTTCTTGCAAAGCAATATCAGTTATTTCTTGACCGATGCAAGCAACTAAAGGAATATGCTCTCCAGGCACAATAGTCTACCTCTGTACTTAATAACTGGTATAGTTCTTATGGAAAAAAAATTATCGACATGAGAAAAGTCCAGGCGACGTTAGAGAATATATTCCAGTAAAAGGCTACCATAGATCCTGGCGCTTTTCAGAACCGTGACCAACAAATTCAAATGGAGAAAAGATGACTAGCTGAACTCTAAGAGAAACAAGTACAGTGGGATACTCAAGCACAGATTGCAAATATAGAAGTTGAATCAGTTTCCCCTCGTATTGACCATCTCCCCCTAGTTTCTGACCAACAGCACTTACTCGTGGGACCTGATCTTCGCAATATTAAACATCTGTCTATTCCCAATAAGATCAGTCAGCTCTATGACATTACTACGTTAAGTGTAGACATGCAGAAATATTCTCACACTTGGGAAGACTTCAAACAATGACTTGCTTCCTCAACCCCGGCCAATGTAGAAGCTTGTATCAGTCCAGATCCATCAACTGCATCCACTAGTTTTCAACCATAAGCAGTAGTATTCCAAACAAAAATCCGAATAAGCACTTGTATTTTCAGTTTATTTTTGCACCCCTTGATCTCTTCGAGATGAAGAATTGTTTTATTGGTGGGGGAGATGTTGGAGGTGCCTAGTCGACTGGCCGACTAGGTCCTCCGCCGACTATGGTCGGCTCAAATCCATCGGTCAGTTAGCCGACTGACTAGGCAGTTGTAACTGAATAACTGTTTGTAATCAATATAAATAGGATGTAGAGTCGACAACAAAATATATCTATGCACTGATATTGTACTCTATTTTGGTCTGGTAATACAAGGGCTTGTTGTTGTTGTCCCACTTACTCTCTCTTATGTATGTTTATATAATGTGTGTGTGTGTGACTCTTCCTCATGTTAATATATTGTACTACTGGTAATTGATGCAATTCCCTAGATTACAATAGTAATCTAGTCAAGGGAATAATACCTTCAGTGAATCACTCCTTATTTTAAGTCCCATGGACTAGGTAAGAGATTCTACTTACCAAGTCACATAATCCTTGATCATATTCCTAGGCACTTCACTAATCATCTATTTTATCTCCTTCAACTCAATCCAAATTTGTTGCTTTGCATTTGGACTGTCTATAATTGAGCCACAAATCATGATTTTACCTCATCCATAATCTATGCAGTGCCTTGAAGGTTAGTTTGTATGAACTTTATAAACCATTGTAGATCCTCCTCCCCAAAGTGGTTTGGAACTCCATTGCTTTGGCGTCATGGACTATGACATTTTTCCCCTTTCAGATTTACTCACAAAGGAACTAATCTTTCTCTACATCACTATCACATTTCCCTACTTAACTCAAGAAGGAACGTTATTGTATTTTTAACTATTCAAATCATATTTTTGGTTTGATTACTCACTTAATGGAAACCTCCTGGACCTATTTTACTAATTAGACTAGTTCCTCCTCATAAACTAGAATTAAAACTCACAATCGCACTTCTATTGTTGCCAATATTTTCACAACACTTGGTTGTACACCACTTTTATTCTTTGAACCACTATACAAAGGTTCTTTTAAATCAAAACGAGGAAAGAGATTAGAACTACCTACAAATTTTCAAGATGTAAGGAGGGTGGTGATTTTTCTAGGTTGGTTTCACTATCCTCAGCTCATAAAATGTTTGTTTCCCATCCTACTTCTATTTCAAATGACTAAAACACATCATTAGGTTCCTTCTCCCCTTGCAACTTGACGATCATTCTTTTCTCTATGATCTAATCTTCATTTCCTTTGGGTGTGACTTCTAATTGTATCATCACCATTCCATCACATTGAACATGCTTACCCACTTGCTTCACTCTTTCCATCAACTCTTCCAAATTTCTTAGCATCACTTCCCAATCTAATACACTCTATGGATCCTCATCCACTACCATTCCCCATCCTTTCAACCATCAGTTAATCTTCTATTCACATTTATGAAACCCTTCAAACTCCTTAAGATGTGCTTCAATACTCCCTTATCTATCCATCATTATTTTCACTACTTCCTCTCTTCAATGAACCTCCCACATTTTCTCCAACCACCACTTATTGATGATCACATCTCACTTCAAAGCTTGTCCTACTCTCCCTAGATCCTATGCTTCCTCCATGGTACATTGTTTCTTCAGTTATTCACTTTTTCCAACTCCATCTCAAGTCACCCCTGAGTGCAAGTATTAACACCATCATGAGTGGTTGTAAGCATATAATCCTCTTCCACCTTGAACATATTTTCCTAATTGTGATCTCTTTCACTATCCTTTTGTGAGCTCCCTTTCTAAAATGTTCATCTACTCTTCAGAAAGATTGGCTTAGCTCCACTGCAAACTCAATGATGTATCATTTTATTGCAGTCCTAATCCAAAAATCAATATCCCTCACAACTTCATGATCAAATCTATATAACGCAACCATATTCTAGATATTCCATTGCATCTCCCTTCTCCTCTTCCATACTAGTTATGGGCATCCTCCTTATCTCTTCAACCACTCAAACAATGCCACTGATAACTTCTCCAAAAATACTTCATAATTGTCATGGCCATCATGCATACAATAGCATGGACATTCCAGAATGTATTACTTCTCAAAGAGATTAATATACTTGAACCACAAATGTTCCACATAGTTTTAGGTTAACTAATTAGTCATACCATTAGAATAACATATACATTATAAAAGGGTCCTGGAAAAAGAACCATGTGTTTACTCAATTTTATACTAGGGTCCACATTAGTGTCCAACAAAGGGGATCATTTGTAGTCTAGGTGCTAGGATTTTCAATCCTTGAGAAGGGGAAGGTCTCACCCAAAGCATTATGCTGAGACCAAAGCTTGTATAGGGATCACACAAAATGACTATCATGACAAACACCAAACTAATTACTCATATTCTCACTTTAACTATTAAGAAAGTGTTAAACCATTAGTTTGTAACCATTATCTTTGTATTAAATGATTAAAGTATCCTAAAAACTAGAAAAATCATATTACTTAAGGGTGTAGCAAGTGTTAAAGCATATTATAGTCATTTAGCTTCCTACACAATGATAATAATAAAAGACACCATCACCCATACAAGACAAAGACAATGATGGATTTTAAAGGGGGGCCATTCCATTAATCTCCAAGATAATCCAATACATCATCCATATCTAGTTCAGTCTACAACCACAAAAAATGCATTACAAAAGATAGAACTAGTAGGAATCCCAAAACCTAACCAACCTAAATAAATCAACCCCCTCATAGGAATAATCCTTTACATTTATATTATTGCACTCAAAGGAAAAAAGGTACATCAAAATGTGTAACTATGTTAGCAAACTTCTAGTCCTAGCTTGATAAAAAAACTATTATCTACTTCTTCCCTAGGCAGGTGTCTTCCTAATCGCCTAGAATCTTTCCCGCTATCCCAATTCTAATCTCCCTTTAATGTTGATGCTCTTTAATGTTTCAAATGGTCATTGCTCCACATAATGATATTCTCTTATATTTTTTTGGTTGAATGTGTGTCACCCTATCCATTCCCTGGTACAACATGTCCATCTTCAAAAAACAAAATGAGGGGCCCAACAACATCTAAGGACCTGGGACAAAAAATTGATTTATATTCAACACTCTTATAAATAAGTATCTCACACTTGCACTATTAAGTCTCCTGTGAAGATTGCTTTGGATAATAGCCACATTTGCATTTGGATGTTGTATATGGACAGCAAGGAGGAGTGATGGGAGACCATGGACGAAGTAGTGAATGTTGGAATATTCATTTATAATAGCAGGCATATCCATTTGCAAGTATAGGAGACATTGAAGAAGTCATAGAGAAAGTACAAGGCCTGACATGACCAACATAGAATTGAGAAGACATTTAATGTAGGAGACTAATTATGGTTGCATCTTAACAAAAAAAATGCTACTTGAGGTCTTACTAAGAATATCAAGGTTCTATGGTATTGCATTTTTAAATGTTGTAGTAGGTAGGTGATAATGCTTATAGACTCAATCTAGCTCCATATATTAAAATTTACTCAGTAATGAATGTGGAAAAATTGAAATACTACAAGCCTTACATGTTAGGTCTGAGACAGTGAAGGAAAATTCTTACCTACCATAGAAGAATTAGTACCAAAATATCAAGAAGAATTAATAGAGGATACAATTCTACAAAAGAATTCCAAAACAACTACACAAAGGTAGCAAGAACTCTGACAAGCTAGGCTGAAAGACAACTTCTAAGTGAGACCAAATGGTACTTAAAGGAGAAGGTAGATGGAAAATTTCCCCACCTCCTTTAGTAGAATGTTTTGGGGACCAAATGCATCCTGAAATGGGGAGATATGATCTATTTTGGGAGGCTTTTCGTACTTTTTTAGTGGAAAAGTTGGATTTATTGACTTGTAGAGACCATTTTAGAGGCAAGTCCTATTACAGTTATTTCAAGTCATGAAATTGTAGCTGATTAGGGAAATTGAAGATATTTTTTGGGTTTAGAAATTGTGAATGGGATCCCTATCCTTTTGACACTATTCTACACATAAAGAGTTTTCCAATGGTATAAACGTCAACTCAATTAGAGTTCATATGAGGAAGTTATGCCTCCCATAATTTGTCTTATATTTTTTTCTAGCGTGGTAATGAGTGGATGTGACGTCAACTTCATAACTCACACATGTGGAGCTATTATTGTATGTGCATTCAAGAAGATTCTAGAGGGTCTGAAACTCTAACCCTAATAAGGAGTTGAGGCATGTAAAAACTATAATCTTAACCATAGATAACTCTCATCACATGTTAAGTATTTGGCCACTGGGAAAGGAAGGGGATGCATTCTTGTTGTATTTTCCTTAGTTAAGAAGAGCAGAGTGATATATTGTGTTGTTGGTGTTTTCACACCAACACATGCAAAAGTGCACCTACTATGATTTGTGCTAATCCTAGTAGAGTTTTAGGGTAAAATATAAAATCAAACTAAACGAAAATTGAAATATTCAATCTAACAAGCATGCATAATTGAATTAATAGATATTGAAAACAAAGCTAAATTTATCATGCATTCTTCATTCAACAAACAGATCCATAAAGCATCATTAAATAATAACGAATGTTGTTTTTCATTGATAAAAATGGATTTTACGGAGAAAAAGTATCACCTTGTTGGCACCTCAACAATCTCCCTTAAAATTTTCACAAATTTAAAGGGGCTTGTTATCACCTAACTTGTAGTTACCCCTATAGATGGATCCATTAATGGATGGTAGGAGGAAAGGGAAACTCAAAAGGTGCAACCACGATCACCTCGACTTCCAATAGATGGTTGTCATGCCAATCGAGGCAACCTTCACTTTATGCTATCTAGCCCAGACAACAAAGGGGGAGACCCAGATCTACTCCCGACAGGAGAGATCAAACCAAAACACCGAATTAAGTATAAGTGAAGTATTGTAAGGTGTATGGTGTACCCTAGATCTAAGGATAAAGTCACAAGATGAATAAGGGGTTTAATGAGTATAGCTTTGGTTCATTGTTGATGTGAGAGTGACTTATAGTATTTGAAATGAGATCCAGGATTAAAGTACTAGTCAATTGTGAGAAAATCCACTGCCTTGGGAACCGTGTCCAATGCAGGGTAGTTTAAGGATTGAATTGGGGCTAACCAGTACTAGAGACAAGCTTGATTATAAGATATGACAATGTCAAGGGATTCAAGCAACCAAAACAGGGATCAAACCACAAGCTAACCCAACAATCTAGGAAAGTCGAATGAGCTTGGAGAAAGATCGGTGCCTTGGGAAATGGGACAAATGGAGTCAAAGAGAGGTTAACTTGTAGATCATGACCCCTATAACATAAGACAAGTGGGTTACTAAAGTTTTGATGGATGGATCTATCTAGATCTAATAGTTCATGATGTGACCTAAGTGGACCACAATCCCTTAAAACAAGGAATGCTACCCCCAAGGCAAGATTTCACAAAATGACCTACTAGACATAGGTTTCAAGGTATGCTTGTTCCAAATCCACCAAAATCTCAACTACCCACGTCCTACAAGTGGACAAACTCAATCCCCCAAGAAGTGCGACCTTGCCCAAGGAGGGTTAAAAGTGCGGTAAATGGGATCAAGACAAGTCCAATGGCCACCAAAATTTAGATCCAAGTAGTTTAGGCAAGTGTCAATGTGGATCTAGAAAATCAAGGCAATCCAAGGGTTAGATCTTAGTAGATCTGAGATTTAAGATACCAAGTGGTCCAAAATGGGGTTTTAACCCTTAAAATGTGGAATAGGGCCCACAAGGTAGAAATCACTAAGGTGACAGTCTAGGGGTAGGTTATTGGATATGTAGATTGCAGATCAAGTGAAATCTCAACTACCCACGTACTAGATCTAGGTTAACTCACCCACACCAAGAAGTGCGACCTCACTTGGAGAGGTTAAGTTGGCTTGGGAAGGGGGTCAAATGGAGGCCAATCCTCACCAAACTATAGATCTGGGATGTCGTGGATACTATAGAGGTGGGTTTTAAATATCTTACCGAAGAAGCCACTAGATCTTTGTAGATCTAAGAAAATGTAAAATGGGGGTTTTGATTAATTAGGGTTTGAAGTAACTTAGACAAATGGATAGATCATGGAAAGAGAAATTACCTTGAGATCATACCTGAGTGATGTGAATGAGATGCCTTGTTGTTGAGGAAGACTCCCGCAGAGATCAAATGAGAGATTGTTGATTTTGCTTGCCGAAATGATGCCCTAGCCCACAAGTGCGACCTCCTCTACCTGTCAATCCAAGGAAAGCGATTTCAATCAGAAAGGTCAAGTATGGAGGAAATACAAGCGAAATGCACAAGTAACATGAAATAGAAGGTCCTAGGACAGTAATACTCCCTGTTACCAATGAAGAAACCCAAAGAAGAAGTAGGGAGGGTCCTCCCCTACCAATACGTCCTCCTTGAATGAATTCGGCCTCCACCAATAGATGCAAAAATGGTACAAAAATATGGCAAGACAAGATCTCCAATAACTTAGTGCAAAGGAAGAATCAACGAATGAACACCAAAAACATTCACCACAACACTGGAGATAGATGCAATAATAATTTTCTATTCCAATAATCCAAAGCCAAAAGTCCCTTTACAATGAGAAGCTCTCTCCTTTAAATAGTAAGGAGAGGCACCAAAACCATAACCACTTTTTGAATGAGTGGCTAAGATTAAAAGATCAAAATTTCTAATCAATGGTTGAGATGAGCACAACAATAAAATACATGGATCACTAATAAAATATAATCATAAGTGGACAAAATCGCCCTAGGAGAGGGGATCCCACCAAATCATGATGACAAAATATAACAACTAGCTCATGGTGGGTCCAAGGGGTAATTTTAGACACCCTTGGTCAATCCCCATAGCACAATAATAATAAAATAGTCATCAAAGTACCAAATCGTGCCTCTATGGACAAATCGTGGGCCTTAGAAGGCCTCAGAAATCATCAGAAAATGCCATAAGTGATGGATGTGGGTCCCGATGAAGCTGAAACTGCTGGGGGAGGTTGGGAAGACATCCCACTCATCATCACTGATCAACCCATGCCAAAACTTTTCCTCAGTAGCCATTTCTACCAATCCTGAACTGCCTCGGGAAGCGTGAAACTACCCAAACTACCTCCTGGAGTGCCTGCGCTGTCAAGGTGAGGGCACCAGTGTGTCCAGGAGGGGGGTAATATGGTAAAAACAAGTGGCTGGACCACCCCCTCCATCATCAGCGCCCTAGGTGAGCCAAATAAAATCCATCTCTGCTCTGACAGGGTCTCCGATAGACCAAAACTGCACTAGGATAGCCTATTGAGGCTCAATCATCACTGTAACTGCCCGGAACTAAAAACAGACTATCTCATTGGACTCAGAAGGTCCAAATCTATCTAAGATGTGTACTCATACACCATATGTATCTCTGCACGATCATATAATATATCTAATATACCCGAACAAGTGAAATAATAATAATCTGTAAATGATCAAATAATGTTGAAACCATAAATCATCATCATAAACCTGTATATGATGCATAGAACTATCATGTACATGTACATAGACCATATATCATCTATCTGTGTCATCACAAGGTCCAACCATCTCATGTCCTGTGGTTGACCTTGGTCAAACTAGGTTTGACCAAGTCAATCATGACCAAATATAACTCAGAATATCATCAGAAGCTGCTGCAAAGTGTCAGAGGTTAATGCATGCTTTACAATTCATTCAAATAGAAATTATAACAAGTAGCAATAATTACTGGCGATCTAAATCCAAATATATAGTGTCATTAATTATTACTATGACTCAGACTAGACTTTCAAGACCATACTCACTTCATAGTTGTGATCAATTTGCTAGTGAAGGGTGAAGGATAAAAGTAGATTGGCTAGGCCAAGGGATGACTGACTGACTCAACATTGTGACACTTCGGATATAGGAAAGGGAATACACACCATAGCATATACTGAAAAAGCAATAACACAGGGAATGGCGGTGTCTCACAAATGGATAAGTTGTTCAAAGAGTATTTATTCACCTTTAACAGATGCGCACAATCCATAATACAAATGAGGCCAGTAATATTTTTTATATAACATTTAAGTTCCATTGCTTTTTGGGCCTGAAGTTTCCATAGCCTTTGATCTATGTGTGTTTATAAACACATTGCATAGATTTGCATTTATTTGAGGCTTTTTGCTGCAGGTGTGTTTTTAAGGCACTTGTTTACCTGAGCACTTCTAGGTGTGTCACAGACAGCTTGTTTACCTGAGCACTTCTAGGTGTGTCACAGACAGCTTGTTTACCTAGGTATTTACATTTCACAAAAGATATAACATTTTAGTTCATGGCCATTTTCATTTGGCTTGCCTTTCATTCATGTGTGTTTAGAAACACATTGCATGAATGGGCTTTTCATACAAGATATAACATTTCATTTTCCATACTTTGTATTCATGGCAGCACTAAAAGTTTCAGGTTTAGCCGACACAAATTTAGTGACTAGGGGGACTTCTCAAGGAAATCCAACTCACCATAGGTAAGTTTTGTCACCAACTCAGAGCCAAGACACAATAAACAGGGAAGCTCATCCAACACAGAGGTTATAGTGGGGAAAAACTCCTCCATGCCACTAGTCAAGTAGTAAGTCAGGGTGATAGACTAAAAGGTAGGTAATGGATGGATGAAGACAATGAATAATGGAGCCAACACTAGCAAGCCAAGGTATGGTGGAATGATCACCTCTATTCTCCCTAAGGAGGGTAAAACCAATGAGTATGAATAGTGAACTTCTAAGTCTGAGTAGGGACAAATAGAATATATATAATAAGATCAACCAGGTCCACATATCTATATGATCGCCAGATCATGACACTAAATGCTAAGACATGCCATAAGAATGAATATAAAAGCAATATAACCACAACACCATGATATACCTGCTGAGTCATATACCTGAATGCTCATCCTCTGAACCATCATCTGTCCTCTGAAACTACTACTGTAACTCTGGGCACTACTGACTGCTTTGTATAAAAGGTATAATAGCTACATCAGTCATCCCTCTGAGTGTCTTGAGACTCAGTCATGGCATGGGGAATATGTACTGTCCAAAATCTGATAGTAGTCCACAATAGATGCTCATCTCAGCATCTCAATGTAAGGGAACTGGATGAATAGTGTACTGGAATCAGAAAAAATAATGTATGGTAGCCCAGCTACTATATATGTGATAACAGGGCCCCCCACTTGAATTTTGTATATACATTGCTTTTGACTTGTTTTTTCTGATTTCATTGCGTATGCTTGATATTGTTTTATCGATTCCTGGGGTCAGGCAGTGAAATTATGGTGATTCGGTCAATCTATGTCATGTTGTTCTTTTTGCTTCTCGGTTAGTCAATGATGCTTGTGTATCCTTATTTGAGTTTATTTGATTCAATTACATACTTCCATTTGCCTTATTTAGATTGACATCATTTTCCGGCCATCAGCATAATTATTGATCCACAACGGATTGATGAGTACTTTGGTAGATTAAAAAAAAAACTAATTGAATATTCTATCTCTAGATTTCTATCTACGCCCTAAAAAATGCATATCGATGAGTGTGAAGCAATCAATAATTTTCATTTTGGATGATGCATTTGACTTTTTCTAAGCCTTCATTTTACATTTAGGTGCTCTATGGCAAATATGGAGTAATTTAATTAAGGCAATTTATGTGTAATTTATTCTAGGCCTTAAAAGAATTTAGATTAAAGGTTTCAAACAAAGTGATTTAAGCATCAATTTTTATAAAGTTTTTATTTTGGAAATAATTTGATTATTTATTTTTTTTAAATAAATTAAATTCAAAATTAATAAACTTTGGTTTACAATTCAATATTTAATTATATTAATGAACAATTTGACAATTCAATATTTAATTATATTAATGAACAATTTTTGTATATTTTCATATTGTTTTTAATTTTATAAGGTTTTTTTTTCGACGGAATTAATTTTACAAGTTTTTTCTCCGCGGAAAATGCTAACACCTGTTATTCTAAAAGAATCAAGGTATGGCCAAATTTACAATCATTACATAGAAAGTCGACTCCCAAAGAGCAAGTATCACAAAGCAAGATTTGAACCCGGGTGGAGAGGATAACAACATTCCTCCCAACCACCCGATCTACACTCAATTGTAACGTTTATTACCAATATTCCTTAAAAAGAATAATCTTGTTGTGGTATATAAAAACTAAAGAGTTCCACTAAAAAATATAAAAGCTAAAGAGCTAATGACCAAATCTTATAGGTTTAAAATAAGACCCGTGTGCTATAGAATTTTCATGGATATTTTAAGTTTGGCAAAAGAAAGAAAGGACTAATGAGTAACACAAAAAGGGAATTTATATCAATGAAAATATTTATTATATAAGAAATTTTTTTATTCTTTCTCTTTTATGTCTTTATTCATATGCAGATATTATATTCCACCATATTGTTTTCACTTTAATTTCAAAGACCATAGATATAAACATTTTAAAAGGTGTGCCTTAATTTGCCTTGATCCTCACAATTGGGTTATTAAAATAATTAGAAGTGGATTTCCTTATATTTTTTTTATGTGAATGAGTGTAATGTATAGCATGAACTAATATGTTTTTAATAATTGACTCTTTTTAATAATAATTAGAAGTAGATTATATAGATAATGAACTGTGTTTCAGAAATCACATATTTAGTTCTTAAATGCAATTGAAATTGATATTTTAACTATTTTGTCTTAGGCACGAAGAAGAGATATTGGATGGTGATGTGATTGTGTTTCCATTTTTATTTGAATATTCTCTTAATGTAAAAGATTTATTTGTTTTATATTTATGGGATGTTTTTTATTTGCATATAACAATAGATTTTTATATTAAATGCAAAAGAAATACAATTATTAGTTAAATCATTTTGGCTCCCATGGGATAGGAGGTAGGTAGTTTCATTAACTTAATTAGTTGATATCTAATTTTGTATATGTATTATGTAGTTGTGATTCTATAAATGTATGTGTTGTAGTTATGGGGCCATATTATAAGTTGTATTATTTTAGAATTCATTGTTTTTAGTGAAAGCTTCATTTCAAGGAGCAAACTCACTTATCGGCTAATGGAGCCGTAAAACCTGTCAGAGTTAGTCATCCCAAACGACTAGGGGTTTCTGAACACCCTCGACTCGGGCTAATTCTTTTTGTTGGTGAGAAGGTCATAAACGCGCATCGACACACCTCTAAGTTCGAGTAGAAGAGGCCCTTGTCGTTGTTTGAGGGAGGGTCTGCTTGGTTTCCTAGAAATCCACGGTTCTTCGGCCATACGTCACGTATG
Source organism: Larix kaempferi (assembly GCA_027924585.1). NCBI lineage: Eukaryota > Viridiplantae > Streptophyta > Pinopsida > Pinales > Pinaceae > Larix > Larix kaempferi. Next base: position 9,595,685 of record BSBM01000397.1, on the reverse strand, counting down.
CGATCTCCAGCAAGGTGAGAAAGGAATAAAGGAGGGAGTTCAGATCTCGAGGAGATTTGTGCAAAGTAACGGCTAGAGCAATGAATAGAGAATTGGTATTGAGTGATGGACCTTGAGGATTCATTTATAGGCACAATGGATAGCTCTAGGATAAGGATCAGACTTTGATTTTTTATTTTTTGTTTTTTGTTTTTTGTTTTTATTTTTTGATTTTGTGCCTTTCACTTTTTTTTTCATTTTTCCAGTTTGGGCTATCATAAGAGTTATGTCAAGTTTCTTCCCTTTGTTGAGGGTAAAAAGAGAGAAACATCCAAAAATCAAGTCAAGGTGAAGGTCGCTCATTGATTTCGAGATAATTGATCAATTTAATTTGGAAAATAGCCCTTTTTAGTGTGTGACTTTGATTTGTGTTTTAATAAAGGTCCAAGGGGCTGGAAACGAAATGTGATAATGATGTATATGTGTGATGGGGCTAATGACAAGGTAGATGGACAAAATTTAGGTGTTAACATATTGCCCCCTGATGTGTGAGGTCAGGAGCTCATAGTATAGTCGAAATACATCATAGGTACTTCTTTTCTAGGAGACGTAGAGGATGGAGACTGTGTCAGAGGTATCTCACCCTTTGATGGGACTACATGGGCCCGTACCTGCAGATACAATACTCAACATGAATGAGATGCATATAATCGCAAATATATGGATGAGGTGGGCATTCCCATGCTCGTATCAATGTCTCAAATACTAGAAGTGGATCGAGGCCCAAATGGGACCTAATCAATACATGGATAACTGTTTTGTATATCGAAAGTGTCCAAGATGGACTCAAATATGGACTGTAATCATGGTCCAACCATGGTTGATATGAAGAACTAGTACTGGAATAATGGCATTCTCATGAAATGTTGAATTGTGGAAACTAATGCACTATTGGATCTGAAGGTGTCCAATATGTATAATGACTCAAATGACTGAGAATATGAATCTAACAGGTACAATGAACTGCATATGAATTGGATACAATAGGAAGCATGAAATTGAAGGGCTTTTGAATATTGTCGCCAATCACAACCCAAATATCACCAGAAACATAATGTTGTGGGGTTTCCATATAGACTCACCAATGAGTAAGTAGCGAGGGGCTTGGTGAAAAATGTGACGATGGTCATCACCGCTAAGGTGAGGGTCTAACTTCTGAGTGCATAAGTACACCAGAATGTCCCTATACCCTATCATCAACTAGCACGTGCAAAAATGAACCTACTAGGAATTGTTCTAATCCTAGTAGAGTTTCAAGATAAAATAGAAAAACAAATTGAACAAAAATTGAAATCTCTAATCTAACAAGTAGGCATAAGTGAATTAAGAGATATTAAAATCAAAGATAAATTGATCATGCATTCTTCATTCAACAAACAAATCCATAAAGCATCATTAAAGAATAAAGGATGTTTCTTTTCATTGATAAAAATGGATTTTACAGAGAACAAGTATCACCTTTGAGTTTCAATAGAAGAGGCCCCTACAGCTGTCTGAGGGAGGGTACGGTTGGTCTCCTAGCAGTCCACGATTCTTCGGCCACATGTCATGAATGAAATCTCCATCAAGGTGAGAAAGGAACGAAGGAGGGAGTTTGGATCTCGGGGAGATTTGTGCAGAGTAATGGCTTGAGCAATGAATGGAGAATTTATATTGAGTGGTGTACCTTTAGGGTTCATTTATAGGCACAATGGATAGCTCTAGGATAAGGATCATGGTTTGATTTTTTATTTTTGCCTTTTGCCTTTTGCCTTTTTCCTTTTTCCTTCTGCCTTTTGATTTTGTGCCTTTCACTTTTTTATCCTTTTTCCAAGCTATCATAAGAGTTATGCCAATTTTCTTCTTTTTTAGAAGGTAAAAAGAGCTAAACATCCAAAAATCAAGTCAGGGCGAAGGTTGCTCATTTATTTAGAGATAATTGAGCAATTTAATTTGGAAAATAACCCTTTGTGGTGTACGACTTTGATTTTTGTTTTAATGAAGGTCCAAGTGGGTGGAAAAGAAATGTGGTAATGATGTATATGTGTGATGGGACTAATGACAAGGTAGGTGGACAAAATTAAGATGATAACATATTGTGAGTAGAATGGAGGAATTATATTTCCCTATAGCATCCACACAAGCCATGGTTTCTATGGAAACTCCATAGTGAGTTTGTGTTTCTTTATATTGGTATTTCATTCCCAAGAAGAGAAGTGTAAAGCATAGTCCTCACATTATACATAGGTTTTCCCATATTGGGTTTCTCAAGGTATATATGGCGTTCATTGTGTGGATGGTGCAATGTTTATTGTTTTAGCTTCTTTTATTGCATTCTTATTTTATTTTATGTGATTTTAGCTCTACACTAGTATTATTAAGTAAACATTGCATAATAGAGATATTTTGTAGAAACTTGTAAGATATGTTGTGACAAAATGTTCCTGTGGAATATCCATAATAGTTTATAGTTTAATGTAAGCTATTAATTATCATCTAGAGCATCATGATCCATGGGTTATCAATGTCATATAATATGGAGGATAGGGATTCAAAAATTATTTCTTGAGAGGTTATAACTACCAACTCTGTTGCCTTATGATTGACAAATCCATGGAGAATCCTAGAGTTATTCCTACTAGTTTCAATTTGTCCACTACTTTCCACAATTCAAGTCAAGTGGCTCCAATGAAGAGAGTAAGGAGAGGGTGGAATCCCCTCCAAAAGAAAGGGTCAAGGGGTACCTCCAAAATACCACTCTAGAAAGGGGAGGACCTCCACTCTTTGCATTTGCATGCAGTAATCTAAATCCTAGTGCCTTGCATCTAGGTTTGTCTCTATAGACAAGGACTAATCTATAAAAAATGGATGCCCTCAAAAATAATTCCCATCATAAGAGGATAAATACCCATAGATAGTTAGTGGACAAGGACCTTAAGAAAATTACCTCAAATATAGGTATATCTCGCAGTAGAGCACCTGTTATTATTGAATAATAAACCAGTATTGAGACATAAAGGAAATGGTAGCATACATCATAAATACAATCCACATAGGCCTACCACAAATCTAATTTTGTCCTTCCAATTCAAGATTCTGTGATCTAAAATGGATCATTATATTATTTTTCATCTATTTTGGTACTTTCTAGATGGACAAAATGGAGGCAATGGCTTGTAGGGCCCATTTTATAGGAAGGTACCACTTTGGTGATTCGGGGTTCAAAACCTTCTAAAGCCAATTGGAGGTCTTAAACGACCAGTTTTGGGGTCAAAACTTTGTGAGCGTGGGTCTTAACCTCTCAATGTTGTTCCACGTCATTACCTTTCCAATGGTGCAAAATTTGCATCAATCAAAGTTCGTATGCAGAAGTTATGCCTTCCACGAGTTAACCAATCATGTTGGCCACCATGATACTGAGTGGATTCCACATCAACTCGCATTACTCACAGATGTACAACTATTCACATGTGGACTTTCAAGAACATTCTAGAGGGTCCAACTGCCTAACATTAATTGGGGGTTAAGGCATGCAAAAAATTGAACCCTACCCTAGATGACTATCTAAATTTGTTAAATGTCGAGCTTCTTGGAAAATAAAGGATTCCATTCTTATTGTATTGCTTATCATTCCATAGATGAGACAAGCATCTGAGCATGGGATATTGAGGCAGAATAGAGGAAGTCGAATATTTTCTAACAGTCGTATTAGCCATGGTGCCAATGGAAACTCCATAGTCAGTACCCCTTTCTTTGTATTTGCATTACATTACTGAGAATAAAATAGGATATAATAGGCCTCACCTTCAAGCTAGGGTTTCCCATTGTACATGTTATGAACCAGAATATTTAAAATAACATAAGAGAAAAGAAGTACACACCATGTACATCAATGTAAATGTGGAGCAAAACTCCAATATAGATGAGAGATACATTACACAATAACTCATTAAATAGGAGGTGATCCTTCTCCAATTACCCCAAGACATTCACATAATCCATTCTCATCTTCTCAACAATGACTACATTACATATATATATTCACTCATTGTACATGTGGTTGTGGTCCCTTCATTAGGGTCGACCACTATTACATATACATTTACATCAATACATATACATTTAGCCCCATATAGCTCCATATTTCCCCCCATTGGGGTCATATCATGTACCTTTAACCCCATATAGAACTCCCCTTGGGTCATATCATAGAACCCTCCTTCGAAAAGCTTTGTCCTCAAAGATTTGTAGTTAAGGGATTTACATGTGATGAAACCAAGTAATAGGATTTCCTTATATTATTGCTTTCTTGTTTCCACTGATGATGATCCATCCATCCAAATTCAATTATTTTTGGTCTCAATCCTTGATAGTTGGTTTTGGAATAATTTTGATTCCATGTGTTGTGATTGTGAGTTTTCCAATTTGTTGTATTTTTTGGTCTCTGGTAAAATTTTGTTGACTAATAATTTGTTGGTGCTTTGTTCCATGAATATTGTTGAGTATTCCATCTTCTTCCTTGATAGTGTCATTGTATCTCTTCTTTTCTTTCTTGGAATCTTTCTTGGTAATGAGGATGTTGATATGGTTTCGCACTTGATGTTTTCTCTTCCTTTTGTACACCAATGTCATTGGTATTATTTTCATATATAATTGTGTCATCTATCCCTTTTGCTTGCTCTTTGATCACTCTCGCCTCTGAGATAATACCCTCATATTTGTCATGTACATTTTCAAGTTGGAGCTCAACTTCTTTAAGTATTTTTCGACATCCTTGTAGAATATTGTCTTCCTTCTCCTTTTGAAGCTTCAATGTGATGTCGTTCATCAATTTATGATGTCCTTCTTCAATTCTAGATTGTATTTCTTGTTTTATGTCATTTGTATTTAGAGCTTCTTTGACCTTCTTGCAAATTTCCTTTTCGAGTGTTTTGGTAGTATGTTCATCTTGCTTTTTCTTGATTTTGACCATGCATCTTTTATTTTTTCAATCTCTTGACCTCATCCAATAAATTTTTATTAAGGTTTTGTAACCTACATATTTCATCATCCTTCTTTTTCAATTCTTCCCTTGATTCATCCTTTTCCCATTTCCCTTTCCCATTCTTTTCTTCTTTCAATTTATCAACCTCATTAATGAGTGCTTCGTTAAGGAATTGTATCTTGGATAAATCCTCACATTTCTTCTTGAGATCCTCTTTCACTTCTTTCAATTCATCACGAATTATATTCGTTTCTTCCATTTTCGAGTCCTTGATCCATCTTTTTGGGAAGAGTTCTTCAAATTCTTCCCGCGTAGCATTTAGTCTAGTATCATGATTAATACTCATCCACCACTCCAAAGCTTCATCATAATATAAAATACATTCAAACTAAGGATCATTAAACCTTTCCTTTATCACCTTCAACCATTCCATAGAATAAATTTTGTCTTTATCTTTATTTCCACTAAACATTTAGGGAGATTCTAGTTTCCAAATGCCTTCCTTTGACTTATAATATGTAGATTATATAGATAATGAACTGTGTTTCAGAAATCTACATAATCACATATTTAGTTCTTAAATACAATTTAAATTGATATTTTAAATATTTTGTCTTTTTTTTCTTTTCTTTTTTTGTGGTTCACGGAACACCCTCTTTTTTCAGTGCCCCGCTATATCCACGTTAACCTCCCCGGCATCCTGAGACATAGGAAGGGCGATTAATTGGATAATAGAGCTCCTGAAAGCTCATCGGCTCACTTAAGAGCAAGTGTCACTGACAGGACTTGAACCTGGGTGGAGCGGATAACAATTTGATAACTCAACCACTCGGGCTAAACCCAATTGACAATTTTAACTATTTTGTTTTATGCATGAAGAAGAGATATTGAATAGTGATGTGACTGTGTTTCCATTTCTATTTGAATAGTCTCTTAACGTAAAAGATTTATTTGTTTTATATTTATTGGATGTCTCTGATTTGCAAATAACAATAGATTTTCATATTAAATGCAAAAGCAATCCATGTATTAGTTAAATCGTTTTGGCTCCCATGGGATGTCCTAGGTAGTTTCATCAACTTAATTAGTTGATATTTAACTCTACATATGCATTTTGTAGTTGTGATTCTATAATTTCCTCTGTTGAAGTTATGGGGTCATACTATAAGTTGCATTATATTAGAATTCATTATTTTCATTGAATGCCTCCTTTCAAGGAGCAAACCCAATTAGTGGCTAACAAAGTAGTAAAACTCGTCAGAGTTAGTTATCCCAAATGACTAGGATTTTCTTAACATCCCCGGCTCAGGCTAATTCTTCTTGTTGGAAAACAGGTCATAAACATGCGTCAACACACCTATGAATTGGAGTAGAAGAGGCCCCTGCAACCATTTTATGGAGGGTTTGCTTGGTCTCCTAGCATTCCATTGTTCTCCAACCACACATCACATATGCGATCTCCATCAAGGTGAGAAAGGAACATAGGAGGGAGTTTGGATCTCAGGAATATTTGTGCAGAGTAACGATTTGAGCAATGAATGGAGAATTGTTATTGAGTGATGGACCTTGAGGGTTCATTTATAGGCACAACGGATAACTCTAGGATAAGGATCAGACTTTGATTTTTTTTTTTTTGGCTTTTGCCTTTTGATTTTGTGACTTTCAAATTTTTTAGCATTTTTCCACTTCGAGCTATCTTGAGAGGTATGCCAAGTTTATTCCTTTTGTTGAGGGTAAAATGAGAGAAACATCCAAAAATCAAGTTAGGGCAAAGTTTGCTCATTTATTTCGAGAAAATTGAGCAATTTAATTTGGAAAATAGCCCTTTTTAGTGTGTTGCTTTGATTTTTATTTTAATGAAGGTCGAAGGGGTGGAAAATAAATGTGGTATTCATGTAAATGTGTGGTGGGGCTAATGAAAAGGTAGATGGAAAAAATTTAGATGTTAATAGATTTCCCCATGATATGGCATTGATATGGCATTTGCGTACCAATAGGACCTTGAATCGACTGATTGTAAGGTCCTCCCATATGGAATTGAGTGTAAGGGGCTGGGCCGCCTAGGTTGGGTGGTGGACCTGATGGTGGTCTGCCTCCATAATAGGGTGGTCCACCACCAGAAGGTGGGGGTCCTCTGTCGTCGGAATAAGGTGGGTCCCCGTTGAAAGGTGGGGGTCCTCCGCCTCTGCCGGAATAAGGGTGTTTGACGGACAATCCACTCAAGCGGATGCGAGCCGGATATCCCTAGCTCAATGTGAGTCTAGAACAAATAGTACAGACTATAAACCACTTCCCTAGATCTAGTTAAGGATCGATTTATCGGATGTCTTACCTTAAGTTTGCAGTCCCTTTTCTTGGATATTGTTCCACGCCTTGTGGTCGTCAAATCTAAGCTGCAAGACCTGTCAAGATGCACAAAACAAGACAAACAAGTAAAAGTATCCGAACGATAAAAGATCTAAGTAAATAGTTAAGCAGGTAAACTACACAATATCATCAACACAACAATATTGGTGGAAAGCGTTTATATTACTGTAAATATAGGGAAAGTACATAGAAAAGAATGATTACAACCGAGGATTAACATAGCAATCCTTCTCCATCAATGCCAATGCCATATCCTCCCAAGGAAGTGTGAGTCTCTCAATGGATGAGTAGAGATCTCTCCAAGATGATTTCACCAACATGAAGACACTATAGACTTCCTCCCTTTGGAGAGGGATAGAGCTTCATTTATATAGGACTAAGTGGATAGGGTATGGATAGGGTATGGATAGGGTAGGTTGAGATATGGTAGAAGAGAGATAGGGGATCCTTCCAAGAGGTTAGGAACTGAGTGACAGTTCTCCCACAAGGTCAGGGATAGGGATCCATGTCAGCTGGCTTCGAGAATGGGCTCGAAGGAGCTATTTTTGTCCATTAACTGACATCGTCGCACCCTGCAAGAGAGCAAGATGTGATGTCGCAGGTTGCATGAGTGTAGCCTGCGATGACCTCTCAAAACCTAGTGGGTTATATCTCTTCTAGGCCAATAACTTAGTCAAGGAAAATTTAGGGATGTACACACTGAATATCATGATGGTAGGATTTTAGGTGTAACAGAATGCCCCCCAAAGCATGAAGTTGTTGAAATTTGGACAGGTGAAATGCTTTGACAGAAGGAATGGCAATGGCTTGTCGGATGAAGGACGTTGCTGCAGTACAACTGAATCTGAGTACACAGTCTAATATGATGAACAACATGGTTTCCGACCAATAAAATGCAAATCCATGGTAGTAATGACCGACTGAACACAATCATGGCTACTAGACACAAGCATAGATCCATGATGAGATGATAACACAACCACGACCAATACAAATGTGGATCTGTGCGATATGACTCAATACAAACTCCATCGCAACCTGGGTAAAACATGACTCCCCAGGGTCTTCAAGCTGAATCCACAATGATACGGATCTATCCATGTGATTACAAATGTCTTGACGTTGAATATGGTATAAACCACTTGATTACCGGTCATTGATGTATATCATTAACAAGCGCGAGGGAAATCACCATTGATGTCAATGATTCCCAAGGTATCACAGTACATATCATCAAGCGTGAATAAATGAGTTGAAGTCGAACGCGAGATGAAATCTTTCAATCAAGAGTCAATGATGTAAACTCATGTTGAAAGTGAGGTAACCTGCCATTGAGGCATGCAGGGCCAAGGTACTTGATTGGTTTCTAGATTCGATCCTCGGATGATGTGTTGAAGTCGACAAGGATGAATCCGTCGAAGGAGGGCCATGATGAATCCCCCATCATCGACACGAAACACAACAAAGGATGTGTAGAGCAGATCGGATGGTACAGTGACATGCAAGACTGACTAAGAGTAGACCGACATGATGGAAGGTGTACTGACTGCAGATACTGAGTAGTGAGAGTATTCTTGAACATGGGCATGGCATGCCTTGGCAGTATTGACTTGACGAGTTATGGTACCAAATCCTAATGCAACTGATGATGGAAGCATTCTTTGAATGTCTCAAAGGAGTAACAAGACTCGGGAAATAGGTAAAACTCGAGGACAAATGGATGATCCAACTACTGTATGCAAATGCAAATGAGTGTTATGTTCAAGAAATGACTAGGTATTGCCACTGATAATGGGTGTAACATAAAAGATTTCCTTTTTCCCCATCATGAACGATGAGTGCCTCTTGTGTTTTTTACGAGATTGATGAGGGTAACCAGATGCTTGGTATAGCCCATCTCATAGATGAGTCCAATCCCAAATATTTTCCGAACTTGGGATAGGAGGGGTTCGTCCCATGGCGGGACCTTCAATGTGAAAGTTTAATGAGTCCATAGAAGGTAAACTCGGTCGTCATTTCATGTTTAGAGAGTTTGAAAAGAACTAAAGAAGACTCCAACGGTCCTTTTTCGTAAAGTTAGCCTCATCGCCCAAAAAAGGGTAAAACAACGCTGGAGAGGACTCTTCCAGTCATGATTGGCTGGAGTACACCTTTTTCGTAAGTAGTGCCCCCTAGTCCGAAAAAGGGGTAAACTATCACCAGGAAGACGACCATTCAAATACTTTAACAAGTGTGAACGCGACAAGTTCGCTTGGCAATCTTTTCGTATTTCAAGAACCTGAAAAGAGCTTAAAGATAGACTTCGGGGGGGTTCCTTTTCCATAGGAGTTTAACGAGCCCAGAAAAGTGATAAATCGTAACTCGGTAACTTATTCTCATAGTTTCAAGAGCACGAGAAAGAACAAAGAGTAAGCTCATCATCATAAAATAATCACAATCTAACAGCTATAAAATAATGACAAAACACTAAAGGGGTTGTTCATACCTGAGATGACCGTTATAATGCGAGAACGATGTGCAAAATCCACTTGACAACTTTTGCACACTTGAAAACTAGGTCAAATAGTCAACCATGTGTTCAAATGAGATAAAAATGATCCAAACTATAACAAATGACCTAAAAGCATCAAATATTTGAAAAGGAATATTCCATTTTGTTTATAAATAGAAACAAAAAACCAAATATAGTCACCATTGTTCATTTACCAATTTGGGGAGAAGCAGTGCCATTTGGAGCCAAAAGTTCACTTGTCGATTTCGGGAGCTACGAGCAACCATTTCACCAGCCGTCCAGAGTAGGTAACTCTAAACTTCATCCAGCATAATTGTAGTGGTTTACATTTTTATTTTGGTTCATTTTTGGGGTTTTTTGGTTAATTTGTGGAGGGCTATTGCGTCCTCGGGTCGTCGCAGTTTGCCCTTACGGGAACTGCGACAAACCCGGGTCGTCGCAAATCCCGCAAAGTTGGGTTGCGACGATGTCGCACTGTCCATATTAACGGGGTGCGACAGTGGAAATATCCAACCCAAAACAAAAAGATAACCCAAAAGATGAACTTTCAGTGATTGAAGTGAGTCCTAACAATGTTTAAATGCTCCTCTTGGCAGGTTAGCAGCAGCAAAAATGGTATTAGAGTGGCGCGAACGAGAACACGAGGTAGATAACATACAAGCTGCAAATGATCCACGATGTGTGGAAGCACTGAGGAACTGTGGTCCCCTCAATTTCTTCCAGATCCAGGGCATGAGGGCCCAAATCCCATTGCTAACTCATATGCTCCGATGTTGGGACGTGACTCAGAAATATTTCATGATCGGTGAGCACATACTCACCATGGATATCGAGGACATCTATTTTCTGACTTGATTGTCCTGAAGAGGGGACAATGTGACTCTTACTGGATCACGGGGAATTGATCGGACCATGGATGCCATGATTTTGCAGCACTGTACTCCCAACACCCATGCTTCGAGTGGGAATATTCTCATCAAGGAAGTACGGGAAGACCCGCTACATTCGATATTGTTTACCATCACGAGGATAGCAGGGAGCCAAGCTCTTCACTTAGCCACCAGGTCACAAATGTTATATGTGGAGGACTGCATGTCTCCGAAGATCTTCAACTGGTGCGAGGGACTCCTTGCGAACATTCGAGCTCAGTTGACCAAGTGTCGGCAAGGAGAGCTCAAACAGTTCGGCTACGGGTTGATAGTGATCACGTTCCTCTTAGAGCGGGTTCCCCTCTTGTGCCCATAGGTACCACTGGATGACAGGGATCCTAAGGATCCACACATGGCTAGATGGACCGAGGTGATGTCCCAACATGGTGGGGGCCCCATCGTCGGGTATGGCCTTGAGTTCTTCACCTGGCTAGAGGGCCAGTTACTTATGGTAGAGGATTACCCGTACAGCAGTACGGACTACAGAGATGACCCATACCTAGTACTACCCGAGGGAGCAGTATGGGGAGACATAGGTAAGAACAAATAACCCTTGTAATTTTTAGTTTTGTATATTTATGATTTTTTTGTTATAGTGCTTACAAGTTAACAACATGTGTGTGCAGATGTGGGCCCCGTACAACTAGTAGGAGTCTCTCTTCTAGTGAGGAGAGAGAGAGGAGAGGGAGCAGTCACGGATCCAGCCATACATGCTTCCACTGTTGAGATGGAGGATGTCTACGCAAACCTGAGTGGGTTGACGTTAGACATTCCAGAGCCAATGGTAGATGAGTTACCGTAGTCGATACAGGGGTACACGGTGGGAGCATCTGCACGCTTCAATGCACTACTTCGCAAGGTCGCGAGAGCAGTTGACTGCTTTCATACTCAGTAGACTAGAGCTGTTAGACCTAGGGGTGTACGAGCTAGGCGTTAGGCCTTATATTGTTGTTATACATGTACTGAGAGCTTAGAAAACTCAGATTTTGTACTACTAAAAGCTACGAGGCTTCAGATTTTGTAGAGACTCACTGAAATCCGTCGTGCTTCAGATTTTGTACCAGCACTATTTTATGATGATATATATACAGACATTTTGGCTGTTTTATACATATATGTGTTTAAAATGGATGAATGATGTGATCTTGTTTATGTGTTTTCTTATAAAATGAGTTATTTACATGTTATGTCTACTTTTAACAATTCATAAATATGCTTATGTGTGTGCAATATACAAATCTAAGATGAAGTTAGCCATAGAGTCGGCAACTGTGTTCACATCTCGTGGAATGTGCAGGTACTGAATGGACTCGAAGGACCTTTCCAGAAGACGGACTCGTCTATAGAGACGGAGTAAGGTAGGATCGTGGATGGTGTAGACTCAGTTGAGATTAGAGACCACCTGTTGAGAATCCAAGTGGATGACAACATGGTCCATACCCAAATAAATAGCATCAGTCAGGGTTCCAATGACTGATTGATATTCCGCAGCATTGTTGGTCGCGAAACCTAGATACATTCCCCTTGAGCTGATGAGCTCGCCAGTAGGTGAATAGAGTACCCAGGATTCCGAAGCAAGGTTACGGGTATGCCGGCTGGCACCATCTGCGAATCCATAGCACGTTTCCATCTGCACATGCAGACAGAACATGGTATAAGAAACGAAACAAGACCTAAACATGCAAAAAATCAAAGCGTCACACCACACACATACCATGTACAGTATATACAATAGTACTTATGCATGAAAGACTCAGGCATAGTACCTCTTCAGGTAGATCCCATTGCGGGGCTCACCCAAAGATATCCCATCTCTTCAAGCTCATAAGCTCCCTTCTCTAAGACGCGTTTCACTATGTAAGGTCCATGCCACATCGACTCAAACTTTCCTGCCCCCAACTTATCATGTTTTTGGTCATATGTGAGGACCAAATCTCCTTCGCTGTAGGTGCAAGGTTCTACCAACTCGTCGTACTGCGCTTTGATGCATTTCTTATGAACCTCATTGGCAAGAGCGGAATCTTGGCGAGTCTCATCGAGCTTAGCTAGGTAGAGGAAGCATTCTTCTTCAACAGTAGTGTTTAGGAGAAGTTTGATGGCGAGCTTGAGGGACGGAATCTCGCACTCGATAGGAAGGACAGCCTCCAATCCATACACTAGTTGGAAGGGAGTAAATCCAGTGGTGGTTTTAACGGAGGTTCGATAAGCCCACAGTGCGGAGAAGAGCATGTGATGCCAATTAGCCTTATGCGCACCCACCATACGTTGGACCATAGTTTTCAATACCTTGTTAATGGCATCGACCTGTCCGTTCGAGTGTGGGTAGTACGGTGTTGATTTTTCATGGCGAAAACCCAATCTATCGCCCAACTTGTCAACCATATGGTTCATAAAGTGAGAACCATGGTCAGTAACTATCGCTCGAGGAACTCCAAACCGCGCTATTACATGATTAAACATGAAGAGTGCGGTGGTCTTGCCGTCCTTCGTGTATGTAGGCATTGCCTTAGCCCACTTTGTAAAGTAGTCCACAGCTACAATGACGTAACTATGCCCCCGGGCCGAGGTAGGCTTACAATGCATGAAATCGATGCCCCATTTAGCAAAGGGGACAACGGCAATAACCGGGTGTAACGGGGCGGGATGGGTGCGCTTTTTCATATGAAAATGTTGACAGGGAGGACATTTTTTCACGGCCTCAATGCAATCTTTGAAGATAGATGGCCAATAATATCCAGCGTGAAGAATCTTCTAGGCTGTAGCCATCCCAGAGAGGTGACCGCCACACGCCCTAGCATGACAGTCATTCAGAACATGTTCAGCCTCATCATGAGTCAGACAACGTCGAAGAATAGATTCGATACCACGACGGTACAAAGTATCACTGATGATCAGGTAATACTTTGCATGGTAGCATATGCAACGGCGATCGTCACGAGACAATTCAGGGCTGAAACGTTGGGTTTGAAGATACAATGTGATATCTCCATACCATGGATCAAACGTAATGATAAGAAACAATGGATCATCCTGAAAGAGTCATTGGGCTCAGATTCGACATCAGTACGGGGGAGGTCGCAGATGAGCTCAGCAAACACCAAAGCCTTGTTAGACTTGTATTTTTCAAAAAGAAGATCAAATTCTTGCAGTATCACGATCTAGCATGAATACTTTCCCCCAAGCACCCGATGAGTCAGAACGTGGTACATGGGGTTCGAATCGACGATGATGGTGGTGGTGCGAAGCAGAATGTAATGTCGAAACTTCTGCATGGAAATAACTGCCGCGAGAGCGAGATTTTCAACATGTGAATAGCAAGTTTCAGTGTCAATAAGGCCTTTACTAGCATAATATATCACATGCTCTTGGGCGTTCTGGTCTTCCTGCACCAAAACCATGGCGATAGTGGTGTCGGAAGCGGCGAGATATAGAATGTAATCTCGATAGTAATTCGGCGGTTAGAGTACAGGGGAATGCATAATGGCATGTTTCAAATTATCAAAAGATTGTTGATCTTGGTCATCCCAAATGAACGGGACATCCTTTTTCATTAATCTCATGTAACCCTGCGTCTTTTGCACGAAATTACAAACAAAGTGCCGTAAATAAGTTGCTCTTCCTTGTAGACTCTGAAGTTCCGTAATGTTAGTTAGAGGTGGAAGAGCGACGATGGATTCCACCTTCGAGGGATCAATACGGATCCCATCTTTTGAGACGATAAAGCCTAAAAGGCGTCCAGACTTGACACAAAAAATACTCTTATGAGGATTCAGACGGATATTGTAACGCCTACATCTGAGGAAAACGCCTGTCGGATGATCTAAGTGGAACTCGCGCTGCTTTGAGTGGGTAGGGAGGTCATCCAAGTAGGGTTCCACAAAGTCCTTCACATCATGGAAGGCGTACAACATGGCCTGCTGGAATGTGGAACCAGCGTTTTTAAGACCAAACGGAAGTTTACGATACGCAAACATTCCCCAAGGATAGATGAATGCAGTCTTGTGTTGGTCGGCGGGGTGGATCTCAATTTGGTTGTATCTGGAAAAGCCATCCATGAATGAAAAAATGACCCTTCCAACACAATTGTCAATAATCTGGTCGATGAAGGGAGTCGGGTAGTTGTCCTTGGGACAAGCTTTGTTGAGATCCCGATAATCGACACAGACATGGATGGTCCCCTGCTTTTTATTAAAAGGGAAGACGTTTGAGACCCACTCTGTCAATGGGACAGGGTAAATGAAACCGGCCTTAAAGAGTGTCTCAATCTCTACCTTGATTGTCGTTGTTACAACACAATCTTCCACCTTGTGAGCATCAGCGTTCTTTGGCCTGTAGGATCCATTTCACTGACTCAGATTCACTTTATATCCTTCAGACATATTTTTCCTCATTTTTCCTCTGACTCACTCATTGCATAATTATAGCAGGCGTACCTGCGAGTTGCATCACTATAGCCCGTGGGTGTCAAGTAAAATGGTAAAAATCACTAGTTTATTACTTTTTACTCCCAAAAAGCGGTCATTGGGTGACCTTTAGCTCTCCATCTACCCAAGTAACGTCTCGATGTGTCCTTTCACTTACCTTTGAGAGGACTATATATTGAGCACATATGGATTATGGACGGGAGGAGAAAGAAGAGCAAGAGAACTCTAGTGGATTTTTGCCATATCTTGAGTCTACACTCATTGATCCTTGTAGTTGTGAACCCTTTATGTTCACCTTCCAAACTCCTATCTAGTTTGAGTTTGCCATTCATGGAGGATTGAAGTGGTGGAGGCACAAGTGGATTGATCCAGATCTTGGTTCATATTGGTTGTCGGCAAGAGGTCGTATCACTTGTACTTCTTCTTGTTTATTAATAGAAATACTCATATTCTCGTCCATTAATGTTGTAAATGTTGTTTATCTTACATTGGGTTGCATTTACTTGTTATATCATGGATCTTTGCTATTGATGATGTTAATGCCGTTTATATATTATATGTACTTGTTGTATATTGGCTGTCAAGACTAATTTGCAGATTCAAGTGCACGGATTGAAAAGCTCCAACGGGGATCTACATCAAACGTTTGGATCGAGGTTGGTTATCTTCTTCATTATCTTAGCATTGTCATTTATATAGCATAGTTCTGAGAATTGAGTTGATTTCTGGTAGTCATCTGTCTGTTGTGGTATACCCCAATCCATAGTGAGTTTTCTCCAACATAGAAATGGCGACTCTGCTGGGGAGAACATCCATCTTGGGGATTTTTTGAGCATTAGTCCATAATTAGAGTTGTTGTTTGTCGAAGCTCTGTGTCACTTATCTGCCGTTGAGATACACTATAGAAAACTTGTTTTTTCTGAGCCATTGGACTCTCTGTTTTCCAAATTACCTTTCCTCACCCGCGGGCTAGCTTAGCTTTGCCCGCGTATACCCGCCTTTGTTTACTCTACTGCTCGCGGGTACCCGCAAGTATTCCTTCGACAGTAGCGTACAACTCCGGCTTTTGTTGGTTTATGACCTTTGGTTGTTGCTGGGTTGGTTTTGGTTGATCCTAAGTCTTTGTTGGCCTGTTTCTTGACTGTTCCATGCCTTGGTTGTGACCAGAACTCTTCGTTTCTCTTGGTTGAGCCTTGTTGGTTTTTTACCCATCTTTGGATTTAGCCTTGTTTGTTTTTTCCTTTTGAGCTCATTCCTTTGGCTGAGTCTTACTGTTTGGCATCTGCCTGGTTGTCTTAGTGATCTCCTTGGCATATCAGTGACTAGATAGTAGGATTTTGCTTGCATTTTTCATTTCCATATATTGAAAAATACAAAAAAAAATACACATAGTTTTTTGCATTTTCCTTTCGTTTCTAAGAGAAAATACAAAAAAAAAATTGCTTTTATGTATTGCATCTTGCATTGAGTGCTTTCTGCCTTCATTTAGATTCTGATTGTGCATTGAAAAATATAAAATCATTGCATATTTATTTCGAAATCGTTGGTTTGATTGTGCATATTAGGGGCATTGTTTTCATTGGATAGATGAGTTTAGGATTTGACGATTTTGCATACTATTGAGTCTTACACATCACTAGTTTCATGATCATATCCCTTGAGTAATCACAGCCATTAAAATTAACGCTTAATCTTAAAATTGATTAGACCGATTTTATTTATAGGGTACACCAACTAGCATAGGTTTAGAGTCTTGAAATAGATCATTGTGAGTTAACAATCCAAGACTACTAGACAAAACATTAGGTGTCTGACCAGGGAGTGGAGGAATCCATGGTATAGATTGGTGTTCTCAGGAAGCTCTACTCAAGCCAGAGTTAAGCACGAGGTCACGGGAGGTTGGTTGAAGGGATATCCCTCTGATATCGGCTGAATGTGGGAGATATTTCCAGGATTTGTTCGTATCTGGGGGTACTAGAGGTTCGTCCTCTTGTGCTTCAAGCTTAGCTACCCTTCCCATACGACGGATCCCACCTACGATTGTCCCCCTGAGCATTGGTTATATTGCGGTGACCATAGTTTCCTTACCTAGGTATCGCATAAGGTACTTGCAGTGGTTATACTGTTTGTGTCCCGAGTCAGATAGGGATTGGATAGCACAGTTTTGTTTGTGCAGTGGACTTGACCCTGTAAACGCTGTGAAGCCTGGGTGTCTCTATAACTAATTCTGTTACCTCCGGCTATAGTTTGGGAGTCTCGAGCCTCTCCTAGGCGAGACATATCGGCTCTAGTGTCGGGAGATAATTTAGCCACTCTGTTTGTCTGCTCTTGGCTGTAGTTTCTCTAGGTGTGTGCTTTTGATTTACTATTTTTTATCGATAGTTGGCCTTTAGGGGACGTTTTGATTATATATCCTCCCCGGAGATATCGTGGCGCGGAGCCCTACTCTTCGCCGATCCCGTCGGTTGGCTGGTTTAAAGCTGGCCGAGGTTTCACGCCGTATTGCTAGAGGACACCGGAGGGCTCCCTCTGAGTCTTCAGATTCTTACGAGGCTTACGGCCAAGACATCATGACTGCTACACATTCTGATACTGAGGAAAAACCTTCGACTCCATCGGGTAGAGTTGACCACACTTTCGATCCCCATACTCCTCGTGAGGCGTGGGGAGGTGATCCACCTGAGACTCAACCTAGTTCTATTTGGCCTAATCCACTTGAACAAGATCCGTTCGATCCTTCGAATTTGGATAATTATCTTCACGGAATGCCAACCTTACCCGAGGACGAAGAACAGGACGATCCGTTCGTTCCTTCGTTTCCACGCAGTTATAGATATGGGATGCCAGAGTTACATGACGACACTAGTCCTATGATCAACCCAACAGCACTCTCTTTTGGTATGCCTAGTCATAGTACAGTTGAACCTTCCATACGTTTGGTAGTCACGCTGGCACTAGTCATGGTGTTATCCATACTATACCCACTAGGGGCACTACGTTGTCTACTCACACACATAGTATGGGGACTGGTCACATTCCTCCTAACAATGCTAATGTTGGAAGAAGAACCTCCTAAGATTGCCCAACCTAATAGGAATGTTGTTCGAAACACGACTCGCCATCCACAACCTAATACACATGCCATTACTCGTCAACCCAGGACTATTTTTACGGATGTTAATGCTCCTCCCAACCACGAGGGTGGACATATGTTGCATACTTTTGCGTCCACTGCTACCACTAGTAATGCTAATGCAGGGGGTGGGAATATCTCCTATCCACATGGACATCACGCCACCATCCCTACTACTAGTCACACCAATGTTGGAGTTGGGAATACTTCTCATGCTTCTGGTCAACACACGACTGCTCAAGCTAATCCTAATGCTGGGGGTGGGAACATACCATACCATTATGGTCATTACAACATGGTTCCCGCTATGAATAGTACATACATGCCCCATACTCATGGTGGAAACCCTTACTACAACACAGTCGGTGCGGGCCACTAGTATAACCCACCACCCCAATATGTTGCCCAAAACACGCACATACCTGCTTACTCTCAAATGGGTCAGGAAGGAGGAGGTTATCAATCCTATGGCCATGGGCAAGCTTATGGTCCATCAGGTCCTTATTATCAGCAATTTAATCCTCATGGTCAAGCTTTTAGTCCATCTTATAACACGGTTCCGTTTAACCAACCTTTTATGGGGGCTTATAATCAAGCCTTCCAGCCTCATCTCCCATTCCTTGCATGCTTGAATCTTCTGGATCTTTCGAAGCTCACAAATGATCTAGTGTGTCACGACCCTACTTGGCCCCTGGTCCCTACCAATCTCCATTCGGACATTCCTAAGTTTGAGGGGAAAGGTGGTGAGGACCCGGGAGATCATGTCACGACATTTCACCTTTGGTGCTCCTCCAACTCATTGAATCACGATTCCGTTAGATTGTGACTATTTCAACACACCCTCACAGGGGCATCCACGAAGTGGTACGTCAAGTTTCTTGGAAACACCTATAGGGGTTTTAACGAGATCGCTTTGATTTTCTTAGATCATTTCCAGTTGTCGGCTCGCTATGATACTAGCATTGAAATTTTATCTACCTTCCGTCAGAACAAGGCCACGCATATTTCTGACCACGTTCAAGAGTGGCGTCGGTGGAAGAGGTTAGTGAAAGCCAACATTCCTCCAGAGTTCCTGTTGGAATGGTTCCTCAAGCCTCTACTCCCATACATTGCTAAGGATGTTTCGATGTCCGGCATTATGATTGAGGAACAAGCTATCTTGAAAGTCCAGCAGTTGGACTTATTATACTCTCAGTCTGGCATTTTGTATGACATCATCCCTGACGCACCGCACACATGTCATGAGCCCACGTCAGTTCCTGGACCACATGCCGATGGCATCATTGGATCTGCAAGCACTCGCCCCGTAGATTTGGTAGCTAATCAAATGCAGAATTTGTCGCTAAACCAGTCTACTCTCGGATAGGTTCACACCTTGTCCACTTCCACCCCATCGTCCGATGTACACAGTGTGCAAACGACCAACCAGTCAGGTAACTAGCAACCTGGTGGTAAGAAAAAGGGGAGAAATAATCGTAAGGGTGGAAAAAATGGGAATAACAATAGCAATCGCAATACCCCCCGTAAGGATAATGCCAACCCTCCTTGGGAAGGCAGAAATGTTGGTGAGGACAGTAAACCTAGGCGTAAGGTGAAGTTTCCTTGCAAGCTTTGTGGGGAAGAACATCTTACTCACTTATGTCCTCGTATTGAAGAAGCATCGAAGCACTTGGCACAGAGCCCAGCTGTGTTGAAGGATCCCCTACCTCATCACCAAAACATGGCTTCGCATGCTCCCACCACCGGTTATGGACCTACTGAGATGACAACGTCTTCTTCCAACACTAGTGGTTATGGATGTGTGAACATGGTTCAGTCAGAGGTTAGTGTTGCCACTTGTCAGCGCGATTATGATGCACCACAACCCAATTTGGGGAGTGAGCCCCCCCCTCCTCCTGACAATTCCTTGCATATCGAGAAGCCTTCTATTATGCCACAGATACCGAAAGGTGTTCTCAAGTGCTCTACGCATAATCCTAATGCTCGAGCCACCCACAACTACTCCATCGTAGAATATTTGGGCCAAACTCTGTGTGCCATGTCGGCTCTTGAAGTTTTGCAAGCTTGTCCTTCTCATAAGCATGCTCTTTTGAGTGCGTTAGGAGTTCAGGATGGGGGAAGTCCCAATGTTATCAAGTTCGATACTACTGATGTCCAACCTCCCTTACCCTACCACGTGGCTTTTCAAATCCAGGTGGTGTGCCTTCAGAGTTTTGTCAAACGTACTATGGTTGACGAAGGTGCCTCTGCGTCAGTAATGTCGTTAGCTTGTTGGAAAGCTCTTGGCTCTCCTCCCCTACTCGTGTCTAGAACCACACTCACTGCATTCGACGGTCATTCATTTAAGCCACATGGAATTATCCCTTCCCTTGTTGTCTCCTTGGGAGGTAAGTCTATGCCTATTGAAGTCGAGGTGGTTGATGCACCCATCGACTACAACCTTTTACTGGGTCGGAATTGGATGTATGCAATGAAAGATGTCGCGTCCACTGTATTTAGAGTTGTCTGCTTTCCTCACGAAGGCAAGATTGTGACCATCGATCAGCTGGATTACGTTAACTCCTCTTCCACAGAATCCACGGGATCCATAGTCCCGCAGGTTACTCATTCTCAACCGGCAACTGGGAACATGGGTGTTGGCATGTACCCTTCATTGATGGGAACTTATGATTTTGCTGCACCTGTGAATTTTATTGGAACCATTACCGACGATGTGTCTCCTCTTTCGCATAATATGTCATTTCAGACTTCCTATTTCGACGATCAGTGGACTTTACCATCCACAAGTTTCACGTCTGGAAACATTTCGCATGTTGGGATGTCTACGCCACTGTCTATAGCTGAGCTTGCTTACCAGCATATTCAACAAGCCACTGCAGAACCGGATTTCTCTTCTTCCTAGACAGTCGAGGAAGATCCCGTTACGCTGCCGGTTTTGGAAGCCAACTCGTCTTGTTACCATGACTGCCTCGATGATACTTTGCCTTCTGATGAAGCTATTATGGAGGCCATGTGTGGTAGTGAGAGACCTTGGGAAGATATGCACCATTGCTCTTATTTCCTTCCCAAACTCGAGCTCGCCGAACGAGAAGAGTTTAGGACGACTCTAGCAGAGATGGTTGGTCACCCTGTGGCTCTTTTGGAGTCACCCTGTGGCTCTTTTGGAGTCACATGATGTTTTTGCGGAAGGGAATATGGCTAACATTTCCCCAACTACATCGATCAATATCTCTCGTACTCCCATAATAGTTGAGAATGTCTACATCGGTGACAATTGCACTCCTGAGGAGATTGTTATTTATACTGAATTGTTTACAGAACTTCAGGAAGCTTTCACCTGGTCATCTGAGGAGATGCCAGGAATAGACCCCCGCATTGTTGAACATGAGATTGAAACGTATCCCAACGCTAAACCGGTTCGACAATGCTTACGTGCTGTGAACCCTAGAAAAGCAGCCGCTATCAAGGCAGAGGTGGAGAAACTGCTCAAAGCGGGTTTCATCTACCCCGTTCCCCTTACCGAATGGGTGTCAAACCCCGTTCCTGTGGATAAGAAGTAGGGAACGATCTGTGTATGCACCGATTTTAGAGATTTGAACCATGCATGTCCAAAAGACAACTTCCCCACACCATTCATAGATCATTTCTTGGATGCTTGCGCCAAAAGTGAGATTTTTTCCTTCATGGACGGATTTTCCGGATATAACCAAATTCAAATCAAACCCGAGGATCAACATAAGATAGCTTTTATTTGTCCTTGGGGAACGTTTGCATATCGGAAAATGCCCTTCGGCCTTAAAAACGCTGGAGCCACATTTCAGCGTGCCATGACCTATGCCTTTCACGATCTTAAAAAGATTATGGAGGTTTTCTTGGATGATCTTGCCGGCCATTCCCGCAAGAGGATGGACCACCCCAAGCACCTCCACATGATTCTCGAATGATGTATACGATACAAGATTCGATTGAATCCTAACAAATGCATCTTTGCTGTAAGGATGGGTCGCCTTCTGGGATTCATAGTTTCGAAAGAGGGTATTAGAGTCAATCCTCTAAAAGTTGAGGCAATACTTCAGTTGCCTCCTCCGCGTAATTTGTTATAGCTTCAGAACCTCCAAGGGAGAGCCACTTTTCTACGTCGTTTCGTAGTCAATTATGCTAATCTTACCAAAGGTTTCGCGCGCTTATTGAAGAAGGACACGCCTTTTATCTGGGATGAGCAAGCCCAGCAGTCTTTCGATGCCCTTAAGAAAGCTTTGGTATCGGCCCCTGTGCTTAATCCACCAGACTTCGCACGAGATTTTATTCTTTATGTGGTCGCGTCTCAAGAGACGATTGGCATGGTCTTGGTTCAGGTTGATGATGCGCTTGTCGAGCATGTCATCTATTATATTAGTCAAAATCTAGTAGACACTGAGCTAAGGTATACTCATGCGAAAAAGCTAGTGCTCGCGATTGTTCATTCAGTCCAGCGGTTATGACATTACATTCTGCTTAGAACCACCACAGTTGTCGCGCATATCAATCCATTTCAGTCTGTGCTATCACGACGCCTTATCGGGGGGAAGTACAATAAATGGATTGTTATCCTTCAGGAATTTGATCTCGATTTTGCTTTGGCGAAGTCGGTGAAATCGTTGGTATTTGCTGAGCTTATGTCGAACCTTCCGAGACTTGATGAAGATGTCATTCACGAAGATTCCTTTGTGGATGAGCACTTATTTCTTATCTGGTCAGAGGACCCTTGGTATGGGGATGTCATTGTATATCTCCAAACTTTGAAGTTTCCTCCACATTATTCACGAGATGAGCGATGGCGTGTGAAACATCACGCTAAATATTATACTATCGTCGGTGACACTTTGTATCGCCAAGGAAAGGACTCTATTCTCCGTCGTTGCTTAACTCACGAAGAAGCGGAGCGGGTGCTTAATGATTGCCATGCTGGGGAGTGTGGCGGTCACTTATCTGGGCTTGCTACAGCCCAACGTATTATGCGAGCTGGTTATTTTTGGCCTTCAATCTTTAAGGATTGTGTTAATGCTGTGAAGAGATGTCACCCTTGCCAAGTGTTTTCTCGGAACATACGCTCGCATCCAGCGCCCCTTCATTCGGTCGTCACCGTCGGTCCCTTCACCAAGTGGGGGGTGGATTTCATGGATTGCAAACCGGCTGGGGGGCATCACCATATCATAGTGGCCGTGGACTATTTTTCCAAATGGGATGAGGCCATGCCTACCAATAAAGCTGATGGTGCTACAACATCCCACTTCGTATTCAATCAAATTATAACTCGATTCGGTATTCCGAAAGAGATTGTCACTGACCATGGCAGTCACTTTCAGAACAAGATGATGGAGGATTTGTCTCTCAAGCTTGGGTTTCGTCAAGAACACTCATCTTCTTATTATCCCCAAGTGAATGGTCAAGTAGAAGCATTCAATAATTCTTTGAAGACCATTCTCCAACGTACCATCCAACAAAGCAAGACCAATTGGCACATCATGTTATATCCTGCTTTGTGGGCGTATCGAACCGCAGTCAAGACTGCCATCGGGTTCTCATCGTTTCAGCTAGTTCACAGTGTGGAGTCACTTTTACTGATTGAATGCGAGATCCCTTCGCTTAAATTGGCCATAGAGCTCCTCCCTGATAGGACGGGTCTTGAGCAACGTTTAATCCACCTTGAGCAACTTGAAGAGAAACGTCGAGATGCCGCTGTGGCTATAGATGCCAAAAAACGTCGTGTTAAGGTTCAGTATGATAGGTTTGTCCATCCCCGGTAGTATGCTGAAGGTGACTTGGTCCTCTTATATGACCAAGCTAAAGAACCCCTAGGGGCAGGCAAGTTTAACCCCATGTGGCATGTTCCTTACGTCGTGAGGCATGTCCTGGAAAAAGGAGCCTATGAATTAGAAGACTATGAGGGGACTGTCTTGAAGGAGCCTAGAAATGGGCTCTACCTCAAGCGGTATTACGCTTGAACCTCTGGTTCAGGTTGATACTTTTGTATACTATTGTATAGTTGCTTCTGTACATAGTTTAGATTTATTTTGGTTTTCGGGTCTGTTGATTAGCTTCTGTTTGATTGACAGATGTCAGCATCGTTTCCTACGTTCTTAGGGTTCGTGGATGGTGCTAGCCATCATATGCAGCAGCTTGCTTCTGCTGCCTGGGTTATTTTCTCACCTGACCACCTAGTTGTGTCCTTGGGAGGTGCTTGTCTTGGTCCTACATCTAACAATGTGGCTGAGTATAGTGCCGTCATTAAGCTACTTCAGGATGCCATTTCCCATGGTGTCCAGTCTTTAGAAGTCTGCCTGGATTCACAACTAGTTGTGTCTCAGTTGAATGGGCAGTACCATGTGCGAGATCCTACGCTACTACGGAAATTCCTAAGAGTAAGACTCTTGGAACGACATTTTGTTTCAATTACATACATACATGTTCCGAGAAGTGTTAATCATATATCTGATGCATACACTAACTATGTATTAGATTGGCATTTGTCACATTCATCATGAAGCACACAAATATAAGAAGACATTCATACATTTGTACATACACACATATAGTAGAACCAGAGAACCAAAGTTATATATATATATATATATATGTGTGTGTCCAAAAATGGTAGTGTCGTACAAAACTGGAGCCCGTAGCCCTCAAAAATATACATATCGATACAAAAAATGAGATCGTGAGATATCTACTCCCTACGAGGAGGCCTAGCTACCGCCCCGACAGGATGTGTCTCGTAGAAATACTGAACTGCATTGGCTACTCGCTGCAGTAGCCGCACCCAGTCACCCGGAACCCCCACTACTCGGCTATGCATGGCCTCAGGTAGTCTCGCCACCTCTATCTGTGGAACCCTAGCAACCATCCGTGTGAGGTTGCGCCGCAAGGTCTGTAGAGTGCGTCTTGCTGCAGCATCCCCTGCATCCTCACCCCTACCCCGACGACCATGTCTAGGGAAGCCATCAAGTCTCACTGGGCCTTTGTCTGCAAGCAAACAGTCAACCATTAGCATATGATACTACCACCAAAAAGATTTTTTCATTTACATCTATAATAAAAAATCCATAAAAATTTAATACACCAAAACCAAAAAGAGTACTCACCAATGTCTCTGAACGCTGCGTCTGATGGGAGTGGCATGTCTCTATCCTGGCGGAAGTCTATCCCTACATAGGGGTAGTCCTCTATGGCAATGACCTGCCGGTCCCACCAACGAAAGAACTCCTCGATATATGGTGATGCCAAATGGCCACCACCCTGTCGTGTCAAGACCTCAGCCCACCGAGTTAGGGTTGGATCCCGGAGACTATGAGGAGGGACATCCACCCTCGGACTAAGCCCTGGAACCCTCTCAAAGAAGAAGCTGCATAGGACGCTCCCATACCCAAAGTGTTTGGCCTTCCCTTCTTTGCATTATGTCAATTTGGTCTTCATAGACCCCAGCAGTGTGGTACACCAGTCAAATACTATAGGCTGCATGCATTGTGATGCATAGAACATCACCGGCCTGGATTCCTGGTGCAGAGCTTTGGATACAGTGATCCGCACTAAGGTAGCCACAATGATCTTCATGCTCATATTCACTATGGCATTGATGGGCACCTGACTTCCCACCGTGCATGTGTTTGCAGGGCAATACCATGCTATGTAGTCAAGGACGGTGATCCCACCACCCACAGTACGAGACCGAAGACTAGCCTCCTCACCTCGACGGGACAAACCGGTAATGAAGTAGATGTCGTCCACTTCCAGTGTGAGGATTTGCCCATTGAGATTGAAGTTATGTGGATCAACATCCCAATAGTCGATCAAGCGCCGGAGTAATAGGTTTTGGGCCCTCAAACCCCCTATACTCCAGAATTTGTACAACCCACATGCTTGCAATGCCTTTGTGCTTGCACATCGTTGCGCACGTCCTCATCAACTTGGTCATGCTCCCTCTCCCTCCACTCTAGAACCATCCTGGAGTGAAGACAAACAAGCATTTGAGTCAAATTCTTTTGCAGTTTCAACTACACGGCCGTACCCACGGGCTAGTTTGTATACAGGTGCGGGTACCCGCAGTTAGTCCTTGCATTGACTGCGAGTATCTTGCCCTACCCACGACCCGCATAGCTACAACCCGCGGGTAGCGCCGAAGCCATTTAGGGCTTGGCCAAACAAAAAATCCCACCGCTGAAAATCAAAATGAAAGCATTGAAATGAAAGGTATGGATGAGACTACCAACCTGCTCCAGACGGTTCAATGAACGGTCGCTCCTAGCCCCTAGAATCGACAACTGAACTTTCAGGTGAAAACTAACCACAAAGCTCCAAATGGGTGAATAGTAAAAATGAATTGTAAATTGTAAATTTTTATTACTATTTATAACTTTCAGGACCCACTTGTCTATAGTTTTTACCGTTTTGTGCCGTTATGGACTAATATACTGTCTTGGAGTAGTATTTTTTAATCAGATTTCTTCGGCGAAAGTTGTTCTTGAGCATTTCACACCTACGGCGGGTACGTTTCACACCTGACATATAGGTTAGATGTCATTTCCATGTGCATTATGCATTTGACCTGTTGACCACTTTCATAAACAATAGGTGCGACCCCGCTTCGTAACTGACACGAAACCTTCACACTGCTATAGAAGTGTCGTTATGTGGCGGTAGGGATTTTTCGAACATGGGTACCTTAGTTAGAACCCCTTTGTGCATTATGGTGCCCATGCCATTGTTTGTCCTTAGGATTGGGAGTCCTTCGTAGTTACGCCATGGCGTTGCGATAAAGACTCATACTCTACTTTGTCTTATGCTAGCCATCTCCCTTAAGGACTCCCCTCAGTTATATCATGTTGTGATTGCATTGCATCATCCTGCTTACCACTTGAGCCTTGTGTAACTCCTACTTACTCAGTTGTTAGCCTAGTGCCTGAGCACTTTTCCCTGTCGAGCCCTGCAGAGCTTATGTTTTCCCTTCACAATTTGATGACCCTTTGACCCTGAGGGAACACCCTCTCGAGTGTCCACATCCTGCATGCAATTCCTTGCATTGATCCTAGGTGTGTTCCACTGCTTGGAACTAGTCTGCTTGCTATTTGACACTCGTTCCCTCACTTGTTGTACTATAAGCAATTTTATTCTTTTTCAAGCTTTTCCCAAATATGAAAAAGACCAAAAAAAATCAAATATTCCAAAAAGCTGGACGAGATTATGGTTACTAATTCTTGTTGGCAGTTGTTGTGTCGCCTTTGAAAAGAGCATTTATTCCACTCCATACATTATGAGTCGGGACTATAGTTGGACCTTAGGAGTTGTACTTGTTTCTCCGTTTTCATGCTCTTGTTCAAAGGAAGTCCTGAAACCAGTGTCGGCCACTCCTCAGATCTCTTGACTATTGCATGTCGGCCATCCTTATTTGAGTCAGTCCATTTCACTCGAGTTCTTCCAAATATTTCAACGTAGCTGGTACCTCGTGCTGGTTGATGGGGGATGCATTAATGCCCTCCTTCCAGCGAGTCTCGTTCCATTGACTTCAACCCATTTATTCCGGGACTTGAGGCTTAGAGTTCGGTTGAGTACCTTGAGGCTTGCAGTCATTAGTGGTAGGTTCTCTCGCCATCGACAGTTTTGGGAATATATCAATGTCCCCTGATCGATGGATTCATCCTAGTGTTTGACTTCAACCCATTTATTCACACTCTGATGATTGTGCTCTGTGCCTTGATGCCCATTTTCATTATTGGTGGGTTATCTCACGTCTGTTAACGGTATACATCATTGACTGGTAATCAGACGATGTCACATCAGGTTCGACCCCAACTCCTTTATTCACTTGATGGGACTTGTACCATCGAAGACTTGTGTAGAAGACCCCAGGCGATGGTGGCATTCAGTATGCTACTTATGACTTTGACTTTACATCTGAGATATCACCTCTCATATATTAGCAGTTTGTACCTCCATTTTGCACCAGTTGTTTCCTTTTCAGCAGGAGACCATATCTTACTGTAGAGGGATCATGGCTATGACCACTTATGACATGTATTCACTATGTATTGCCTATTCATGTACATTGTATCAGATTGTTGTATTACCAACATGTATTCAAGGATACTATTCTATTATGACGAGTGAGCTGCTCTTTCCACTTGTGTCTCCGTCACTCCACTTCTGAGTTTTATAATGTATTTCGGCCATCGTAGCATCAGTCTCTGACCTCACACATTAGGGGGAATCTGTTACAACGTAATCTTCCACCTTGTGAGCATCAACATTCTTTGGCCTGTAGGATCTATTTCACTGACTCAGATTCACTTTATATCCTTCAGACATATTTTTCCTCATTTTTCCTCTGACCCACTTGTTGCATCATTATAGCAGGCGTACCCGCGAGTTGCATCACTATAGCCCACGGGTATCAAGTAAAATGGTAAAAATCACTAGTTTATTACTTTTTACTCCCAAAAAGTGATCATTAGGTGATCTTTGGCTCTCCATCTGCCCAAGTAACGTCTTGATGTGTCCTTTCACTTACCTTTGAGAGGACTATATATTGAGCACATATGGATTATGGATGGGAGGAGAAAGAAGAGCAAGAGAACTCTAGTGGATTTTTGCCCTATCTTGAGTCTACACTCATTGATCCTTGTAGTTGTGAACCCTTTATGTTCACCTTCCAACATCCTATCTAGTTTGAGTTTGCCATTCATGGAGGAACAAGTGGATTGATCCAGATCTTGGTTCAGATTGGTTGCCAGCAAGAGGTCGTATCACTTTGTACTTCTTCTTGTTTATTAATAGAAATACTCATATTCTTGTCCACTAATGTTGTAAATGTTGTTTATCTTACATTGGGTTGCATTTACTTGTTATATCATGGATCGTTGCTATTGATGATGTTAATGCCGTTTATATATTATATGTACTTGTTGTATATTGGATGTCAAGACTAATTTGCAGATTCAAGTGCACGGATTGAAAAGCTCCAACAGGGATCTACATCAAACGTTTGGATCGAGGTTGGTTATCTTCTTCATTATCTTAGCATTGCTATTTATATAGCATAGTTCTGAGAATTGAGTTGATTTCTGGTAGTCATCTGTCTGTTGTGGTATACACCAAGCCATAGTGAGTTTTCTCCAACACAGCCGCAGTCTTCTGAGGGTGTACCGGTCGCAACTTTTGGTGGACGGGTTTGACGTCGGGATAGGTTTTAATTTCGTGTAAAACAATGGAGGGGTCTATCCCAGGCATCTCCTCGTAGGTCCAAGCGAACACGTCTAGGAATGGCTTGAATAAGGCCATGGCGGCGATGACTTCTTCAAGGGACAACTTCTGGCCTAACTGAATGTGTTCCACTACACCAGGAGTAACCGAAATGTCTATCAAAGTGGTAGGCTCAATGTTGGCTACGTTGCCTTCGGAGTCTATTTGACACGCGAGTATCGAGGACTAAGAGGCAGAGTAAATATCCGGTGTAAAGATGGTGTGAATGCTGCTCTCCACAGTATCCAACAAGGGACGGAAAGATGAACGATGATGGAGGTCTTCCCACGGAGGATCATCTGCACTCATGATTTCCATAATGGACTCGTCAGAATGAAAAGTCTATAGCAGAGGATCGGATGATGTCCGTTGTAGAGAACAGGAGGTGGAGGCCAAATCTAAGTGGTCCTCCGACACTGATTGGATAGCCTCGTACATGAGTTTAGCAGGTGAGGGAGGCATAGTGTTTCTAATCAGGTGTGTGGTGGCTTCATCAGGTACAAGCCATGGATCAACGGAGTTGGGGATAGATGAAATCTGCGAGGAGATCATGTTCACCGTGGCAACATGGTTTGGGGGATCCAAAGTAGGAAAGACGCCCATAAGGGATGAATCCTTAATGAGGCTGACCCCCATGCTCTCATACTTCTGCGAAGATTGTCCAATTGAAGGAACGTTATCGCCTGGGTGAGTAGCGGTGTCAGGTGTGCATAAATCCAGTTGGGCAACAATAACAATTCGACCTTGATGGGGGAATTGTACTATGCAGAAGACAAACGATGCGACCGCAGTCATGGCGTAAAACCAATTATGACCAAGCAAAATGTTATAATCCAACGGGGTAGCGACCACTTCCACGTTAAGGGTTGCGGTCTTTCCCCCCAGCTCGACTGGTAAAGCTTGTAACAGCCCATGAGGTTGAAAGCCACGTCTGTCGAAGGCTCTCAAAGTGGTAGGAGAATAGTTAAACTCGGGAGAACCAATGGCTCTCCAACACGCGATCGACATGATTGACGTAGAGGCTCCTTCGTCCAAAACGGTATGATGGATTATCTTCCCAGCAATATTTGTGGCAACTTGAAATTCCAATTGATGGGAGAGCCTCGGTTTGAAGTATTCTAGCCGGAACATGATGGTATTTGAAGAATCTGGGTCAACTGCACCAATGGCAGTGAGGAAAGTCTTGCAATAATTCAGACAGTTTTGTAAGACCTCGAGCGTCGACATAGCACAAGGAGCTTGTGCTAGGTCCTCTACAATGTTGTAGTTTTTAGCAGCTCGAGCATTAGGATTGAAAACTGATTTTCTAATCGTGCTCTTGGGTGGATGCAACACTGACTCAAACGATGGGTTCTCAATGGTAAGAGGAGCAGTCGGTACGGTGACATCATGCATCGAGGTGGAAGCTTTTTCAATATTACTTCCAACAGGTTCTTTGGTCGGAATGGAGTCATACAAACGAGAACGGGTGTCCAAGTTGATAGTCTCGCTACGCATCATGAGGACATGTGTGGTGGTGGATGCTTCTCCTTGGGAAGAAGAAGTGTGAACGATCGACTACTGATTTTGAGCAGGGAAGGGATCGTTGAGAACTGCGGGTTTGGGTTTGCCCCTTAGAAACTTTTGAACTTCGTCTCTATGGGGGCATTCCTTAGAAAAGTGATCATCACCACACAGTAGACAAGGATACTTCAACTTCCTTTTCTGTTTGGTATCGTCAAGGGTGCTCTTTTGTTCCTGTTGGGTGGAAGATTTCTTAGGTTTCCCTTTGTTCTTTTTCTTACCACCAGACTTTTGAGGTGAAGCTGACAAAACAGAATTCACTTCTTCAGTGACAGCAGGAGTGGATGATTTGGTGGTGTCGTGACCAGCCTGAGTTGGTGATGGGGAAGAACCCTGGGGGTTCGACGAACCAGCAGTTTGAGAGGAAGGCTGGGTGTGAAGGGATCCAATGATGCCATCGGCTTGGGGTCCCTTTGGTGGTTTCGCGGGGTCGTAAGTGTTGCGGGGCACGTCAAGAAGAATATCAAACAACGTGCGAGATTGAGCATAGACTAAGTCTAGCAAATGGGCACGAGCGATGGCTTGTTCCTCAGTG
Source organism: Larix kaempferi (assembly GCA_027924585.1). Classification (NCBI taxonomy): domain Eukaryota; kingdom Viridiplantae; phylum Streptophyta; class Pinopsida; order Pinales; family Pinaceae; genus Larix; species Larix kaempferi. The sequence continues at coordinate 9,563,946 of BSBM01000397.1, read as the reverse complement.
ACAGCGCCTCCCATGGCAACATCTCATGCTATGGTAGGAATGAGAGACTTCGTAAACCAGTCTGCTAGGAGTTGATATGTAATAGGAGCCTTAATGAGACGTCGTCTCCTCCGCCACTCATGTATATGATATGAAATGTGAGTAGCGGTATTTTGACGGAGTGAGGTTAAAAGCTCTGTACCAGTTTCATACCATATAGGCAGTTGGAAATGAGTCAAAAAATTCATAGCAAGAGAATCGAAATCAGGAAAAGAACCAGTGAGAGTCCGTTGGAATAACCTAAGACAGATCGAGTCGTCCATCAAGGAGTTGGATGAAAACCATAAGTGGTATGTCATCACGTGGTTTTTAGGATCCTCACCTGGCTTGCCATCAAATTTTGGGATATCTGATGGAAGTTTCACCGGAATAGGTGGCCAGTTAGTTTCGTGGTAGATGGGGTCGTTGGTCAAGCGAGACAAGTCGGGTAGGTCCAAAGTAGCCAAAAAGGGCAGCTACGGATTAGGCTGTGGGTACTGATAGTACTGATAAGGCGTGTAAGGACTTGTGGGACCTTGTATCGACTTACCATAGGGTGTTCCAGGAGGAAACTGGCCATAAGGGCACGGGCTGCCCGGACCGAATGCAGGTCCACCGCCATAGTAAGGTGGTCCATTACCATAATAAGGTATCCCATTACCATAAGGTGAGGGCCCACCTCCATCGCCGAGAGGGGGTGGGCCGCTTCCAAATGGTGGGGGTCCGCGACCACCGCCAGGGTAGGATGGGACGCCACCACCTCCGCCGGGAGGAGGTGGTGGTCCGCTACCACCAACGGAATAGGACGGGCCTCCACCACCTCCGTCGGGAGGGTAAGAGCCTCCTCTGCCACCTCCAGCATAGTAGGGTGGTGGTCCACCACCACCGCCACCAGGATGAGAAGGTCCTCCACCACCACCACCATCGGGATGGGATGGTCCTCCACCACCACCACCGCCTCCACCAGGGGGGGTGGGCCATGATGACCGAAATGAGGTGGTCCTCCGCCAGAAGGTAGAGGTCCGCCTCCTCCAGAGTTATGTGGGGGCTTGCCGCCTCCAATGGGAGGTGGGGGTGGACCAAAGGGGGGTGGAGGGACTTGAGGGATTGTAAGTGGGGGTCCATGTTGTAAAACATTTTGCTGTCCCCATAGAGTGTAAGGGTTTTCGGGGTAGGGTACCCCGTAGAGTGCGTTTCTGGGATTAAATTGACCTGGCACAGGGTTAAGATGACCTGGATACGCTTGACTCGATGGAGGTTGAATTACGTTGGATGGTCCCCCAACATGGGATAGTCCTGTAGTAGAAGGTCCAGGAGGTAAGGAATTTCCAACGGAAGGCCTAATGGGAACTCATACTGCAATATTATGGTTAAGAGACCGGGGTCGCCCCCTAGCAACAACTCGCTGACCACTAAGTAAAGGATGACCCAACACTGGTTGTTGATCATTTACCGTAGGATTAACATTACTTGTAAGGAAGGTAGGGGGTAAAGAGTATTCTCCCCTCGAAGTTTGAGGTGGGGGAGGAGCAGGTAACGTAACCGTGGCGATCACAGGTGTGTTGGACTGTTGCGCTTCAACAGGTTGGGTTGTGAGAGGTACTGAACTGGTCTCCTGTCTAGGGGACATATGTGCAGGAATGGATGGTTGACCAGTTTCAGTAGTGGTCACGTGTTGCGTGGATGATTCTGGTGACTCAAAAGATAAAACACGACTTGGGATTGATTCGTCGATCCTTAGTTGAAAATTTCGTCTTCAAAATTCCTCGCCCATAGCACGCAAATGAGTCAATTGCTCATGATAAGGTGCTGAGCGATTGTCGAGACTAGCCCAACTGGGTGGCGATGTAATGGCAAAATGGGCCACTGGGTGGCCTACAGAAGATGTCTAATAAGTTGTTGAAGGACCAGAAGCTGATGTGGGGTCATCCTGGGGTTGATTCATCCATTCCAATGATCCAGGCTCTCTCGGTGCAACGGGAGGTGAGTCTTGTGAAGTGGGGATTTGTGCTTCTTCACCCTGCGGGGGGTGAGAGGTAGGCGAATATGGAGGAGTGTGAGGAAACAAAAGTCCTCCAACATTCAAAGTGGGGTTTTCCACTTCATGTGACCCGACCCTGGCTTGTGGATCCATTCTTACCCTCGAAATTACCTCCTAGTTAAGGGGATATTCCGGTGGCAAATTTTGAATCCTGCGAGACCTTCTACAAGGAAAGTAAGCCAGAGTGACTGAAACAAAAAGTTTCTCCTAAGGCAAGCTACAAAAAAGAAAAGTAGACCAGACAAACCCTACACAAACTAAGGCCACAAGCAAACTTATGTTATAAGAGTGGATTCATAGGTCTAGAGCCTCACAGGATTTTCAAGGCTTCGCAAATCGCTATATACCGCAGGGTTCAACAGTAAAATGCGACAAGGAGAATTGGGACCGTACCCTTGCCTGAATGCCCAATTACCTAGACAGTACGTGCATAGTAATATCCACGAGTGCTGTTCTCGGTGTATTGCTCTGCCAAGACGGCCAAAAGGTTAACTCAGTTGGTTTCAGGAATCCTAAGGGCGTCTCCCGATATATGCAAGGTACGTGGGAGCTCAAATCTGTAGTGGTGTTGTCTAATGCACAACCGTTCGGCAAGAGACCTTCCGATATACTACCGAGTACATGAAACACCTTTCGATATACCCCAAGTACGTGTGGTACTTGGTGGGTACATGAAAGAGCTCAATATACCGATAAGTACGTGGAAGACTACAATACCCTCGGGATACAGTGCTGAAAAATAACGATAGCTGCCACGCTTAACGACACCGGAACACGTCTCTAACTTACACACAAGTTACTAAAAAATTTACCCTAGTTCTACCGTTAATTTTATCTGGATGGTTAGGTGAATGCATGAGGTGAGTACATAATCGTAAACATAATGCAGACCCTAACTACATGCAAAAAATACACATTTCTTTTAATGAACTCTATGTATGGGAGGGAGAAACTTCTTTCCAATTTTACCAAAGCAATACAATGCAATGCAATCCCAAATCTACCAAAAAATGACTATGAAGTGTTCTTTCCTTTTCAAGCGAAACATAAAAGACACAACACTACTAAACCAAGTCAAAGCATGTTTTTCTTTTTCTTTTATCTTTTCAAAACAAAAATGATGCCAAGCAATGAAAAGAGAGAGTTTCTAAGTAGAGTATGCAAGCTTTTCACTTTCACTACAGTGGCCTAAAAGCATAAAAACCAAAAGATGCATTTAACTTTCCAAGCATGGAACTACTTTTGCAAAACTTGATATCTATTTGAATTTTTCAAGAAAATGAGCAACTCATAATTCGTGAAAAACATAAATAATGCAATTTTCTTTCAACTTTTCCAAAAGATCTACAAATGAGACATTCCAATGCATATGCAATTCTTCAAATGAGCTTGAGAAATGATGGAAATAAAGTACTTTTGATATTTCAATGGATGTATCAAAATAACAATTTGATAACAACGATGCTTTTTAAACACAAACACTGAAATGAAAAGATTACTTGCAGCACTTCAATAACTCAGAAAATCTCAAGAAAAGATGAGCACTCAATGGACTGAAAGTACACACAAACACTCAAAATCAATCAGTAACAAGCAACACTAAAGCAAGCAAAGCTCAACAATGAATGTAAATGAGGTCTGGAAGCCAATCCAATACAATGATCAGATCTGGAAAGGAGAGGAGGGAATGCAAGGGTGAGTGGATGCAGGTGGGGGAGACAAGAGTGTCCACCACTACCAAATCTCAGACTTGTCCAAGATGGAACCCAAAACAACTCCAAATAAAACCAAACAACTCAATCACATAAATCAAATGGGGTCTCTGACTGGATCTTACAGTACAGAGGGATTTTGCACATAAACCATAACTCAAATCAGAAATGGAGAAGGGGTTCCTGTATGGAAAAAATGGCAGATCGACGCACTCTGTGTTTGTACACAGTGCGACGTCGCAATTCACCAATGCGGGAGGTGCGACGGTGTCGAAAAATACCAATGAAAGGGTTGCGACGACTGACTAAAAGGCAAAGAACGGAGATAAAAAATGACACAATGTCGCTCTGAGTCCACTGACCAGGTGTGACAGGCGAGATATGAGTTCAAAAATGAACCAATTCTCCAAACAGTAAGCATGAAAAGGTTTGAAAATGAGAAGTACAGACTCAAAGGAAGGTAATCAAACTCTTCAAAGTGAAGATCTGATGGTGAAACCAGTTTAAGAGGCAAATGACAAATAAAATGGCTTGTAACAAGAAATCAACTGAAAATGACATTCAAATTGACAACTCCAAAACAATGTTCTTCCCCAGTATGGTCGCTAGATTTGTTTGATGGACAACCCACTCGAGCGGACGCTAGCCGGATCTCCCTAGCTCAATGTGAGTCTAGAACAAATAGTACAGACTATAAACCACTTCCCTAGATCTAGTTAAGGATCGAGTTATCGGATGTCTTACCTTAAGTTTGTAGTCCCTTTTCCTGGATGTTTTTCCACGCCTTGCGGTCGTCAAATATAAGTTGCAAGACCTGTCAAGATGCATAAAACAAGACAAACAAGTAAAAGTATCCGAACGATAACAGATCTAAGTAAACAGTTAAGTAGGTAAACTACACAATATCATCAACACAATAATATTGGTGGAAAGCATTTATATTACTGTAAATATAGGGAAAGTACATAGAAAAGAATGATTACAACCGAGGCTTAACGTAGCAATCCTTCTCCATCCAAGCCAATGCCATATCCTCCCAAGGAAGTGTGAGTCTCTCAATGGATGAGTAGAGATCTCTCCAAGATGATTTCGCCAGCATGTAGACACTATAAACTTCCTCCCTTTGGAGAGGGATAGAGCTTCATTTATATAGGACTAAGTGGATAGGGTATGGATAGGGTAGGTTGAGATATGGTAGAAGAGAGATAGGGGATCCTTCCAAGAGGTTAGGAACCGAGTACCAGCTCTCCCACAAGGTCAGGGATAGGGATCCATGTCAGTTGGCTTCGAGAATGGGCTCAAAGGAGCTATTTTTGTCCATTAACTGACATCGTCGCACCCTGCAAGAGAACAAGATGCGACGTCGCAGGTTGCATGAGTGCAGCCTGCAACGACCTCTCAAAACCTAGTGTAAATGGGTTATATCTCTTCCATGCCAATAACTTAGTCAAGGAAACTTTAGGGATGTACACACTGAATCTCATGATGGTAGGATTTTAGGTGCAACAAAGGGGGTCCTCCGCCTCCTCCACCGGAATAGGGTGGGCCTCCACCAGAAGGTGGGGGTCCTCCGCCGCTGGAATAAGGTGGGCCTCCGCCTCCTCCACCGGAATAGGGTGGCCTCTTCCAGAAGGTGGGGGTCCTCTACTGCTGGAATAAGGTGGACCTCCGCCTCTGCCGTCAGAGTATGGTGGGTCTCCACCACTGGAATGAGGTGGGCCTCTGCCAGAAGGTGGAGGTCCGCCCCCACCGAAATGAGGTGGGGGTTCGCTGCCTCCAAAAGGAGGTGGAGGTAGACCAAATGGTGGTGGGGGTGGTGGGACACGAGGAAAGGTTGGTGGGGGTCCAATTGGCATAATATCATGATGTCCCCATGGAGTGTTTGAGTTTCTGGGATAAGGTATCCCGTGAATAATGTTCCTGGGATGGTATTGTCCCAACACAGGGTTGAAATTACTTGGATACATATGTCTCCATAGTGATTGAGTTAGGTTAGATGGCCCCTCGCCATGATGTAATCCCATGGTAGGTCCCACAACTAGTAAGGAGCTACCAACGAAATGACCAGTTGGAAGCACTCCACAAATATTATGTCTAGGGAACAAGGGTTTTCCCCCAGTAATGATGTTTTTACCACTCGTTGATGGTTGAATCATAGTAGGTTGATGGTTACTAACTCATGGAGGAACACTACTCGTGATGAAATTAAGAGGTAAAGAGTATCCTCCCCTTGAATTTTGGGGTGGGGGAGGGGGGGGTAGCGTTCCAGTAGTAGTATGAGTGGTGTTTGAAAATTGTCCTTCAATGTTTTGAGTCGCCTGGGGTATGGAACTGGTCTCCTGATTAAAGTCACTCCCGACTCCATGGTGGAATTTTCTTCTTCAAGTGACATGACGGTAACTGGTTGATCCAAGTTTTCCCTCGAACTTACCTCTGGATTAAGAGGATATTCGGGTGACAAGTTTAAAAGTCTACGAGACCTTCTCAAAGGTTTTTCAGCCAAAATGACTGAAGCAGAATTTCTCCTAAGTGTCTTCTATACAAAAGGAAAAGCAATCCAAAATCTACACAAACTAAGGCCACAAGCAAACTTATGTGACAGGTGTGGATTCAAGAGTCTGGAACCTCACAGGATTGTCAAGGCTTCGCAACTCGCGATATACCCGAGGGTCCAACAGTTATACTCGGCCCAATTTTTCAGATCACTAACCAGGGAGGATTGGGATCGTACCTTTGACCGTATAACCCAACTACTTAGAAGCACGTGCGTAGTAGCTCCCCGACAGTTGTTCTCAGTGTATTGCTCTGCCAAGACGGCCAAATGGTTAACTTAGTTGGTTTCATAGGAGAGTATCCCGATATACTCAAGGTATGTGGGAGCTCAAATCCGTAGTGGTGCTGTCAAATGCACAACCGTACGACAAGAGCCTTCCGATATACTACCGAGTATGTGAAGTGCCTTTTGATATGCCCAAGGGTATGTGAAAGAGCCTTCAATATACCAGTTGGTACGTGGAAGAACTGCAGGCCCCCGGGATGCAGTGTAGATAGATAACGACAGCTCCCACATTTTAAGACGTTAGAACACATCACTAACTTATCACACAAGTTACTAGTAAATTTTAACCTAACGCTACCAATTAATTTATCTTATGCAGTTAGGTGAATGCATGAGGTGCAGACATGAATTTAAAAAAAATGCAACCCTAGCTACATGAAGGTGCACATTTCCTTTTTCTTTCGATGAAGTCTATCTAAGGTAAGGAGAAATCTCTTTTTCCAATGGTCTCAAAAAATAATAAATCCCAAAAAGTTCAAAAATCTACCAAAGATGATTGAAAGCACTCTTTTCGTTTTTTCCAACAAAACACAAAAATCACAACACACCAAATCAAGACTTTTTCCTTCTTCTTTTTTCAAGCTAGAATCAATCTAAGTAATGATGAAAAGGAGGATTTCTGCTTAGAATGCACTAACTCTCAATTTCCACAATGATGAGATAAAAAGCACAAAAAGACCAAAAGTGCATAGAACGTTTCAAATTTGAAATACTTTGCAAGAGCTTGAATTCACTTTATTTTTTCAAAGAGATGAAATACTCAAAACTAAGAAAAATATAATCAACCGATTTCCTTTTCAAACTTCTCAAAGATTGGTAAACAACAAATTCCAAAGCACGAAACAATTCTATAACAATTTCCACATGATCTTGAAAATAGATAAAATGAAGCACTTCTGATTTTCAATACATATATCAAAACAAAATCTGATAATAATTTGCTTTTCAAATGTAATAACAGAAAACGAGAGACTGATCGCAGCACTCCAATGACTCAGAAACTCTCAAAGAAAAGTGGCAAGCACCCGAATGGATTCAAAGACACTAGAATCACTCAAAATCGATCAAATGCAACCAAAACTAAATGGCTAAGTGCGGGAAGGGTTTGGAATCAGATCTAACACACTGAATAGACCTGATAAGATGATCAGGGAATGCAAGATCGAGAGGATGAACGTGGGGGATTGAAATTTCCTCACACCACTGAATCTCTCACTTGACCAAATGGAACCCAAAAATCAACAAAAAAAAAATCTAAACACAAGCAAGCTGAGTAAACAGGTCTGTGATCGAAAGATGCAGTACATAGAGGCTTGTAAATCAGATCAAAAACAAAATTTGGAGAGGATTTTTGTACCAAGCACCAAGCTTAAAGGGCTGGCGCACTCTGTCAGTATACACTAGAGCGCCTGGCACACTCTGTCTACAGGGACAAGGTGCCAGTGGCACAATTTGTATGAAAGGCAATAGCACCAGTGGCACAGTTTGCACACAAAGAAAAGGCACCAGATAGGAAGCGGCGCACGGGATGCATAGCCCAGGTGCATTGGGCGAACAATCAATAGCAAAAATCAAAATATCTCCAAAAAATGAAAAACAAATGACCTGATATTGATCCTAAGAGAACCAGGGAAAGCCAACAGACTCTCTAATGACAAGATCTGATGGTGGGAGGGGTTCAGGAGGCTAAGAAATGGATCACTAAGAAATCAATGGAATCACACTCAAACTGAAATCAAAGCTAAAATATTCCCCAATATGGTCGCTAGATTTGTTTTCGGACAATCTACCTAAGTGGACTTAAAGGCCAGATCTCCCTAGTCCAACTGGATCTAGAACAAATAAGTAAATAATATAATCAACTCCCCTTGATCAATAGAAGTGTAACGTAACAAGTAGATCTCTTACTTGGGATTCACAATTCCCTTTGCTTCTTGGTTGATCTAACGCTCCAGAAACTTTAGATCTACAGTTGCAAAGCCCTGTTGAACAAGCAAACACAAACAAACAATAAAAGCATATATCACATATGATTAATCTAAGCTAACAGTTAAGGAAGTAAGATCTAAACATTAACAACACAATAATGTATATGGGAAGAGATTGTATTAACTAGAATAAAGGAGAATACAATAAGAGAGAACGTTACAACCTATGCCTTAACGTCACAACCTTCCTTCCAACAAGCCAAACCAAGCCTCCAAGGATGAAGTAAGACTCCCAAAGATGAACAAGGGTCACCTAAGATAATTCCACCAGCATGAGAGTGCCCCATAGGCCTTCCGCCCTTTCCAATGGGGAGGAGCTTCATATTTATAAGAACAAATGGATAGAGTAGGTCGAGGATTAATGGGAGAAGTCTAAGGGATCCTCCCTTGAGGTTAGGGAACCAAAGGACAACTCACTTATCAATTAGGGATAGACTTCCACATCACCATGCTTCGAGAAGTCACTCGAAGTTCTTGTTTATCCAATTTAACCAAGCCTGGTGCACCCTACATGAAGGCAACCAATGCCAGGAAAGGGGCAGCACAGGCTGCATGAGGGAAATGTGAGCCACTGGCGCATGCTTCCAGGTGACATTATGTGCCAGTCATGCTCTGGTGCCTGTTGCTGGAAGACAACCTGCGCTAGTGCAACTGGAAAATGTGGACACAAGGGTCAACAACTTGCTCTGGGTGTTTTGGGTCAGGGAAACTTCAGGGATTGAGGCATCAACTTGACACAAGACTCATGATGACGAGATTAGGTGTAACAATATGACAACTTGGGTAATAATGTCATATTCCATTTTTGTTAATTAATGATCATTTTTAAATAGAAACTAGTGTTTAATGTAGACAATCCACCAAGTTCCAACTTTAATTCTATTTAATCTCCATATATTTATCACTTCTAACATATATTATAAATTAAGTTTCAAATTGTGAAGTGTTTTTGAATCATTGTGCTCCAACTTATGAACTAGTTAAATGACCATAAATAAAGAATTCAACATATAGTACAGGGACTTGAATCAATTTACATTAGGCATTGAGCTCATTTGTCAAAGGTATGGGTAGAACAATTATTAGGATAACCCTAGATAGAAAGGAAGCCATGCATGCATGCCCGATTGACATCTCGGTAAAGAGAGAACCTCCAAGGAAAAGTAGAGTTCACCTAGATCACATTATATTATTTCACAGATGTTGAACACTTCCTCAATCTAGAAGATTTTTTTTATAAGAGCTTGATGTAGTTAAGCAATGAAGAAGTCAAAATAGAGGTAGTTGAAAAGTTCCAATTGTTGTAAGTCTCCTCTCTATTCAATTTGCTCTAGGACCCTATATTCAACAACACATTGATGGTTTAATGTGTAGAAAAAAATATTATAAGTGACATACCCCATGGACACCTATGGCTTGAAAATCCATATCCAATTGTATTAGAACAATTCCAAGACATGACAAGGGCATCCATGGCAATCCGTGATGTTGACAGTGGATTCCATGAAACAAACGAGCAAGAAATACTAGTGAAGATGATTTCTATGGCAAGCATAATGCACACAAAGGAACGAAGGGTGCCATCATCATAGACATCACCACAAAGCTCGTGCTCACAACGAACCATATTATCACATATATAGTCATGTGAAAACAAAAAAGAGTAGAGTGCACTCTAGACATTATCTCAATGACAAGCACCTATGCAAAGAGCAACTGACTCAACTAGTGTTATTTTTTTGAATTGATTTGCCAAAGACATAAATTAAGTGTACACAAAGCCCAACCCATCCAATCATGGGTTCTTTTTGTTAACTTTCATTATGCTAAGCTAAGAGATACTGCAAAGTCACTACCTACTCCAACCAAGGAACAACTTGGTATCCATTACCATCAAGCCCTAGAGATATAGGAAAGATCATGGCAACCCAACAACCAATGACAAAGAATTCAATCACTAGTACAACATAATGCTAGAAGTTATGCACTTTCAAATATGCTTCCCCAAGTGTATCATCAACAACTATCGACAATGGATCAAGTTTGAGGTCACAAGAGAGGACAACTATGTCATACCAATTATGAAGGAAGGGGATAAAGTTGAACTAAATTACATGCCTTATGTCTAAATTGAATACATTGTGAGCATGAAGATTGAGAGTTGGTCGGGCATTACAAAGGTGGTAGAAAAAGTTAGGAACTTATTTTTATTTCCAAGAAAGAAGCTTGATCCCACATAGATTGAAGACTTTGATGGGGTTTACGTCCTTCTTCTTCCTCCACCTAGCTCAAAACCCACACTAAATCAAACCTACAAGAGAAACACAATTAGTATGGAAGTCACAATTGGACATGCCCATGATATGAAGAGAAAAGGGACAAGGATCATGTGCTACTCCTCCTCCACAACTAAAGATGCCATAACATACTATAAAATATCATCAAAGGAAAGGATATCTACAAAGGAAATGAAGTCATAAAGGGTATCAAGCAAGTGTTGAGATGATAACAAAGGTGCCAATCACCCAAAATCCTGAGATGCAGTAGAGCCAATCATCATGATTCCAAGCGTCACTAGTTTGGAAACAACCCAAGATGCATTATCGATGCTAGAAGGCATGCCCAAGCATGGAAAAAAATCACAATTCTATCAAATGACAAGGAAAAATGCCCATTCAAACATTTGTCAAGCTATAAAATGCAACACCACCACCATAGTGTCCATAGGAAAAATGAATGGAACCCAAAAGTGCACGAAAGAGATAGGAGTTAGTCAGTAACGGTTGCAATACCCCTTGAAGCAAGAGACAACACAACGAGAGAAACAAGTAAATCCACAAGTGTTGACATGAACCATAGGAGGCGAGAGAGGAGAAGACCCCATAGGGATCCATACAAATAACACATAATAGGAGATTCTAGGAAGGACAACAAGAGGAGGATATGGACGTAGATAAAAAAGATCAAGAAATGGTTAATTTACCACTCCCAAGTGAGCAACAAGATGACTTGGAGCATATGGATACAAAGACCCCCAGTTTGTCAATGGATTTTAATGCAACCATTACAACCATTCAAAAGGTAACTGGCAATTCCACCTACATTTACGCTGTGCTTAGCAAAATTTAAAAAAGTCATAATATAATGCAATATATCACCACCGATACATGAGAGAATCTGTAATGAAATCTTGGGACTTTTAGGGAAGGGAAAATACAAAGACATAAGAAATGCCCACTGCTAAGTAGATATATCAATGCATAACATCTTACCCTAGCCATCATGAATCCTTTAACAGGTCTCCATTCCAATGCTAATCAATGCACATTGGTACAATGTTGTCAGAGGACTTGGTTAGAGCACATCAATCATTAGGCATTAATATTGGTAGTCGACTCCCTATAGCCAAAAAGTAAGCCACCGAGACACATAGGGAGATTTACATCACACAAAACCAACTTAGATATGCCCTAAAGGACAAAGAACAATTATGTTATGAGAATAGAGTTTTTCCCACACAAATTGGTGATATATGCACAAAGTTCTACCACAAGTGGCTTGCAACGCAAGCAATTCATCTTGAAGTTGTGGAAGTTACCCTAGATGAGCCCCTATTATAATTATTTGACGAATTCCATCTATCCTATTCTAGACATTATCAGGGCTCAACAACACTCCAATTGGAGCTTGAGGAAGGAATTACTTGAGGAACACATAAACGAGGGCATTCATGGACAAATAGAAACGCTAGTACAATAGCTCAAAGCAAACAAATTGAAACTCAGAGTGGTGGGAAAGTAAAGCACTAGAGTCCATTTTTCCATCACAAGCTATCCCATAATCAAGTGACAACAAAAGTCCCCAATGCATGACATTCAACAAAGGATTCTCAACTTGGAAGCCGAGGCATAGAACATAGTTGATCCTAAGATACACCAAGGAAGTAGGAGGAAATGGATCAACTAGATGAAGAGATGGATCATATATTCTATGTTGTGAGCAAAGTGAAACACAAATTACACTTTCTCAGGCTAGATGCAATAAAGAAGAGCAAAGCACTGTAATGAATCAACAATTTTGCCAACATAGAGTGGACAACAATACATGCATCTAAGCCAATGAGGACACACATAGAAAAGGATCAAATAATCATAGTAGGAGCCAAGCTTCTCTTGTCAAAGTTGTTGCAAGAGCTAGCCATATTAGAAGAGTTCCAATAACAATGATTGAGATAGTCCTAGAGTCAGCCCCTTCATTCGGGGTGGTAACAAAGAAAGCAACCTGAGTTGACTCAAGGGAAGTCAACAAGTGTGATCAAGGCTTGTTTGCCCCTTCATTTTTGTTAGAGACATGGTGGTCCTAACCCCATTGACAATAAGGCCTACATGACACACCTAGATCAAGGAGCAATTGGCATAGTAAAGGAAGGTGGGAATTGCAAGAGGTAGGAGCCATGCAATCTGGAAAATATCCTCAATTTTGAGGAGACCTCTAAGAGAAGGTTGCAAAAGGAGAATAGATTAACGGATCACCTTTACTACATTGTAAAAAAGGAAATACCTATAAAAACCTGACATCTAAGAATGCAAGGATAAAATGTAAAGGGTTAGATTTCGTAGTTATTGGGACTCTACTAGCATAGATCCATCTCAAACCCGGATCTATCAAGCACCAAGAGGGATCCAATTTCTTGAGGTGTAATTGCTTGATAGATCTGTGTTTAAGATTGATCTATGAATTATCTTTTATTTTTGGTAGCATAATGTTAGGAACGTGACAACATCTCTACCATACTGGGCTGTAGAGCACCTCGCTACTCTCGGTGCAATAATAAATTGTAACTTTTGAATAACATTTTGTTATATGGTGATGTTGCTTTTTATGGTGAATATGAATGAATTGGTACCCCCCTTTTCAAAATTTGTGTATTGTGTTACAAGGATAATTTTAGGGGCGAAATTTAGTGCATGGGCTATTTTTCCATGTTTTTTTCCAAAAAAAGATTCGCCAATTTGCATTTTTTGAAGCCCCATTTCGCCCAATTTTGATGGGGTAAACTTTTTTCACTCTAAAAATCGCCAAATTATTATATAAACTATATAAAATACTTAGAAATTGAAATAATTTTAGAAAATTATTGCCCAATATTTTATAGTTGACATTTTAAGAATTGGTAAGATTCGCCAAGGTTTATACACTTTTAAATAAGTATGGATCCTTAAAATTATCCATGTTGTGTTAATGGTATACATTTATTGATGTCTACTTCATTACACTAAATTTATCTGTAATTGTTTCAATTCGTTCACTATAATGGACACTACCATGCCATCTATTTTACAGTTGTGTGAATGGTGTAGTGTAAGTTAAAAGGGTAGTATGTGGATTATGTTATAAGGATAGGAACCTCTCGCCTATCCATCTAATGTCTTAGAAATGTACCTTGGGTGAGACCTTCCTTGTCCTCATTAATTGATATGTCGATGCTAGACTACAATCTCTTTTGTTGGACAATACCATGGACCTAGATCTACTATTTCTTGCCAACACCCAACAACTAAAAACATGAAGCATTCTCCAGAGTCCACACAATCATTTTCAAAGAGATTTCCTATGTTGCTTAAAGGAGGCGGGTGAGACATATATATATATATATATATTTTTATTTTTGGGTGGAAAAACCTTTCACAACTCAAGTTTGTTGGCATACAAAGGACCTAAATAAACTGTCCTCAAAGCATGCAAACACATCATTGTATTCCAAGAAAACCATGCCACTTGAAATAACTTGTTGGTGATATGTAAGGGAGCAAACTTTCACTCTTGCTAGATGCCTCTGGACCTTGGGTTATTAACTTGTTCTCTTACCTCCAAGGCCCAGATGAGCTCTTAGCTAATACAAAATAGTATTAAGTCATACTCTTGAACTATAAGGGCGATTACAATTGACTAGTTTCTAACAAAAGGTTAATGCCACATGTAGGTCATCATTGAAGCTACCTACAGAGGAGTCATGTGCTTTGCAACAACAACCAACTTTCACTTCATAGATGAGGTTATAAATTGGACCTTGCTTGCAATTTAACCTCTCGCTCATGAAGAAAGACATGTGAGTAATATGTTGATTAATATTTTTGAAAATACAAATAAAGAGGACAAAAAACCCCTTAAATTCCAAATAAAAGAACACCTTAATAGTATATTGAAAAAGCAGAACACTATAATATTAGTGAATTGAAAAAGCAAACAAACTTTATTGAAAAAGTGTACAAACACATCATTGTATTCCAAGAAAACCATGGCACCTAAAATAACCATTTGGTTGTATGTAAGCGAGAAAACTTTCACTGGTGTTTTATGCTTTTGGGTCTTGGGCTATTAACATGTTCATGCACATCTAAGGAAGTTGAGCTCTTAGATAATAAAAAGGAATTTTAAGCCATGCTCTAGAACTATAAAGACAATTTTTTTTCCAGAAAGAAAAAACTATACTTGATATTCATTACTGAATCAAAGTATACAAAGCTTGTTTTCATAGCATAAATGTTGTTTATAGTAAAACGCCTTGTAAAAGGCTTCAAAACAATGCATAAAGCACATTACATAAACTATTCAAAAGAACACCCAAGCACCCAAAAATCCCAGCCGATAACCAATACATCAGCACCCAAAAACCAAACTAGAAAACCCCTGCCATAAACAAAAATAGGGAATGTTCTATAGGCCGTGAAAACCAAAATGGGACCGAGCCAGGACAAGAGCCACTAAATACTCTCATAACAGAAACTAGGGGGTGTCGCCGTCGCTGCTAAATGCCGCCTCCCTGAGCAAAGCCCCACCACCGCAAAAATATACATCAATCATAGAAAAACTCCTTTGCATCCCCGCCTCAAGCGCACACCGCCGAAACTGCCACCACTGCCAAAGGAAACAGCTGCCGCATCACCTTCGGGAGCTACCGCCACAAGACACCGTCGCCACATCACCTCTGGGAGCTGCTGCTGCAACACCTCCGAGAGACAATTATAACACTTTTGACTAGTTTTCAATAAAATGTCAATGTTCCATGTAAGTCATCACCAAAGCTACATACAAAGGTGTCATGTGCTTTCCACCGACCACCATTTTTCACCCATAGATGAGGCTAGGCTTTCCAATAATAACCATTTTTCACCCATAGATGAGGCTTGTAAACCAGACATGATTGCTATTTAACCTCTTACCCACCCACGAAAAACATGAGACTAATATGTTGAGGAAGATTTTTGAAAATAAATACGAGGAAAAAAAAAAGCGCCCTAATACTAGTCCATTGAAAAGGCGAACAAAGTATATTGTGAACCGTCGATTCCATTAGGGTTTAAAATCTCTGAAACCCTAATTAGGGTTTTATGTTGTTTAGTTAGCGCCTTGCATATGTATTCTTCCCATCTTCTTCAAAGTGCAGTCTACCGCCGAATAAGTGTTATCGATTCCGGGTATTTGTCAAGCGGGCGGTGTGCAAGTCCAGCTTCTGGGGCGTTTAAATCGCCTCGCACAGTTTGTTTTCTGCCTTGCTATGTATTAATACTGGTTCGACTGCCGGGTGCAACATGTGAACTTAGCCCATTGATACAGGCATCAGTTCAGCAAACACATGCTCTTCTCCATGTTGTTCCATTTGACAAGCACTGATTATCAAAATGATAATATCAGGTAAGGTCAACTTTGTTGGGGTTTTTACCTTGGATAGGTAATCTTTATCTGCGCAGAATTTGTCTGCTGTCAATGGTTTTGGTTTTTTGCCTGATTTGGTGTTTAAATTCATATTGTATTACAAGGCCCTCTGAGCTGCTTGGAAGTGATGTAACATCTGAAATCTATATCTGAACATTGGTGTGGATATTTCAGAGGCTGTTTCTGATCCAAGCAGTTTTATGGAGGTGGAGGACTAAGCACCATGTAGGCTTGTAATGATTGATATATATGTTGGGTATCACTACCAAATGGTAGATATTCTAACACATATTCCAATCATTGCAACACTGCATGACGCTTAATATTTGCTCTATTGTGGTGGACGAGTGTCCTTTGCAGGGACATCATGATGCCCTATGAGAGGGGATTGACGTCCCTTGGATGGCGATGGCTTATGGAGCTATCTACTGCATTTTGGCGGTGGCTTAGGGGTAAATTTGATCTACACCTTTTCTCCAAATCATAATGGATGCAGGGGATGTGTTCCTTACCGCAACATCCTCTAGCTCATGTCCTCGTAGTATGCTGACTGGAGCACAGTTTTGGCGTTGTTAGATTCCATACCATAATCGCAAG
Organism: Larix kaempferi; assembly: GCA_027924585.1. Classification (NCBI taxonomy): domain Eukaryota; kingdom Viridiplantae; phylum Streptophyta; class Pinopsida; order Pinales; family Pinaceae; genus Larix; species Larix kaempferi. The sequence continues at coordinate 9,547,035 of BSBM01000397.1, read as the reverse complement.
ATGAATCGCTGTGTGATCTGCAACGCGGGATTTGAGTATAATTTTTAAATTTTATTGTAAACTATCCCGAGCTACTTGGAAGTGATGTAACATCTGATATCTGTATCTGAACATTGATGTAGATGCTTCAGAGGCTGTTTCTGATCCAAGCAGTTAACGCAAATAGTCTTGTGCTGTGTGTTTTACCTTTGATGATTTGAAGTTCCACATTTGAAAGTGTGTATAGTTCTTTAGTTGACAGTTATTCCAGAATGGCTTGATTTTGTGATTGTGAGGCAGTCTTCGGTGTTGCATGTGATAATCATCATATTCCGATAGGATTATACAGTCTGTCGACTATAAAATCATGACTACATGGAAGTGATGTTACATCTGATATCCGTTTGAACATTGATGTAGATACTTCAGAGGCTGTTTCTGATCCAAAACGTTAAAACAAAGAGTCATATGCTGTGTATTTTAAATTATGTTTTGAAGTTCCATATTTATAAATGTGGTCCATTAGTTGATGGTTAATCCAGTATGGATTGATTTATCATTGTTCCATCGCTACGAGATAATATACAGTGTTGTTTATGATAAATATCAGTTTTTGATATAGGTAGTCTACAGTGGTGTAGTTTAAGATAAATACCATTTTTTAATACATGCTTATACCATTTTAACTTCAAATTATGATTTTTTGGACCTTCGGTTGTGCATGAGTTTGTAGTAGTTCTACAGTATTTAGTTTAAACTTCATACCTATACATAGGGTTTGTTGGTTGAGCTGTGGTTTATGTTAACTGGCAGGAGTTTTCTACAGTTTGTGCAGATTTGATTGCATGGTTTGTGTTGCTTGCATTCTCTCTTAACTACCTGAAAACCCCAAAGTCCCTTATTTTTATCCTAGCCTTGGGTGTGAAAACACAAAAAAAACTTCGTTAGCAATTATGCGTACGGCCACTTACCAACATGAACATAAACTCGTTATCACCTGGCCTATTCCATACTAAAAACACAACAAAAAGACAGCAGTCTCCACACATGGTGTTATCACCTGGCCTACTTCATACTAAAAACACAACAAAAAGACAGCAGTCTTCACACATGGTTCTTCGCCACACCCATATCATCTTAAGCATCTTTAAAAATAAATAACAAAAATATGTGAAGGAAATGTGCTCGAAAGAGCAAGCAACATCATATCACCGAAAGGTCTGAGATAAGTAAGTATTATGCAATTAACCCTTCCTCTTCATCCCTTTTATGACCAAAAGGGAGTCTCCAAACACCTGAATGTTTCTATCCTTTGCACATTTTAAGAGAAATTTTAAAGCGGAACTTTGCAAAATTATTTGACCTACAACCCCTGCAAACCTAAACAAACCTTGAAACGATTATAAGTGCGGATCTGAGATGCACAGAACCCTCCGTAGTCCTCCTAAAACCAGAGACTTGCTAGACATCCCAAGATTGTTCTCCCAATACTTGCGACATCCCAAGATTGTTTTCCCAATACTTGCTAGACATACCAAGAATACATTCTAAATACTTGCTAGACATCCAAAGACTACATTCCCAACTTTACAGATAGTAAGAAATGAAATGAAATGATTGATTTTAATGATGTCCACGAGGTTGAACAGCCTCAGGGATAAGGAGAATAACAGCGCTAACTGCTCCTCATGCATTTTTTAATGTCAGATCTTCTGCTATTGATCTTGACTAGAATGCTAGCAATCTGGTTGCTCTTATATTTGTCAAATAGATAGTGTTTGTCAACCTTTAAGCTGTTTTGATACTGAATGTGGATATCATTGTAAGCTGCACATTCCATGACAAAGTGTCATTCTGTCTCCACCACACCCTTATTGCACAGAATATGCAAATTCTCTCTTCCCAAACTTACTTGGTATGCTCCCTCTACCGGTCTTGGTGATGTGAGACAGTTGTACACTTTTTTATGCCCACTATGCTTGGTTCACATGACAATCCTAAATTTTTCAATCACGGAATTTTTTATTTATTTCTTTATTGGTGTTAGGACATTCATATAGCTTGATATTCCACTAAGTGAAAGAGAGAAATATTTTGGCTAGAAAATGCTATTATTTTTAGCCAGCCAGGTTCCTGGACAAATGACACATGGCAAGGCCCTTATTCTTTTATTTCTCTTTAATAAGACTTTTCTTTACGGTTCTCAACAGAAATGCCATTAAGTGCTTTAGCCTCCTCCTAAACCTGCAGTGCATAACAGTGAATTAGCAAATGTGAAATGTTCTCCTTTAATAGGTAGATACTTGAATCCCCACCCCTGGAAGGATCTGGTATAAACAACCTTGGAGTGTCTGGTATAAAAGGATTTGTAGCCAAGTCAAGCTGTGTGGATAGACCACCAGATTTATTATAAGCCCATGCTAGTGAGTATGGCTCTTCTATAATTCTAATATGATATGAACAATCTTTAACCTGCCAATACAAATCTCCCACAGATCAGCTCAAGGCCTTTCTAGACCGCGACTGCTGGAGCTTGCAACCATCCTAAGTCCAAAATTAGTGTTATTCGGATCTTTTACTTGGGCTAGAGTACAGTACAACGCTCTTGCAAATAAGCAATCATTCTGGCAATCCATTCCCATTCTAACTTTTGTTCGTTCTCCTACTTATCGTGCCACGTAATTTCCAATGATTAGAAAAACCATAGCAAGAAGAATCTTCCTGGATCTTTGAGCCAATCGAGAAAATAACAAAGGTTAACCCTTCAGCTTTAATAGTTTTGTCCATAAAACATTTCCTCATAAACCATTTCCTTGTAAAGCCATCCATACATATAACTTTACCCAATTGTTATACTTTTTAGCCCCAGCCTCCCTCTTTCTTCAGCTTTGCTTAACATTTGCCATTTAAGTTTCCTTATATTTTCGAGAACCTTTTCTTAATATGTCTTGTTGAATTAGGAGGGTATATGTGTTACTAAGCTGGCCTCCTCCTAATTACACTTGGAATATGTGCCATTGAGTTAACATCTCTTACTAATTATACCAATAATTGATTTTAGCCTCAGTTTTACGTCATCCATCCCTAGTTTTACATCTTCAATGTATTTTGACTTCCTTACATTATCCACAAACAAGAGTTGAATGGTAACTAAAGTGCATAAATAAGTTGTAATAAAAGTACATTATCCACAAACAATAGATAGGAAAGAGTAACAGAACCACACTAATCATTATCCATAAACAATAGATAGGAAAGAGTAAGAGAACCACACTAATCTTAATTCTAATCCTATTCTTATTGAGTTAGCATCTTAACAATTTACACTTGGAATGTGTGTTATTGAGTTCACATTTACTAATTATACCAACAATTGATTTTAGCCTTAATTTTTCCAGCATCCATCCCTAGTTCTACTCTTTACACTTATTTCATTTTATTTAATAAACAAAAGATTTATGTACATTTAACACCATACATTATCCACAAACAAGAGATTAATGGTAAGAAAAGTGCATATAGTGCATATATGAGTTGCAATAAAGTACATTATCCACAAACAAGAGATTAATGGTAAGAAAAGTGCATATAGTGCATATATGAGTTGCAATAAAGTACATTATCCACAAACAATATATGGGAATGAGTAAGAGAACCACATTAATCCTATTGAGTTAGCCTCTTACCAATTACACTTGGAATATGTGCTTCTTACAAATTACACTTGGAATATGTGCTATTGAGTTAACATCCTACTGATTATACCAACAATTGATTTAATGAAACAAAAGATTTTTGTACATTTAGTACCATACATGTCCAATATCCTATGACTTCCTTCTCTCCCTTGAGCTACAATTTAACATAATAACAAATCTATATCATCCATCAACAAGAGATAAACAAGAGATGAATGGTAACAAAAGTACATCAACCACAAACAAGAGATGTGGTAACAAAACTACATCATCTGCAAACAAGAGATAGGATAGAGTAAGAGAACCACACCAATCCTTACCCCTACCATAGCTTTAGTTTACTTTGTTGCTAATATGGATCAGCTTAAGCCACCAATAAGAAAAGCAAGGGAAAAGAGTGCACCTTTCCTTTAATCCTCTAGAAGGCTTAAAGAAATTAGAAGGTGAACCATCTTTAAAAAGAGCAAAATACACAAATGTAACATAACCCATAATCCACTTGACCACCTACCTCTAAACTAAAAACCACATGCAAAAACATTAATCGTAAATACAACCATGACACTATCATATGGTTTTCATAAATCAATCTTTAAAACCATTGCATGAACGTTTTTTTATTTGATTGAATACATCCCTTCTCATGTGTTGATCTAATAGCCTAAAATCTGCCTTCCTACCAAGAAACCAAACTACTTTTGAGAAATCATTGTAGATTTTATTTTTTAATCCTCACAACTAGTATCTTGGCTATTATCTTATAAACATAGTGACCTAAAGAAATGGGTTGAAACTCCTCTAAATGAATAAGGCTTCTCCTTCTTAGGAATCATGGCAAAAAAGTAGAATTAAATTCTCCAAACACCTTACCATTGATTTTAACCTCTTCCACCACTCTCATAAGTTCATCTCCCAAGAGCATAGCTAGACTTTTGTTTTTCTTAAAGGGGCACGAAGATGTCCTAAACTTATCCTTTGTGATCTTTTATGTGAGCATCATTGTTTTCATTAACAAATATGGGGAAGAAAGAGGTCAACTTCATTATCTCTTCAATGTTTCCTTGTGCTAATTTTGAAGGTACATATTTAAATTGTTGAACCCCTATACTTTCAATTTTTGATATATTCCTCATCATAAACCTTTCCATTCTAAATGGTATCTATTTTTTTCTTTTGATTGGCAAAATGGTGAAAAAAATTCGTATTATCATCACCTTTTTCAATCCATATAAACTTGCTTTTCAATTGTAGCTCCTCTTCCCTCCGTGCTAATATTATATTTTTCTTCCTTTCCAATGCTTTTAATATCATTTTTTCCTCATTAAACAAATTACATCATTCCCTACATATAAATTTGAGCAATCTTTTCCTAGTTTATTTTAGATCCCTATCCATTTTGGCCCTTTGATTAGAAACTGCCATAACCATTCCTTTCAATTTCATTAAACCCCTCACAAATTCAAAAGAAGTTGTTTCCCTAGAATTTTGATAAAAGGCTAGGGACTTAGCGTGATAATGATTAACCAAGTAGAGGTGTATGCCTTGTTTCTTGGAATGGCCATACTTCAAAAACAAAATGTCATGGTTCTTGGGCAAGTGAGAAGAGTTGAAGCTACAAGAAGGTCAACCTTATCTAGAATGATCTAGAGAATCAAATGACTAATTGCCCACTTGGATAGACTTCTCCCATTTTCAATGATCATGCAACTCAAAGAAAAATGAAATGGTGAATCAACCAATTGATTTAAGTAAAGGGTTATATGTGAAAAATGTGGGTCACCTCAAATTAATGTCAATTCCATAATGGTAAGTTAGATTGGTAATGTCATACAGGTGTGCCATAGGCAAAGGAAACACATAAACTTGTACATTGAATAGAATGAGGTGAGGGTCATAACTCCTCTCAGTCACATACTCCTTGCATGCTTCTTCTCCATCTCTCATAGTGTGGGTATCAACAATGAGATGATAGTTCTCTTTGTAGATAGGATTTCAATTCAAGTCAAGGGTTTTTGGATTATTGTTATAGTGGCATTTTGGGCCGTCTCATGTTGAATTGGTTCGTCTCCTTGGAAGCTTGAGATAGTGTGGGTATCAACAATGAGATGATAGTTCTCTTTGTAGATGGGATTTCAATTCAAGTCAAGGGTTTTTGGATTAATGTTATGGTGGCGTTTTGGGCCGTCTCATGTTGAATTGGTTCATCTTCTTGGAAGCTTGAGCCAATCGTTGAGAAGGTAAGCCATTTCACTCATGACCTAGATGTTATAGGTGTATGTGTGAATAGCCTCCAGGCTTCTTGTGTCGTGTTGTTCTTTGGATTCTTAATAGACAATGATGTTGGTGTTAGTTTATAGCTTACAATTTGGAAGAATTCAACATTGTTGGCAATTCAATTTCATGGTTTTGAGACAAGTACGGTTGAGCACAAGCACCTAGGTAGTCATGCAAACCATGGGCTCCTTGACATTGTAAAGCTTTAAGAAATATGGCTAGCCAAACTAAAAGTCTACAGAGGGAATTCTTGCGTTTGAATGAGCAATTGGATGTTCACTTATCCAAGCAAGTTGCATTAGAAAGTTCTTTGAAGAAGCATAATAAGAGAATTGACAAAATTTAAGTGCAACTAGATAGGCACTATAACATAATTCTTGGTTTTATGGAGGTGGAGGACTAAGCACATGACCCCCATACCTCTAACTTGGATAAGGTAAAGTTCATGTCACCATCTATTATCACAAAATCCCTTATAGTGTAGTGTAAGAAGAAGAGAGAATTCTAGAAATATTGTCTAGAATCATACAACCCATAACAATTTGTCACAAAAATCTTCAGATCTAGAGCTTTAAATGAGAGCTTAGTCCAAATACTTGAATCAAGCAGAGAATCACTTATCAACAAACTCTAATTCCTCTAAACAATCAATAAAGAACCCAAGTTCCTATTAGCATCCAAAGACAAGAACTCCCATTATCCCAAAGTTTTTTCATGAGACTAAACACTTTCCCCCATTGTCACTTGTGATAAGAAAACATCTTGTTTATGGACCTCCACTAATTTGCCCAAGGCTAGTCTCTTTGTTGAACTGCATACACCTATAATATTTAAAGAAAGGATGATCATTTTAAACCCAGAGTGATGATGAATAACCAAGTAGAGGTGTATGCCTTGCTTCTTAGAGTGGCCATACTTTGAGAACATAATGTCATGGTTGGATATTTTGTTATCGTCATTGGGCAAGTGAGAAGGGATGAAGCTACAAGTAAATCAATCTTATCTATAATGATCAAGAGAATCAAATGATTAATTGGCCTCTTCAAAGGGATATAGTTCTCCCATTTTCAATGATTGTGCAACTCAAAGGCAAATGAAATGGTGAATCAACCAATTGATTTAACTAAAGGGTTATATGTGAAAAATGTGGGTCGCCTCAAATTAATGTCAATTCCATAATGGTAAGTTAGATTGGTAATGTCATACATGTGTGCCATAGGCAAGGGAAACACAAACTTGTACATTGAATAGAATGAGGTGAGGGTCATAACTCCTCTCCTTAGTCACATACTCCTTGCATACTTCTTCTCAATCTCTCATAGTGTGGGTATCAACAATGATATGATAGTTCTCTTTGTAGATGGGATTTCAATTCAAGGGTTTCGGGATTATTGTTATGATGGTGTTTTGGGTCGTCTCATGTTGAATTGGTTCATCTCCTTGGAAGCTTTGAGAAGGTAAGCCATTTCACTCATGACCTAGATGTTATAGGTGTATGTGTGAATACCCTCTAGGATTGTTGTGTTGTGTTGTTCTTTGGATTATTAATAGACAATGATGTTGGTGTTAGTTTAAAGCTTGCAATTTGGAAGAATTCAACATTTTAACAATTCAATTTCATGGTTTTGAGACAAGTATGGTTGAGCACAAGCACCTAGGCAATCGTGCAACCATGGGCTCCTTGACATTGTAAAGCTTTAAGAAATATGGCTAGCCAAACTAAAATTCTACATAGGGCATTCTTGTGTTTGAATGAGCAATTGGATGTTCACTTATCCAAACAAGTTGCATTAGAAAGTTCTTTGAAGAAGCATAATAAGAGAATTGACAAAATTTAAGTGCAACTAGATAGGCACTATATCATAATTCTTGGTTTCTCTTAAAGTTTGCAATCTTTGGTAGGTCATCTTGCGAATTCTATTGGTTTAGTTAAGGAGGAGCAACTTGAAGATGCCACAATGCAATAGGCCTTTGGAGGCTCTATAGACTTAGTGCCAATTGAACAAGAACTTGGAAGCCTAGGAGATGAAGATATTGCTATGGAAAAGGCCCAAAGTGGGCATGATTTTCCATAATGTCATCAAGTGTTTATGTTTTATCAATACATTTTGATAGGAGGTATGCACATTAAGATATCTAGATATAGATGTTTTTTAAAGGACATAGATGGATATAGAAGAATTATACTGCTTATTAGAAAATTTTGGGACAATAAATTATTTTTTAGCTTTGTCTTGTATTGTAATGGGCTCATATACTCCTTTTCCATATGGACCTTTTTATATATATTAATAGAAAATTTGCATATGGATCTTTTTTATATATTAATAGAAATTTTCTAGATGGATCTTTTTTATATATTAATAGAAAAAAATACCCGTTTCTGTGGGGAAAAAGGGACTTTGGATGAAATGCACATCATTATCTTTTCACTATTTCTTGAAAACCTTCATAAGCCAACCAAGATGCATTAAATTTGAATGGATTGCGTTTCTTAACATCTAGCCTTTCCAACTAGATGAAATTGAAGCATGGTACAAATTACCATTGATCTCAACCCATGGTCTTGATTTTTTAATTGATGAGAAAAGGGACTCTGAAACTAGAAATCAATAAAGCTTCTTTGGCATTCTTGCCTTACTAGTTTGATTAGTCCACCAAGCCTAAGGCTCAACTTAATAGGTTCCAAGTCTACGTAACCTGTTGTGTATATTTTGTGTTTGATTTTTTTTAGATTGAGGGTCCAATCAAGCACATGACCCCCATACCTCTAACCTGGATAAGGTAAAGTTCATGTCACCATCTATTATCACAAAATCCCTTATAGTGCAATGTAAAGAGAAGAGAGAATCCTAGAAATATTGCCTAGAATCATACAACCCATAACAATTTATCACAAAAATATTCAGATTTAGAGCTTTAAATGGGAGCTTTTAGTCCAAATACTTGAATCAAGCAGAGAATCACTTATCAACAAAATAGAATTCCTCCAAACAATCAATAAAGAACTCAAGTTCCTATTAGCATCCAAAGACAAGAACTCCCATTATCCCAATGTATTTTCACGAGACTATAGCACTTTCCCCCATTGTCACTTGTGATAAGAAAACATCTAGTTTATGGACCTCCACTAATTTTCCCAAGGCTAGTCTCTTTGTTGAACTTCATACACCTATAATATTTAAAGAAAGTATGATCATTTCTCCCATTTTCAATGATTGTGCAACTCAAAGGCAAATGAAATGGTGAATCAACCAATTTATCTAAATAAAGCGTTATATGTGAAAAATTTGGGTGACCTTGAATTAATGTCAATTCCATAATGGTAAGTTAGATTGGTAATGTCATACATGCGTGCCATGGGAAAAGGAAACACATACACTTGTACATTGAATCAAATCGAGGCGAGGGTCATAACTCTCCTCATTCATGTACTCCTTGCACGCTTGTTCTACATCTCTTGTAGCGTGGGTATCAATAATGACATTATAGTTGTCTTTGTAGGTGGGATTCAATTCAGGTCAAGAGTTTCGGGATTATTGTTATGGAGGAGTTTTGGGTCGTCTCAGATCGAATTGGTTCGTCTCTTTGGAAGCTTGAGCTGGTTGCTAAGAAGGTAAGCCATTTCAGTCACGAACCAAATATTATAGGTGTTTTTGTTAATACCCTTCTTGTTGTGCCGTGTTGTTCTTTGGGTTCTTGCTAGACAATGATGTTGGTGTTAGATTAAAGCTTACAATTTGGAAGAATTCAACATTGTTGGCAATTCAATTTTGTGGTTTTGCGACAATATGTTTGAGCACAAGCATTCAAGTAGCTGTACAAAATATGGGCTCCTTGACATTTGTAAAGTTTTAAGGAGTCTCATTGGCCAAACTAAAAGTCTACATAGGGAATTATTGTGTTTGAATGAGCAATTGGATGCTCAATTATCCAAACACGTTGCATTAGAAAGTGCTTTGGAGAATTATAATAAGAGAGTTGACAAAATTTAGATGGAACTAGATATGCACTATAACATATTTCTTGGTTTCTCTAGAAGTTCACAATCTTTGGTAGGCCATCTTGCGAATTCTATTGGTTCAATTAAGGAGGTGCAACTTGAAGATGTTGTAGTGTAATAGGCCTTTGGAGGCTCTATAGACTTAGTGCCCACTGAACAAGAACTTGGATGCCTGAGATATGAAGATGTTGCTATGGCAAAGTCCCACAATGTCATCGGGTCTTTATGTATTGTCAATACATTTTATTAGGAGGTATGCACACACACACCCAAAATTATTTTTTATTCTTGTCTTGGACTAGAATGATCTCTCAAACTCCTTTTCTATATGGATATTTTTTTATATATCTAAGGGAGGGATAAAATTCCTCCAAACAATCAATAAAGCACCCAAGTTCCCATTAGCATCCAAAGACAAGAACTCTCATTATCCCAAAGTTTTTCCATGAGACTAACTATCCTTTCCCCACTTGTGATAAGAAAGCATATAGTTTATGGATCTCCACTAATTTTCCTAGGGCTAGTCTCTTTGTTGGACTTCATAAGCCTATAATATTTAAAGAAAGTATGATCATTTTAAACCAATGTCGAGGTTACTTCTTGCTCTAAAGATCTTAATCGATTTCTCACTTTCTTTTCTATTGGGCATGAAATATAAAGACTTTCTCCCTACAAAAAATGAATCAATGTCCATGATAGAATCAACGCTTAATCCCAGAGCCCTTGACTTTCCCTTAGGGATTGGTATCCTAGGATGAATCAAATATCTACTAGTAATTTTTTTAAAGGATCCTCCAAAGAAACAAATCCATGACCAAAATCCTTAGGATTAAGTGATAAATCCTTCCCAAAAGCATTTGCAATAAGACCAATATTAACATTATCTATCATGGTGGTAACAACACTACATTTCTTGGTGCCACTCCTAGAGTATGTTCAGGAACTAGAATCCCTAATAGAAACATCCCTTGGAGTAGGCCAAATGCCTTCATTACCCAATTTCACTACATTCCCTTCCAAAGGAGAGATTGGAGAATGCGCTATAAAATTTGACTTACCAGATTGCTCAGGCATACGAAATTCCAAGGCTAAATGAGCACTTCCAAGCAAATCTCCCTCCTCTTGACCAAAAATTAGAGACTTCATTGCTTGGCTATTCACATCACTTGGAGCTTGAAAAGTTGAGCAATTGACTTGTAACCCCATTATGAAGACCAAACTCTAAAGCCAAAACCACACCCTTGGATTCAAATATACCCTTAACCTTAACTGGTCAATCAATATATTTTGGAGGTTCAAGTGCAAGTTCATTTGAAATGACCACATCTACTTGTTGATCCCCCGAATTAACACCATCAAATTTGGGCACCTCCTCACCATTTTACACAAGCATACTAAAGTTTGAGCTTGACACTGGATTATGTCTCCACTATGTATTTTTGACCTTCTACATGGATTTTCCTTAAACTACCAACAAAATTTCCTTCCTCTTTACTTTTTGAACAAATGGCAAGATGCAATCCACAACAATATATCCATATGCATGGAAACACATACACCATAATGAACCCTTTTGTAGTAAAGGAGTTGTTGATGAGCCAAATCCCCTACTATGATCTCGATCAAATCGGGAAATCCCTCTCCCACATCCATTTCCACTAGAATTTAGCAACCCTCCAAAATAAGTCAGCTTTCAAAGAAATATGCACATCCATAGTGTTACCCAATGAGTCCCCAATGTGTATTTTTTTTTCTCAAACCATAAATCCATCGAAAGCCTTGGCAAATGGACCCAAATCTATATTTTCTTCACCTATTTTGGTCTTGAGTCAAAACACACATACCATGACTTTAATTATAGGTAAGCCGGGCTCTAATGCCAAATAGTGTTCAAGGCTTTCTAAGCAAAGCAAAAAAAGATCCTATCCAATGATGCAGTAATAAGTGGAAAACCAATGCATATCCAAGAATAAGAGCACACTTTTTTTACATCCAATTAGTAAAATTTTGTACCCAAATGTTCCTTACATGGAATTTTCCTATCAGAGCTTTCCTTGTATATTCCATTGCTTGCTCAATTCTCAGTTCCTCTCCAAGAGCCATTTTGACCTCGTCCCTTCCTAATGACCTTCCTATTCTATCATCGCTTACGAGAATCATGAATAAGCCTTGTGGGCTTCACCTCTGGAAAGAAACCACAAAACTCTAGCAAGTCCTAATTTTGTCCCACAAAACTTGGTCTTGACGACCCCAAACTTGTTGAAACAATAGGTTGTGGCTATATCTAATAGGAAAGTAGTTGGATAATCTAGCTTTGGGCTAGTAAAAATTCCAATAGCTTCCTTTGAAACACCATGTGACTCCTATTTGAGATCATAACTCTCACCTTTAGTCACCCATTTCGGACCTGTCACAATTAATCCTTCACCCAGTGATCCTACTCCTAAAGCATCTTTGCTTGTACCAAAGAGTAACACCTTTTTATTTTGTCCTGACAAACCTAACACAACTCCCTCTTTCACCCTAGAATCAAAACCTAAAGTCTCAATCTCCCCTCTTAGACCTCAAACCATCTTGAAATGGAGTCCCTAGACACCCAATGCTTTTTGAATACCCGAAAGGAGGACTACAAAAGATTTATTGTCCCTCTAGTGAATCATTCAAGTGATCCACCAATTCCTTGTTATATTCCATCTTGGGTTTCTTCATCACCCAAAACCCTAGCTCTATGGAACAATATGCTTCCAATTTTTGAGTGTCAAGCATCTATCACCTACCCTAAGGTGGGATATTTAATTTTTCATTTTGTGTGTGTATAACATTGAACATTATATTAATGTTTGTATTTTACAAGGAGAGGTTTAGCTAATTGAACTTAAAAGTGATGGAAAATTTTATTGACTATGCATATTTGCAAAATGTCTTGCTCATTGTGAATTAGGCACTCCATCTCCATGTGGTCCATTCCATCCTTTTCTATAACCCATCATTCTATCATAGCATGTCTTTATGGATGTGTTTGGAATATGTCAGCTCTCTTTTGGACATTTCTTGCATGCCTTGGACATTTAAAATTTTACATCCGGTGATTTTGAAATTGTAAATTGTCCTTTGTTGTGTACGATAGCTATAATGAAGAAAAATTAAAGACTAGGCGGTCCCAATACTAATCAACAAAAAGCAAAATGATACATAGCACATGTCAAGGGTCCATTATCCTTCTAAACTTTATCTTATTTTCTTTTAATGTTTTTTTAGTGTTTTAATATTATGCCTTCATTTCTTTTCAAAAGATATGGGTATGTGGATAAGTTACATAAATGCCTAACTCCATGCTTATAATCATAGGCTATAATGTAAAAGAATGGAGGATGACTATGATGTTTGTTGATGGGTATGTGGATAATTTATATAAATGCCTAACTTTCATGCGTTTTATAAAAAAAAGCGTTGTGAAAGAATGAAGGATGAACATGACGTTTGGTGATGTATATGTGGATGATTTACACAAATCTTGACTTAGATGTGTACTATAATAGTCCGCGTTGTAAAGAATGAAGGATGAATATGATGTTTGGTGAGAGCAATTTTTTTTTATAATGGAGATTGATTTATATGGCTTTGGTCAATTGCAAAATCAAAATCAAAATCAAAATTTAGAAGTTTGATGATGAATATAGTGCATGTGGTGATATGAAATGGTTTAGGAGAAATTTGTGAAACTCTCAACTAGGCACGAAAATGGAAGTGTGCTCATTGATGATGCATGTTGTTGACTTAGATGTGTACTATAATAGTCCGCGTTGTAAAGAATGAAGGATGAATATGATGTTTGGTGAGAGCATTTTTTTTTATTATAGTTACATGGCTTTGGTCAATGCAATTGAGATAGTGGATGGCTACAAAGAACATGATTCATGCAAAATCAAAATCTAGAAGTTTGATGATGAACATAGTGCATGTGGTGATATGAGATGGTTTAGGAGAAATTTGTGAAACTCTCAACTAGGCATGGAAATGGAAATGTGCTCATTGATGGTGCATGTTGTTGACTTTGCTTGATTGTACTTGTATTGAAATTTTGGAGAGTTCAAAATTTTCTTTTTTGATGCCTCTGACAAGTTGGCCATGAATTGCCTTAAATATTGTGAAGGGGATTTAATGGCTCTCTACGGAAGGCGATTTTAAATTCGTTTGCAATTTTGATGTTTTCTAAGGAATAATATTTGCAGTTGTACCATCTTGCACGAAAATGTGTCCAAGAATCAACTTAACTTGCCATTCGAATTATCCATGTTGTGTAGCTGAATTTGTAGGATGTAATTTTGGACTCAGTCCGCTAATCTTGAAACAAAAAGAAATTTGTAGAATTCTATCATGCTTGTGGGATTTGATGGTAACATGCTCAAATAAAAATTCTTTTGTCATCAAAACGATCTAGTTTGATGTTGTAGAACTTGTCGTAAAAGCTATGATCTCAAGATGCCATAAGTAGGCCTATTTTATTGTTGCATCATGGACATGTATCAATATGTCTTACATACGAGGATATGAGTGTTGAGCAAGCAAATATACTCACCCCACAACCAATCATCCATTACATTAATAAAGACACCGTTCCCTTGTGGATATCTCCATTGACATAAGGTCATGGTACATTCGAACTTATATACTATGTAATAGACCAACCATCAACTATAGTTTCATTTGCTTGTGTTTGACCATAAATAATCACCAAAAAACTCACTTTGACTTTGGAACAACTAAAAGTTTCAAAAATTGATTTTATATTGTGCTTATAGGCATTGATTTTAACATATTCAAGAAGGATTTTTCCTTGCATTTGTTGATGCCTCAACTAGTGGCCCCAAGTTGATCAACTTGGGGACCCTCTTTTAAAATGTTAAACAAGCCTCATCAAGTAGATTATGCTATCCTTCGACCATGTTCTTTTGTGTTAATTGACAATTACGTGTTGTTTGTTGGAATTGCATTGACTTTGATGCATGTTTGAGCTTTATGTTGTCTAATACAATCATGATAGTTTGCGGCATTGCATTGTCAAGTTGGTTTTTCTTCACAAGTTTTGTTTTTCTCACATCTATCACATTGAATGCACCTTAGTCTTTGTTGTTGTGCTTCATGGATTTGATTAGTTATGACCTGCTTGAAAGTGTTATACAATGTTGTCTAGGGTCATTGAAGCTATTCCACATCATTCATCGACACAGAACTGAGTTTTGGGTATAATTGACAGTTTGGTCGAGTGATGGGTATTACGTACTTCGAACGTCAATGGGTCATTTTTATGGATTAAAAGTAGTCAAACGCTAGGCAATCATGCCAATGTTAATGAATGTATTGGAAGATTAATAGACTCGAGGAAAGGATGAAACTCAAATACGATAAAGTACTGTCTTGAACGGGATCGAAAGTTTTGATTAAAAATGCCTTGGTGTGCAAATTAAGGTCCCGAAAAAAATGGTGTTTTAATCTTCCAAACAAGCCACCTCTATGTTTTTGGTGCCTGCGAACTCAAACACAACTAATATATCATGATTTAGAGGCCCATAGGTATAACACACATTTAAATTTTTTTCATCAAAAAGACGATTTGAATTTCATAGGTCGTGAAGGATACGAAGCAAACTCTAGAAATGTTGTGTGGCCATTTGCTTGAAATCCCCACCCATCCTCTAAATTCTGCAAAAAATGACTCTTCAATCCGAGTTCATATGAGAAAGTTACATGTTTGTGAAGCTAATTACTAGGGGGTCCCATCTATCTCTAGGTTAATTAATTTTTGTATCATTTGAAAACCTTATATTTTAGTTCAAGTCTACGTCCTTATGGTTTTACACTTCGATGGATTTTCCCTTGCCTCAAATTCCTTCCTATTCTACAACTTTGGATAGGCCCATCATACCCGTTTTCCCTTCTTTATTTCGAACTTTCAATGCTCCAATGATCTTATTGGTCCTATTTAGACATTATAATTGTAAAGTTAAAAGTAGTCCAATGGCCTATCCATTGGGACCCCTTTCCCTTCTTTATTTTGGACTTTTGATGCTCTAATGGTCCTGTTGGGCCTATTTTGATCTTATAATTGGACCTCTTTTAATATTTCAAAAGACATGTTTAAAAATGCCTTGATCCTTTTTTTTTGTTGGATGTTTGATTTGAAATGCTCGATGCACATTCTCAAATTTTCCCTAATGTGGATTTTGGCTCAATATGATTTTTTGGGCTGATCCTTTTTTAAAAAATAGTCTGATGGCACAATTTGAATTCTCAAATTTACCCCAATATCCACCATGAAAATTGCTCAATGGTCTCATTGGGCCACTTTCCAAGATCATTCAAATATTTGAAAAAAATCACTTGATGGTCTCACAAGGCCCTTTTGGACTTGATTATTTCAAATTTTAAAGGGGGCTCAATGTTCCCATCGAGCCCTTTTCAAGTTTGTCTTTTCCAATCTTTGCAAACACCTCAACAAGTGTCATTTAGCTATTTCCCAACATTGTCATTTTAGATCTCTAGAAGAGAATTGATGAAACTATCAAGCAATCTTGGACTTTGTTTCTTTTAAACTTTTGAATGATCTTGGTTTTAGAGAAGCAACACTTCATAAGGATATCTTACTATAGAAATCAAAACCTCGATGGTTGGAAGTGGTTTGAACTCTAGGCATGTTGGCTTTCAGTATCATGTGTACGGTATTGTTTCCTTTCCTATATGTGATACCCATCGTAATTTCTTCTAAAAGGGAGCATTCTATGTCATTTTCTTCGACATTACACCACAAATTGGGATAACATAGAAAAAACTATCATTTTTTACATATGGGCGAATCATTGCTAGAGTGACCTAAACAAGAAGACATGTCTTTGGGCCAAGGATTCTTTGTTCAAGAGTAGAAATTTTTAGAGACCAGTAAAATATACATAGCATGACTTCCATTTGGTAGTGGACAATCATTTTATTTGACATATTCATGTAGATTGAGCAACATATTTTTGGTTGATGAGGAAAATAAAATATCACGATCAATCAGTTTCTTGTGGTTATACCAAGTGTGTGTGCCAATGGTGACAAACTTGCAAGCTTTGTTGTTGTTTTATTTGACGGTGTGATAAATAATATTAGACCATCTTTTCATTTGTTATATTTGTGGATGGTAGATTGTTCCTTGGTAGGTTCAACCTAGAATTTTGAACAAGCACTCCATCGTCATTAAGATTTTTTTTTAGGCTTTTGTTCAAGGGTTGTATGACTCCAACTATCCTTTCATTTCAATGATGGAAATTGAGTTGGAAATTGATTTTAATGTGCTTCATCCAATAGGGATCTATGATCCAACATATTCTAGGTTCCATTATACAATGTGGCATGCTAAGAGGTGTCCCTATTGATAGAGAGAAGTCTAGTACAATGGGACCTGTATATATCAAATCAAAGGATGCACTAGACAAACAATTTTGGAATACATTGTTGATGAGAATCTTGCAATAGGTTGCTAACTACAAAGCCTATGAATTGCATAGTACTATCTTGTAGACCATATAATCCAAGTATTTTGAGATGATCACCATTTGCAAACACTACAAGGAAAATAACCTTAGAGGAGGTCGCAGTAGAGGCTTTTAGTGTTACAAGATTGGAAAAATTGTCAAAAAAACCTCCTCTACAACCTCCAACAATGGTTGCATATGTTTTAATGGAGGTTATTACACATATATTTTATAACTAAAAATATATCGATGGCGGGATTTTTTAGCGGATGTTTTTTATTGGTGTGTTTTGTTTACATTGTGCGCATCGATGCGTTAGGTAACACAACACACCGGTGTTGTACGAGGTGAAAATATGCACTAGTGCACTCAAATAGAACAAGCACCAGAAATAACCAAATTTCAATCTCGCACCTCTACTCGCGTTAATATTTTATGCACTGGTTCTTACGCACAAAATAAATGCACTGATGCGATATGTTACATCATACACACTTGAAAATTTTTAATATTTTTAAATTTTACCGGTGTTGTCAATTTATAAGAGAGCATCGGTGCATTTCATTGTCAAACACGCTGGTGCTTACAAACTATCAAAATAACCCGGTGCATTTAAATAACTAAAATGCACTTGAACACTTAAACACAAAAAAAGCACTGGTTCATATAAGCTTTCATAGTTCTCGGTGCGTATAATCCATTGACATGCATCGGTGCGATAAAAAATGAAAACGCACTGGATAAGCCGTCTGGAACGTGGAAATTCTTATTTTTAAAATTTAATAGTGCGTTTAATTTACATTGGAGTATCGCGCCTGTCGTTGACATAAACACACCAGTGCGTAGAGTTTAGGTAGGTGCACCGATGTGACATCAATTATCAAAAGCACCACATATGATTATTTGAACAGTGGCTACTGACATTGGAGTCAAATATATATATATATATATATTATTTTTTAATTTTTTAATTCCATTATTCAACTGAAATTGAAATATATATTTTTATAGTACTATTCATTTCAATTTTAATTATTTCTTTTGTTTGGATTAATTTTTTATATCATAGATGCAAGCCTCTATTGTAATATTTAATCATCCATACATTTAATTTTTTTTTCCTTGGAAAAAAAACGTAATTTCATTTCATCAGTGGTGAACAAAATTACATTATGTATATGCACATCCATTGTGCATTGCTAAGAATTGCTGACTTGTTATCAAGACATAAAGTCTTTTGTTTGTACTCATGTAGACCGAGCTTTTACAAAAATCTGATACAAAAAAGTGTTGCTATGAAAGCACATATAGAGTTCGGCTCCCTGAGCCTTCAATGGAACAAAGAAAAGTTGCTTTACAATTTTAAAAATATTTACCTGAACAGTGCTGAAATATAAAGAGTATTTATGGAGAAAAAAAGTGTAGAGTCCATGCAGTAATGAAAAGTAATATGGCCGAGTTCATTCAATGAATGGTCTATGGTAGAAGTCCTGCGCAATGCCATCCATTCTTCCCTTCACCTTCCAAATCCCCAGAGCGAGTTGCAGGCCCTCCTTTGAGGCTTTGTCCACCTCCTTGTTGTTCTCCCTATAAACATGTCAACATGAAAAAGTATCAAAAGTTTGTTGAACTTCCCGAATGTTCTGTAGAATATTAGTTAATCTTAAATCCTTGCAATGTTGTGTCCCATTAATCCAATTAATAACATTCATTGAATCACCAAGTATATTGAAGTTTCGACAGCCCTTTTCGGCAGCAAATATTAAGAGAAGTTTTAGTTGTTGCCACCCTCTCCCAGCCCCAAGGAAATTTCAAAGAAGTGTGATTCATAAAGAAAAAGTAGAGCCCCTCCCCCACATATATCATTTTGTGCCGCACCATCAAAGTAAACCCATGGCATGGACCAATCTATCTCCACCACCAGGCCTCCCTCTGTTTAATAGCTCTAACATGTTGTGGGAAAGCAGTTAAAATGCCACATGAAAGAGCCGTAGTAATCGTCAGAGTACAAGCTTTATTAGAGAAGATATAGTTATTGCGATCTAACCAGATTCCCCAGCACACAAGCAATGGAAGAGCTTTAACCGTTTTGAGTGGAGGCATCGAGTTCCAGTTTTCCCAAGCATGCGCCACCGAGATGCCAGACCACAAACAATTAATACATGAAACCCGAGAGCATTCAACCCAAACTGCTTTAGTATAAGAGCACTGAATGAAGAGGTGTGTCATAGTTTCTTCCGCAGATTTACAAAGGGTACACCACCCCGGACCGTGCTTGTTCTTTTTTTGCAAGTTGTCCCATGTTGGAACCTTATTTTCCAAAGCATTCCACATGAACAATCGAGTTTTGTGAGGGCTCTTAAGCTTCCACAATTTCTTCCACCACCACACCGGTTCCCTGTTGATCTTAAGAGTGATGAGACAAATATAACCACTCTTCGGAGTGTAAGTGTTGTGGGGATCGCCTTCCCATATGAGCTCATCATCCCTATTCATCAAGATGACCTGTGTTCGGTTGAGATCCAATAATGTGAGACACATCTAACTGTTCAAGTTTCAGAAGGCCAATTGTATTCGCTGTTCTCCAAGTCTGAACCCAAGGCCTCACTTGAACTGGTGCAACTAGTTGGGACAAGAAAGTAATACCCCTAGCCCTCAAGGCTGCCACCGTCTGACCCGGAATCAAGTGACGACCAACCAGGGTCCTTTTTAGGGGCAAAATTTCGCCAATTGGCTATTTTTTGGGCTTTTTTTCAAAAAATAAATTCGCTATTTGGTCATTTTTAGTCTCTAATATCGCCTATATTTACATAAAATATGTTTTTTTATCATAATATTCGCCAAAATTTACACATTTAAGTAGTAAATTGTATGTTTCATATTTAATATTCGCCTACCTATCTATATACATTTTTTTTTCAATCCAAAATATTCGCCTAGGATACTACACTCAAGTATAATATTAGAATCCTTAAAAAATACCCTGCGACCAACACAACCAACCCACGGGTCTTCACCAACCCTGAGTCTCCTACCATCACCAATGTTCCACACCAGATAGTTTCCAACTACTGGGAACGAGGTGACCACCACCTTCCAGATCACAAACCCTCCAACATGGGACTTCACAGGATTCCTCACCCAGTCTTCAATTGTATCCGGAGCTATATACTTCTGAATAACCACCCTAGTCCAAAGACTCTCGGTCTTTAATAACCTCCACCCCCCTTTAGTTGCAAGGGATTTAGAAAATAAGAAAATGTTCTTCAACCCCCACCCTCCCAGAGCTTTGGGAAGAGAAATTCTCTACCATTGAACCTAGGGTGACACAAAGGTGTCATCTTTTCCACTCCATAAAAAGTGAAAACAAATATTCCTTACAACGTCCAAAGTCCCCTTGGGGATCCAAGATAAGGACATCCAAAAAACAGGAATTGCCTCCAAAACAGATTTTACCAAATCAAACGACCTGCCCTCGAGAGCCATTTATGACTCCAAACTTTGAGACGCTTATCCAACTTATCAAGTAACCACTTCCAGTCTTGCTTGTTGTAGGCATTAGGTTTCAACTGGAAGCCCAAATATTTTAGACCTACATCCACCTCCATGAGGGTAAAAGGGAAAACCTTATTAAAAGCATGAATTTCATCATCCCGCAACAAGTTTACAGAGAGTGTGGACTTCCCTGCATTAATATCCATACCAGTTGCCTTAGAGAAAAAATCTAAAATCCCTCGAAGAGTTTCAGCATCCCTAACTAATCCAGTGCAGAAAATGAGTATGTCATCCACAAAGAGTAGATGAGTAATGAAAAGGTTGGGAGCCACCTGAATTCCCCTCAGAGTTCCTTGTTTTTTAGCTTACCCTAGGGCCCTACTCAAACCTTCAGCAACTAAAAGAAAAAGTAATGGGGACAAGGGGCAGCCTTGTCTAAGTCCTCTCTCAGATTGAAAAAAGGGGGATGCCTCCCCGTTGATAAGAACAAATAAAGAAACCGTTGTAATGCAGCTCATGATCCGCTTGATAAACCTAATAGAAAAACCCACATGAGTAAGAAGCATATGAATGTAAAGCCAACTTACTTTGTCATAGGATTTGGATAGGTCAATTTTAAGAATAGATCCCTTAAGTTTCTTTGTTTTGATACTGTGCAGACTTTCTCGGGAAACACTGATAGCTTCATGAATCTGTCTCCCCTCCAAAAAACCGAACTGTTCTCCAGATATATGATGAGAAAGGATGTCTTTCAGCCTTCTTGCAATGAATTTAGAAACCACCTTATAGACACAATTGCAAAGGGAGATAGGTCTAAAATTATTAAGGGAGGAAGGGTTGTCCGATTTTGGGATTAGGGCAATGAATGTTGTATTGAAACTGGCAGGAATCCTCCCAGAGAGTCTTGTATCCTCCATAACTTGAAGAAGATCCTCCCCAACAGATCATACAATGCTAGGAAAAATTCAATGGACCAACCATCCAGGCCCGGACTCTTATCTTTTTGACAGCTTTGTAGTGCTGCCTTTAATTCTTCCTCGAAATCCTCCTCCATCAACACCCTATTATCTTCCTCTTCAACAAAGCGGGGAAAAATTTGAGCCACTCTGATCACCTACGCTATATTAGCCTGATTGTTTTCCCCAAAAAGACTTTGAAAATGTTCCACCCTCACCCGATCCATCTCTTCGAAAGTATTTTGTGGTACTCCCAATGAGTTATCAAGGCTCCAAATAGTATTCACAACTTTCCTACCCTTTGCATAGGCATGAAAGAATTTGGAGTTCTCATCCCCTGCTTCCAACCAAGTAGCTCTGCTCTTCAGTCTCCAGGTCTCATCTTTCTCCAGCATGAGAGTGTTTCGTCTTCCTTCCAACCTAAACAAGAGTTATTTTGACTCATGATTCCTCAACCCCCCCCCCCCTTTCTCATCATAGATCTAGAAAGATCCTCCTCAATCTATTTAAGTTCACTGTCCTCCCTTATCCTCTTTTCATGAGCCCAAATTTTGATAGGGCCTTTAACCCTCTTTAAATTCGCAGCAAACTGGAAGGAAGCAGAGAGAGGAGCCCTGCCATTGTAAGGCACCCACAGGGAGTGAACCAACTTGGTGAAAGAGTCATCTCCCAGCTAAGTCTTATTAAATTTTAGTGGACTCGGAGGTTTAGGAGGTCCACGACGAAGTTCATGGAAGATAGGGAAGTAGTCAGAGCCTCCCCCCGACCCAACCCATTGCCTTAAAAGGAAAAATATGTCCACCAGCTATTCAGTAACCAAAAATATGTCCAATCTCTTAGCCACCCTATTGTCCCTAGCTCGATTGTTCCTCCAAGTGGGTTTGAGTTTAACAGGCTCAATGTCAATCATATTTTTGGCTGCAAGTCTCTGTGAGAAGAAGCCAGCCAAAGAATCCACCCAAGCTTGAGGCCCCCAAACTTCCAACTTCCCAAGAGAAAAGTTCAAATCACCTCCCAAAATCACATAATCCCCCCTAAGGAGAGAATTGTTGAGCAAAGAATCATCCATACATTTAATTACCAATGTAACATTTGACAATAACATTGAAGAATGCAATAGAATAATTTTATTTTATTTTATTATATATCAATAAGAGTGCCTTTGTCATACAAAATAGGACAACATAGAGATACCAATAATCAAAATGTCAACATGCATGCAATTGTTACACTTATTGGTAACCCATTGTTTTTCAATTCGAACACCATGTCCAGTAAATTATTATACAAAATGTCTGATTTTCACTGACAATTATTTCAAAATATACAACAATAACATCAAAACTAAATATGGATCATCATTCTCCATTGGAACTGTTATCTATACTTGAGTCACTTGCATCAATTGGGTTATTTGGCCAAATGTTTTGTTGATTGGCTCGATTGTTTTCCTCTTCTTCAACTTCCATCTGCAAACATAAAAATAAAGTGTACTGAGTGTATCTACATTGACAGGAATAATGAAAAATAAAATAGATAGTATACATGAATGTAAATTGAAAGGGGATGTACCATATAAATAATTGAGTCATGAATGATACACATTCTTTCAAAACCAAATATCATGCCATCTATCAACAAGTCTTCTGTTGGTTCCACTCCATACTTTGTTTCTTGCAATTTTTATGCCCCGTCACAAATCATAGACTTAATATAAAATATTTTTGTTGTTTTATTATTATAAAATGAGAGAAGTAAAACAATATAGATACTTACAAAATCCACAATTAATTTTTGATACGCCAACATATACTCACAACCCTTGCAGCAAAGATGAGAACATTGAGCCCCTTTTTACATATACGCCAACATATTCTCATGCAACAAAGAAATGTTTCTTATAAATGTTTGGATTTTTTTGTCTGTCTTCAATTAAATTGGAAATCCAATCCATTTTTCTAATGTCCTTCAACGCGTTATTCATTGTACCCATGAAAATGGTAGTGTCAAATGAAGATTTTCTCCACAATGTTGACATATCTTTGAAGCCCCATTCTCTACCTATAGTCAGTGGAGAAGAGTGTAATATGTACCAAATCCAATATTAGTTATCTTAAGCTACTCCATCTTGGTTGACTTTCAATAAATGGATTATAATTCATGATAGTTACAACTTATATATAAACATCGTTTTTTTCCATATTTAAATAATATGGAAATTTGATCACTTTTGCTAATGACCTTAAATGCATGCATAGATCATGTGCAGCAGGAGCGATTCTTTTCCTCAATGATTTTCATGTATTCAAGATTCAACTCAATTGTGGTTTGAGAACAGACACTAAGGCATAAATCTTGGGCTTATGGTGTCTATGCAAATTGGAAAATTTATTTGGAATTGACACATTACATGTTTATGGAGACTCGATGGTCATCATCAACTAGGATTTTCACAAATCAAATTTGCAAATTATCTCTTTAATGAATTGGTGTAGACGTACTAAAGAACTTATATCTTCCTTCTCCTGCATTGAGTTCAAACATATTTTCAGGGAATTAAATCAGGATGCTGATGATTTGTCCAAGAAAGCTTTAACATGTGAGGAAGGTATCATCATATGGGAGGAATTTGTGGAAAATTCCTTGATTGGAAATGGTACAAAGAATATCTTTTTGATGTAATTGCAGAACTAATGTAACTTTTTGTTTTACATTGTCAGCTATAGAGTCTTTAGTATTCTTGAGGTGAAGATAGATGTTAGTATTTGGGAAGAACTTGATCTGAAGGTTGATTGTGCAGATACTACATAGTCAGTTTTTTTGGGACTGTTTTTGGATATGAGATGTACTTTTGATTCTCTAAGAATAACAAAAGTATGATTTTTTCTTGCTGAAAAAATGCATGCATAGATCATGGCATTGAAAATAGTAATCCTTCTTTATTTTTGGACCACCAATCATCCAACTTTACAAATAGGATCTATATTTATGACTTACACAAAATTAGGTGGCGTCGTTTCAATAATGGTCTCTCATAATTCCTTTCAAGAAGATAATGTTTCTCTTTCCCTAAGTAGTTAATTATCCTTCAGAAACAATGATTAAAAGTCAAACTCATAACAATGTTCCGAAAGTGGGTACCTTCAAGGATTTGTCCAGTTGTTGGGAAATTTGTGCACTAAGTGGCCTTATTAGTCAACATCAAGTGATGTGACATTGAGACAGATAAAGATGCAATAAATTCTTGAACTATCTATCTTTATATATCACCAGGAAAGTCAACTAAACCAATCAAACAAAAATTCAATGGTAGAACGGTGAAGCCAACCTTGAAGAGCCATTGTAGAATCGATGGCTTGAAGATTTAATTGGAGGAGGATTTGAGTGGAGATTCCACCTCTAAATGGTTCTTCACACAAGAAAACAAGCCATAAAATGCCACTATTTCCTACCAATGATTAGTGTTACAAACTGTTAGGTCAAAAACCAAATGAAAATGCAATCATGTGACTACAAACTATTTTGGGAGAAAGAAAAATAGATCTTTTCATTAATGCCAACAAAATGCTATGAATAAATGGAAATTTCACCTTGAGGAGTGTTGAAAATGGCCTCAAATAGTATCTCTTGGGGTATATTTCATTGGAGAGAACACTTCCTAACTATGGCTTTATTTCACCAACATTCCCTTTAGGAGATGGTCATATCGGGGGGAAATTTGGGCCTTATAACACAAAAGAGGTTTCCATTATCTGATTCCTAAGAACCTTCAAGCTTAGGGATGATCTAAAATATTTAATCACCACAACAAATACTTCACTCCAGTCTAGTCCAAATTACTAGTTATCTTAAGAGAAAAGATACCAAACAAGTGTACTTCAATGTCAACAAGCTACAGCCCTTAGGGCACACTTTTTCATGCACACAACATATCTGAAATCACTTTGATACACCATAATTTAGTGCAATAAATATGCCCCCTACTCTTCAAAATATATGTTTAAGTCTCTTAACTATTTCAACACAATGTTATGTCAATTCATCATGAAGAACATGTGTTGGAATTTACCTAATCAAGAAGATAGTATAAGCTAAAAATAAAATCTGCAAGTACACAATTATTCAACAATTGAAACACTTCATTTATACATAAGAGAAGAAGTCCATGTACATACTCACAAGTTATAAGAAGCTAGAATAGTTTGAAGTTCTACAAACACCAACTACAAGAATCAATAAATGAGAAATCCCTAACCACCAAATCCTCCTAGCTAGGAATCTCTTGTAACCAAAGTTGGTCATCATCCATCTAGAATCCTCAACAATCTAGCATCATCATCAACAAGTCCTCCTTGGATTATGAAAAACACCACCTTCTCTTATCCTCATCAATAAGCATAACAAGTAGGGTGTCTAAAACCATAGTCATATTCTCTCACAAGAGCTACACGATAGAATGCTTCTTTATTCCTTTAGGGTTTATGACAACCACTAGATTCTTTTCCTCATTAGGGTGAATCCTTAAAACTAAATTATCCTTTTAAATTATCCAAGAGCCTTAGCACACCAAGACAAAGAGACAATACAATGAGGAACATAAAAGAGAGAGGAACTAGTGTGCTCCACTCCTCACATTTCTAATACAACTATCTGATGAATCAATCCAAAAGATCAAGTATCATCTCCAATGTGGGATACACCCCTCTCTCTCTCTCTCTCTCTCTCTCTCTCTCTCTCTCTCTCTCTCTCTCTCTCTCTCTTCTCCTAGGGTTTCTTCAAGAACGCTAGCGTCTTTATCCCTAAAAGGTATCTCACTAAGATGAGTACAAAGAGTGAGTACAGTAATGATGATGATGATGATTACGAAATGACTCTCTCCTTCCATTATTTAAATGAGAGGCAAGGGAGGTTACAATATAATAGTGGTACTAATATAATAAAAGCAACTTATCTATAAGAAGATAGGCCTACATGTGAAGTGCTTCCTCTTCAAGTGACACATGTAATGCTCCGAAGTGAAGATTCCCAACAAGAAAGTATCCATGGTGTGAAACTCTCCTCAAGAAGCTACCGTATGCTCCACCTCCACAAGGATCCAAATATTCAATTCTCTTCCTAAGCCATGTGCTCCTCCGGAACCATCCCACCTACATGATAACTACCTCAATCGAAGTGTATTCAAGTCAAGCACAAGCCTCCATGCAAGCAACAAAGTGTGCCCATGTCATCTGGGGCTCAACACCCTCCTCCAAGGTACCCAATAGTCCTCCTCCAAAGCAAGTCATTCACACTTGTAGGCAACTGACCTCCATGTGGCCATCATGAAGATGTCACCAAGCTCCACAAGTCTCCAATGCTCCAAGGAAGAAAGCCAACAAAGAACTAAGATGAGGTCTAGAAATCAATGAGCTATCAAACTCATGTCTATGTCCATGATGACACATCCAAGGGTCATCCATACACCATGCACCTCACATGAAATGAAGCAACCCCAAGCATGGTGTAAACACTTTTGGAGCAACCTTGAAATCTAACAAACACTTCTATGAACTAAGAAGAGGTTTGGAGCAAGTGGGATTCATAATCCTTAGAATAAATTCTTGTTGCATAACATTAGAAATCTTGAGCTTGTTGGAATTGAGGATGGAGGCCTCTATTTATAGGTCTTCTTGGATCCAAAGTTGAGCTTGAATGAAAAACCACATTAGTGTGAATATGATAACTCAAAATATGGTCAATGACTCTTCAATTCGATGAATTGGTTCCACTAATATGGGTGTGAGTTGAACAAAATGTTTTAGGTTACATCCATGGACAAGAATCCAAAAAGACCCTCCACATTTTTTTGTTATAGCCATTTATAAATGTGGCTTATTAGACGTTCAATTGGCGTTCGAGTGGTGTGGGTTGAACATCAATAGAATAAATCTAATGTCGATTATCCAAAAAATACTTGACGTTAGTTTGATCGATCATCCACGTTTTTTTTTGTTCAATACAATTGTAGACGTCTCTTTTTGGACATTAAATCAATGTTCGCTCTACGTTGTGAACTGTTATTTTCAGACACTAAACCGACTTGAAGTATTCATTGCAAACGTCTCTTTTCATATGTTAAACTGTCGTTAATTCCACTTTGCATACATCTCTTTTTAGACTATAAACCGACGTTCAATCTACTTAGCGAACGTCTCTTTTCAGATGTTAAACCAACATTGAGTCTACTTACAAAATGTTTCTTTTCAAACACTAAACCAATGTTAAATCTGATTTGCAAATGTCTCTTTTCGGACATTAAACCAACGCTACTTCCACATCAACGGATGTCCCTTTTTTGACAAGCTATCGACGTAGTGTAACACCTCTTTGCAGATGTTCAACCGACGTTTAATCCATGTTTTTATAAGCGACTGGAGTTGAAAAAAATTAGTCTTAGACATTTAATATGATTTGTAAATGTCTATTTTCAGACGTTTGTTGGACGTTACTTCCAAGACAACTGATGTCCATTTTTTGACAAGTTACCGACGTAGTGTAACGCCACTTTATAGACATTCAACGAACATTTAATCCACATTTTTATAAGTGATTGGAGTTGAAAAAAATAGTCTTAGACGTTGCTTAAGAAACTCTACGTAACGTCTCTTAAGTGACGTTAAGCTAGCGATGCTTAGCCGATGTGTAAAAGCACGACCATACGATGCCAAAAAGCATCAAACAAGAGTCAAATTTGGAGACCACATGTAGTAGTGAATGCACTATTCATCATTTTTTAAATATTTTGATTTTGTTGGTGCTCTTGTTGATGTAGATATGCATGATCCTGGTGCGTCCATATGTTTTAACTGCACCGTTAATGTTTAGAAATGAGTGGAGAATCTTAACAGTGATGCATAAACTATATTTTAAAATCACCATATAATGGTAATGATGTAGTTAGTGTTCCATATAACACCCTGTGCAATGCTCTTATTTTATTGAAGCATTACTATTGGTGTATTGTATTTCCTGCACATCACTGATGTTACCAGTGTGCCTAATTGCGAGAGCACCAATAAATATTAAAATTGCACACACCATTAATGGTGTAGTATAATTTTATGTCGCACCATTGAAGGTGTGATTTATGTTTATAAATTGCACCATGTATGATGCTCTTGTTTTATTGAAGCACTACTATCGATGTGTGATATTTTTTTGCAGAGCATCAATGTTGTTGATGTGCCTAATTGTGAGAGTAGGGATAATGAATAATTAAATTCCACACAACATTAATAGTGTGGTGTGGTTCTTATGTCTCATCATATACAGTGCACTTGATGTTAATAAGTACTAGAAATGATGCTTTATAATTTTAATGGAACACAGATAGTGTTAAACAAATTTTTGGCAAAAAAATCAATTAGTAATAAATAAAAATGATAATTATATATAATATACCTGTGTGTGTATCGTGCCTATGAAATTTTTTATGTGAATAAGAGAAAGCAACAATGAAAACAACAACAATAGGTTGACTTGTACAACTTTGTACAAGAGTAGGAGGCTTGAGAGAGGGAGAGGGGTTTGCACCCTCACCCTATTATAACATAGACTCATCTCCTCTTGATTAATCTTGGTATCCTCAAGTTTTATGACGAGGCTACATCCCTTAGGGGGAACTCACGCTTATTGGTGCAGTTAATATGTTATTGGGATCATGTGAGAAAAATAGTTAGGGTCAATCCCAATATGTGGTTCCAACCCACAGAGGATGTAATACCCCCAGTTTTGACCCTTGGAATGTACTAAATCAGATTATGTAAATGATGTAAAAATTTTAGTTTGGATTCTTATTATGGAGCTTAAGGCCAAGGCTTAACTAGAGAATTCCTAATCATGTATAATGTAAATATTTCTATATGGGCCATGTGGTTGGCTTGTCATGATGACTCAAAATCTATGTAAATGTTATGATAGAAAACAATAAAATGGTCCAAGATGGTTGTGTAGAGAGCACTAGATGGGATATGATTCCACTAGAGAGGAAGAGAAAAGGGGGCCTATGGGATATTAAATTATCTTTTTCCAATTGTCAACCTTAGAACTCATTCATTTATACCATGTGCCTAAATGAACCATTTACCTCCTTTTGAATTATTCCAATCATTAAATGCATTTGTGAGGTTGGTGGGAAATTCTTCTAATGTAGTTATGGAAGCATGAGATGAATATACTCTTATGACAATTGTTAGAGTCTTCTAGTCTATAGTTAGATGTAATGCTAGTTTCCTTTTCACCAATCATTTCATCTCCATTGGAGTTTATCAATCATTTTCCATGCAGAATTCATACACTGCATAGCTTCATGTTGTTTTTCTCTATTGCCAATAACTAAACTATGAAATTAACCAAAAAATAGAATTGTGATGAGGAAATTGTAGATATTGGAGTGAAGAGGAGATTGTAGATGGGAATAGAGGGTGGGAAATATAAGAAACCTTTACCCACTATTTATTTGTTTCTCCTGGATTCTAGAGAAGCCATGAATTGATTATATAAGAGGTTCTATGAAATCATACATCAAGTTGGACTCTTTCCACACACACTAAAGAGCATTGGAAAGGTTGGGTACTTTGAGGGGTTGTTGAGAAGAGAAAGAGTAGGCCTTCCTTGTGTTGTGCGGGTAATGGAATAGAGTTCCATGGCTGGGATGGATGAATGAGATGCTTGTAGTGATCAGTGGTGAACATATTGGCTAAGCATGAGATCAATGGGTTGGGCCGAGAGAGAGTGAATCCTATAGGTGTTTCCTTCACCCGAGAGATAATGCTTATATTTGGGTGAAAAATTCTCTTACACCAACAATTGCTTATAACTTCTTCAATTAAAAGATAAGTATTCTCCATTGTCTATAAATGTGCAATGATTATATTTACTTCTTGTTATGAATATGTTTGTTTATGCATGATGTGTTTGTGAATATAGTTCAATTATGTTTTGTTTTATACTCATGCATCTACACATGCATTTCTTAATTTATGTTTCCAATGGGAGACTTAAGTTATTTCCAAGTTTGAATAATGGGTCCATGGGGTGAAATTTCAAAACATCAAACTTATAAATTCCCCCTCCTATAGTCAAAATGATGGATGAGTACATGATAAATGAAAACATATATTTCATTACTGATTTATCCAAGAAAGGGGAGGGTTTTAATCATTTTCTTGATATTTCACCTGGTGTTGTAGGAGAGAACCATATTGCATATGTTAAGTGATATATTAGTGAGGAAATCACTACCCCGAATGACTTAGAGGTTGCTAGTAGTTAGTTGTGTGTTGTCTCATTCAGTGCAGAGGATGTTAGGTGCCTCTTTGTTATTGTCATGAAAGTGACCCACTACACCTCATATATGCAATGCATTAGTTTCTCTCTATTGTACTATGTAGATTCTTTAATGCAAAGACCCAACTTGATTAGGTGGTCTACCCTTTTCTTGCGACAATTTTATTTAGCTCTGGATCATTGTTGTTTAATGTTTAATAGGAGGATGAGATTTCCATTTGGTTCAAATTTATTTTATGAGAGATTTTCATTCATTGGACCATCATGGTCACCATCTCCATCGTAGGTTGAGGATTGATGCACGTATGCACACCTGGGGGAAGATGATTCCCAAATGGGTCCAATCAAAGTTCCCTTATAGGATCAGTCCAGATGTACTAGATATGCTTACCAATGGGGATGATCATACCATGGATCTTGTGGAGTGCACATATGTAGGGTTGGGATGGTGAGGATGTGCAAACATCCAATTTACCTAGGATGATCCACTAGATGAGAGAGGTAATATTAGTGTTATGTTTTGATTAATCTAGTTGCATTTTTTTGTATTATTTAAAGAACATGTAATTGTTTGCAACATTTTCCTTGAATTGTCTAATTCTTAATCAAATTGTTTAATTATTGTTGTCTACTATTTCACAGACATTGACATGCATATTGGGGAGGTGCCTCACCAACATGATAAGGAGATGGTTGAGGTTGACAATATACCTCAGATCTATAGACTCAGACTATGAAACAGGCCAGATCATAGATTCAATCAAGATTTGGAAGGTTAGATATTTGGACTATTGGACCACCAAGGAATGCGCCCTATACAATTTTCCCAAATCATAGAGGACCCTAATCTCACAACTATATATGTGATCCTTCCCCATGGTATGATGTTTTTGATGCATCATATTATGCATGTAGTTCGGATACTCAAGAGGAGGAGGGATTGTCCACATCCTCCACCACCTCCTCTTCCCCCTCCTCCACCCTTTCCTCCATAGGCTGAGAAACCACCCTCTCCTCCTCACTGAACCAATTGACCACCGTCTCCTCCTCCAAAATCCAACTCACCACCCTCTTCTTTTCCATATGTTGACCAACCATCCTCTCTTATTCCACCAATTGACCGATGACCCTCTACCCTTCCATAGGCTAATTGACCACCTCCTTCTCCTCAACGAGTTGACCGAATAGTTGCAACACCCACTCCACTAGCTAGAGTTATACACGATGGTTGATCCATGATATATATTTTGGTGGAAAGATATACCAATTCATTCATTCTACATTTCTATGTACTGATGCGTTTGGCTCTAGTGGTGGAGGTATTGATGCATCTGGATCCAGTTGTTGATCAACTGGTTCATAGTAGTTATTGATCACATGTATATATATGTGATTGCTACAATGTATCTTTTACATATGTATTTATCTTGGGATGTATATTTCACACACACAAACACACACACATTGATTTTGATATTATCGTTCACATATATTATGCATTTTCATATCATGTTGATGTTGATGTATATGATGTTGATACCATTCATCTATATTTATATGATTTTTCATGTCATATTGTTGTTGTTTGATTTAAAAAATGTATTGTGTATCGGTTATCTAAATTTGGAATGCGATATAATACACTTTAACTCTAGTAACAATCATCTAATGTCATTTTTCTGCAGTAATCATTTGATGTCATTATATAATGTTTAACCATTTTTAAATGTGAATTCTTTGTTGTGCAAGGAGATGCAATGTGTTGACCAAGCATGCTTACAAACTTGAATATTAAATGATTAAATTAATGATTGATATATTTGATTAATATTTGAAATCTATTTTTGGATTAAAATCTATTTTTCTTAATTTATATTTTAAAAATATTTTTACTAAATTTTTCATTAATTTTGATAAAGTTAAAATTATTATAGTTAAGTTTAACAAAATAATTATTATTCCACTTTTAACTTTTTTTTTTCTAGGAATTCCTCCACTTTTATATGCTATAACATCATGCATATTAAATTATGAAAAACATCATGCATATTTATTCTCAAAATTTGTGAAAGGTGTTTATTAAAAAACATTATTAAAAGTTTTTTCCTAACAATGTCATTACTGTCATATTGTTACAAATGTAAATATTTTTCTAAAAATAGATTGTCATATTGTTACAAATGCAATTAATTTAGTAATATATAATAAAATTTAATTAAAATTTCGCTTTCATCAAAATAAATATGAGAAAGCATGTTCTTCGACTAAATAAAATTCATTTTTAGTCAACCCTTCCATACAATAACACAATACTAGATAAATACAAAATATAGCATACATTAAATTGATTTTAAACCAATAAAGATGTTTTAAAAAATCATAAAAAATATTCTTAGTTATAACCATACAAAAATTATTTGTATTCTTTGATGAAAGATTTAGATGAAATATAACAATTTTTAGGACTAATAGTAAAGTTTTTATTTTTTAACAAAGAGTTACAATTTATATACAACGTAAATTACAATTTTTTTGAAATATGTCTTTAAAATATGCAAAAACACCTAAACTTATAGGTAATTAAATATTGAATGAGATAAAAATACCTTTATAAGTAAACATCTTTAAGTATTTTTTCTTAATATGTGGCATTACATCTATCTAAGGTTATCAAAATGGAAGGAGGGCCTTCATCATTACTATTTTCCAGCATGATGGTTGAAAATGGTTGTCAACTTTTCATTTCGAACATTATAAAATGAATAAAAAACATAATTGGCCAATTGTAGATAACAATATTAAAATGACACATGCACAATATAAATGTTGATATAAAACATGTACATAACACTTTCTATTGCCATCACCCCAATTATGTTCCTCATAAGGAATTATAACATCGTTGTTCTAAAAAATATGTCTCGATATTAGGTTGTGTCTTAGTACAAACCACCAATCCCTCTCCAGTACATACGGGTAAAAAAACACTTGGATGTGGTGTTTTGAAAAACATAAGTCTCCTTAGTTTCATTCCACATCCATCTAGAGTTGATACATATTACTGAACTATCACTATCTTCCTTTACATTACATTACATGCACCTAAAATTAAAACATTAGGAAGATGAGAATCCCACTTGCATGATCTCTTGTATCTTTCCAACATAACCTAACTTCCCCTCTGTTATGTTCCTATCATGGCGAACAACATGACTAGATTGGTGAAAATCAACTTCCACACA
This sequence comes from Larix kaempferi, assembly GCA_027924585.1. Lineage (NCBI taxonomy): Eukaryota > Viridiplantae > Streptophyta > Pinopsida > Pinales > Pinaceae > Larix > Larix kaempferi. The sequence goes on along the minus strand of BSBM01000397.1, from coordinate 9,512,547 downwards.
ATAGAGTATGACATGTCCATCAGTGACATTCTCACTGCAAAAAATGATGTCCATATGCACACATAGATGGGAACAAATGCACCTATAAAAATGTGAACAACTGACAATGTTATATGTCTAATAACCTAAGTATTAATAAAAATATCTAGATATTATAATTCAAATTTGCATTATAAAGTTTAAAATGTACAGAGAGAGATTATTCCATAGTTGCTGCACCCGATCCCTATGTTTAGTGCATCCTCTTCACCACACGTGTAACGACCAGATGCTCCATATTTCTCTTAGATATGGTTAGTGTTGGCGCCCCCAACAACTCCCCTTGATTTTTACGAAATAAAGCCCCCCCCCATGTAAATTTTGTATATAAGTTTCATTTTGGTTTCCTTTAGTTTTTCTTGTTTGACTTGAGAGTGCAGTTAAAAGGTTTCCTTCTCTAGATCCTTCACTTTTGCGTTGCTTGCTCTCATAAGGAATGTGTGATTTTGGTGACCTTTGTCATTTGACTTTTTGGTCCTTTCGGATGCTTAACAATGATCGTTTCTTCTTATTGGAACTTTTATGAATCAATTTTATACCTTAGTTTGCAAAGATTGGATTGATATCATGCTTCGACAACTTTGTCAAAGTTTTGACTTTCACTTCATCACTGAGTAAGTGGGCATCTTGGTGAGTTGGTTTTATTTAAGTGGTTGCTTATTTTAAAGGTTTTTAATTTAGTCGTGAAGAAGTGTATGTGGCAAAATGGAATCATATCTTTAATTTTGATTTTAAATAATTCATCCTATTTTCTAAGCTTTAAAACTTTTCTCAATAATTTTTCCTTCTATGTAATTTCATAATTCTATGCAAAATTAAAGAAATTTAACTAAAAAGCTTTTTATATTTGGTCCACACCTTTATAGAGTATTCTTTCAAGATTTAAGATGATTGGTTACTTTATTGAGCAAAATATCATTATCTTTGTTTTGTTCTTGGTATTATTTCTATTTGCTTGGATACAAAATTGATTTTTATTGAAAAAAAAGAAATTGACTTAAATAAATTCTTGACTTTATTATTTTAAATTATGTTTTTATATTAAATTACATTAATATAATTATAAGTAAAGATTTTAAATTTTAGAACTTTTTACAAATGAAGATTACCTTTATAAAGTTCTTTTATTATATACGTTATCATACATTCTCATTAAAGATATCATTTGTTATAATTCTTAACAGCTAATAGCCATGACCTTTCATTATTTATCAAGGACTAAAGTTTTTGTGGTCTTTTAAACCGGATTTTCCAAAAAAAATTCTGTTACGTCCAGCTGTAAGCCCAATTTTGGAGATTGTTATGAGCCCTTTTGCTTATTTAAGCAGAGGCAATTCGACTGTCATGAGTGGGGGTCTCCAGAGATTAGAAAGAATTTATTTCCTTTTATATTCTTTTCTGTTTGTAATATTAGTATTATGTTTGCAAGAAGAGATGGAGGAGGCACGGAGAGTTGATGATGGATAGCAAGGAAAATCCAGAAGAATTCTAGACTATCAGTTAGCATGTTCAACTTCAAGTATTTTTTGTTTTCTGGAGTCATGGACCTGTGAATAGTTGTTTGCTCACGAGTAATATGTAATTACTATTCAATTCTACACTGTTTTCTTCTTATTTATCTCTGCTTATTTTAATATTACTATGATATTTTATGGTCATGGTCTTTTTATCCTTAATCCATTGACACCATGTTGGATCGGTTTATTTCAATAGTTGTATTTTCTAACATTAATAATTTTTATTACTAGTTTTGTAGAAACAACATTTTTATAATGCATTTTGATTCGTAATTCGGCTTTGTCTCTGAATCTCATCAACATGTTATTTATCTTTAAATTTAAATTGGTTTAACAATATTAATTTCAATTAGGCTCCCGAGCAAGATAGTTTAAAAAATAGATTAAATATAATTAGTTTTAATTTTAGAATTTTGATTTTATTTCATAGTGGAAACCTACAGGTTTGTAGCAGCTGTTAAACTATTTTCAGTTTAGCAGCTACTAAACTGTTTGTTTCAGCTATTGGAATCCATATAGATTAGTTTTGCATCGTAGAGTAATGTGCATCTTTTTAAGTAGCCTTACATAGTAAAACCAAACAAACTGAGACTCTCTTTTGAGAGAAAAATCATAAGGTAGCAAGACCTAAACCTACGAGGGATAGCTATTTCAAACATTCAAGGAGCCGTTTTAAGCAATCTGAGTGGGTTATCTCTCCTTGTTGGCCTCTAGCAGAAAATCCGGCCAATAGTTAGCTATCCAACTATTGGGATGTCTAGATCATTAGCATATTTTATATTAAATGATCGGAATAAGGCATGCTTTTATCGTTTAAACTCCTATATTGTTTCATGTCATTCTCCAATTACCTTATCTTCTGTTCATACAATGTGACCCACGATTGTTTTTTATCCTTGTTGTAAAGAATGAATTTATTGATGGCATCAATTTCTAAATACGTTGATGTATTCATGAAATAAAAAGGAATAGAATGAGATCAAATATATATTATCAAGTTCAATGTAAATAGTTAATATGTAGAAATTTGACAAAATATAAGCAATTTACTCTTTATCAAGCACCCTTTTCCATTTGCTTTGGAGTAGCTCCATTCCCTTTTGTCCTCATCCCATTGTTCACCCCAAACCAATGCACCTAGTGTGTCATTGATTTTTGGATGTACTTACTAGAATAGTAGAATGACTCGTATACGATGTACCCCTCTACCATAGACCCCTAAGGTTTTTTCCTTTGTTGAACAAATCCCTTCAATTTTTTCATGTACCTCTCTAAGAAAAACATCCGACAACGTGAGAACACCTCATCCGATTCAACCCCATCAACTAGATGAATTATTATATGAACCCGCAACTCCATGAAACTTGTGGACAACTCCTTCTCAAACATACAAACAATCTCAACCATCTCTAGACACCATCATGGAATGCTAGACATATGAACATCTTTTGACGTGATCCAATGTACAAATGCAGATAATTTAGATATGGCATGTCATAGGTCATGGATGAATTCATGGTTCACAGACCCACTCATGAGCAAAGGAAATTACACTATAAAATAAACACATACACAATTAATTGCCTTCATTTCCAACATGTGGATAGCCAGTATTATTATAAACATTCTAAATTGGTGAACCCAAACATAGTGGGAATTGAATAGGTGGTTGATTCAACCATGATTGATATGATTCCTCTATGATTTGTGCTCATTTAATATCGTTATTCCAATTTGACATCATAGTGGAGTGCAACAAAATATGGCGGATAGGTTGCTCGTAATTAGAATTGTGATTAGAAAAATATTGAACATTACATCAATGATATTAGTAAACAAAATGCATTTAGTATGTTTAAACATTGTACGAAATATTTTTTAATACCATGGATATTTTTTCCAATAATAGATGTGCAACTATGTAATTTACCCAAACCCAAGTCTAAACACACTAACTCAAAAACCCCAAAATTGACTAGAAATTTAAGCTTAAGCCACTCACACCACTAGACCTTTAGAATTATTTAGGAATGGATTCTAGGTTCTACTATAGGTTAAGTATATCCTACAACATCCATAAATAGATTCCCAAATTCAACAATTGCACATTTTTTGGGTGCATTATGCCTGGGTAGATTCCTTTGGATAAACCAAAGGTTTCAAGGAAATATCCCTAGGACTTATGTGGAACCCATCGACTTATGGTGCAGATATGGAAGTGGATGTGCTGAAACTACCCAAACTAGCTATGACAACATTTATACTCACAATAGGATTGAATTTGGTGAAATTTGGAACCTTGGAGAAAATTGGGGTTTTAGGAAAGCTCAACTAGAAGATTTCCAAGCGATCCCAAATGACCCAATAGGGTCATGAATTTTTGAATCAGGGATTAGGATGGATTCATTGAAGTCTTACCAACCTGCAAAAACTCATAGAATGCAATTTTCACACGTGGAAGACAATTTATTGCATCAATTTTGAAGACTAGCTAGAATTGACAACACAACGAGCATAGGGATAAAAATCCATTGAAAATAAAGACAAATTTGTAGGACAAGAAACAACTTAATATCATTAAATTTTAGAAGGTACCATATACATCATAGGGATCTAAGTACATCATCAAATATCCATGAAATCACTATCTTCATTCAATATCATAAACAATTACTAGACATTGCATAAAGCTCACTGAGTGTACTGGATGTCTTCAACATTGATAGAATAGAACCTTGATTTTGTGGAAGAGAATTGGACCAGAAATTATCCTCAGTGAGAAAGGTTGAATTCCATCCTCCTCGTGGTCTAGCTTAATCCTCAAAAAGTGTGGTGAACATAAGGGGGACATCTTCCAACTGGTGACTAGGGTCACATCTCCCAAGTCTTGAAAATCTATGAGCTCTTTAATGAAATAATCAAACTGGAAAAATATGTGAGTGGGTGCCCTCCTCCTTCTTTTATAAGTTTTTTTGGATTCAAGATGCAATGCATGTGGTCCACTATCCTCATCCAATGCGCCCTCACTGGCTAAATTTGGACTTGTAGCTTTATCTTTCTTTTTCCTTGCTTTCTTTCCTTTCTTCTTTAGTCTGCTTTTCCTGCTTTTCCAGTGCTTTCCTACTTTTCTGCTACTTTCTGTTTTTCTGTGCTTTCTTGCTTTTCTATGCTTTCCTGCTTTTATGCTACCTTCCAGCTTTTTAGTTGATTTCTTGATTTTATCTGCTTTTCTTTCAGTTTCCTTTGTGGAAAACAACTCATAGGGTCCACTAAATCTCCTATGTGCCCTCCTAGGCCACCTAAGCATTTCCAACTCATCACACTATTAAATAATAATTAAATATTTACAACTTATGAACTACACCACTTCTCTAAGTTTTGAATTTAATTAAACTAGACAATCCATAAACCAAAATTAATCCCTACAGTTTATTGAATTTCTGCCAGAACCCATGGGGATTGAACGGGTTAGGAAGATGGACATGGAACCACTAGGGGTGGGACATGACAGTAATCCCCACCCAATATTGCTTTTCCTCAAGCAATTGAAATCCCATATGCTATAATACTTGCTCTCCTTCCCATGTTGCATCTTCACTTGGTAAATATTTCCATTGCACAAAGTATTCTCTGATGGTTCTATTTCTTAGCTTCCTCTCTTTTACCTACAAAATATTTTCTAGAACAAGTGTTAGGTTTCCTTCATCATCAAGTGGAGGGAGCTCCTTTTAAATTGACACTTGTTTCCCAACTGCCTTCTTAAGACAAGATACATGGAACACATTGTGTATCTTGCTTCCTGTAGGTAACTCCAACTCATAAGCAACTTCACTGATCCTCTTCACAACTCTATATGGACCATAGAACCTTGGTTGCAAATTTTCATCCCCCTTTTATTTCAAGGAATATTTCCTATAGGGTTGCAATCTCAAGTATACCAAGTCACCTACTTGGAAGATTCTCTCTGTCCTATGCTTTCCCACATTCATCTTTTGTTGGTTCTGCGCAAGCTGCAAATTTTCCTTGAGTGATTTGAGAATATCTTGAATCTCTTGGAGCCAATCCTTGGCCTTTTGGTCCCTGCAATCACCAAATATCATATTTTCAAATGTGGGAGCATCATACCCATACAAAGCTTTGAAAGGTGTAATGCCAATGAATACATGGAAAATTGTGTTATACCAGAATTCTCCTAAATATAACCATGTAATCCATGATTTTTGCTGCCCTATGACACAGTTCCTAAGGTATCATTCAAGCCATTGATTCAACCTTTGAATTTTTCCATCGGTTTGAGGGTGATAGCTTGTGCTAAGACCCAAGCTTGTCCCAGCCAACTTGAACAATTCTTGCCTAAATGCACTTGTGAATTTGTTGTCCCTATCACTTATTATGGTTTTGGGAAAACCATGCAACTTGAATACTTTTCGAAAGAATAGACCAACAACTTGGATTGCTGCAATAGTGGATGTAACAACAAAAAAATGTCCAAATATTGTTTGCCTATCAACCACCACAAAAATATAATCTTTACCTTGAACTTTGGCAAGGCGGTGATGAAATGCATGGAGATACTCTCCCATTTCTACTCCCAAATGGGTAGAGGTTGTAATAGGCCAACATGATGTATATGGTCCACCTTGTGCTGTTGGCATACAATGCACTCTCTCACATGCTTCATCACATCAATTTTTAGGCCATTCCACGAGAACCTCTCTCTTACCTTTCTATAAGTTTTCAAGAAAACATGATGCCCTGCCAAGGTTGCATCATGAGCAGCTTCTAAAATTCTCTTTTTCAAAATTGATTCCAACACTAAGAAGATTCGGTCCTTGTATCATATAACCTCATTAAGAACCTTGTATGCATAATCATGTATAAATCCAGATAACAACTCACATGAAAACGTATTTCTAGAGTACTTTACTGCTAACTAAGCCTTCCAATCAACAGGAAATTCCATTAAAGAAAAGGTTGGCTTCCTAGAAAGTGCATCTGCAACTACATTCATTATCCCTTTCTTGTACTCTATGCCAAAATCATAAGCTTGAAATTTACTCACCCATTTTTGGTGCCTGTCATTAAGCTCATTTTGTGTCAAGAAATGCCTTAGACTGTTGTGATCAGTCTTGACAATAAACTTGCTCCCCACCAAGTACTGTTGGAACTTGGCCAGTGCATGTATAATGGCCAACATTTCTTTATCATAGATTGAGTAGTGCCTTTCATGTGGCTTCAACTTTCTGCTCTAAAAAACAATGGGGTGCTTGTTCTGCATCATAACTGCTCCAATGCCTTCACCAAAAGCATCACACTCAAGAACAAATGGTTGAGTGAAATATGGTAAGGCAAGGACCGGGAAACTACTCATTACTTCCTTCATTTTGTTGAAAACCTTTTCAACTTCCTCACACCAACAAAAGGATTCCTTCCTTGTAAGGTCAGTCAAGGGTGTTGTCAATTGTGGAATCCCTTGACAAATTTTCTATAGTAAGTGCAGATCCCAATGAATCCTCTCAAATTAGTCACATTATTGGGGCTTGGCCAATAAAAATAGTTTGTATATTCTCCATGTGTACTTTTAACCCATCTTGTCCAATCACATGACCAAAATACAATAGCTCCTTCATTCCAAACTCATATTTGGACAGCTTTGCATACAATGATTGTTCTGCCAAAATGGTTAGTATAGCTTCCAAATGTTGCAAGTGTTCATCCCAAGTATTGCTATAAATAAGAATATAATCAAAGAAAACTAACATAGACGTATGGAGCTTCTTACTGAATACTCTATTCATGAAAGATTGGAATGTAGCTAGAGCATTAGTCAAGCCGAAGGGAGTGACTAAAAAATCAAACTGTCCATAGTGACAGTGGAAAGATGTCTTCTGTATGTCTTCTTCTCTCATTCTGATTTGATGGTAACTAGAACGAAGGTCTACCTTGGAAAACAACATGGCCCCATGCAGCTCATCAATTCTTGGAATTGGATACCGGTTCTTAACGGTCTTCTTGTTTAGAGTCCGATAATCTATGCACATCCTCATCGTTCCATCTTTCTTCTTCACTAAAACTGTTGAAGATGCAAAAGGAATCGAACTTGGTCTGATGAGTCCTAATTCAAGAAGTTCCTTAATATCCCTCTCAATTTCATCCTTGAACTTCTTGGGGTGCTTATAGGGGTAGTTCATGATCGGTTGTGTTCCCACCTCCAATTCTATTACATACTCTACTCCTCTATCTGGTGGCCTGCCATGTGGAAGGTATCCAAAACCCTTCTCATGCTTTTGAAGAAACCTCTTGATGTACTCAGGGTGTTTTAAAATATCTATGGTGGTTCCTTGAGTGGTGATGAGGCACTCAACATCCCACTCAATGTCTCCATGCTTCAAAATTGATCTCATACTATGTGAGGACACCACTTGATTATGATAGGTGTTGATTCCTTGTAAAACTCTCTACTCCCCTTCAAAATATTTGAAGTGTATTTGAGGCACCTTATAATTTATAGAATGCTCCCCAATGGACTACAACCATTTCACTTCCAACACCAAGTTACTGTCGGACACATTCACAACATAAAATCTATCTGTTAAGGTATAATCTCTTATGGTTACTTGCAGCTTAGGAATATATCTAGTACAATCCATGGATTTATTACCTAGTATGATGACTATGAAACCTTCAAAGGTTTGAGTAGGAATAATCCTTCTTTCCACCAAGGCTACATCAATGAAATTATGGGTAGCACCTCCATCAACCAAAATTTTAACTCTCTGTCCTTGAAACACTCCCTTGAATCCGAGAGTGTGGAAGAAAGGTACTCTTTCCAGGACTGCAATCTTGCCACTTGTTGGTGGCAGTTGTTCTTCATTTGCAGTCTCATAATCACCTTATAATTCAACTGGATCCTCCTCCTCATCCTCCTCAACTTCACTCTTTGAGAATACCTCAATGTAATGTGCCTTCCCCTTAGCACACTTGTGGCCTGGAACCCATGGTTCCTGGAAAGTTAAATGTAACTTTCTCCTCCTTAATTCATCTCGATCTTTGAAAGTATTATCCTTATTGAAAGTGAAATTCAAATTCCTTATGGGAGGTCTTTGACTCTTGAACTTGGTAGGTACAGTATCCTTGGGAGGAAATCTTGTTCTTGGGATGGCATCCTGTAGATCTGTAGTTCTGCTCATTGCATCCTGCAGACTAGATGGTCTATAGGTTTTAACCAAAAGGATCAATGGAACTTCAGATATGTCTGTGACCATCACAACTATATTTTGGAACTCATAAGTATATGCCTTGGGAGTTCTTGTCTATCCCAGATGTGCTAGCTCCCTGAAGGATATCTCAGGATCCTTCTAATCAAATCTATCGGCCAATATCGTAGTGAACTCCTCATAGGTTGACACTTGGTAATGAACCAAAATATTCATGCCATGGAACCACTAGTCATTGGCCTCTCCATCGAGATGGAGGGTATCCATTTTGATGGCATCCCTTTCGGCCATGGGGTTCAATTGAAAATATGTATCCAATTTTTGGATCCATGAACTTGTTGTGCACTTTGATGAACCATAAAAATATGGAAGAGAGATATTACTAATGGCATTCTTCAACTCAAGATTTTAGAAGGCATCTTGCTTCCCCCTCTTGCATTTAATTTGTATTGGGATTCACATAAATCCTTGAAAGTCAATTCTATCCTACAATCTTCACTCAAAGTCTGGTACTCTGCATAGTGATCCTCCCATGTAGCAACTGATTCATGCCACACTTCTGGTTCCTCTTTGGGTTCTTCATATAATTTATGCATGGTAGGTCGTGGTTGAATCTTGACCTCACTGTTTAATTCACGAGGTTGATTATGAGGCCCTGTCTTTGAAAAGAGTGACTCACCAAATACATTCTCCCCTTCATGCTGAGAGGCACTGCTACTCCCTTCTCTATATTTGTTTACCAACTGTTTGGCCAGGAATTCTCCGGTCTCTTTCCCTAACTAGATGATATTTTGAGATATGTCTTGTATTCCCTTCAACATGCTTTGAACAAAATATCTGAATTCGTCTCTTTCATCCATGTTCGACATCTATTTTTCTCCTTGGATCTTGACTTCAATGAAGCAAATTCTTCTTCTATAGGAGGCTCTTCTGTATCTGTCCCCTTAGGAGATGGATTTCTCTTTGGGCTCATCAAGGATGATCATGAGTAGGTTCATAGGACCATGCTCTGATACCACTTTAATGTACGCAAACCCAAGTCTAGGCACACTAACTCAAAAACCACAAAATTGACTAGAAATTTAAGCTTAAGCCACTGACACCTCTAAACCTTTCGAATTATTTAGGAATGGATTCTAGGGTCTGCTACAGGTTAAGGATATCCTACAACATCCCTAAATAGACTCCCAACTTTGACAACTGCACATTTTCTGGGTGCATCACATGTAGGTATACTCATTTGGATATACTAAAGGCTTCAAGGCACCTTCAAAGCAATATCCTCAGGACTTATGTGGAACCCAACAACTTATGGTGCAGATATGGAAGTGGATGGCCTGAAACTACCCCAACCAACTATGAAAACATTGATACTATCAATATGACTGAATTTGGTGAAGTTTGGAAGCTAGGAGGAAAATTGGGGTTGCAGGACACTCAACTAGGAGATTTCCAAGCGATCCGAAATGACCCAAGAGGGTCACAAATTTTTAAATCAAGGATTAGGATGGGTTAAATGGAGTTTTAAAAACCTTCAACAACTCACATAATGCAATTTGGATACGTGGAAGACAATTTATTGCATCAATTTTGAAGACTAGCTAGATTTGTGACAACACAACGAGCATAGGGACAAAAATCCATTGAAAAGAAAGACAAATTTGTAGGACACGAAACAAATTAATATCATTAACTTGCAGAAGATACCATATACATCAAAATTCTATAAGTACATAAGCAAATATCCATGAAATCACTATCTTCATTCAATATCATAGACAAGTACTAAACATTGCAGAAAGCTCACTAAGTCTACTGGATGTCTTCAACACTGATAGAACAGGAGATTGCTTGTATGGAACAGAATTGGACCCACAATTATCCTCAGTGAGAAAGGCTGAATTCCATCCTCCTCGTGGTCTAGCTGAATCCTCAACTAGTGTGGTGAACAAAAGGGGGATATCTCCCAACTAGTGACTAGAGGCACACCTCCCAAGTCTTGAAAATCTTTGAGCTCTTGAATGCAATAATCAAACTGGAAAAATATGTGAGTGGGTGTGATCCTCCTTTTATAAGTTGATTTGGATTCAATATTAAATGCACGTGGTCCACTAGCCTCATCCAATGCACCCTCACTAGCTAAATTTGGACTTGCAGCTTTATCTTTCTTTTTTCTTGCTTTCTTGCCTTTCTGCTTTAGTCTGCTTTTCCTGCTTTTGGAAACTCTTTATTTTCCTTGATTTTATCTGCTTTTATGCTACTTTATGCTTTTTTATGCTTTCCTACTTTTCTGCTACTTTCTACTTTTTTGTGATTTCCTGCTTTTATGTTGCCTTCCATATTTTTAGTTGATTTCTTGATTTTCTCTGCTTTTCTTCTAGTTTCCTTTATGGAAGACAACTCATAGGGTCCACTAAATATCCTATGCACCCTCCTGGGACACCTAATCATTTCTAACTCATCACACTATTAAATAATAATTAAATATTTACAATTTATGAACTACACCACTTCTCTAAGTTTTGAATTTAATTAAACTAGAAAATCCATAAATCAAAATTAATCCCTACAATTTATTGAATTTATGCGAGAACCCATGGGGATTGAATGGGTTAGGAAGATGGCCATGGAACCATTAGGGGTGGGGCATTGCAAACTAACCACTTTATAAAAAAAATGCAAATTAATCAATATGCTTACAATAATTCCATTGAACATAAAAATATACTACTAATCTGATTATTTTCTTACGCCCCAAGGGGACGTCTAAAGGTAGTCCAATGTAAGGTGTAGTTTGACGAGTAGTTGGTAGTCTACAAAAATATATTTTATTAACAACTTGTCACCGGGAAACAAAATACATATTGCATGCACAATGACAAATCTAGATGATTTCCTTTTCATAAAGAACTCATTTTAATTAGAGCATTCCTTAAATGAACAATTTGCACTAGATAATGAGCAACAAAAACTATTTATGAACCTTGCAAAGTTCCTATAAGTGCATGGAAAAGCATCGATATATAACATGTTTTTCTTCTTAAAGTTTTCAAAATCATAGTTGTTCATGCACATACTATACATGGAATTGCTATGTTTGTATTTAACAATACTCAAGTAATTAGATCAACGATAAAGATGATAACAAAATGGCATAAGTGTTATTGACACTTTGGGAGCAACAAATACATGTGAAAGGATAAACAAACCAAGATTTGCAACTTCTAGTTTAGACTTGGAAATCATATAATTATTACCACAAAAGGAGAATTTGGTCCCAACATTAATCACATTCAGTGAAGATGGTCAAGTGCCATAAAATGGTGGTTGTAAAAATTTTGGTATTTACTTTGTAGATGGACAGGGAGAGAGAAGTCATCACTACCCTCCAACAAATGAATCTATCTTGGTGTGTACTTGGAAATTTTTACTCTCATCTTGTATAATTTTTTGGATCTCCTAGTTGTTACAAGTAATTTTCATCATCATCATGATGGTGGATAATGTGCCTTTTCCCTTTCCATAATCCCCGAAGAATATGCAAAAGCCTACATGGAAGATGAGATTCATGAGGAAATTTCCCTTAAAAATACCAGTTTGAGAGGTTGTCACAACTTTCTCTCTGACAACCTACGACAAAATCTGTTGTCCTAGGTTGCATCATTACAGATTGCGACACTGTTTCATGTTGCTTTTATACAGGGTGCGACATTGTATTTACAAAGGGAAAAATAGAAAGTTCAAGGAGCTTCTAGAAAGAAGCCCTCGTGGATAGTCATCCCTTTCTATTTGGGTGGATCTTAGCTGAATTCTTGAGTCTTTGGGATCCTTTCCTATGCTTCTCCCCTTATCCTCTCCTATCCCTATTATCCATTTGAGCTTATAAATACTAGCCCAATCCCATGGAGTAGAAAAGTGGAATTTTGATTTAGTAGCCAAATGCTGGAGAAATTCTGATAGTTCCATAGTGTTGTGGCCATTCCTTGATAGCCAATATTTTGGAGTAAGGCAAGCAAGTTGAGGCAAAGGTACCCTTGGGAGGAATCCTATAACTCCAAGGCTATTGGTTGTATCTCTCTCTCTTTATCATTTATTAATACAGTAAATACATTTTCTTTCCCACAATAGCTTGTGCATGGTTTTTGTTGCACTCTTCCTTGGTTGTATGTATATGTTCTTTGTAATTGCACTTGTCTCTTTTATTCTTTTTTCACTTGTGCATGTGCTTTACGAAGATCACAATGAAGTGGAAGATAGAAAAGTAAAGCAAGGACAACCTTAAGATCACACAGGTTAGCCTCCTGTCCAATTGCACATATGTTTAGAGAACTTAGAGAAAGAAGTGTGTTTTTGTACATTTTGTTCTAGTTTAAGACGTCTAAACTAGGGAGGCCAGTTTGTGTCCGCACTTACAGACTTATACGTCAACAAATTTGGTGACTTCACTGGGGAGAGAACATAGGATTTGTTTGGCTTTGTTAAAATTTTGTCCCTTTTAGATCTCGTTTCTTTTGCCTTTTTTCTGTGTGAATTTGACTGTTAGAGTCACTGGGTGATCCAGATCGACTCTCAGACATTAAATATTCCGAGTTGTGTCGAAATACTTACCTTTTTAGAAATCTGATTTCGCATGTCGCAATTTCCTTTTGAGTACAGTGCGGCACTGTCGCACTTGGGATTTGTTATACCTACGACACTAGAGATTGTGGTGTTGTGTTGGCTTGAAGAATACGACACTATTTGAAATTTGGAATTTTCGCTAGGGTTTTCTGCTTAGAGCTTTGGCTAGTTTGTTTCTTGGCTTTATTGCTACTCTTTGCAGTGATTGTTCACTTTGGAACTGCTTTTGTCTATTGATTCCACTGCTTTTTGCTATTGATTTGTTTGGTAGACTTTAAAAGAGTTTGGGTCATCCTTATATTTTTGAGTCTCGTTTTCTTGGGTGTTTCTTTGTTTCCTTTAACTCATTACTTATTGATTGATTGTAGAAGTATATTGATCTCTTTACTTCCATATTGATTCAAAGGAAATCCTTCTCTTTAGCCTCTTTTGCTAAATTGAAAAGACTTGAAAACAAAAACAAAAACAAAAATATTCTTCTTTTGCATTAGTTTTCTCTAAGTCATTTTTGGGTCTTATATTCACATAAAAGAAGAAAAAAAAATTCAAGTTTTATATGCATCTGAGTTATAAAAGGATTATTGAGTGCTTTATCTCTATCTTTCATTTTCTTGGAAGTATCATCAGAGTCCTTCTCTTCGAAAGCTTAGAGGTGTATTTTTGAATTTGAAGAGATAGGAAATAATTTAGAAGTTTATGCATCTTGGTGTGAAAATTGAAATGATTTTTTTTGTCACTTTAGAATTAGCTTGGTGCATGGTTCAAAAAGTTTGTCTTTTTCATCATTTATCAAAAGGAAAAGTAAAAAGATTGCATTGTATTTTGAAAGGGAAAATATATTTCTCTTTCGCATAATTAGAGGTTCATTGAAAGAAGAAACTTGCATACTCATTCATTATTGCATGGTTTTGAGTCAAGTCTACATTCCATCAGTTTCCTTACTATTACCTTGTACGTTGTGAGTAACAATGAGCCCTAAAACTAACACTTAACTAAACACACATTAACCTCGCTTGAGGAAATTAAAAGAATTGTGTAGTTAGGTAGAACATTGGGGATAAGCATCCAAATAACTACCCCTTGTCACTTTACATCTAAAACATAGAATTTGTCCTCATAGGGAACTAAAATCCTCTAGTACTTTTTGGCACAGTTGAGACCAATTTGTCAGGGGGTATCTCCCTTAGGAGGCTAAGTGGCAAGACTGGTTATGGAAGTCTGAGTGGAATACCTCCCTCCACTCTATATCGAAGGAAACCTACTCGTTGTCCTCGTTGTTACTTACTAGCCTCCATATCGGTAGTGCAACAGTAAAACGAATGAAGTCACTGGACACCTTTCTGGACGTGCAATGAATGAGGTAGCCTAGTTTCCATTATTCTAGGGATATTTTACCTGGGATCCCTTTCGGTAGATGGATATCCGTTGGCCATTTTGATCTCTCGTTTCATATTGTCTAATTGTGGATTTCATCACCTTGTAGAGGTAATGATTTGTTGAGGTTTCCATTTCTTAATTAGGTGGATTCCTACTCTTATACCTTGTAGTTTTAGAGGTTCATTTTTATTTCATTAGGTAGTGCCGCTTGTTGGATTTCTGGCCTTTTTGTTGTAGCTCGTTTATTGCGACACACGATCGTAGTAGGTTTTAGAGCCTGGTTTTTGGCACATGTGCTTCCTTTTGACAACTCTCCTTTTGCACGCTCGGTTGCATTAGGATTTTTTAGCTCATTGCAAGAAGTATAGTTACACCATTGACATCTTGGTAGATCTTGGTTTGAGAACATCACGTAGAATGCAAGGGTTGGGACCCGAGGATGACAAACAACCACAGTTGGGATCACTTGACCTCTCCAACGAGGGAAATATACACAAAGAAGTCCTTTCGAGTTAAGGGAGTGTCAATCCTTAACGAAGCCAACCTAAGGGGTTGGTCGAAACCATAGACAAGTCAGGATTTCTTCCATCCACAAGTATTCACTTGATGGAAGGATTATACCGACCAATTGTTCAGTTACCATCTACAACCTTTGTAGGCGTTACTCCCTCCTATCGACCGGAACCATCTTATAGGAGAACTTTAGGCATGGATTTCCCTATATCCTCACATGAATTCCAAGGGGTTTCCTTTCCATTCACTTCTGTTGCAGATCATGCCATACTTTTGGAATTCACTTTTCCTTTAGAAAGCACAATCAAGACTCAACCACTTGTCCCGCTGTGACCATCTTCGAGTGTTGCTGCTAGGATAGAGGCTGGATTGCTACTGCATGAAATACTTGGTCATTCATTAATCCTCTCACCTAATCAAAGGGAAAACAATCCATTCATGTCTAGTGGTTTTGTCAACCCGAATCACAATCAAATGGGTATTATGGGTGCACCTTCGATGCCAAATATTTCTTTACACTTTGGTGGAGCCCAAGTTTTTCCTGGGGGGAAACCCTCAGCTTCTAGGCAAGTACCCAATTGGAAAATTTATCCGGCTCAAGGACCATCTGGTTACCAACCTATCCCTTTAGCGGCTGGTCCCACACCTATCCATATCAAATTTCCTTACTCGGGGGATACAAATTCTCCTTGGGGTCAACCTAATTCAGTGGGTCCACCTACTCAAGGGTTCCCATTTAATCAAAAAATTAACCCCGTGACATCCCAACCCCCTCAAAATCAATATATGGGTACGACACCCCAATATCACCAACCCCAGTTAATGGGAGGACCAAATTACGGTCCTACTAGAGTATCAATGCCTCATCAGTATTACCAGTACCTGCATCCAAACCGAAAGTTACCATTTCTGGCCACCTTGGATCTTCCAGATCTGTCACACTTGACTAACGATCTAGTTCAACATAACCCGCTTTGGCCCTCCATACCCTCCAAAATTCCATATGATATTCCCAAGTTTGAGGGAAAACTTGGGGAGGATCCCAATAACCACGTAATGACCTATCATTGATGGTGTTCCTCTAACTCCCTTATGGATTATTCCATCCGTTTGAGGTTATTGCAAAGGACCCTTACTGGCACTGCCGCAAAGTGGTATATTGAACTACCATATCATTCTTTTAGTGACTTCAACTCCCCTACGAAAAATTTCTTGACTCATTTCCAATTACCAATTCATTATGAGATCGAGACAAATTTTTTAACTTCGCTAAGAAAATCCACCTCTAATCACATATCAGATCACATCCATGAGTGGAGGAGGAGGCATTGATTAATAAAAACCACTATCTCAAATCAGTTATTGGTTGATTGGTTCACAAAGTCCCTATTACTGAACATCGCTAGGGATGTATCCATGGAAGGAGCTATTAATAAGGAACAAGCCATTAGCCATTCCCAATACTTAGATTTGTTCTATTCCCAATCGGGCACTCTTTATGATTTGATTCCCAACGCTCCTCTTCCTACTAATGATCCTTCCAGACATTCTATGAAACCTTCTGTGGATGGTATAGTCGGTTATGTGAAGACTCAACTTGCAGCTAAATCTATTGGACAACAAGTCCATTCAACCTCCACTCCAACTTAGAACCAGGTTGTTAAAAACACCAAGGCTCCTCCTTCTCCCACCCAATCTTCTGAGGTGAATGCGGTCCAATCCTCTTCATCTCAAGGTAAGAAGAAAAATAAAGGAAAGTCGGAAAAATATTCTAACCAACAGGAAAACCTGAAACCCCAAAAGACCAATGTTTATACCAATCATAATAGAAAGGCTAAGTTTCCCTGCTTGATATGTGAAGGTGATCGCTTTACCAAAGACTGTCCTCATCATGAGAAAGTTAAGAATTTTTTAAAAGGTCCCTCCCATCCTATAGTATTAACTGATCCTTTCCCACCACATAATAAACAAATGGTCACACATAATGTCAACCCACTGCAAGGGGGCAATGGAAGTTATTCCCATCATGCAGAATCCTCCTCTACACCCCAAGTCCTCATGTGCAATGAGACAATTGACCTTACCACTAGGTCAAATACATATGATCCCATTCCAAATTAGAACTCTAATGGAAGTTCTAAGGAGAAAGATTCAATTGAAGATCCCTTTGCCACCCCTCCTCCCCTTGTCCCTCTTCAGATAGAGAGGCCTATTCCCGACACAATATTGCGCCCTCCCAAAAGCACAATTTGAAAGGCGACATATAATCCAAGTGCTCGTGCTGCTCAAAACTATAATATAGTTGAGTATTTATCTCAAGCACCTTGTGCTATGTCTACTCTTGAATTTCTATAAAATTGTCCAATCAACGTAGAAATCTGTTGTCAGCCCTTAAAGCCATGGACCCAGAAAATTCCAACACTATCATGTTCAACATGCAATATTTTAAGTCGAGGCTCTCACACCAACTCGCATTTCAAATCCATATGACAATTTGTAGGAAAAATATCCATCGAATTGTTTTAGACTAAGGTGCCTCCACTTCAATTATGTCTTTGTCTTGTTGGAGAGCTATTGGCTCTCTTGAAGTTAACCAGTCTCCTAAACACTTAAACCTTCAATCATCGCGGTTTTCAACCATATGGACTATTACCTTCTTTAGCCGTGGAATTGGTGGGAAAAACTGTTTCCATTCACATTGAAATAGTTGATGCTCCTAAGGATTACAACATTTTTTCTTGGTTGAAATTGGTTTTACGCGATGACTGCAGTTGGATCCTCAGTTTTTCGCTTAGTACAATTTCCTCATTAAGGTAAAATTGTTACTATAGACCAAATAGAATTTTACACCCCTAACATCCATTCCAATAATGCCAACAATGTTCCTTTCTTGGGACATTATAAACCTCAATATGAGGATGTGGGTGTAAGACTTCTCAAAGATTCCCCCATCATAGGAGTTTTTCTAGAAATTCCACGCCCAGTTTCCATAATTAATATGATTTCATCATGATCGGTACAATGATCCACTGAATAAAATGATCCTTGGGTAGTACTTAGTCCATCTGAGTCTGAAATCATTGGTGATTGAATGTGTTTTAACTTAAATGAGGAAACATACCATGCAATCCAATCCATTTCGAATGATTCAAACTTTGATGACCACTGGCTTGTGGCATCAGACCCTTATACTTTGCCTTATTGGATAGACTCTTCTTCGCCATCCTTAGACTACCTCCTACATACTTTTCCATCGGATGAGTCTATTATGGAATATATGAGCTTAGATGAGACACCATGGGAAAATGGACATCATTGATCATCTTTCCTTCCTACCATCCAAACGGTAGAACATGGCATCAATTCCCTCATTCCACCTGATATTTTACAAAATCCTCAATCCTCCATCCTCACTCAAAATGATTTATCAAAGGGAAATTTAGGAAATATTACTCAAACTATTTCCATTGACATTTCAGTGAAATTGGGTGTCGTGGAACTCATTCAACTAGGTGAGAACTGCTCTCATGAAGAGATTAAAACATATACCACCTTGTTTAAAGAGTTCCATGATGTATTCGGTTGGAGCTATGAGGAAATTCCAGGAGTTGATCCTTCTATTGTAGTTCACGAGATCAAAACTTATCCTGGTGCAAAACCTGTTCAACAAAAACTTCGGCCTGTGAACCCTTGTAAAAATGTAGCTATTAAGGCAGAAGTTGAAAAGCTTTTAAAGGTTGGTTTTATCTATCCTGTACCCCTGACAGAATGGGTGTCTAACATTGTTCCTGTTGCGAAAAAACAAGGAACTATTAGATTTTGCGTTGATTATAGGGACTGAATAAGGATTGTCCAAAAGACAATAACCCTACTCCCTTCATTGACCAAATTATCGATAACTGCGCTGGAAGCATCATCTTTTCATTTATGGATGGATTTTCTGGCTATAATCAGACAAAGATACTCCCATCTGACCAGCACAAGAATGTTTTCATCTTCCCTTGGGGAACATTCTCTTATCGTAAGCTACCCTTTGGTATTAAAAATGCTGGAGCCACTTTCCAACAGGCTATGTCGTATGCTTTCCATGATATCAAGCACATAGTGGATCCTTATCTTGATGACCTACCTGATCATTCAACTCGTCGAGATGATCATAGTGAAAATATGAGATCCATATTTATTAAATGTTGCCACTACAATATCGGCTTGAATCCTCATAAGTGCATATTTTGTGTTGAAGCAAGACGCTTACTCAGATTCATAATCTCCAAAGACGGGATCAAAATTGATCCTTTAAAGGTTGAATCCATTATAGATTTACCTCCACCCACGGACATTCCCCAACTTCAAATTTTGCAAGGGAAGGAAATTTTTTTGCGTCGTTTCGTTTTTAATTTTGCGGCAATCACACAAGGATACATTTGATTGTTGAAGAAAGATGTCCATTTCATATGGGATGACGAAGCTCAACGTTCATATGAAAATATCAAACATGCATTAACACATGCACCAGTGTTGCACCCCACTAATCATGCTAGAGATTACATCCTCTACCTTTCTGCATCTACTTCCACCATTGGCATGGTATTAGTTCAAGTATCTAACAACAACCAAGAACATGTGTTCTATTACTTGAGTAGAGCCTCACTGGTCCTAAAATCCGTTACTCCCATGTAGAGAAGATAGCTTTGGTAGCAGTCTTATCTCTCAAGAGGTTTTACCACTACATTTTGCTTCATAAGAGAACCATCATTGTCGATGCTAACCCCATGTATCATATCCTTACTCGTCAAGTACTAGAGGGGAGTATTCTCGTTGGATTTTTATGCTTCAAGAATTTGATTTGGAATTTCTAAATATAAGTCTAAGAAATATTTGGTTCTTGCAGAGCTTATATGCTCCCTTACCCATACCAATGAAGAAGCCGAGCCCATTGACTCTCTTCCTAATGAGTCAATGTTCCTCATTAGTACATCTGATCCTTGGTATGGAGACATTATTTTATATCTCCAAACCCAATGTTTTCGGCCTTATTTATCTTGCGACAATCGTCGTTGCATTCAACACCATGGGAAATATTACCTCATCGTTGGTGACACCCTTTATCGTTGTGGTATCGATTCTATCCTACGACATTGTTTGATTCACGAATAGGCTGAACATGTTTTGAATGACTGCCATTCTAAAGCATGTGGTGGTCATATTTCAGGCATGGCTACAACCCAAAATATCCTACGTGCTGGATACTTCTAGCCTTCCATTTTCAAATATTGTATGGAAGCCATTAAGAAGTGTCCTCCTTGTCAATCATTTTATCCTAAAAAGCACCCTCATCCTGCTCTGTTACATCTTGCCATTGTCATTGGCCCTTTTGCAAAATGGGGCATTGATTTCATGCATTGTAATCCTACCTCAGCTAGGGGGCATGGGTACGTCATCGTCATTGTTGACTATTTTACTGAGTTGGGAGGCTATGCCCACATATGCTAACAATGGTGACACCGCTACACTTTTTGTTTTTAACCACATTATCGTTAGGTTTGGAGTTCCTCAATCCATTGTTACTGATCACGGTTCCCATTTTAGGAATCAAATGATGGCTGAATTAAGTGGCAATTTAAGTTTTCATCACAAAAACTCATCGCCTTATTATCCCCAAGCAAACAGAAAAATAGAGGCCAGTAATAAGGTCTTGAAATCCACGATTCAACGTATGGTGGGGACACATAAATCCAACTGGAATTTGATGCTTTTTTCAGCTTTTTGGGATTACATAAATTCAGTAAAAACTGCAACCAGATTCACACCATTCCAATTGGTGTACGATATGGAAGTCGTTTTACCTATCGAGTGCGAGATCCCATCACTCAAACTAGTTGTTGAACTCTTTCCAAACACCACCTTGGAAGAGGAACGTTTTCTATATTTGACCAAACTGGATGACACCCGTCATGATGTCTCTTGTGCTAATGAATCACACAAGAAATGCATCAAATCTCAATATGATAAATCCATTTAGCCTCGCATTCTTAATGAAGGTGACCTAGTTTTGACTTATGAACAAAAGCATGATAAAATAGCGGCATGAAAGTTCAAGTCCATGTGGTATGGCCCCTACATCGTTAAACGAGTCTTAGAAAAGGGAGCCTATGAGCTGGTTGATTTTGATGGATAATCTCTAGGAGAGCCTCGAAATGGGCTCTACCTTAAAAAATATTATTCCTAGGGTCATCCTGCATGTGTACTTTGTATATATGTACCATAAATTTGGTGTGGTGTGATTTTTCTTATTCTTTTGCGTGTGAGGATCTTATTTCACCCATGACTACTTATCTCGACTTGTCATGCTTTGATGCACACATGTCGGTGTATTCCAGATTCGATGATGGTGCTAGTTGACACACCCGAAAATTAGCTTCTACAACATGGGTGGTTTATTCCCCCTCCGATGAGTTAGTAATTTCATGCAAAATTTTCTTAGGTCCAATGACTAACAAAATCGTTGAATACCGTGCTATGATAGGACTATTCATTGGAGCTTCTTCCTTTGGCATACGCCATATGATAATATACCTTGACTCCCAACTCATGGTGTCACAACTTAACCGCGTTTATTCCATTTTTGATCCAGATCTACTTCACCTTTATCGAAGGATACACCTCTTGGAAAGGTTATTTGAATTTATTCAATGTCAACATATTCCAAGACATTTAAACATAGTTGCTGATTCCTTAGCCAATTACATGTTAGATTGGCATCTAGCAGATACACAAAAAAATTTCACCATGAAGTGTATATAAAAGAAAAAACACATGATAAACATATTTAGGGATTAAAATAGTAGAAATAGGATCCGTATATATATCCTAGAAAAAGCGTCACATCATAGTTCCAAAAAGTACATAAGCCGCTAGAAACTACTTTATATTAAGTGTGGAAATTGTTTTTCACAAAAAGTGTCGAGACAAAAATGAAGCCCAAAAATTTCATATATCACTACATGTATATGGTACAAAAATAAGCTAAGCACGATGCTTGTGATAATATATAACATCTCGATCCACTCGTTGAAGGATATGACCAATCCGCCCAGAGACTCCAACTATGTGATGTTGGTAGCGTCATGGCAACACATCCACTACTATATCAGGAATGTCTAAAGTGAGTCCCTCGAGGTTATGCTCAATCTCCTCGAGTTCCTCTATTGCTTCACAATCTTGAGCAACTATTGCTCCATGATCGCCTCTCCTTTGGATAGGTGAAGTCCTGTCTAGTCTTATTGGCCCAACATTTGCATAAAAATGGTTTCGATTAGTGTCTCTACACACACAAAAAAAATTGAAATATTTCAAAAATACATAAAAAATAAAACGAGAAAAATCCTTTTTACCTAGATCATTCCAATGTGTTCCATCTGTAAGCACTGAATTGGGATCTCCTCATAAATCAGTCCCTACATAAGCATAGTCCTCAATCATGATTAGTTGCCGCTGCAACCATTTGAAGAAGGTTGGTCCGTATGAGATGATTGTTCCACCACCATGGAGAGCCATCAAGTCGACCCACCTCCTCATTCGAGGCTCCCATGGATCCATACTGTCGATATCTATGCCCTGTTGACATAGAAGAGGTACCTTCTCTAGGAAAAATGACACTAAAATAAAACCGTAGCCGAACTGTTTCAAGCGACGTATTTTGCATTTGATCAATTGATCCTTCATGCTCGTCAGGAGGCCTTTGATTTAGTTGAATAGGTAGGGTTCATACACTCTAGTGCATATTGCATCTGAGCATTGGTTCCTAGATGCAGGGATACACTCTCAGAAACCCGAGCAATAGTCAACCAAATTTTCCTCAATGAAATATCTATAACATTCTTGATAGGTATCTTTCCACTGAACTTCCTGGTCCTATTACTGTAGTACTGCTGAATGAGTGAGTCAGTGATTTCCTCGCCTCCTCTAGATCCATATAAGGAAACATGGGCCCCTTGCCTTGAGAGCCCAATTAAGAAGTAGATATCTTTCACTTCTAAAGTAAGAATGTGGAATCCTACCTTAAAGTGAATATATTGAGCATCCCACATTCTCACCAGATATTCCAATAATGGAACTTGGTCCCTCATTCAAGGAGTTAGGAAGAATTTTTCCAACCCACACTCCCGGAGGGAAATCATTGTCTTTGGATCATTGGATGCAATGTTATCTTCCATTTCATGCTCTCTCTCTCTCTCCATTCCAACATCTTGCTGGTCAAAATCCTACATAAGACCAATAAAGGAAGGGTTAGACACTTCCCACAAAAAATTTCCAAGAAAAAATCATTATTTTTTAATTTTTTGGACACGCTCTGCGGCTGTCGCACCTCACATTAACATACAGTGCTGAAGTGTCGCAGTTACCTCTTTCAAAGAACTACAACACCATGGGTTGTCATAGTCCTCGAAAGGGCCCCCTGCAACACCCAAGGTAAAAATAAGAAGGTAAAAACAAGAAGGTAAAACAAGAAGGTAAAAATAAGTTACTTTTACCCTCTTTTAAAACTAAAAATATAACATTTTATATTTGATTTTTCATTTTTGCCATTTTATGAAATTCCCAATGGATATTTTTAGTCAAAAATCACTTTTGACACAAGTTGTGAAGATTATAGGTCAACCACGAAAAATAGGCCATGAACGAGCATACTTTTATTACTTTTTTGGACTTGTAAAACTTATGAAAAAGAAACTTTCTAGAGTTTTCTTTAAGCTCTTTACAAACTCTTTAAATAAGAAAAGATTGCCAAGCGAACTTGTCTCATTCACGCTTGTAAAAGTATTTGAAAGTTCATCTATCCGGTGGTAGTTTACCCATTTTTTGGGCTGCATGGACTAATTAACAAAAATGTATACTCTAGTAAACATTGACTAGAAGAGTTCTCTCTCGTGTTGTTTTATCCTTTTTCAGGTGAGGAGACTAAATTTTACGAAAAAGAACCATTTGGAGTCTTCTTTTGATCTTTCATACTCTCTAAACATGAAAAATAACCGAGTTTTCCTTCTTTGGACTTGTTTAAATCAAACATCAAAGGAACCTTATGGGACCAAACCCCTCCTTTCTCATGTTCATAAAACATGTGAGATTGGACTCATCCAAAGGATGAGCTATAATGAGCATCTGTTATCCTTCTCAAGCTCGTTAAAAAACAAAGAAGATCACGATGGGGAAAATGTGGGAAGGGATATGTATTTGAACCTATATTAATGGCAGTGAGTCACTCTTGAACATGACATCCTTTCACCCTTTCGGTCAAGGTTGGGAAATCTGCTTGTCTCTCGTCGATCATACTCCTCCATAAGTCTACTCTCTGGTTTGTGATCCTTGTTGAGTCGGTGCTGCCAAGACTATCGTCATGTCAATATGTTAAAGAGAAGTCCTCTATTGTGTCAGAACTTGTTGTGTCATAAGAGAATCAACCTATGAGCCTTCTTTTGCATCGGCCTATTTTGCAGTCATTAAGATTTCTTTCGTGTCATCCATCCCTGAGTCAGTCCCAAAGTCACTCCGTACTTAGAATCAATTCAAAATCCTTTGTTCATGTTTCATGTCAATGATGAGGGAAACATCATGGCCCTCCTTTGATGAGTCTATTCTTGTCGACTTCAACACATTATCCAAGAATTAGACTTAGGAACTAGTTATTACCTTGTACCTGCATGCCTCAATGGTAGGTTTCCTCGCTTTCAACAGTAGGCTTACATCATTGATTGGAATATTCCATCGAGTTTTTGAATTCCACTCATCAATCCACATTCGAGGGAATGTACTAGGGTACCTTGGGAATAATTGACATCAATGGGGATTTCCCTCGCACTTGTTAACGGTATACCTCAAAGACTGGTAATCAAGTAGTTTCTACCATGTTCGATGCCAAAAAATCTATTCGCATGGATGGAATCGTACCATTCAGGATCAGGATGAAGACCCTGGGTTTTTCTGTAGGCGTCCACTTGTATAACCTTCCTTCCCCAGGTTGCAATGGAGTATTTTGTGTATGTACCATTGCATAGATACACAATGTATGTCCAGTGGCTATGCTCAAATTTGAGTCATTATGACATAGATATACAATGTATCTTTGGTAGCTATGTCTAGATTTGAGTCTTTTGGCATGGATCTATGGTGTATTTTGTTAGCCATGACCTATATTTATTGACATGGATCTACAATGTATTGATTAGAAGCCATGCTATGATTCATTTGGGATGCCTATCTCATAGATGATAAATTATTGTACTGTAATTCCTTGTTTGTTGTTGCCAGGTTTCTGACCAATGGGTACCTTGCCTTAACACTCATCTCACAAAGTATTTCAACTATCACTCCTCTCTAGCTTCATACTTTGGGGGGAAATTTGTTACATGTAATTTTCGTCATCATTATGATGGTGGATAATGTACATTTTCCCTTGCCATAATCCCTGAAGAATATGCAAAATCCTGCTTGGAAGATGAGATTCATGAGGAAATTTCCCTTAAAGATCCCAGTTTGATAGGTTGTTGCAGATTTCTCTCTAACAACCTGCGACAATCTCTGTTGTCGTAGGTTTCATCATTACAGATTGAGACACTGTCTCATGTTTCCTTTATACAAGGTGCGGCATTGTCTTTATGAAGGGAAAAAGAGAAATTTCAAGGAGGTTCTAGAAGAAATCCCTCGTGGATAATCATCCCTTCCTATTTGGGTGGATCTCAGCTGAAATATTAAGTATTTGGGCTCCTTTCATATCCTTCTCCCCTTATCCTCTCATATCCCTATTATTCGTTTGAGATTATAAATACTATCCCAATCCCATGGAGTAGAAAAGTGGAATTTTGATTTGGTAGCTAAATGATTGAGTGTTGATAGTTCCTTGATAGTCATTCTTTTGGAGTAAGGCAAGTAATTTGAGGCAAAGGTACCCTTGGGAGGAATCCTACAACGCCAAGGCTATTGGTTGTATCTCTCTCTCTTTATAATTTATTAATATAGTAAATACATTTTCTTTCTCGCAATAACTTGTGAATGGTTTTTGTTGCACTCTTCCTTGGTTGTATGCATAAGTTCTCTGTAATTGCACTTGTCTCTTTTATTCTTTTTCACTTGTGCAAGTGTTTTACCAAGATCACAATGGAGTGGAAGATAGAAGACTAAAGCGAGGACAACCTTCAATCACACAGGTTAGCCTCCTGTCCAATTGCAGTTATCTTTTGAGAACTTAGAGAAAGAAGTGTGTTTATGTCTGTTTTTCTAGTTTAAGTTGTCTAAACTAGGGAGGTTAGTTTGTGTCCGCACTTACAGACATATCTGTCAACACTAGTAGAGATGTTTTTGGTGGTATTGATATCATACTTTGGCTCACCAAAACTCAGTTGACTCAATAGAAGGAGACAGGTTGGTCAATTTATGAAAAACATAGTTTTTTTAGCTTCCAACTTTTCAAAAAATGAGCATATGGAAGTGTTCCTACAAGTCTTTTCTACAATACCTATTGCATTTTAAATGTAATAGGATGTATTATACCATCAACAATGGGTAGTCGATCATTAATATTATGGGGCAGTGTGACATGCTAAATGTTGTCCTTCAACCCTTTGCAATTTTAACAACCACGTACTTTTTGGGTGTCATAAAAGAGATCCAATTGACAGTGAAGTGCCATTGACCCATGCTGATGGATGGAAGATGGAATGTTGTAATTAACAAGGTAAAATGACTCTTCATGTTCCCTTACTAGTTGCATGCAATGTCTTTCTCCCTTTAAGATCTTGCAGCATTTTTCGAACAATGGGATATATTGTGGATCTAAACTTGCCCCTAAATCAAAATACTACAAAATTCAATGCATAATTCATTCACATGCACATGGATAAATAACATAAATTCAATTAGATAATCAAAATATAAATTAAATATGAACTTACTCCAAACAACATCGGAGAACTTGATGTACTATGAACAATGTGGAATGAATTGAAATTTGAAGAACTGGCCATTTGATATTATAACTTTTTCTCCCTACATTTGAGCGAAATCAACAATCAATATGTGTTCACAATCTTAAAATAAATTTTGAGAAGCATATAACAATTTAATTTCAAATAGACTTTTGAAACCATTTTTCAAGTATATGGTATAAGTTTAAGCAACATTGGTATCCTATTGAGTATTGTAATTTGTGTCTCTGTATTCTCAGATGAAAATTTAGGATGCGTGTAACATTTTAACTTCAAACATACATCCAAAGGGATTTTTAGTGCAACTAGTGTGTTTAATACATATTATCGCACTGGTGCATACACAACTGTAATATGCATTGGTGCATTAAAGTATGATAAGCACTAAGAAATATCATCTGCAACAACTTCCGCAAACGAAAAATATGCACAAAATTTTAATTGCTGATATTTACATTTGTATTTTGCTATTTGCATTAAAGCAATGTGTTTTTTTCGAAAGAGCGCATCGTTGCACATTACTCTTTGAGGCACATTGAAATTTGAAATAAAACAAACCAAAAAATAACAACACGCACATTTCTCATCAATGAACTAAAATATTCAACGAAAAAATGAGTAGGAATTTCATTTTCTAAAAGTGAACCTATAACAGAAACCCTACTCACTATTTCATTCTTTTGCCAAAGCTTTGAGGGGAGAATTGTGCAAGAGAGATTTAGCGGGGAAATCTTTGAGGTGGCTAGAATTTTTTGAAGAATCAAATATGTAAGGGATTCTATGTAACAACCCCAAAATACTATTAATTTAACTATAAATAAAAACATAGGAAAACTAAATTAAATATTAAAATAATAAATAAATAAATTACATATTAATTAGATTAAATATTATATTAAAGAAAACTTGTTACCACCAATAATATGATAACTATGACTAATAATATTAAAATAATAAATAAATAAAAGCAAATTTGTTAATTAAAACTAATAAAATACACTTGGTCCAAATACCAAAGAAAAGAAAGAAAAACTATAAAAAGGAGGAGGATTGAAGGAGAAGGGCGTTCATTCTTCTTATATTTTGAAGGGATATAGGAATGGGTATGGAAGGTAAGGGAACAAATCTGGCTACAATTTATTGGTTGGGGGCTCGGGGGCTCTCAATGTCTCACTGAGGGGTTGGTTGTGTGGAGAGTCGTCCCACACACTTTGTTTTCCCTCATTGCTTGTGGAGATCTAGAGGGATTTCAACAATTCATTGAATCACAAGTATGATTTCTCCTTTGCTCCATTAAATCATGGTGATGATATATTATGTGTTAGAAATATTTGCTCATTGAAATTTATTTTAGTTAACTATGAAATATTGTTTTTGATTTTAATAAAATTTTCCCTTAAGGCCCATCAAGACCTTACCTTTGGTATAGGAGCATAAATTCTAACCCTAGGACCTATGGGCGCTTACCATATTGATATATTGATATATCAACATAGATCTCATAGATTTATAATATATTTAATAAAATTATAAAATTATAAAAAATCTATTAGATCTAGTTTTAAGATGGAGTTGGAAAAAAATTGAACGGTTTATTCTCTAGTTTATAAAACATGGGTTTCCATATCGATGTTATATTTAAAGGTATTCTCAATCATTTCATGAAATTGAATATTTTGTGATATTTTTCTAATACCATCATAGATCCATTGTAAAAGTGGCTCTACCAAGCGCCGAGAGGGATCAAATCTCTCGAGGTGCAAACCCTTCGTCCGCATTTGTACTCTAAAAAGGGTTTGCACCTCAAGAGATTTGATCCCTCTCGGCGCTTGGTAGAGCCACTTTTAAGATGGATCTATGCTAGTTCCAGTCGTGGATGTGGGGGAACATGGGGGAGTAGGAAGCAATAAAATCCATGCACCATGTGAAGATAATTAAGAGCACGATGCTTAAATTAATGCTATTATGAATGCTGTATTGTAAGAATATACAAAATATCACTAAGTTAATGCATATTAAGAATGTTTTATTGTAAGAGGATATTCAAATAACTCCATCAACGAAATTATGCAACTTCTTACAAATTATCTATCTCTTACAGAGTTCCACATATTTCAATGCAACAGATCTTGGTGACTAAGATAAGTTCATTGATATTAATTCATCAAGTATTACTTGGTGGAGTGCAAGGGCCATAGGATTGCAGTGGAGAGGCCATCTCTTACCAACTTACACTGAAATAAATGCAACATAAATTGATGATTCATATACGTTTGCTGAAATCAATGCGGTGAGTATTGGTGGGTGGAGTGAGAGGGATGCAAGACTGTAGAGGAGAGACCATCTTTTGAAAATTTATATTGAAACCAATGCAACTGAGATTGATGGCATATACGTGTGTTAAAATAAATTTAGCAAGTATTGGAGAGTACAATAAGAGGGCCATAGGAATGTTGAGAAGAGGCCATCTCTTATAGAGTTACATAGAAATCAATGCAACATAGATTGATGACTGAGGTAAGTTTGCAGAAATCAATGCAATGAGTATTGGTGCATAGAGTGACAAGGTCGCATGGCATAATTTTATAAGTATAGACAAAGGCATGGGAAGCGATATCTCTTGTAGAGTTACACTAAAATCAATGCAATGCTTGCCGTAAATTAATTGTGTTTATTTTGATTACATGAAATCAAACATCTCATAACCCCGAAACCAAAATTGTTTTTGTGTCAAACGTATACACAAATATTTCAGTTCCTTTAATTTCATGCATTCAAAGCTTTTCGATATAGTAATATTAATAGTAAAGTTCTTCTGTCATGTAAAAATGTATAGTAGTCTTGATGTTTTCATATAAATATATAGTTGTAAATGTTTGCAAAAGCCTCTCTTTTAAGAACATAACTATATAAAAGAGTGCTTGTGAATGTGATTTTAATAGAATCATGTATGCAACAGTTCTTGTGATTGTATTTTTTAATGAATATGAAAGACCCTAATAAATGTGGGCATTATTTGTTCCAGATTTCCATGTGTCTATTCCGGGCATATATTTTGTCTATTCCTACTATTCATATGGCTCTCCAAGCTTCAAAAACTTTAATTTTTAATCTAGTTAGGATCATGGTAACATACATATTCTCCACGCATAAACAAAGAATGGGATTTACCATAGCAAGATATGTTGGATTTAAATTCAAGAAGGATTACATTTGTGCAATCAGCAAAAATGCATAGACAATGATAAATGTAAATTAAGTGGAATTCTGATCATCATTGTAACATTGATGGAGGGTATTATTTGCTATCCCAAGAAATTCAAAAGGAAATAAATCTAAGTCCACTGCAATCTTCGCGGAGTTCCATTCCTTGGATAGTTCTACGAAAGGATAGTGAGACTCCAAGAGGATTGGAAGTTTTTGAAGAAGCAACACAGCAATAGCTTAGTAAGATATGGACTCGTATTGCTTGAATTTAGGAATTTTTTCTTCTTGTAAGTGAATGGTAAAGACTATGCGATCTTGCCTTTTTGTACTTACTACCTTCTAGATCCATTCATTCAGTTTTAGCTGACAGATAATGATAAATGTAAATTAAGTGGAATTTTGATCATCATTGTAACATTGATGGAGGGTATTATTTGATATCCCAAGAAATACATAAGGAAATAAATGTAAGTCCACTGCAATCTTTGCGGAGTTCCATTCCTAGGATAGTTCTAAGAAAGGATAGTGATCCTACAAGAGGATTGGAAGTTTTTGAAGAAACAACCTAGCAATAGCTTAGTAAGATATGGACTCATATTGCTTGAATTTAGGAATTTTTTCTTCTTGTAAATGAATGGTAAAGATTATGCGATCTTGCCTTTTTGTACTACCTTCTAGATCCATTCATGCAGTTTTAGCTAACAAATAATGTAGATATACATTTAAATCTCAGACTTATATTTTATTGGCTCTATATCCGTTTTTCAAGTATGTGAAATCAAGTTTTATTTTTAATGTTTTGAGAAAATTGTTTTAGCCAGTCTAGTCTGCCATGGATGCTTTTAAGTTTCTTGAAATTCGTCGGCAATCGTCTCTGACAAAAGTCTTTGACATGTCTTTATTATAAGAGCCACGGCGGATGGCTCTCTGGAGTATTGGAATTCCACTATGATCAATCATTTTGGCCCACAACTAAGGCTAAAAGTTTTAGGCAGGGCTAAGCATTGTCTAAGTCGATTCTTTTTATAGCATTGTTTTGTATGGAATTCCATAATGGAAAGTTTAATAATGTAGCAATGCAATGTTACTGACTCTATATTTCAAATATTTTTTTGTGGGGGGTAATCAATTTGTTTCTAAATTTTTTGAATCCATCAAAATCATAAGTTATTTCAACAACCAACCGATCTATTAAATTTACAGCTGACATTTGAAACATTCTAGTTTACAACTAATCCATGTAGACTATGAAAAACTATTAATATAGACTCCTATGGGAAGAGTATGCGATAGGTTATCTCATAACCGTTCGGGTTGTGCATTGCTCTGAAACAGAAATTATTAAAGTAAAATTCAATTGTTACCAAAGTAGCAATTCAAATTCAAATTTTGCACGATTAGTGTTTAAAATTTGGCACTATATATCCTCATCTGAGCCTATGTTTTGCATAGAACTTTATAAACCATATCAAATGGATTTCACGCAGGTCAATCAATCTCCGAGGAAGGCCGAGTTGTTAAATAAGTGAGAAAATGTCTATGGCTTGCAGATCTGTGGTTTGCAAGTTTATGGCTGGGAGGTTCACAACTTTGCACTTTTGTTGATGTTCTTCTTAGATGTTGTTGTTCTTCAGATCAAGTGTGTAATGTA
This sequence comes from Larix kaempferi, assembly GCA_027924585.1. Taxonomy (NCBI): domain Eukaryota; kingdom Viridiplantae; phylum Streptophyta; class Pinopsida; order Pinales; family Pinaceae; genus Larix; species Larix kaempferi. The sequence continues at coordinate 9,480,425 of BSBM01000397.1, read as the reverse complement.
ATGTTTATGGTTTTAATTTATTTAATTTGTGTAGTTACTATATATATATATATATATATATATATGCGGTTGTATATATTTTAAATTCAATTTGAGCCGACATTTTATGTTTTATAATATTTTATTTTCTTTTTAAAAATGACGCGTGTCAACTCCAGGATGAGCAATGAAGGAGTTACACATCTTCCCCCATCTGGTTTATATATATATATATATATATATACTTTGATAAATTAATTTGATTATTAAGCCGACAAGTTTTTCTTTTTCTCTATATTCAAACTTTTTTATTCTAATTTGAGCCGATTTTGAGTTGATTATAAGCACGGAAGGAGTTACACATCCCCCCCAATGGCTTATAGAATAATAACATAGTTCATGGTGACAATCCTTATTAGCAAATTGTTGTTGTAGTGACTATGTAGCACATTGTAAGTTTATTGGCCTCTTATTGAGTTGTACCAACAACCCACAAAGATGCATTGAGGTGAGATTTCCTGCTATTCCAATGCTCCTTCCGAATTTTTTTGAAAGAGTTCTTTGATTAATTTGATAAATGTTTGGTTTATTTTTTTATATATAGAATTAGAAATTAATTTGATTATTAAGCCGACAACTTTTTATTATGTTTTGATATTTATTTTATTTGTATTTTGTTTTGATTATTAAGCCGACGTATTTTTCTCCTTATTCAATTTTTTTATTTTATTTTAATTTGAGCCGATTATAAGCACGGAAGGAGTTACACATCCCCTACTGGGCTGTAGAATGTGCCTCTCGGCGCAATAGCATAGTTCATGATGACAATCCTTATTAGCAAATTGTTGTTGTGGTGACTATGTAGCACATTGTTGTTGTGGTGACTATGTAGCACATTGTAAGGTTATTGGCCTCTTATTGAGTTGTACCAACAACCCACAAAGATGCATTGAGGTGAGATTTCCTGCTATTCCAATGCTCCTTCCGACTTTTTTTGAAAGAGGTCTTTCGATTAATTTGATAAATTTTTGGTTTATTTTTTTATATATAGAATTAGAAATTAGTTTGATTATTAAGCCAACAACTTTTTATTATGTTTTGATATTTATTTTATTTGTATTTTGTTTTGATTACTAAGCCGACATATTTTCTCCTTATTCAATTTTTTTTTAATTTGAGCCGATTATAAGCACGGAAGGAGTTACACATCCCCCCCCACTGGGCTATAGAATGCACCTCTTGGCACAAAAATAAAATCCTTCTCATTAAGTTGTGATCTTCTCCCACACAAGAAGATTTGGTGAAGTGTTTAATTCAATTTCAAATATTGGAGTGCTCTTGATATGATTCAAAGATTGTTTCAAAAAGGGCATGGTTGTGTGCCTCGACTTAGTTCAATGAATTTGTTGCATTGGTTGTTATACATGGGTTCATGTTGATGTATAATGAACACCCAACCCTGGTCTATGATCCATACAATGAATCTCCATAGAAACTAACTAGATTCTAGATCAAGAGGTTCGTCTTCTTTCTCACTCTCTCATTTGTATCCCTTGACTCTCTACCTTAGGTCCAAATAGGATAGCACATGTTCTTTCTTTTGATAAACCTAGAATCCCAAGGAGGCAATGCTCTACTACCTTGGGATCTTGTAAAGAAAAGGTGGATTCCAAAAAGTAGGAGTAAAACCAAAGAAACCTTCCTTCTGGAGATATATTCCATTCCCTCTACAGATTAGAAGAATATCCCTCTACAGATTAGAAGAATATCCCTCTAGATAAACTTAAATTCATAGATCCTAGTTGGTTCTATCGAATGCAAAGGTGATCGAATCTATCTAGCATCTATCTCATTAGTTGGTTCTGATCTCGTTAGATTGACTAACCTTATCTCCTGCCTGATTGCTAAAGCCCTTTTTCGTGCTTCGCAAGCATTCCTATGAATTCCTCCAAATTGTCCCCATTCTACCCGTTCTCCCTCCTAAACGTTAATATCCAATCACTTCCTCTCATTCCATGGCCTCTTCGAGACCCATTCCCAACAAAGACATTCAGACCTCTGAAGTCATTAACACTATTTACTCTCTTGCAAGGATTTCCTTCCAAATTCACGATCTCCTTCCGCTCGTTTTCATCTCCATTAACTTCGATGTTATTGACTTTTTCCTGAAATTCTTTCACTTAGGGGCCATTAATGATTGGAGCTTCTCCACTAGTTCTGTTGTTTGGGTTTTTCTTGGTCTTCTGGATTTATTTTTTCAACAACCTATAAATGATCTTCGGCATTGGCATGAAGCTCTTCTTGATGAGGCGACGCTCGATTATCTCAGTGTCGACTTCGATTTTGCTTGCAATTCTACAATGGAGCACAATCTTTCCAGATTCATGCTAGTAAGCATCCCAATTTATTTAATAAAGGGGCCGCTCACCTAGAAATAAGCGAAGTTCAGAGCTTCTGTTCAGTTCAGAACCTAATGTTTCAAAAAAATTAAATTGGGTTATCACGGAAGACCCTCAGAAAGGTTTTATCACGGATCTCCAAAATTGTGCATCATAATGGATACTGATTTGAAAAGCATATGGAGGAGCATCAGATCCAATCCCTCTGGACTATTTGTTTAGTATCAATCGCTCTAGACCGTACTATTAAATTCAAAAAAAAAGAAAAGGAAATGTGGTTTTAGAAGCATTTGGAATGTAAGTTTCCATATTGATGTGCCAGGAAATCCTTCCGAAGGCTGAGAGAGCTGGTTCATGTGTCTGCAGCGATTGGGTTAATAAACTGGTACATTTTTTGTGAATACACTGCACAACATTACATCTGGTTTTACGTGAGTCTATATATTCTTAAAATTTCAGCAGATTTATATTTAATATAGGATTTCTTGAGGATGTTAGACTCGAGTGTTGCAGGCATGTGTTATTGCTTATGTGTAAATTCATAGCCAAAAAAATTGTTAGGATTGGAGTAATTTGAGATTTAGAGTTGTGAAATTATCAAATGAAGCAGGAAGTTCTATGAAATCCAGGTGCATTTAAGAGTTTTGATGCAGAAGTCTGTCCGTTAAACATGTGATTAGGTAATTTGTAGAAGATTAGCACTGAGAAGCATTTGCATCTTCAGAAAGAAGCCTATAGTCATCTCAAATGACCGACTTTTGGTTTTTGCTATGACATCAGTATAATTACCTAAATTTGGATTAATTAAGGCGTATACCTATAAGCCTTTGACAGTAATATCAAGCTACATATTCCCATTCTTTGATTGCATCATAAGAACCACCAACCTTTATTGATATGGTAATTGACTCCAGTGTGAGTACTCTTCATGAAGAATGTATCAAAGTAAGAAAGAGGATATAAATACCCAAGCAACATTCCCAATTTCGCTTACCAACCTCTTAAGCGTGTTTGAGATGTTGAATGCCTAAGTACCATTTTGGGTATCAACAAAATCTAGGCAAGAAGCCAGTTGAGGGAATTTTCAAATACATGTGTGGCATAATAAACTATGCACTATGCTACCATAGTGTTAGTAAGCAACAATGGCAGAGAACTTGTAATATAGGATAATGAGTTGATCTGCATGGATCTTCAGATGCCATTGGGGCAGGCTAAAGGCAAATCTGGGTTATATCTATTTCTCTAAATAATTTAATCAGTATCCAGGAAGTCGAAATATCATTTTATTTTCTGGAGCAGGAGAGGAGGAATTATGAAGGTTCTTATCTGTAATGGGATTTGTAGCTATAGAATCCATCAGTGAATGAAAAGGATTACTTCCCTGCTACCTCACCTATCACTTTGCCATCCTCTGTATCTCATATAAGCAGATGAAAAAGCATGAAGTTTGTCAGTATTACATATGAGAATATTTCCCTCTTGTTGTTTTTTCTAAATTAGCTTCCAAAATGATGCTAAACAAAGGATTTGTTGTTGTAAACTTGATAGCTAAGAGATAGAGAGACCAGAATAATCATTTTCTATGCAGGCATGCAATTCGCAAGCTGCTAGCTTAAAGTAAAACCTTCTCCAATCATGGAGATGGTGACTGTATGTTGAGAAGTTCCATTTCAAGTGGTCAGTGGTCAATCTACTAAGATTGTTGGTGTTGTGTATGATGCAATCGAAGAATTGCATACCACTGTCATGCTATGCAATATGTTTCGAAGCTTGCTTGTTTTATCACCAGAGGATGTGATTCCTACTACTTACCTATGTACTAATCGGATTGCCCCTAATTTCAAGAGTGTGACTTGGCACGACAATGACAAGGTTCGGGTGGTTGGATGTTGCAATTTATATTCTTACAGGTTCAGTATTTGGACACCATTTAGTGTGTTGTAGTGTGATCTACTTTGGGATGCATATTTCACCACCTCGAATTCTCAATTATTGATCCAATGCTAACACATTTTCCTAGTGGCGTCATGAATTATCATTAATAGGAGGAAGACATAGAGTTATTGCCTTATCATTTTCCCTATGCTCTTTGGATCTATCTGCCTTCAATAGAATGATTATTGGTCAGAAAAAAAAGGCTGGTACAATGTTCAAATTAGTTTTTTCCCTTCTTTTTAGCCTCTCGTATTTAATTGAGGAAGCCAGCCAATTCTAATATGAGAAATAAGGTCTTTAGAAGCTAGAAAAGGCCCTTAATGTAATAATTGGCAGGTTGGGTTTTGTAACTCTGCCTCACTGTAGATTGACAATGAAACTTATTCTATAATTTCCCCTTCCATTGAAAATTCTCCACAACATTTTGTTTGTTTGCTAATTTGTAGTTTTTGGGATTGGATGATGAGATGATGTTTATTAATAAAAATCTAAAAACAGATTACTTAAGATTGCCACCACCAAGAGATAATGTTAATTGATGAGGTGTTTATTCTACTAATCTGATCTACTGGATGCAGTGGCAACTACTACTTGAATGAGTAGCCACTCTGGCCTTCACATAAACCTACACTTCTTGCTAATAAGCTTCTAGCGACTTGATTGTTATTATTTCAATAACCCTCGTGATCTAGAAGTTCATCATCATTTCCTTGAACTCGTCTCTCAAGTTCAAAACTCATGCTGTAATTGTTCAAATTGCTTGATGTCATTTGACACTATTGCTCCATCGCGTAGTTTTGGAGGTCAGACTTGAACCTAGAGGACAGATCTCCTCTGTGGATTGAGTTCCCTGGGATCCATGCCAATCTTTGTCCTTTATTTGATTTTTTTTCTTAGCGGTTGGGTAAACTGTTAATCCCTGTTGGAAGACGTGACTCTCCTTCAAATCTAATCTGCTTATGTGTGTCGAAGATTATCTTCAAAAGAAGCTCCCGTGTGTATATATATATATATATTACAAATGGGATATATACATACTACAAATGGGGTTTGACAACAAAAAGTCAGATACCCGAATTTTCTCAATGCTTTCTCTGCGTGTCATGGCTAACATTCTTGACAAGAGAATTTCATAGTCGTGGTAAATAGTGCTCAAGTATACAATACAAATCTGCATTTTTGCACTTGGGCTGTAGCAGCGCTAATCTAGAACTGGATCTTGGATAAAATTCCCCTTAAGCAATGGGAATCGTTTGGATCTGACCCTGGTGGCAAATCACTTTAAGTTAATAATATTGAAAGGTGTAAGTTTCATTTTGTAAATGAAATAAATGGAAAGATGTCTAATGTGGAAAAAAATGGCTTACCCAAGCTAATATATTAAAATGGAAAGATGTCTAATGTGGAGAAAAATGGTTAACCAAAGCTAATATACTAAAATGGAAAGATGTAAGTTTCATTTTGTAAATGAAATAAATGGAAAGATGTCTAATGTGGAAAAAAATGGCTTACCCAAGCTAATATATTAAAATGGAAAGATGTCTAATGTGGAGAAAAATGGTTAACCAAAGCTAATATACTAAAATGGAAAGATGGCTAATGTGGAAAAAATGGCTAACCAAAAATAATAAGTAACAAAAGGTCACACGTGTTTCTTCCTTGATCTTTATGGCCATTAAGATGAATCTATCCATCTCTTCTCTCTAAATTACCCCATCATCAATATGTTTAATGTTTCTTTAGTTATATGTAGCAAGCACAAAGGTGTTTTAGCCCAAAACTTGGCCTGGACATACCATGTGCATACAAGGTTTGTTCCCATGAAAGTATGCTTTCCACATGCTTTCTTGACAATTTAACGTTGTTGAAATAGTTACTTTTCTAGTGAAGGCTTCAAATTCAATTATGTCTTTTTATTTTTCTTAATCATACAAAGAAATATTATTAAAACACAAACCCTATTTTCAAGATTATAGTTAATCATACAAAGAAATATTATTAAAACACAAACCCTATTTTCAAGATTATAGAAGTACAAAAGGGAACACTTGTGGATTCACGGATCCAAGGCTCCATGTCACTCGAGAAATTTCTAGCTTAACCCTCAATCATTGGATTGAAATGATAACAAAGATTGGTTAGTTCAATTTAATTTACTACTCTAATGTTGTGAATATAATATTACATTCAAATTATATTAAAGTTATAAATTATTTTATTTTATTACAGCTTCTTTGTCATGATAAGCTTCTACACATACATAATCTCTTGGAAGCCAAAATGGTAAAGAAAGGAATTTGAAAATCTATTTTATTTAACTAAATGCAGTGACTATATATATGGAATTGCATATTATATTGGAATAATTGTTTTCATTCTTCTTGGCTAGTGGAAGAGTAACACTAAATAAATAATAGGTATAGTTTATTATATTTATAAATAAATAAATAAAAATAAATTAAATATAATTTAAGTGTATGTGTATATCTTAAATAATACTAGTCATGAAATATTAAATAAACATGTGTATTTATATTTATATTATAGAAATATTTAAATCAATATTAAATGTATTTTATATTTTCATGAATTATAAAGTTAATCTTTGAATCTTTTTATTCAAGGAGAACATTATTATAGGAAGATATTATAATGTTAAACATATGTGGTAGGTATGAAAATAATAGATAAATAAATTATTTTGTTGATAATATTATTGGAGGATATTAAACACAATAAAGAAATTGTTATATAGGGAAGTAACATCAAATCTTAGGTATTAAAATAAAACTACTGGAAATTTCAATAGTAAAACTATATTTGTGGTGAGGAATAAATGATGGCATAAACTTAAATAATAATGATGATCAAGTGGAAAGAATTCTTTGTATATTATTGGGTATAATAGTTTTTACAATGAGTTAAGCTAAGGATTCTCACAAATGGTGCACTAGTAAAATTATGATGGATGCCATTAACTACTTATTGCTAAATTTCATTCTTCAAATGAGAATGCATTGCTCTAGCTACAGATGATCGATTGAGGATTAATTGAATGTTGAGTAGTGAACTTGGATTAGGAAAATATATGAAAACTCCACATCTTATTGATATATTGGCTAAACCTACCCCATAAATTATTGTTTATGGCATTCATGAAGGTATTTCATGATGAAAACTTTTGTAGAGACCACCTAGAATGGAAAATTAACAAGAAACATATCCATGAATTAGACGGATGTAGGATGATGTGATATTTAGTACTTATTGTTAATCATCCATACATACTAATGGACTTGGTTATGGTTTATTAATCATTTTCATGATGTCGTATTAAATTAGATATGCGATATGTTGAGATGATTATTTTAATCAGAATATTCATGATGTTGTGTTGTTTAAGGAATACATATGGATCCATTACACTTATGTTGATATGTTGATTAATGCAATAATTCCTATGATCCTTATTGACGATGATATAATGGTGTGGTATCTTTGAAATGACATGAAGATAGCATGCAATGATTTCTTTAATAATATTTTCCTAATTTCATGACATGTGCTAACTGCATGTGATTATTTTTTATGATATTTCATGATGGCGTGACATGCATGAACATCTGGGTATCACAATGATATTATGACATGAGGATTTTGTGATGACGTGCAGTACATAGCTAGTGATATTATATAATTCATAAATATTTGGTGCGGTAAAATGGCAATGATTGCATATGGTTGATGATGATCATGTTATTATAATGTGTTTTTCCAAGATAGCTTGGTAGAATTGCTTAATATTCATAATGATATGGTATGTTTACCTTGTTATTATGAGAAGTATGCCATGATATTATGTGTTATTCATGCTGATGATTCTTCAGGAGGACCATACCATTTTATGTTGATGTTCTCATCATATGATGGTGAAATGTAACGTGCAATTGTTTACTATTCATGGAATGTAACATGCAATTGTTTACTATTCATGGTATTATTATGGATAGGATGGTGTATGAAAAAATCATGTTCTCTTGATAGAATATAGTAGCATATATTCATAATGATGATATATGGTTAATGTATTGGTTGCATGTTGTGAGGTGGTGATTGGAAGGAAACCCACCCATGTGCCTTGGGGTTGGTTAATTCGATGATTTCGTGGGAGCTCATAACCACAAATGTGAATGCTTACAAGTAACATCTCATGGGATGGGGACAACTCAACCAATAATCATGTGGCAGTAGTTCTTTCCGGGAACTCCATAAGTCCATAGCTAGAGTTACACTCACAGATGGGAGGCATATGGGGAGCGATTTTCGATGCTTCGGGCTGGATGCCAGTGAAATTTGTGGAGGCAATTTTATGCCATCCTTTCGAGATGCCTAGGGTACAATAGGGTAGTGTACCGGTAACTAGATTCCTAGCCTAACCCAAATGAGACCTTTAAGGTCGACAAAACCAGAAGGGGAGGGTGGATAAGGCTGTAGTAACTTCTTGGTAACTTTCGAATCCTATTGTATGATCCACATACATGTTACAGTAGAGGGCTTGTGCCATGGTGAACGGGACCATTAGGAGTTTGATGTGGAGGGTTATGGAGGTTTATCAAATGGTATGATTATCAAGGAGAGGGTGTGTAAGGGAGGAAGTAAACCATATATAAAGACAATCATGATACCTAATAATTTGAATTGATTAATATGTAATTGCATGATGCATAATGGTATGAATTGATTGCATATGAGGCATATAATCAGAATAATCAAGAGTATATAGTAATATAAGTTACTGTATATGTTATTAGTACAAAAGTGAGAATTACCCATACTAGCCACACAAATAACACTCACATGTGCAATATTACTAGTTACTTAGGTGCATATTGTGTGAGGCTTGAGCATATTAGATACTACCTAAGTATAACATAACTTTGGGGCAAAGATTCTTGAAGAAGGGAAGTATGTAAGAACCCAAAAATACTATTAACTTAATTATAAATAAAAACATATGAAAACTAAATTAAATATTAAAATAATAAATAAATAAAATATTTAATTAGATTAAATATTATATTAAAGAACACTTGTTACCACCAATAATAGGATAACTATGATTAACAATATTAAAATAATAAATAAATAAAAGAAAATGTGTTCATTAAAACTAATAAAATATACTTTGTTCAAATACCAAAGAAAAGAAAGAAAAACTATAAAAAGGAGGAAGATTGGAGGAGAAGGGCATTCATTCTTCTTAGATTTTGAAGGGAGATATGAATGGTTCTGGAATGTAAGAGAACATATCTGGCTACAATTTATTAGTTGAGGGATCAGGGGGTCTTAATGTCTCATTGAGGGGCTGGTTGGGTAGAGAGTCATCCCCCACACGTTGTTTTCCCTCATTGCTTATGGAGATCTAGAAGTAAATCTTTCAACAATTCATTGAATCATAGGTTTGCTTTCTCCTTCGCTCTATTAGATCGTTGCGATGATATATTATGTGTTAGATCTACTTGCTCAATGAAACTTCTTTTAGTTAATTTTGAAATATTGTGTTTTTTTTTAATAAATTTTGTCCTTAAGGCCCATCGGGGCCTTACATTGTATGTCACATACAACTCTATAGAGGATGAATTTCATATATGTAACTCCTTACTGTTCATCTTAATTTCTCCCCTAATTGTTTAAAAAATCATTGATTCTTTCTGTCCATATTAATATTTACAATGCATTCTAAATAAAATTAAAAGTTTCCATAATTACCTTCAATGCTGGAAACACTAGCTTTCCTATTGCTTCCCTTTTGTTTTATGTGGCTACAAACTTTAGCATTATCATTTTACTGTTTCTAATAGTTTACAATGAGGCTTTTTTTCAAGGCATTGAATATTTAATAGCTTTGTGTGTCTATATCTAGGGATTTGGACATCTATTGCAATGGGGCCACTTATTGCATTGGATCCCAAAACCTATCCCTAACTTTAAAAGAAAAACGCTTTTGTGGTTATTGATGCACACTTTAAATATTAACGCACTGGTGCTCTTTTTTGTAGCCACTTTAAATATATTTGAATTATCTATGAATTTAAATGACGTATATTACTTTATGTGTGTCATGCAGAGCTAAAAAATGAAAAACTTGATAAGATTCTTCGCAATCTGAGTGCAAAAGAGCATAAAATCTCGATGGAAACGTTGAAAAGAGATGAATTAGGTGAATCAAAAGTTAATCAACATGAACGTTTTCTTTGAATTTTTAGTAATAATGTACTTCTCAAAAATAGTCACTAACATGTTTCAAACACTGTATTTCACATTTGTTGAATGTTATGCAAGGATCAACAATGAGGGAAGGGAATGTCGTTCTAAGAAGATACAAACTATGAAGAACATAAATGATGATAGATTGGTCCTTAATTCATTTGAAGTGTATTCAGAATTTAATGAATTTGGGGGGGGGCACTTTTATAAAACTATGAGGGATATAGTGGAAAGAACCTATAGAAATAGTTTCCACTTACAATACAAAAATTAATCCAATGATTTCAAGAATTAGGTTATATATAAACTATAGTAAGTGTTTCCACATCAACGGTCAATGAGACCTGTTACAGTTATAGAAAAAACATACAATAACAAACAAACAAAAATTAAAAGTATTATTCCTAAACATGTTTTTGTATAATACGTATATACTACTACAAAAAATTATGCAATTAATATCTTGGCTATATTTATTCTCATGTCAATAAAAATAAATAAATAAAATGTATTTTTCATTTTTTCATAAAGATTACGAAGATTCCAAAGGATGAACGAGCTAGTGATATTTGAAACATGCCAGTAGGGATATCCAAAAAAGTGTACAAGGAGATGGTCAAAGAAATGAACATAATTGCATTGCATGAGGAGCCATCTCAACAACAACATGCATCAAACATATGTTACCATTGATTTTTTCTTTTACGTACATTTAATTCAATTATTGCATGAAATACTACTTTTTGTTTGTTTTGTTGCAGAGAGGAAAGGAAAACGGAACCCATTTAGCACATAAGACATGATGACAAATAAAAAAAGGGTTGACCTCAAATTTTGTGAGTATAACTTATGTTTCCCTTAAGATTTTATATTTGTTGTGTTCTTTATATTTTAAATAATTTACAGTCATCCTTGCATGTCTTCTAATAGGTGCTAACATACAAAGAATGTCCATCTAAAGAATTAATTAACGTTGGTTTAAGAAGGGGTTGTGAGTATATGTTGCAGTATCAAAAGTTAATTATGCAATATGTAAGTAGCTATGTTGTCTTAGTTCCCTCATTTTATAATTAATTGGACAACAAGAAAACTTTATATTAATTAGATCAATGCTTTATCACAACATATAGGACTTGTTTGAAATAAAGTATGGAATGGAGCCAACATAAGAGTTGTTGAGAGATGGCATGAGGAATGGCTTTGAAAGAATGCGTATTCTTTATGGATCAATTCTTGCTATGGTACGTGTTTTGATTTACACTATTATATTATAAATGTGATATATTCATTACACTTTATTTCTATGTTTGTAGATGGAAAATGAAGAGGAGGAACGAAATCAAGTTAATCAACAAAAAATTTGGTGAAATAAACCAAGTACCATATCGCCTACAACTGATGAAGAAAAGAGGCATGCAAGCACCTCAAGCAATGACAAAATTTCAAGCGAAAAATGATAATCGATATAATTGAATGTTCTTACAATTTGTATGTTTTGAAATGTTTGTCTGTCAAAATCAAACATTTTGTTTAATGTATTGGACATGTTTTCCCAATTGTATGATCATGGGTTACCAATAAGTATAACAATTACATATTGGCATTTTGATTATTGTGAACCTTTATGGTGTCCCATTTTGTATGACGAAGGGTCTCTTTTTTATAGATAAAACTGGGTGATGATATTTTATATTAAAAGGCCAAGGCAGACATAAACAACCCATGATTTATAGTAATTTCAAAAATCAAAATTTTTACTCAAAGTTCAACATATTCTTTGAAAAATCCTTCAACCTTATAGGTCCATACTATATACAAAAGGCTTCTAAATCTATATTGATTAACAAACTTCCCTATTAATACTATGCATATAAAAAACATATAATCATAACATATTTAAGAGAAAATATGGTCACTATGGTCTTCATCCATTTACTGGTCATTCTAAGCCTAAGCCTGGACCTAGGAACTAAAAACTTTAAATCTCCCTAAAGCAGTTTGTTGGATTGTCTCTTCTTCAATTCCTTTTGCAATGGTGCAATGACCAATAGGGTACTAGTTTCCTTGGGTTAAACCCAAGATCATATTGAAATGGATTATGTTTCATCAACAAGATGTTATATCCCCCCCATTCCTTGACTTTGGATTCAATATCATCGTACTTCTTGTCTTGCTACTCCATATGGTTTTTGATATGGTCAATGGATTATTTAATTCCTCCTGTCTAGGAATTCATCCTCCCTATCATCCTCTTAATGCTCCTAATCTCATTAAGGGATTCCCCCACATCCATATCTTGGTTTAGAGGATGAGTCATCTCTTTCATAGTACACTTCAAGGAGTATACTCTATTACCAGGTTTAAAAAATACAAAGCAGTGTACAGAAGGAAATAATGAGGGAGAGCAATGTAGACTGATCCCCTCCAATTTAAACTGAACCAATGATCTAAAACTTATAACATAAATTTTTTATGGGTTCGAAAGAAAAGATCCAACCATGATGAACTTACCAATTTCACTCGCTTGACTAAAAATATTGAGTTGGTCTCCAACTCCTAGTCTCGCACAACAACAACATCAACACCCCAATGCACAATGTCAAACCTATTCCCACCAACATTAATGAAAATAGAGTAGCGATTTTTAATACAAATATTGAACTCGGACGAGGATAAGGTGAGTTGGAGCTTAGGGCACATAGGGGGGGATTTCACTTGCTTGTAATGAATTCAATATTATTCCATACTTATGCTTGGTACTTAATCACCACTTGGAGGCCATGGTTTGATTGCCTCCAAAACTTAGTTAAAAAAAAAAAAATTACAAAAATTCTTACTGTAACACACCCGACATCCTTGTCACGTTCTAGAGGAAATGGGGTGAAAATTTTGTTTTTATTTCTTGTCGAACAAGTAAATATGTTCTACACTCAAGATAATTTGTAACACACCTTTAGTGCAACAATGCAAATCCCTTCCAAGTAAATAAGCATGCAAACCAATTTTACCTTTATAGTATTTATAAATTAGATTTTAGGTGGAATTCATCCTCAACTTGGGTAAGCAATAACCACACAAAGATTCAAACCTAGTGAATCAAAGAAGAGAACTTCTTATACACAATAAGTTGGGTCCATACCTCGATGTCATAACCTCTCAACATAATTATATTAAGAAAAGTCAACTGAACATTAGAAGTATCCAAATGTACCATTAATCTTACCACAGGTCAAAATTAGACAAAGATATATATACTTATCTATCAGTAAGATAACATGTCATGGTTTTTCTTTTACACCCATTGAGCATTCTACTCAATAACCGATTAAATCGAAACAATACAAAGATAGCTTAAGAGAATTCAGCTATGCTACATCAATGTTCCTTCTTTACATCATTCATAAAGTGGATGCAATCATGATTGTTCAACATGTTTCTTTTTACACATTCTTTTACATATATCAACATTGTTCAACGTGTTTCTTTTTACACATTCTTTTTACATATATCCCTCCTACCAAGTTTTGATCTCGGTGGCTAGCATGACTAGATTGGTCAAAATCAACTTCCACTCCATAGTCTTGTGTAGCACACCCATTATCATCATCCTTGGTGCGAAAATGATGTTCATAATCCCGCATAGATGGGAACAAATGCACCTGTAAGAAAAATTAACAAATGATGATGTCATATGTCTATTAACCCAACCATTAATATATTAAACATAAATGTTATAATTCAAAGTTGCATTATAAGGTTAGAAATTATGTACATAAATATTTTATTACCGAGTTGTTGCACCCGATCCCAATGTTTAGTGCATCCTCCTCTTCAGGAGGGTAACGACCAGATGCACCATATTTCTCTCGGACTTGGTATGCAACCCAACTATTGGGACATATCATTGGCATATTTTATTTTAAATGATCTGGAAAAGGCATGATTCTACCGTGAAATCACCTAAATTCTTTTCTGACAATGTCCCATTTCCTCCTCTTCTCTTCATACAATGCAAGCCACGACTGTGTTTCCTCCGCGTTGTAAAGAATGAATTTATTGATTGCATCAATTTCTAAATTTGTTGTTGTATTCATGGAAACAAAACCACATTCAGTACATAAGGGATCTAATATAGATTTTGACGTTTGTTGTGAATATAAGTTACTATGTGGAAAAGTGAAGATCGAAAGATAAGTGACTTACTCTTTATCATGTGCCTTTTTCCATTTGTTTCCAGTACTTCCCCTTCCTTTCTATCATCATCACGTTCATCATCCCAAATCATTGTGCCTGGTGTGTCGTCGATTTTCTTGATGTACTCACTAGCATAATAGAATGACTCATATACTGTGTACCCCTCTGCCATAGACCCCTCGGGTTTTTCCCTTTGTCGAACAAATCCCTTCACTTTTTTCATGAACCTCTCTAAGAAGAACATCCAGTGAAAGGAGACCACCCCAACTAATTCAACCTCATCGACTAGGTGAATTAGAAGATGAACCTGCAAGTCCATGAAACTCGACGGCAAATTTGAATCGAACATCTCTATGTATTCCTTCTCCTTCTCTATGTCATATTCCCTAATTCAGTTAGTCGGTGTCATTATTTCAGGCCTTTGGGTTCTCTCTTCTTTACCATTGAAAGCATATTTTTCTCTTCTATAAGAGTGGTTTTCTGGGAGAAATACCCTAGAGAAGTCATACACTGACTTTTGTATGTCTTTGGACCACATAGCCTTCATAGAAGGTCCACAACATTTACATCCATAATAATGTTTTGTTATAAGAACTGTAATGTTATAGTAAAGAGAGCACGTTAGTGTTGAGGATGAAAACAATCACACCAAATTAAATATGCCAAAAATTATTGCTTTGAATATAAAAACAAATAAAAAAACATATTTACCTAAACAAACTCCTAAAACTCCTCTATGATGGGATGGGTCTCGACACATCATATACATGTATCCCTTCCCATAATTCCTTGAATTCATCGATCAATGGTTGTAGGTAAACATCCATATTCTTCACTTGTCTTTTACCAAGGACTATAAGAGCCAAAATAAGATGTTCATTCTTCACAGAAAACCAAGGGGGGGTATTGTTATTGATCACTACTACATGCCAAATAGTAAATATGTTGTTTGTTTGGGAATATGGGTTGACGCCATCAATGGCTATGCTCAATCGGAGGCTACATACTTCATCCTTGAATTTATTGGGCCTTGTATCCTCTATATCCTTCATGGATATTGAATCTTTTGGGATTCACATAACTCCTTCCTCACTTCAGTTCGATGCATGCCATCCCTACAACATAGCTAATTCCTTACAACAAAAGAGCCTTTGAATCCTTGGGATTATAGGCATGTGCCTCAATATCTTATGATGAGGACCATGTGCTTTATCCTTCTTATTCAATTCTTTGTATCTGTCATGCCTACATTTTGGACATATCGCTTTGTCTGCATATTCGCCTCTATATAGAATAAAATCATTGGGGATTGCATGATAAGATATGTACTCTACACCCAACATTTTCAACATTTGTTTTGCCTTTGCACAGCTTTCGGGCAAGACATTATCATTCAGAAGTACCTTATATTTGAATAACCTACAGTTAGTGGCAAATACAAAGGTACAATATCATTTAACGTTCATAAAATCGTCCATTTTCAATGATGATTGTGTCACAAGATTACTCAAAATATAATGTAGTTGATAGTCAGTTACCTCAATATTGTCGAGAAACATGCGTCTGACATGCTATACTTTGCTTTCAAGTTGTATAGTAACATTATTATCCCCAACTGTGTAGACTTTGACGGACCAGATCCAAATAGAGGTGTGGTGGAAGCCAATTTAAGGCTTTCGAAGAAGGCTTCAGTAATATGAGAGTCATCCCCTAGCTCATTGTCCTATAATGTATGGAACAACATTGCATACATGGCACTCATTTATTGTAATAATGCGTCCATACCAACCTCTACTTCATTGCCGCCATTTCCAACATGTGAAGAACTACTATTACTATCGACATTCTTGATTGTTGAGGATGGATGCAGTGGAAATTGAATAGGTGGTTGATTTAACCATGCTTGGTATGCTTCTTCTCCAATTTGCACTCTTTTTTCAGCCTTCTCTCGATTTGACATTGTACTAGGGTGCAACGGAAGATGGTCGTCAAGTCACTCATCATCATAATCCTGATTTCAAAAATATTGAACATTACATATATGATGTTAGTAAGCACAATGCAATTGGTTTGATCTCACATTATAGAAAAGAATTATTACAGAAGCACGAGAATCACTTCTAGTAGAAAATGTTAAGCTGCAAACAATTTATAAAGAAGATGTTTAGATTGAGCGATAAATTAACATCAATTCCACATTAAATATGAAAATTTGAAATTTAGCAACACATTAATATGAATCCATTGAAAATTAGCAAATACAATTAATCAATTTTTCTTGTCTTACGCCCCAAGGGAAAATCTAAAGGTAATCCTCATGCAAGGTGTCTCTGACAAGCGGTTGGTGGTCTACGAAAGTTGTAGTTTATTAACAACTCATCACTAGTAGCCAAACTATGTATTGCATGTACAACAATAGATTTGGACGCTTTCATTTTCATAAAGAAATCCTGGTCATTGAAGTGTTCCTCAAATGAACAATTTGGAGAAAATAAAGAGCACCTAGAACTATTTATGAACCCTGCAATGTTCCCATGAGTGCGTGGATGACCATCTATATACAATAGGTTCTTCCTGTTAAAGTTTCCAAAAACATAATCATTCATGCACATACTATACATGGAAATGTTATGCTTGTATTTAATAATAATCAAGTATTTAGACCAACAATAGATAGGACCGCAAAATGGCATAAGTGCTACTGACTGTTTGGGAGGAACTAGTACATATGAAAAGATAAACAACCCATTATTTGCAGGATCTATATTAGACTTGGTAATCATAAAACGATTACCACAAAAGGAGAATTCAATTCCAACATTGGGCACAGGTAGAGAGGATGGCCAAGCGCCATATAAAGCGCAGTTGTAAGAAGTTTGATATTTACTTTGCAAATTCACAGGAAGGGAGAAATCATCGCTACCCTCCAACAATTGGACGGACGTCGCTGTGTACTTGGACAGTTTTGCTCTCAACTCATGCAAATTTTTGGATCTTCTAGTAGAGATGGGTTGAGTGGTATTCATATCATACTTTGTATCACTAGAACTTTCAGATGACAGAACATAAGCCAAGGGGTTTGTCAATTTAGGATGAGCCATAGGTTTTTTGGCTTCCAATTTTTTCAAAAATGGGCATAGGGAAGTGTTCCTGTGTGTCTTTTCTATATCACCTATTGGATTTTTTTACTACAGTAGGGTGTATTAGACCATCGACATTAGGTAATGTATCATTGGTGTAATGGGTGAGTGACACCCCGAGGGTTCTCCTTCAACCCTTGACATTTTGAACAACCACAAACTACTGGGGTGTCATACAAGAGTTCCAGTTCACGACGAATTACCATCGATGAACCAGGATGGTGGCTTGAAGATGGCATGTTACAATTGGCAGTGTAAAGCAGCTGCCCATTTTCATCCACGAACTTCTTGCGGTATCTTGCTCGTAATAAGAGCTTACGACGTTTTGAAACTGGTGGAATTTCTTGTGCATCCAAACTCGAACCTGAATCGTGATCCTGCAATATAGAATAAATCGATATTCATATTCACATGGATAACATAAATTCAAATACGTAGTAAAAAAATAAATAAAACTTAACTTACCAAGGATGGAATGGGAGAACTCGTCGAACTTTGAACAAGATGGTATGAGCCTAAATCTGAAGAATTGTTCATTTGATACTACAAACCTTTCTTCCTACATTTGAGTCAAATCAACAATCAACATATATATACTATGAAATATTGTAATTGGTGTGGTTAAATAGCAAAAGGACATTTGGTATGAATTTTAAGTGGACACGTCAAAACAAAGAATTTGCAAAATAAACCAGTGCATTTATTCATACATAAACGCATTGGTGCACTAACATAAACCCAATGCACCGATGCGTAATTAATATAAACACATCGTTAAAGAATGTCCACAAAATCCCCCGCTATGGAAAATATCCGCTACATTTGGTAGCCAATATTTCTACATGCATTTTTACAAAATAGTTCATTCTGGTGTGTTTCCTACAGATAAGTGCATTGTTGTGTCCTAACATTACACGCACCACCATATGGGTTTTTAAATTATTTAAAAGATGGTGTGTTTTACGTAATTACCCACTGGTGGGACTTGACAACCGACACACCGAAAATGCCGAAAATAAAAAATTTAAAAAATCGCAAAAACCCTTTTTGCCCTAAATTGAAAGAGGGGCAGCAATTTTAAGTTCGAAAAGTAAATCTAAATAGTGTTTAAAAGCCAAAAACCTAAACATTAACTCATTGTTTCGCCGAAATTTTCAAGGGAGATTTCTAGAAGAGAGACTTATGTGGAAGGATTTTGGAGCAACTGGAAGGAGTTACGAGGGTCGAAATTTGTTAGGTATGGTGAATAAAAAAAAACCATGCATAATAGAAATTTCAAGCATGTAAATATTACTGCGGATCTTATAACCTTATTTAGAGTTTAACTAGATTTAGAAAAACAAAACTTCATACTTATCTTCAATGTTGCAACCATTATTTTCTTGCTGCTTCTTTTCATTTTATGTGGATGAAAAATTCTTACAGAATTATGATTTTACCTTTTAGGTATTTTGGATTTACTGAGCTTGTGATTATATATAGAAAGAGTAGAGTGATATGGGGCCACTTTCTTGGTCGAATTCGTAAACATGTTGGCCTTGTCAAGTTTTGTGTTTTTTATTAAGAAAGACATGCATCAAAATCGGTGCGTTTGTATTACTGAAACACACCGGTGCATCCATCGAAATAACGCACTGGGTTTGACTTGTGTCGCGTCATTTTTAATTATTTTATAAAAAGGAAAACGTTATTTTTCGTGTCTCAGTTCTCTATTCCCGATGCATCGCATTTACTATAATGCACCAGATATGACATGCGTCGCGTCATTTTTAATTATTTTACAAAAATGAAAAAAGTCGATTTTTTTATCTAGATTTGCTCTTCCCGGTGTGACCTATTTAATTTAATGCATTGGTGCGGTGTTGTTACTGACTCACCGGGGCGTGTCATGTATACAAGCGTACCGAATTTAGATTTAATATTTTTGTGTCATATTTTGAAGGTCTGTAATTTGTTTGTATAATATATTGATGGCTTCTGTATTTAATGGTACAGGTTGTTTATTGATAGAAAATGCATGCTATGAGTTCAATGAACAACAAATTTAATCAACATGATGGGAGCACATTAAGAATTCTGAATATGGCAAGTGATTTTAATTAATATATGTATTTAAATTAATTTGTTTGAATTATTTGTAAATTTTACTAATATTTATTGGTCAATGTGTGACATGCAGAGCCAAAAAATGAGGAAGCTCGATAAGATTCTTAACAAACTAAGTCCATAAGAGCGTAAAACATTGATGGAAAAGTTGCAGAGGGATGAATCAGGTGAATAAAAAATAAGTCAATATGAATTATTTATTGAAATTTGAGTAATAATCTACATAATTAAGAATATTCACTAATATGTTTCAAATAAAGTAATTCACATATGATGAATGTTATGGATGGACCGACAACAACGGAATTCAATGTCATCATAAGAAAAACAAATTATGGAATATGCGAATGATGATCAATCGGTCCTTAGCTCATCTGGAGTGGTGTTGGAAGTTAATAGAAGGGGCAAATAATTTTATAATACTATGAGGGATTTAGTGGAAAGAACGTACAGATGTACTTTTCACTTACAATACAGAAACCAATCAAATTATTCAAATAATCAGGTCATACGTAAACTACAAGAGGTATTCCTAGAGTAATGGTAAATGAGACCTGTCATGCTTGCAATAGCAAAAACATACAACAACAAAAAAAGAATAATTCAAAAGGTAATATTCCTAAACATGTCTATGTATAATATGTATCTAAAACCATTACAAAGCGGCATTCATTCAATAATTTTAATTCTGCCATATTTATTTTTCATATCAATAGTAAAATAGTTTAATGTCATTTTACATTTTTAGGAATATATGAGAATCCCAAAGGATGAACGAGGTGATATGTGAAACGTGCCAGTAGGGATGTCCAATAAAGTGTACAAGGATATGGTCAAGTAAATGGACATAATTGCATCGCATGAAGAGCCATCTCAACATCAACATGCTTCAAATGTATAAAATCATTGGTTTATAGGTTTATGTTATACATTTCATTAATTAATTCGACATTAAATATTATTTTTCAATTGTTTTGTTGCAGAAAAGAAAAGAAATGGAACCCAGTCAACACACAAGATAGGACGACAAGGAAAAAAGGGGTTGATAGAAAAGTTTGTGAGTAACTTTTATTTTGTTGTAAGAAATAAAGATTCCATAGTGGTTGTGATTGGTATATTTGAATTTTTTTTAATTTGTTTTCACTGGAAATCCTTGCATGCTTTCAAACAGGTGTTAACATACAAAGAGGAGCCATTAGAAGAATTGATTGACATTGGGTTAAGCAAGGGTTGTAAGTATATGTTGGCATATCAAAAATTAATTATGGATTTTGTAAGTCTCTATGTTGTTTTACTTCTCTCATTTTATAATTAATAAAACAACAAAAAACTTTTATATTAAATCTATGATTTGTGACGGGGCATAACACTTGCAAGAAACAAAGTATGGAGTGGAGCTAATAGAATACTTGTTGATAGAAGGCATGAGATTTGGTTTTGAGAGAATGTGTATCATTCATGAGTCGATTATTTCTATGGTATGTCGCTTTTCAATTTACATTAATGTATACTAACTATTTATTTTTCGTTATTCCCGTTGATAATGTAGATACACTCAGTATACTTTATTTTGATGTTTGCAGATGGAAGCTGAAGAAGAGGAAAACAACCGAGCCAATCAACAAAACATTCGGCCAAATAACCCAATTGATGCAAGTGGCTCGAGCACCGATAACAATTCCATCGAAGAATGATGCTTCGTATTTAATTTTTATGTTAATGCAAGCTGTTGTAGCTTGTTGTATATTTTGAAATAATTGTCTGTGAAAATCATACATTTTGTATAATATTGTACTGGACATAGTTTATGAATTCAAAGATGAGTTACCATTAAGTGTAACAATAATTACATCCATGTTGACATTTTGATTATTGTTGTCTTTATGTTGTCGTATTTTGTATGACAAAGGCACTCTTATTGATATATAATAAAATAAAATTTACATGTGAAATGGTACATTGGTAAATATTACATGTGAAATGGTAAATATTATTGTCAAATGTTACATGTGAAATGGTACATTGGTAAAAAAAATTCCAAGAAAAAAATGTGTATTTTCATTCAAGATGGAGCAAAAATAAATTCTTCAGTTCCATACAGTAGTCGTAAATGGTACATTGGTAATTAAATATATGGATGATTAAATATTACAATAGATTCTTGCATCTATGATATAAGAAATTAATCCAAACAAACAATTTCGATAATTAAAATTGAAATGAATTTTACTATAAACAAATATTTCAATTTAAGATGAATAATGGAATTAAAAAAATAAAAAATATTGAATGAAATATCAATAGATATTCTTCAAGGAATCATATTCGGTGCATTTATTAATATATGCCGCACCGGGGCTACTATACTACCATTGTGGACAGGTGCATATAAATTAAAATTGTGCATCGATGCTTTTATAAAATTGAGCACTGGCATGTTTTATTTTATGAATCGCACTGGTGCATGTAGATTGCTTATGCACACTGAGAACGATCAAAGATTATGCCCACCAGTTTTTAGTTTTTAAACCTGGCGGTGTGTTTTATGTGTTGAACTAAACCGGACCATGTTGATAATTTGTAAGCACCTGTGCGTTCTAGCATTAAATGCACTAGTACATTCATGTATGAAATGCACCAGTGCGACCCGATAAATGTACTGCACCGTTAAATTTAAAAATAATGGAAAAATGTATAGTGCATATGATATAAAATACCTCACCAGTGCGTTTATGTTGTAACAATGCACCAGTGTGTATATTCTATACTAAAGCACTGGTGCGGCTCTGAAATTCGATTCTTTTCTGTGCTTGTTCTGGTTGAGTGCACTGGTGCATCTGTTCTAATCATACAACACCGGTGCGTCCAAGTAAGAAACACACTGGGGCATGTAAATTCAGTTGTGCGCACTGATAAACTAACCTCCGCTAAAACCTTCGACTTCCAAGTATTTTTTAGTTATAAATTGTATCCATTATGACCTCCGTAAAAACATTCACTACCATTGCAGAGGTCATAGCGGAGGTTTTTTTTGATAATTTTTGCTAATCTTGTAACACTAAAAACATCCGCTATGACCTCCGCTACAGGGCCTTTTCCTTGTCGTGATATTCAGTGGTTGGATTCACATTGTAATGTGTAAGAAGTAAGCTTGATTCGAACATCCCCAACAGTTAGTGGAAATATTCATCCCAATCTGACAATAGACAAAAACCATCAGTGGGCATATTTTGATGGCTCATCTCAAAGAAACAGGGAAATTTTGGACAGAATATTATATGGGCTTTAAAAAAAATTATACTTATGAAATTTTTGGTAGGGGAATAGGATAGAGGCAAGATTTGTCCTTTATTCAACATACATGAATAGCTTACTATGAAAAACCTAACCCACCTTAGCCTCATTACAATGTAGTCTAGATTCCTAGAAAGATGTCTTCATTGATCCTCAAATTTTGTCAACCCTCTCCCACATTAAACATGACATTGACTAACCAATAGGATTCCCATTGGTTCTTCTATTCTCACATAATATAACTTGAGCTAGCATATAAAATAGGCATTGAAACCATTTACAAATCTAGGTATGTATACTAAAATCTGTTTGCTTGTGCAGGTACAGTGACGAGAGCATAACCATCAAATAACCAAACTTATATATGTCATCAACTTGTAATGCATGATGAAGATAAAATAGAATTCTTGCAAAGTACCTGATGATCAAAGCTAATATCATTTGACTAGTGCATGCAAATCATCATAAGCGAGTCATCATCATAGATACCATAATATCTAAGTCATTAAACCATAGTTGTGTTTGGTGACACCGAATTCACACTAGGAGGATCCTACCCTAGTATTATAGGTAGAGTCAGAGAACAGTCCAAAGATTGATTCAATCGACGAGTAGATTAAGTTTTGAGAATTTATTTCCGAGACAGAGGGCATTTAGTTGCAACACTTTGCATACTGGGCATGTTGATCAAATTTTGAGTCAACAAGTTCCTCCAACATCAATTACCGATCAAACTCAATATTACAATAAGGACACCAATCTCACAATCATAAGGGAACCAAGGAGTGTATCACAGAACAATGGAAGTCCTTTTGAAGATGAAGGTTAGGGACAAGGGTATCCTAATTATTTAGTTTGGAATATTTTAGGCTACACTTTAGAATAAGGGTGAGTGACCTCTTCCTCCAACTATGAAATCTGCAAGTCACAAGCACAGGGAAAGAGGCTTTCAAATGAGTTTGTAGGGTCATCCAAGCAACAGTTAGATTTGAACTACGCCTTATTTTCCAGTTTGAATAAGTATATGAAAATTACAACCTACAGCAGGAAACCCTTATGGAACAAACTTCGTTAGCCAGAGGCAACCTGAAGATGTGTCGTGAAGACCCACAGGAAGCTGCAGTCAGTCCAAATAACTATCTAATCGAAGATTCTAGGCTATACTTTAGCATACGGGTGGGTGACGTCTTCCTCCAACTATGAAATCTCTATTTATATGCTTCAAAGGTGTTTAAATCCATTGGGGATTGAGATCTAGGCTAAATAGGTGTATGGCCTCAATGATCTCTGCTTGAATCTAGTACATTGAACATTTTTTTTTATTGGGCTCTTTTGAATGCACTCACGAGTTGCTAACTAGAAACGTGTGAATTGCTTGCAATTTGAACTTCAACAAATCACAAGCACAGGGAAAAAGGCTTTCAAATGAGTTTGTAGGGTCATCCAGCCAACAGTTAGATTTGAACTAAGTCTTATTTTCCAGTTTGAAGAAGTATATGAAAATGACAACCTACAACAAGTATCCCTTATGGAAAAGACTTCGTTAGCTAGAGGCAGCCTGAATATGTGTTGTGAATACCCACAGGAAGCTACAGTCAATCTAAATAACTATCTAATCAAATATTCTAGGCTATACTTTAGCAAAAGGGTGAGTGACCTCTTCCTCCAACTATGAAATCTCTATTTATATGCTTCAAAGGTGGTTAAATCCATTGGGGCTTGAGATATAGGCTACACAGGTGTATTGCCTCAATGATATCTGCTTGAAGCTAGTACATTGAACATTTTGTTTTTATTGGGCTCATTTGAATGTACTCACAAGTTGCTAACTAGCAACGTATGAGTTGCTTGCAATTTGAACTTGTGCAAGTCACAAGCACAGGGAAAGAGGCTTTCAAATGAGTTTGTAGGGTCATCCAGCCGACAATTAGATTTCAACTAAGTCTTATTTTCCAGTTTGAAGAAGTATATGAAAATGACAACCTATAGCAAGAATCCCATATGGAGTAGATTTCGTTAGCCAAAGGTAGCCTGAAGATGTGTTGTGAAGACCCACAAGAAGCTAGAGTCAATCCGAATAATTTTCTAATCGAATATTTTAGGCTATAATTTATCATAAGGGTGAGTGACCTCTACCTCCAACTATGAAATATTTATTTATATGCTTCAGAGGTAGTTAAATCCATTGGGGTTTGAGATCTAGGATACACAGGTGTATGACCTTAATGATATATGCTTGAAACTAGTACATTGAACATTTTGTTTTTAATGGGCTCCTTTGAATTCACTCACAAGTTTCTAACTAGCAATGTGTGAGTTGCTTTCAATTTGAACTTCTGCAAGTCACAAGCATAAGGAAAGAGGCTTTCAAATGAGTTTGTAGGGTCATCCGGACAACAAACAGATTTGAACTAAGTCATATTTTCTTGTTTGAAGAAGTATACGAAAATGACAACTTACAGTAGGAAACAGGCTTCGTTATCCAAAGGCAACCTGAAGATGTGTCATGAAGACCCACAGGAAGCTACAGTCAGTCTGAATAACTATATAATCAAATATTCTAGGCTATACTTTAGCATAAGGGCGAGTGACCTCTTCCTTCAACTATGAAATCTCTATGTATATGCTTCAGAGGTGGTTAAATCCATTGGGGCTTGAGATCTAGGCTACACATGTGTATGGCCTCAATGATATCTGCTTGATAGTACATTGAACATTTTGTTTTTAATGGGCTCTTTTGAATGCACTCACGAGTTGCTAACTAGCAACATGTGAGTTGCTTTCAATTTGAACTTCTAGAAATCACAAGCATATGGAAAAAGGATTTCAAATGAATTTGTAGGGCCATCTAACCAACAGTTAAATATGAACTAAGTCTTATTTTCCAGTTTGAAGAAGTATATGAAAATGACAACCTACATTAGGCAACCATTATGGAACAAACTTTGTTATCCAAAGGCAGCCTGAAGATGTGTTGTGAAGACCCACAAGAAGATACAGTTATTCGGAATAACTATCTAATCGATTATTTTAGGCTATACTTTAGCATAAGGTTGAGTGACCTCTTCCTCCAACTATGAAATCTCTATATATGCTTTAGAGATGGTTAAAGCCATTGGGGATTGATATCTAGGCTACATAAGTGTATGGCATCAATGATCTCTGCTTGAAGCTAGTACAATGAACATTTTGTTTTTATTGGGCTCACTTGAATGCACTCACGAGTTTCTAACTAGCAACATGTGATTTTCTTGCAATTTGAACTTCTGCAAGTCACAAGCACAGGGAAAGAGGCTTTTAAAAACTTGTATAGAAGACCTAAAAATTGTTCAATCAATGTAATAATGTGGCCTAGCTCTACTTAATGGTTACGGGTGACCATTAAGTAGTTGCTAACTAGGAACATGTGAGTTTCTTGCAATTTGAACTTCTGCAAGTCACACAAGGAAAAAGGATTTTAAAAACTTGTCTAGAAGACCTAAAAATTGTTCAATCAATGTAAAAATGTGGCCTAGCTCTAATTAATGGTTACGGGTGACCATTTATTCATCTATAAAATATGCCCCCTATTGTGTGAGGGTAGAAGAGGAGCAGATGCTTGAAACATATTATAAATATTAGAGGATTTATAATGGTGAACCAAGGAGGAGCCCAAAAACACAAGGATTCGAAAGTTGCATGTGATCAAAAACCAATGTACCATATGTGACTGAGATAGTCACCCAAAGAGAAAATGTCATATTCCTTGACTTGATTGCAAAATTTAGGTGATCTATGTAATCATTTGTATTTGCAATATGATGACTTTGGGACTCTAGAGGCCATTTAGAACCTCAATGTTTATGCATGTTCCCTTTTGGAACCAATTGGTTCTGGTCTAGGACGATTTGGATTTTGATTACAGAGGCGGAGTTTATCTCACTACAAAATCTGAACCCAAAATCCGATGAGAAAATCCGACGAAAAGGACTGTGTCATCGGATTTCACCTTCAAAATTATGAAATTTGATGAATTTTTTTCAAATTGATAGAAGGGTCCATCGGATATTCGACGACCCTCGAATATCCGATGTCTGTCGAATAGTGACCAATGTCGTCAGCGATCCGACATAATATTATGCCCTCGGATGTCGGATATCTGACTTTATATTATGCCCACAGATGTCGTATTTCCAACATTATATTATGCCCGTGAATGTCGGATATCCGACATTATATTATGCCCACGGATGTCGGATATCCGACAGGTATTCTCCAACTGTAACTATGCTTAATTCGTCGGATATCCGACGAACGTTTATATTTTAAAATCTATAAATTTTGAAACATTCTGACATGTTTGGTATTCAATAATAGTTTTAAACATCATATTGTGGGATATCTGCAGTCTTTGAGGTGACCAATGTTTCCTCTAGAAGTGACAGACATCCAAAACTCTCAAAAAATCGATACTATGGGTATTTGGAAGATATTATTTAGTGTGACTTTAACTCCTTCAAGGTAGTTCTGTTCATTGTCAAATGGTACATGTTACGATTGAATCAACGTGATATTGATAAAACTATTATTGAACATGATAATGGATTTACCATGGTTAATACAAGGTTG